>QCXZ01000001.1:13133696-13774522 GCA_025024175.1 Rhyzopertha dominica
AAACTTTTATCTAGTTTTAATTCAATACTCCAACTATGAAAACTTGTACCAGGAACAAATTATAAATAACTCCCAACAAAGTGAGGCCAACATATCATGTGATCCGGCACATCAACCATTCTGTGTCGGACGAGTCTATTCGAAGATTGCAAAGGGAAGACGCTTCAGTTAGTGTCGTACTGCCATTGCGTTTAGCTTTGTTAAATCCTTTCCTCTGTTTATTTCAAACAAACTGGACCACATGACATGCTGGTGTTACTTCCATGCTAAAACCTGTAGATTTCCATTTCATGTAATACATTCATTCTAAGTGTTTGTCATAAGGCTATTGGCATAGTAGGTAAATATTTTTTACTTTCCACAAATTATAGATGTTATGATATTGGCGTTCGATACCCAACAGTAGTGTATCGATACACTTAGTATCTGGATCATTCTGGTATCAATACAAAATATCGAGTATCGGAGATAAATGTATCGTTACCCAAAAGTATCAATATATATCGCCCAACCCTAACATGTATGTAGTTCTCGATCAAATAATGCCCTTAATAAACTCTGTCACGGAATAACCATATAACTATTTACATTTTAAGTACCGGAAGATATACAGCTGCTAAATCGTTTAGCATTATTAATCACTATTTGTAATTATCAGGTCTTAGATCAATATATCGCCAGTGAAAAAAATATATTTGAAGCGTATTAATGCTTAAAAGATACTGGTGATTCTCCAAAATTTAATTTAGCCAACTTTGCGTGTTCTGGACACATTTTATATTCATTAGAGATAGAAATAATACAAAGTAAAATTGTAACATGTAAATTAATACATTAAGATTATCTGGAAAACTTAACATATTTATTTATGGATTCTTATTATTCCAGATTTGATACGAAATATCAATGATCCAGAGCATCCTTTAACTTTAGAAGAATTGGCATGTTCTCGAGGAAAGCCTGATTACAGTAGACAACAAAAATAATGAAGTCAGAGTGTTGTATACACCAACGATCCCACATTGCAGTATGGCAACTATAATCGGCTTATCCATACGTGTAAAATTATTGAGATGTTTGCCGGCAAGATCAAAGTTTCAGTGGAAGTCAATCCAGGTACACATATATTCAGAACATGCCGTCAATAAACAGCTAGCAGATAAGGAACGTGTTGCTGCAGCTTTGGAAAATGCACATTTAATTAAAGTTATAAATCAGTGTATTGTTAAAAACACAAGTAATGTTGAAATTGCAAACTAATAAGCTTATATATGATTTGACTATTTGCATAGTAGCATACATGTACTTTATTATAGTTTGTTATGGCTTCAGTAAAGAATGTCTCATTGTAATAAGTAATTGATTGTAAATAATACTTTAAATTATATTTTTGTTTATAGTTGGTGCATTCATTAAAAAAAATAAAATAAAAAAAGGTTTTTTTTCATTGTGTACGTTCAGCTAGTGTTTGGCATCTAAAATTATATAAATAAAACCAGTGAGGGAAATACATTGACAATATCTATATAACGCAATTATTGTAGCATCATAGTATCTTCCTTGTGTATATTTGCTAGGTATTAAAAGATCACAACACTCCCTACTCAAAACGTGCCTATAGCATTTCTAATGTTAAAATCCAGCTAAAGAATATATTGAAATGATCGTAATTTATAGAAAATTGTGGAGAGCTTACCATGAATGCTTTCCAGACAGGAACTACTATCCCAATCATAAAACAATTTTGAACACAAAAGAGGAAGAGGAACAGAACAGGTAACTTTTAATAGAGGTACCACAAGAATATTGGAAAATGAGTAAATCATGTTGAATATTGTGGTGAAAAAAACACACTACAACTAAAAAGAGCAGTTCTTTGCTAAATGGCGACATAGAGAGCTTTGTTCAAAGAATTTTGACGGAAAACTCCATGCACACCTATCACCAAACACGGGTACAACAACTAAACTTGTGTTCTGTTCACTCCCAACTCCTTCTTTCCTTCACCGACTAGGATCTGGTTGAACCCTGGCATAGTTCTTACAATGTTTGTGCCAAATTCTATATTCCTGTCTGATGATATTCACTTAAGAGTGGTTGAAACTTAGACCCTATTTAATAATAACAAATCGATGACTTTCTGACAAAAAGCGTAAACGACATTTTGTTATTTTTGCAGGAGAACAAAAAATCTCTATATTTTGCGTAATGTATGTCATAATGGATTCCAAATGCTTTTATTTGTGAACCTGCAAAACACTGGAGAGTGTAATATAGTAAAAAACTCTGCTTAATCACGGTAGGTGTTCTATAAAATTGAAATTTTATGTCGCTTACGTCTTTTTTATGCGCCAAGATGGCGTATACGTCATTTTGTGTGGTGATTACGTCTTCTTAAACAGTAGAGTTCTGCTCATTTTGACGGTTACGCGGTGTTACGGCAACGCCGTTTTTTGACAATGGTTATAATAAACGGTGCTTACGTTGCTCCTTTTTCACCGTATTCACGGATTTTTTTAAAATAAAAAATATAGGTCACCAAACCTTCAACATTTTTTTATTTTAAACAAAACAATGTCATAGGTAAACAGGTAAGTATAAAAAATAAAAAAATATTGAAAACAAAAAAAATATATATTCTGATAGCAAGCAAAACAAAACAAAGTATTTTATAATTAACTTAGTATAATGTTATAGGTAACGTAAACATGACATGAGATCAATAATATCGGCATTCCAACACCGGTGCACTACTATGGTAATCAGGTACCTACCAAACAGACATTAAAACAAAATATAAAATATGTATTATTACTTGGAACTAGTTTAATGAAAAATATTAAAGTTTGAAACGTATTTTTAATTTGCTCAGAAATCGTCTTCAATATCAGTTTCCGGTAGTGTATCCGGGATATTGCCACATTTTAGAGAATAATATTCTGCATGATACTGAGGAGCAATAGTATAATTTCGACACAAATTAATTAAATCTTCGTATTTCTTTTTGCTTATTGGCAACTCCGAAGTATATGCCTTGTTAAATCATCTGCAGATCCTTATAAGTAAATGGAACTTCAAGAAATGGGACTATCTTTGTTATAACTGGTTTTTATTTTACGTTAGAATTTCCCTTTTCAAATTCAATAGTTTTAATGTCGGCAATTTTTATCTCGTTGCCTTCAAGTATTTTTCAGTTTCTTCATAGACAATATACTTTTCCAATTTAAAAACTGAGAATGATCTACTTGCAGTAACTTCGTATGGCTTGGGTTTAGTGCGAGCATTACGTATAATTGTGGACCATTCGGAAGGAGCCTGAACTTGGAGATTTTTAATTTTTTCTTCAATATTGGCATGCATGCTATCAACCGGCATGTAGGTGTGCCCTGCCACTAAATAGTAAGCACTATTTTATTGATAGAAGATGATGCTCGCAAGAAGTACATTATCATGGACATTATATATTTATTTTTATTTTGCCCAGGGCAGTTATCACAAAAAAAGCGTGTACAGATTCAATATCTTTGGTATCGTCTAATTTGGTCAAATATAAATAAATATGCGAGCATATTTCTATTGCACCCCTCTTGCCGTCTTTCTCACCCCAAACATAACAGTAACCATTTGCAGTATTACTTTCGTAAATAGTGAAATTATAATACGCGTATTTTCTCGAAAAACCTAAGAGCATGCTAGGACCGTGAGGAGTAGTTAGTACCTTCTGTAGATCGAACGAGGCTACTACAGACTTATCCGGTATCTCTTTTTGTTTCTCCAGAAAATAAAATTTGGCCTCATCCTTTTCTTTAATGTGCAGCAAATATTCATTTGTTTCCTTTTCCGTCTTCAGTGCAGAGGGTAAGTGCTTGTACTTTTCACATTTTGCACACTTATCTTTCTTGGGGACATGTATACCAATATTATATTCTGTTTTTATGATCCGTCTGAAACTTGAATAACTCATTCCTGCTTGTGACTCGCCAATTGAAGACTTGTACATTTTAAATAGGTTTATGTAAGACTTTACATCCGCTGAGAGGTATAGTTTTGAAGATGATCCTCTACAGTAATGGGAAGGAACGGCAGGTAAACGCTTTATGAAATTTTGTAATTCTGTTTTCTGTTTGTCTGTAAGTTTATGTTTAGGAGCATGTTGTCCCCTCAGGTCTTTCATTTCATCTAATTTTCCTTTTATAGCATTCCTAATAACCCTTTGAGTGATACCTAAGGTAGCCAGAAAAAATTGTTGGCATACTTTAGCTTGACTCTTATTGGCTCGAACAAAAAAGTGCTCATAGGTAAGGTTTCTCCGTGATTCGTCACCAACGCGTTTTCGCTTAACTGATATGACATTAATGCAACCATTAATAAACGACTTTTGCTTAGTGGCATCTCCTATTTTCCAAAACATATCAAAGAGTGCCTTCCTCTCTTCGTGGGAAAAGGAATTACAACAGTTTTGGCACTGTTTTTCTTCACATGGATTAGGTAACAACACCTTTGCAGGAAGTTTCCTCCCTTTATAATCTTTGTATTTCAGTCCGGAAGATCTTCTTTTCTTATTTAATTGTTCTTGGTTAGTTTCTTTTTGCGTCTTCTCCCTGTCTCTAATGATGAATCTGAGCTGCTTCAGTGGACTCATTAACGGAATTTTCAGTAATTGAAATATCTACAGCTTCAGGCTCATCAGTTTGACTTATATCGTCTGAGGAAGAACTACTGTATTCAACAAGACGTGATGGAATATTGACACGAGAATTCATTGCTTCGCACGTTAATAAATAATTATTATAACCAAAACAATATAATGTAACGGGTTTATGATTTGTTGTATCGTTTCGATCATAGCAGGAGATGGAAATAACTCTTGATCGCCTTCGAGTACTACTGAAGATGATGGAACGGGTTTATAAATGGTTATACTGTTAGCGTTTTCGGCCGTAGAAGAGGATGGAAATAACTCTTGATCGCCTTCGAGTGCTGCAGATGTGTCATCCAGAGAATCTAACTGTGTTAATAAACCCTGTTCATCAAATAATAAAGACGGGACAACAGCATTTTCTTCTAAAAATATTATGGACTTATTCAAAGCTTCATTAAGAAGGGTTTTATTGACGTCTGCTTCTTTACCTTCTCGTAACATTCTCTGACATCTAGATTTCACCAGCCAAATCCATTCCTGTAATTTGCACTGCTTAAGCGACAAGTTGGACGAAATTTGAAACTCTTTTATTTTCGTTAAAACAAGAAAATGCAACAATTCATAAGTATGAACTACTCCTAAGAAAATATGTCTAACCGTTAAAACAAACGGAATACAATAATTATTTTAAAGTTTGCAAAAATTCAAATTAAAATCTTCGTAAAGAATACGTTAGCATTGTCACTTAAGCAACCGATTTTTGACGGTGTATGATGCTTAACCTAACCTGTAAATTGTACAGGTTATTCTACATTCGTATTCAAGGACTTCGTTTAAACTACTATTCTAAATAGAACGTGAGCACCAAACATACCCTTAAAGTATCATAATTTTGTTTTAACGTACCTTAAAAATTAATTAAACACGCCAAAATCAAACCACTTGTTGCCGGTCGGTTACGACTGGAACTGAACAGAAATTTGTGCGCATGAGTACGTTAGTTGGCGCTTACGCATTTTTAAACAGTTTTATCTCTTAAAGTATACGCCTGGCGGTTAAGCGCGTGTGGGAAACGATGAATTAGCCCCTTCTCTTTCCGTAGAAACCGAAATCTCGAAATTGAATTTTTGGCGCTTACGTCCTTCTGTCAGAAACCCATCGAAATAATAATAATGTTTATTGCCTAATAGAATACATATTCCAAGTATAGGACAAACGAAATAGATAAGGAACTTATGATTAAATAAAAAGAGGGAAAAGACAAAATGTAAGAAACATGACTACCCAAAAATAAATGTTTAGTAGGAGTAAGCATCTAAGAAGCAATTTAAATAACAACAAAAAATGTAGTCTGAACTAATCTGATTTGTAAGATTTGCCTGAAAACAATACAGGAGATTTTGAGATTTTTGATGTTTGAATTTGCAGACTGTACATAAAAGTAGGTTCCCTGCAGAAAATCTAGGCATAAAAGAAAGTATATTAATTGTTGTAGAATATAAGAACAGTCTATGTGATTGTGTATATGTTTGAAAAAAAACTTGTGCAAGATGTGTTTTGCAGAGCTCCAAGGATGGAAAATCAAACATTTAAAGTGTGTCTTATGGAATACCTCTATAAACCTTGGGTTTTGAAATAGACAATCGTCCGTATTCCGTAACTCCTACGAAATCGAATCGGAAAGTGTCACTCTGATCTCGTTCGAATTGGCATTCCATAATAACATATCGAAAACGGGCTAAATCGGAAACTGCGATTTCGATTTGGCACGCATCGGGCATATGTGACAACATTGCCTTATGGCTGGGTGTATTTTCAGTTTCCAAGGGTGGTGACTAAGGTGTAACTGGTGGGTGATAAGTGTCATAAGACACCGGCAGATGTGATGGGATTTATTTTTATATGTTGGTTTCAGTGTGTCACAGACAGCAGAAGCGAAGGTTATAAGTTAAATTTTAAAAAAATGTCGGGCATCGAAAATACAAAGAAGAAAACCTTGCGCACAGCAATTCAATATATCGCAGATTTTTTTAAATACTCACAGAGTAATGTTACATGGCAAAACAAAGCCATCAGATGCTGACAGTTGTCTACTAGAAAATCTGTGGGACGAGCTGACTGCCACGTTAAACAGTTTTTGGTTGTGGCCCAAAAAAAAACCAAAATGCAGTGGAAAAAGGTTACTTATTTAAAAATATATATATAGATAGAATACTAAACCTATTCAATTTTAGAGCATAACAGACTGGAAGTGCTACACCAGAAAAAAGGCCAGAAGAATGTTAAAATCAGGCCGCAAAACTGGACGGTGGCGAAGGTGATGCGAGAAAGTTAACTTCCGGCGGAAAAAAATTAATGTTGGCTCTAACATGGGTTAATATAAAAGGGGCTGATATTGGGGAAATAGGCTTAGATGATACAGATATAGAAAATGATACGCCAGAGATCAACAGTAATGAAGATTGCATTGCAACCCATTCCAGGAGGTTTTCCTGAATCTCCAGCTACTACTTCAGCTGTTGTAGCGGGGATTCAATGTGCAGGTCTGTTAAAAACGCCAAGGAATCAGATGCTTCCTTGTATGTGGCTGCAAAAAAACCCCGAAAAAAAAGGTGCTTATAAAAATTAAATGGCTAGTAATAAAATGTTCCTATTCAAATTTTACTTTTCAGATGGGGTTTCACGCCTACAAAAAAAAGCAGCTGAAGCTTATGCTGTAGGACAAAAAACAGACAACCGATTTATTGCAGCAACTGGTGAAATTGCAAAAGTCGACTCCAGCGAGTTGATGCGTTAAGGGCAAGGGAGTTAGACATAAAAGGAATGGAAATGAAAGTTAGGTTCCTTGAAGCAGAAAACAAAAAAAATGAACTACTTAAAATAACACCTGAAAGTGAAGCCCTTAGGATAAAAGAATTAGAAGTTAAGGAAATAGAGCTAAGGGTTAGGTTGTTAGAAGCTAAGAATAAAAAACAAGAGTTAGATTTAATGCWGTTGAGATAAGTTATGTTTATTTTAACTTAGGACATATATAGTTTTAAATTCATTAGTACATATTTTGTTATATTCTGTTGTTATTAATTAAAGTTGTTGCGTATGAGCTGGTTTCTTATTCTGCGCCCAACAGTTAGTAGGTCCGCATCCGCATCTACCAAAATTAGGATTAATAACGTTATGTAACTAAATTATTTTTTCTCACCATTATTCTGTACAGGTACATCAACTTCATCAATAATTTCTTCAATATCATTTATCTACATTTCTATCAACTAGAATATTATGCAAAACGCAGCAAGAATAAATAATTTTGGCTGCTTCTATAGGACTGTAGTGTAACATGCGCTGTTTATGAAGGCAACGAAAACGGCATCTTAATACACCATTGCAACGTTCAATAGTATTTCTTGCACGAATATGTGCAGACGTGTAGCGAGCTTCTGGTGTTCCTTCAACTGCTCCTTCAATCGGTATTAGCAGCCAAGGCTGCAAAGGATATCCAGAATCGCCTAAATTAGATTAAGCACTATTGTATTAGATGTAGTAATTAAGCTATACAGTTTATTTACCTAATAACCAAAATCCATGTTCACCATTGTTATAGCATTCCTCCAAGTGATCCCTGATGTTCGACATATTCCATATCGCTGAATCATGAGTAGAGCCTGGGTATTTTGCATTGCAATGTTAGAATGCCTCAAGTTTGAATCACATATCTGCATAAAAAAAATCAATTTTTACTATATATAACACTGATTTGCATTACAACATATCTCTTACTAGCTGGACAATTTATACTGTGGATACCTTTGCGATTTAAATAAGCAAAGCCTGGATATTCAGGATGATCCAGTGGAGGTGCTACAATTGCTACATGAGTGCAATCGATGCAACCCACTATCCCAGGAAAATTAAACTTTTCCATAAAACTGAAACGAGTTTTATAAATCGGGCTGCTTAAAGATGTAATGTATTTTGCAAACCTCCTGTTTAAAAACTATTTTTTCTTCTCTGGCAGTTGGGAATTTGATGAATTTCCTTCCTAATCTGCTGGAAATAACTCCACTAATTGTATTAATACATCGACTAACTATAGACTGGCTGAAATTGAAAAGAAAGTCCTGACCTACACTTTTTTGATAGCTGCCATGTGCATAGAAGTGCAGTGCACAAAGTATCTGAAATATAAAAATATTCTTAAATATACCTATACACGTATTCGAAATAAATATACCTTTAAGTGATTAGGTACAAATGTTTTGCGAACTGGTTCCTGCATAAATGGAATAATTTGATTTATTAGATCTGCAGCCATATCCTTGGGCAATCAGTAAAGTTTTTTAAACAATGCCTCCGGTACTTCAAAAGGATTGCTCTTGTCTCTTAATGCTCGTTTTTACAAGTTAAATATCTGCCTGAAATAGAAAGTGTTACGTGTATATCCGCCACCCGTGTTTTATTTATTACAAACCTACCTTTGCAGCCTGCCCTGCTACTTCTTCACCTAATACAAATCCCGCATTTAATTGTAAATCCATAATTTACTTTAATTGGTCAAACTGAATATATAATTTTGCAAAAGATCAACTTAATATGAATTTATAAATAACACTGTTAGATAGAATAAACTTCGCAACCAAAACACAAATCACTATTCACGAGAACTTGCAATCCCTTCTAATCTTACGCGAATTGATATTCCGATAATTAAAACGTCATTCCGACAGCGCTTGGATTGGTCGGAAACTATTCCGACGTTGGTAATTTCGATTGAACGAAACGCATGTGAGTTACTGAACACGAATTTCTGTGTTTCCGATTTCGACCAATCGTTTCCCGATCCGATTTGACTCATTTCGATCGACTCAAGTATCACTTTGAGCTTCAAAAAGAGGATCCATGTATGAGAACAGTATTCTAGTTTTGATCTTATTAAAGAAAAAATACAGTTTTCAGTTTAACAATATTATTATGGTGTTTACAGTGGACATTGAAGTTAAATTAGTAAAGTAAAGTAGCACACCCAGACCAACTATCGTATTTGATAGTATCTAAACGGACTGATCTATTCTATAATCATACTGAAATGGGCGCTTTTTCTTAGAATATGTAACAAAATTGCATTTTGATATATTAAGATTGTCTACTTAATTTCACCCTTTATAGATATGTATGAAATATTGTATTGTAAAACAAAACATACCTCAAGTGTTTCACCCTCTGAAAATAACTTAACATCATCACCACATCACAACTAAAACATTCAGGTAAGTCATCGATAAACAAGAAAGAAGTGAGCCCAAATTCGACTCTTGAGGTATACCAGATGATTACACTACATGCTTAGAGATGTAGCCAAGTGTGTGACATAAAAACTGTTGGTTTAGTAAATAGGAATCTAAAAGTTTTAAGAGGATATTGGAGAATGGCATGATTGGAATTTATCGAAAGTCTGAGACAGATGTATGTATATTGCATCAACCTGTGCATAGTTATCTAGTACAGCCGATGTATATTCTGTAAAGCAGCCTAAATTTATTGTTGTATAAAAGAAAGCATGCTGGAATGGATATATACCGGGTGTAAATGAAACCTGGCTCATCCCTTAAATTAATTTTTTAGCTAGGAAAACGAAATTTCGGATATTTTTCATATCAGAAAATTGATGACTTTGGTTAGATTTGATAAACGTCAAAGAAGAAAAATAAATTTTTATTTTATTATCTAGAGTGATGTGATTATCAAATTTAACTTATTTTAAAAAAGCTAATATATTTTCTATTTCGTGGTCCATTTACTTTTTAATAGTATTCTAGGGTGTAAGAAGTACAATTTTGATAATTGTAGCACTCTAGATAATAAAATAAAATATATATTTTTTTCTAGAACGTTCATTAAATGTAACCAAGGTAGGTTTTTTATACTTAGAATTTACCAGAGAATCCAAATATGCAAATATATACCTAGTGTTCCATTTAAAAGTTGAAAGTTAGGGTCATTTCTGGTGAAACTGGAAGTCACAGAAAGTCGTTCTTTATGTAAACAAACGCCGATTTTTCTGATATATGAAATATTCCAAATTTCGTTTCCCTAGCTAAAAAATTAATAGCAATTTAAGGAGTGAGCCAGGTTTAATTTACACCTGGTAGTACAGCTTTTAACAGAATTAAATATATGTTGGTACAATATCGACTTAACATTATCATGGACGAAATATTTAAAAATGTATAGAACGAAAGCAAAGGGATTACAAGTGAGATATAGAAACATGCGGCAAGTTACAATCACGGAGTGTGCGTTTGCGGATGATGTTATAATATGTGCCGGGTAGTGAGGAAGAATATGAACACAAATCTGAAATGGTGGGCAGAGATAAATAAATAAATTCAACATGAAAATGAATATCAAGAAAACGAAGATGATGCATATTGGAAGAGAGGCAAAATATGACCACATACAAATAGATGGAACAACAATAGAGATGGTGGAAAGTTTTAAATATCTGGGGGTAGCAATAGACAGAAGCGGAATGTACAACACAGAAATCACAAACAGAATAACAGCAGCAATGAAGTTGTACCATGCTATAGAACAGACATTTATCAATAAAAAAGAAATAACAAGGAAAACAAAGATGTCTGTGTATAAATCAATTTTCAGACCTATTCTTTTGTATGGAAGTGAATCATGGGTGCTCACTACTAGCATGAAGAGCTCGATACAAGCCACGGAAATGAAATACCTGCGAAGAGTGATGGGGATTACAAGGATGGATAGAGTAAGGAATCAGGATATACAAGATGAACTTAAAGTGGACTCAGTGTTGAAAGAAATAGAGAAGAATCAGCTGAAGTGGTTTGGTCCATCTGTGCAGGATGGGGGATGAAGCACAGGTAAAGTGCATCTGGGAAGCTAAAGTGACACCAAGGAGACAGCGAGGAAGACCTAGGCAAACATGGGACAGCACGGTGCAGAAGATACTGCAAGAAAAAAGACAAGACATGGAAAGAAGCACGGCGAATGACCATCGACCGGAAACAGTGGGCTAAGTTTGTTAGTGGCTGAAATAAAAAGACAATAAGTACCCTTACACTTTACGGTAGATAGGGCTGATTATATATATATATATATATATATATATATATATATATATATATATATATTTTCATCTGCTCGTAGAGCAATTTACTTAAAGGTAGTGTATAATATGTTGTATCGTTTCAGTCAAAGGCGTGGCGTAGAATGTAGTGCCAAACTTGTACCGCCAATACAAGCACCACGTAAAAAATGAATTCAGTTACCTTTTAGACGGCTTCGGTGTAATTAAGTCCAGTTTTGCTATCGCATTGCTCAGATGTGCTGTCTCTTTCCATAATTTCCTAGATAATTAACAACCATTTTAAAACTTAATGCTTGCTGAGTTGAAACCATAATTCATCTGTTAATGATTAGTAATTATAATCTCAGCGCATGTGAATCAAACGAGTTAATATTGTTTTCTCCATTAATGGATGTTGATTACGTAAATATTGTAAATGTTAGTGACACAGATTAAATAGACAGATCTGCAAGTATAAGTAATTTATTAAACATTTCAAGTAGTTATTTTTAAGCAATCGTTACATAAAAAGAAATACAACTAGACCGTACATGTGCCAATAGGCACACAAGCTTGGAAACCGCAGGCAATATTTCCTTGTATGTATTTCAGAATGTTTTGTTGCTTAAAAGAACTACCGAGAGACAGTTGTGTGTATAAAATTGTTGTAAGTTAATACCAATCGCTTAATTGAGATATATAAGCAAGCCTCATTAATTTTAGCAGTAATTACTTAATAAAGAAATAACTCGATAAATAACTGCAACTAGCCGCAAACCCGGGAAGTACTTATATTCGACGTGCCGTAAGTACCAGGAATTAATTTACATGCTTGTTTAAAATCTGTTATGCTTAAGTAGCATCTCAATAAATGGGTATACAGTAGCACTGAATGTCGCTGATGGTTTCTGAATCACAGTTGTTTCTTTTCTTTTAATTTATTATTTACTTATTAACCTGTATATTAGACTTTAATGATGATTGTAGTCTATAGAATTATTTAAACGAGACAGTTTATGTGCCCAAGGGGTTACACAAATACACATCTACTCTTATACATATGTATTTATCCACAATGAACAGCAATGCTAATATACATTCTGCATAAGCTTGCTGGTACAAGTTGGGGTGCAGATGCAAGTGTACTCCGTACTTCTGCAACCGCCTTGCTTTATAGCACTGCTGAGTACTGCTGTCTTGTTTGGAAAAATAGTCATCACACGGGAAAAATTGACACTCAACTGAATGATGCAATTCGACTAATTACTGGAACAATTAAGTCAACTTCATTACCTTGGCTTCAGATTCTTTCAAACATTATATTGTCTGTTGTCTGTACTGTATAATTGTCCTGTAATTGGTGTATACCGTTGGACAATAAAGAGTATTATTTTCATTAGCAACAAATCGGATGAGGAATGGAAACTTTTTATATAAGTGGACGTGTGTAAGAATAAATTTATACGTGAATATTTTTGTATTTATTTTAGGCAATTGTTACCTACCTATACAATACAAAAACAGAGCAAACATAGACGATACCTTTACAAAAACAACTTAACTCCTGCCAAGCATCTAAAGACGTCGTAGGAGCAAAGAATTCAACTGAATTTTTTACTGGCACTTATACAATGGCCAAGKTCACATATATTTCAACGTCGGCATCTCCTCAGTTTACATGTCACAGTACAGTCAAAAGCTGCAAGCGCACCGTGATTCATTTGAAAAGGCCAAACCTCGCGCGCGCCAAATCCACCTGCCCAAGCTCTTTACAACAAAGAACCACATCATCCCTTCAACAACCCCACATGTGGGGGCTGGCCGGAGTAAACGCGACCTTATGGGAGGGGGCTTACGGACAGGGTCCAGGTGCGTCGGCACGCGTCCCGGGTTGACCGTTACAGGATGCATCCGGGAACAATTGCACATCTTGCACGTGCCTGTGTGTACACCTAGTTTTGTGCATATACGGAACGATGGTAATTGATTCTGGATTGGGGGAACTTATTTGTTGCCAAGAGCACCACCTATGAAACCGTCTGCGGGATAGTGGTATGTAAATGGCTGCAATCGGGAGCACAACCCGTCAAATATCATGAATCTTATGTGGGCATCCCAGGTGCTAGGAAAGGGTCACCGGAAACCGGAACCATATTGATACAATAGTTGTATTGTGATGTCTCTTTCATACTTATAAAACACTAACGTGAAGAAACAAATAGATTTATTTAAAATCTATTTGCCATTTGTTTGAAACCCAAAAAAAATTGATACACATTTTAAGTTCTTGTTCCACACTTAATCTTTTTGGAACTTTTAATTCCAAGCCTAACCAGGGTATGCAAATGTTTCCTTTTATACATTTAAAATAATAGAAAAATGTTAATTTTTAGGTTTCAGTTTTAAATCAGAAGAAGTAGTAATTCAAATCGAGAATTCACTTCATGCAACTTTTCGTGGATGCGAAAAAATCAAAGCCTGGGTATTATATATGAATATAAAGATCTAACGACAAGCGTATAGGTTAACTTGTAAATTGGCCTTTTTTTTCTATGCGTTTTATAAGACAACTTCTTTGCTTTTGATTTCTCTTCAGGCAATATTGATGATATTCAACTGATAGGATTTTTAAATTCTGCAACAAAAAATTACATATATACTGATGCCTGTTTTCCATCTACTAATTAGACTTGCGCTTCAGTTTCTTCACAATTCTATATGGAGGATTTGCTAACAAAATATAAAAACCAGGAATGCAGCAGATTTGAATTTATTAAATCAGCCTTTTACCACTACAAGAAATTATTGTAAGCAATGTTGTTTTGTGAATAAAGTACCTACTCTGTTCTTATTCTCTCATATTTATTATTTTTCTAACATACTGTATTCGTCGTACCTATTTCAAAGTAAGTACTAGGGGTACTAGGTACTAGCATTTGAAAATAGTGATTATCATTAAAAATGTGTTTAGCGTAAAACGTATAACATAAATAGTGATCGTTATTTGATCGAAATTCATATATAATAAAGCACTTGAAGCACAAGCTTTTGTTAGATCATATCATATACATAATATGCATCTTTTTCATCTTCATTTCGGGAATCCTTTCATTTATAGCTCTTCAAAATTTACATAATCATTAAATTTTATTAAATTTTACTTTTTATTTTTAACTGCACACAAACTTTACAATAATGTAACTAAAGATATGCAATACATTTAAACTGGATACCCCACTATTATCTAGGTATATGTTTTATTGCAACAAACGACTACTAGCATTGCATTTGCACAAACAGCTTCATTGCAACAACTGTGTAAGTGCATCAAAGGAGAATTACGTATGCATTGTTTAAATACACAGCTTTTCATAGACCATAGTATATCAAATATTGAAATCATCTTGTTCTATGCGTTTTTTTACTGTTCCATTGACGCTTAAACTGGTAGCGGGTGGCGGTAAGATAATGATCAGGGATTAACAACTATCTGGACCCGAGCGACGCCATCGTGGCTTTGTCTTAAAGCAACTCAGCTAATATTAGTGGAATCATCCCATATCAAGTAAAGATCTTACACTTAGCAACCGCACTCTATTGTCATCTCGTTCATCACTTAAAAAAATGCTAATTCAGTGAGGGTATAATAGCAAGTTCTGTTCTATTTTGCGATACCGTACCGTAATCCTCCATAATAAATAAAACCTGACCGCAGGCGCAGTCAACAAGATTGTGTTGATTATCTTAAATTCCCATGATTTTGGCAAGAAGGAGGAGAAAATCATATTTTTGCTGATTTTATCAATAATAAATTTAGTCATCAAAAATATAATTTATTAGCGAGCTAGAATTTTACATAAACGTTCATTAGCGCAAAAGAAAACTGTAAATTAAGTTGTGTGGCAGGATTATGCTTTGAATATTTTGACATATTAATTAAATAAACGTGGTTGCAACATTATTGAAAAATAAAATTTGGATAGCGAGATAGACAAATAAATAATTAACACAATGGGGAAAAGTCCTGCTGTTTAAGTTGCAAGAATTCTTTGAACTACGCCTAAAAGTGTACCTAATTCTTTTCAAGTTTCTCTTATACTTATATGCTGTCCAACGTATCTGTAAACCAATACAATGAAGTATTGCTATCAGATCTCTCTGGATGATGCCAGCTCACATTAGCAATTAGATGTCTTGCAATATAAACTCTCAAAACTAAAAACTAAACCGCCGACATATCATATATGCATCTTCATTTGTAATTATTTTTTCTCTTCAGTGTAACAGTTAAAAACAAATACCGCTAATGATAAAATAACAATTTTATGTCAATTTCCGCACAGCATTCATTAAAAATCATTTAACAGATTTTTGAGCAAACATCAAAACACATTATGTGAACCTTGTTAGAATTATTATAGCAATTAGGTGACATAATTGAATTTAACAATTATTGAATACATCAGGCGCTCGGTTTTATGCCACTATACTGCACTTGTAATTCTCACGTCTTTTCGTAATAGCATTTCTTAATATAGGAAGTTGTCAACAACAAGAAATGTCCGTATGTATTTTATGTTTTATTTATTTAATTGTTGTGACTTCAGACATTATGTTGAGTCTTCAGACACACTCTTAATAACATAGATACCTGTAATATTAAGATACAATTAAAACGACAATAGGTTATGTTATTCTTACCTGTGCAATGAATAATGATGTCCATATATGTTTTATGTTTTAATGTTTTAATAAGGTTTGCAATTTTTTATTGAATTTTATCAAATATTATGTTGTCTCAGTTCTAGTCCTGAAGAAGTGTAACAGATAAGAAATGCACGGAACTGTCGACTTAATTAAACCATGAGTTTGTTTCTTCCACTATCCCGATAATCAAAATAATAACAAGAAAAATKTTGGCCAAATATAATGATATACAGGTACAAACTACGACACCAAGTTTAACGCGCTAAGATCAGCGAAGCGTTCATTAGTTTTTGCAATTTCCACCGGTCGGCTAAAGATTWATATTAGTCAYTGCATTACATATGCAAAAGGCAGTGTATTATGCAAACATGCGGGACTTTTTCTCTTTCGTCCCCATTAATCAAAAGTGTGCATGCAATTCAACATAAATATTTAAAAAGAAAATTAACTGACAAAATTATAAAGCGCCACTCGCGCATAAATCACTCTTTTTGGCGACGATATAAAGTCAGTCTCTCTCTCGCACTCAGTAGTTAAACACTGGAATTCGGATAACAAAAAAATATGTCAAACTCGACCGGTAATTTACGATTTTCGCCGTCTGCGAAACGCACCGTGAATGATTTCGGGGTGAATGAATGCCGCACATATCCGACCACGGAGGAGAAACCAAGACCTCGGCCTTATGTTACTACGCCCTACGACACAGTCTGCCAGCGTTTTCTTGCTTCTTTTCACACCAAATCGCCCATTGTCAATGTTGAATGGTGCAGGTTATGTTCCTGTGTCCTTAACCTGAACCCCGGTGTTGCATCTTGGATGTCTTTTGTGTTTCAGGCTCTTGTAAGCGGCATGTGTCTTCTACAATACAGAACGCTGAACTATGAAGTTATAAAATTCCGTTGAAAGTAAAACAAAAATAATAGAATGTCCCATAGGTATCAGTATAATTTTATAATAGAGAATACCTATAAATGAGTGACAACATTGATTACCTATTTTGTCTAAGTCTTTGTTTTTAGGCCCAGCAGAATATTAAGTACGTCGATCTACGCCAGATTTCCACGGAGATGCTTATGAATACACATACACTTATACAGGCTTTCTATAAATGATTCATGCATCCATGCATAGAAAATATCTATTAAATCAGTTTGCCGCCTCTCAGGAAGGTGAACACAACAGTTGCTTTGACGTATACTTGGCATCTATCGATTGTTGAATTATTTGATATATTTTAATAGGAGAGAACGTAGTGTTTTATGCAATAATCAACTTTAAAGTTGCAGCATGCTCACATTTTGGAGCTGTGGTGTGACATTGATCGGCAAACTTCAACTACTATCGCCGTGCATATTGTAGCTTGGCAACAATTACAAAAAAGCGGCACAAAGGATTCAGAAATCAACGCCGCCCGCGTAGCATGAATCATTTATATCCCTGTACATATGCATTTGAAGGTAACATACTACCTTTAAAGGCACTTTAAAATTATACAGCTAGTTCTAACGTCGTAAGCATTCATTCTTAAACCAAATAAATGCGACATATGCCATAAAATCTTGTAGTATTTGTCACTATATATAGTAATGAAAAATTATAACTTCAGATTATACTGTAACAATTTCTGGGACATATAGATTATAACATTACTATTAACAGTACGTATACTAGCATGTTGGGATGTCTTATACTCGTCAGAAAAACGCATAAAGTAGATAAGATTTAGGAAACTTATGGGCAAATATATAGAATATTGATTAAGGCTTTCACGACCGGAGTCCGTACTGGGAAGTACTTGCGGATTAGTTGGCCACGGTTGTGGCGATTTTCTCTTCGCTGACGCTTCACCCACTGCTGTGGTGATCATTTTCAGAGCCGAAAGACAGCTACGTCTACGATAAACTCGGCTCTAAAAATCGCCACGACTACAGCCAACTAACTCGGAAGTATCTATCAATATGGGATATTTTTTAATTTTCATAATAACAGATTAGAAGTTGTGTTTATTCAATTACTTACTCGTGTTGGTTCGATCTCTAACTGTCTTATTCTGCCCTTTTTAAAAAGCCCTTCCAATTTTATCATTTAGTTTACATTCCATTACTGTGTACCATTACATTTAGATATCTAAACCTATCTCTCTTGTTCTATCGGTTTTACGCTTATTTTTACGCCCGTCTTCCTGTTCTTTCTTATGATCATCGATTTTATTTTATTTGTAGTTATTATTATTTTCCTCTTTCGTAAGAAGCAAGGAAATTCAAAGACAAGATTACTTACGAATGAAAGACTCAAACTTTCTATGCTATAGGTAAAGCTTATATGCCTTTTCTTCGAAAATTCGCGTACAAAATTTCTTGACATGTTCCTTTTTCTTCCTTTTTCCAAGTATAAACATATTAATCTTCCTATGATACGTTTTCTATGGAGCTTTTTTTTGAAACCACTTTGTGCCTGTCGCAGTTGTAGTTCCAATTTTCTCTCCAGTTTTCTTCTAAAACTTAGATTCCACATTCTTCTGTATCTGCTTTCTTGCAAGTTGGCTCAATGCTACGCATTTCCTCAATGCTCTTGTGCTTCTCGTGTGTTCCGTAACATGCCATATGCCTTACGATCCCATGCATGTCATCATTTCTCCTCCAGTTTGATCGTGTTTTAGGTGCATTACTTTTTTTGGTTTCATATCGTTCCTCTGACAAATATCTGTGAAAACTCTTGCTACTGGTAATATTTCATAATTCCTCTCTATTTTGTCGAATGTTTAATCTTAATCTCAAAATACGTCACTCTTCTTTTATATCTTTTGATTTACAGATACATCTCGTCTTCTCCGCTAATTACCTTTGGAAACTTTATATAGTTGCGACAATACAACAGTCGGCTAATATGTGGATATGTAAAATACTTCCTTCACAAATACATTCCCGTTTTTTAAAGGATTCAATTTATAGTAGGTTTCATATTAAAAGTTTATTTGTGCGTTTTGTACTAACTTTGACGTGAACGCGTCAATACGAACTAGGACGAGTTATGTTCGGTACAGTACAGGAAGAAAAGTTGAGCGAAAAGAGGAACTAGTAAAACAAAATTACTTTAAACGATTAATATTGTGAATATTGTGTCAAAGTTACCGCGTATTTAAGATACACATGTCTACGTCAAACTTAGGATGTATCAAAGACAAAGACATCCGAGACATTTTTATCCTGCGTATTTTCATGTGCCTCTAATGATATACTTTGTTGCTTTGACATTTCGAATGGATTAAAGCAGAATGTCTGTAAAATAAAAGCGTTGATATTAGTGATATTTCGTTTTTTACAGAATTATCTTAAACACATGCATTAGCTGCTACAAATGGGAATACACAAACTATTGCCTCGATTTAATCACCGGACCTCACAACGTACTTTTCCCACCCCGAACCTCATACTTTGCCACGATCAGATGTGATCTACCGTTTAATAGACATTAAAAATTCTGTCAAGAGCAACAGCTGTACACCAAAGGACAGGTGACGTATCCCGACAGGACCGGGAGGACCTGCACCGTACACAATAGACATCACATACGTGAATAAAGAGAGGTGGGTAACAACTGCACAATCTCAGGGAGTACTTTCTAGCTTTCGTAACGGACATCCGGGCAAAGAGGTAAAATATTTGATAGTGTTCGTCAAAGATAGGAGAGGATATAATAATTATCTATTCTACCTAAATGCTCAATTAGATAAGTACCAAACAAGCTGGTTTTGAGCGCTGTGTTTCACAGAACTGTACATTTCTGTACTAGATGGACCACTTTGGTGCGTTTGAAGGCTACATCAAGCTAAGTAGCAAGAAAGAGAGAAAAACTTACGATCTTTTTTAGTACAGTTGAAACACCCTCCGTGTGATCTTTGACAGGCTAAAAGTAAAACTTGCTTTTTGAGATGTACATAGTCAAATTTAATATTGTCTTTTGACTTTAATGTGTGAATTTTATAAATGTAACGATTAATTTAAATCCGAGCCAAAACAATGTACCAGCTATATTACGTTGGAAGCTGAGGATATTTGAGCGGGTCCACTTAATAACCTCAAGAAGCCTTAATGAAGACATTATATTGTGTCGAAAGCTTGGCTATGAAAACAGTAGTCTAAGTTATTTCCCTGCTCTCAAGGTCGAATATCCCTTGGACTTTTATACAAACACATTAACGAGTAGCAACACTTACTTCTCCTGGATTTATAAAGAATAATCATTCAAAGCAATTTCATTTCACTCGGCTTTTCTTCGCTGAGCTTTTCCATTGGGCTCAGATGCTTATTGGGCAATCGGCATGTAGATCACTGTACTTACAGACCGTACCAACCTATATCGTATTTCGTAAAACCACACCTAGAAGAAAGAAGACGTATTACCAGTTTTACACAAAATGACGCCTAATAATCAAAGTACTACACATAAACATAATGGATCAGTTTTACTTGCTAAATGAGATACTAATGTAAATTGACTTTACAAGCGGAAAATAGCTACATTAATTTATAATAGAACACATAAAAGATTCCTGTTGGCACATAGTTAATGTCTGGTTTAACACATTCCCGATTCCGATAACCGTTTGGAAACCTGTGATTATAGGTAATCGCAGCCGCCTTTAGGGAGTGCGGCGGAGCAAGCAGATGTCTGGAACTTAAGGCGGTACCTCACACAACACGTGCAGACACGCGTAAACTTACACACGTGTGTGCGTAAAGGGATGGCCTTGCAAATAACATTAATCACCTTGCATGTAGGTGAAATTGATCCCTATCGGATGCGAAGGATAACTAGTAGTGAATAAAATTAGCTATATGTCTGTTTCGGAAATGAATAGTAACTCCTAACTTTTGCGTAAGCAAATTCTTCAGAGATCATTATTTATATTGCTCTGATAGTGACCAATTATGGACATCAAAGACACCATCAGATGAAATATTTACGAGTTAAATAAATGGTACAACTTCGCCCATAAAACGAGAGTATTCATATCCGTACGGTAATTGTGATAAGAACTGAGCAGGAGGTAGACTTTTAGTAATATTGATATAAAGATAAACATAAGGATATAGTCCCTTAGACACATTCGGAAACACGAAGGGGTTAAACCAGTAATACAGAACAAATTGACAGAGAGCAGTTCAGGGGGCGGCGAAACCGACCTTTAGATGTGCTTGAACAATTAATAATTCCATTTCTGGCGCGTTTTCAACTTCGTCTATGAACAAAGGGTTCCATTGTCCCGCAGTTTGTCCGTCTGGTGTCTGTCACTCACAGCTCGAGAACGACTCAATGGATCAGGCTCGTTGATGGCTTGTTGGATAGGCCTTGGCTACGGATACCGAACAAACCATTCGGTAGCATCCTTAGTTTTGCCAGCGAATTCAAGTTCTTACGGCTTTCCGTTAGGTGGCGCCCCATGTTAAGTGTACGATACAATTTCTTGTTTACTGCGTGAAAGTTAGTTTTTATTTTAATTATAATATCAAAATCAACCATTCAATCTATTGTCATAAGTATAAAATTATATATAATAAAAGCATATGTCGTAATGTAACTATTAAAAAGTTTATGTACTACCAAACATTTAGTTTTGAAATCTTAGTCTTTTGGGGTTAGACCGCGTCTGATTTAGGAATAAGGTCGACGTTTCGCCCGCACTTGTAAGGGGCATCGTCAGGATAGGAAGTACCGTGCAAACCTGACGGGAGAATCACGTCTGAACTGAACCAAATCCCAAGGAAGAAAGGAAGATTCAATCAAACTCTGACAGCGAAAGCCTACGTTCTTACACACATTTAGTTGTTTGTCTGCTGTGACAGACCTTGGATTCGTCAGATCGAATGTTAAACAGCGAATTTAGCAAAAGTTTAAAAACACTAAAAAATATAAATGAAACTCGTGAAATAGTACATACAGGTACTTAATTAAAAAAAATAGAGCACTTAACCTATTCCATGTTGTTACTAATCAGAGCATATTGAATATTTCTGTGTTATCGTCTTCCAATCGCATGATCATTATAATATTGAATAAGGTGCCAAAAGAAAGAAAAACATGTATGAAAATAGTATTTATCTTCTTTAACTGTGGAAAGTAATGATGCCTTTTTTTCCTTTGACGGTTTTTTAAACCATATAAATAACATTGCAACATTTTATATGCGAGAATAGTATCTAATCGTTTTAAAATAAAAATTAATTAATTATTAAGTCAACTTTCCTATAAGACGCAACATAAAACCATATACCAGAAAGAAGCCGCTATCTACCAGTCATATTTGCAAATTTTATTTACAGAGACTCATTTTTGTAGAATGATAGATGACAAAAATCATTATCCTTAGTAAAATTATCCATATTCTTGCCCCGACAATGATAAACCTGTACGCTTTTTCCCCTTTTTTATAAGAAATGTACATTCTCTACTTAAAATGAAATTAAATCTCCACGATACAATAAATAATAATACAAGAATAAAATGCTCCATAACAACATTAGGGGGCGGCAACTTAAATTTTTAATGTGGGTGTACCATATGCAGGATGGCTAATTGGTGCCACAAAGTACCGAAACTTTATAAAGAAATGAAATATTGGAAAAGAAGTTTCACCGACCTTTTTATGAGACCAGAAGGACCCCACTTTAAAAATATTTTCGATTATACAGGGTACGCATCCCAAGTGTGAAGTTATCGTAGTGGCAAAGGGTCATGAACTAAAATATCTTGCGTTCTTAAAAAAGTTCTTAGTTCTCAAAATATTCTTAAAAAATTTTGCAAAAAAGTATAGTCTATGTAACCATCAATCTACAATTTTGGGGTTTTAAATTTGTTTTAGTAAGATGATTCATTTGTACACTAAATTTTGTATCAATAGTCTGATGTTGAATTGTTCCTTAACCCAAAAAATAAATAAAGGTATTTTATTAACTTGAATCATTTTGTTTGATATTCATAGCATGTGTAACGTTATTTCACATCGGATGTCGCGCTTCAATAGTCTCATCCAATATTTATTGATCAATTGCATGTTTTGAGCGTTATATCTACATATTACTAATCACAAGAAAGCAATCATACATAATTATCGATGACTCAAAAACTCATACCGCTTTCCGATGACTCACTCACCAGCACTTGTCATAATTTTGTAAATAAAAAATGTGATACCGATAAGCTCCAAAAAATGGGAAAATTTCCTCCAAAACTCCGTTTGTGCGTAAACATTTGCAGATCTTGTTTAAATATTTAATTTACCTAGCACCTTGCAGATGACCAAGTCCTGTAAGAAATAAAAGTGAAAATATGACCCCTCGGTTAATATACATCATGTACATTTCAGAGCCATATTCCCTTTCAAAGTCAAGGTCACTATCAGATACCGAAAGTGAGGATCTCAAAGAACCCCTGCGGCCATGACAAAAATTACTTCACTAATCGAATCAATCATTCGTAGTCTTGAACGTTATTGAAATAAGTATGGTGCCTGTGGCACATTATAGCTTCCTTGAATAATTGCGTGATGGACAGGTATAGAACACCTGCTCCAAAAAAAGTTGTTTTTCTATAGCAACCAATAAATTGAACTGAAACAGAGTAATTAGGATTATGGTTTTGAGGAAAAGAAAAAGTAATACATTATGTGAACTGTAGACCATGTCTAATGAAAGGAAGAAATAATACAACTAATATTAGAATGTAAGTATTACGAATAATAATTATTTCCATTTCATTTGTTCAACAACATAAATACTACGTAGGGCAAAGCAAACAATACCGGTTTGATTGCTTTCTTACCAACATACAGCATGCATCATTTTGAGCAGGAGTATATTTTCAGTTTTGACCAACTTAGGGTACTACAAAAATTAAATAAAAAGAGAATGAATAAAACAGTTAATTTTAATTTGTAAATGTAGAATTTTAACCAAATGTATAACCAACTAATCTTTAAATTAAAAGATAACATAAATTCGTAGTACAATTTATAGACAGAAAATCTAATTCTGTCTATTCTTCAGGTTTTAAATTTTGCAATTTGGCAATAGAGAGTGTCCAAATTTTTCTTTGTTTCGTCTGTTTTGTGTAACTGTCAGTATGTCACGTGCTAGATCAAAGCATGATAGGTAAGTTTGTAAAATTTATGTGCTTCAATTTCATTGTAATAAAACCTTACTAGATATGTCATGGTTTCATTGAAAGTCCATTCACCGTGACTGAATAGTTTTTCATAAAACAATTTTATTTGTTCGTTTGTAAAAATATTATACAGCAGTACATATCCACTATGGGATATGTTGGATCAACCAGTTTTATCTGCATGAATCGTGAATTGTTCTTGAATATCATAGAATACAGGTAGTATATTCAATAACGTTATAAACTTCTGATAAACTTCATAGATTGTCTTTGTTACCTCCAATCAAGATTCCAGGTAATTATGTGAAAGGCGTGCGTTTGCTGAGGTACTTGAATTATAATTGCTTAAATCTTTCTTGGAAAATGTGATATATATAAATAAATAGCCACAGAAACGTTTGAATAATCCTTACAAATCAGAGCCAAATTCAAACCGTAGACCATTACTTACATATGTCGCCTCCCTCCCGTATTTTTTTTATTTATCCTGTTATCCCGTAGATGAGAATGAAATAATAAGTAAGTTCTATTGTTGCAATATATTACATAAAAGTGGTGAATTTTCATGTGGTTTTAAAACAGCAGTAAGTAGTAGTGCTGGTATATAAGAAAAACAACAATAAGGTACTTACAAATTAGCAACCCATATCACTATTAACAGTTATTGCATAAATCCTAGGCATTACAGTTTCAAACATTATAAACTTAACAATTCATATATTTCATCTTTCTGAGCAGCGCGCTGAAGCTGCTTGTTGATTTGCTCACTAGTATACTAAAAAAGAATGTGCTAGATAGTATATCATAATACCCACTTTGCTACTTTGAAAGCCTTATGCGATATGGTTGTAATTATGATGGATTTCTGATGCAAACGCAAATTATATTTTAGTTAGCTTTTTCCTTTTTTCGTAACAATAAATGTGATGATATTTTAAACATTGTTCCACATTATATTGACTAATTGTCTAACAAAAGAATGATTTTTCTCTTATCAGGAACAATAATAGATTATTAATAATAAAAATATTTTAATTTTTGTTGTTTGCAATAATATGTTACATAAAATGATAACTATCACATTAATCATATAATGTATAAACCCGTTCAAGAGCCACCGAGTGTTTTATAATGATCAGTCTTGCCTAGCACAAATACGAAACGGTTGTGTAGTAGTTCCGTTGTGTTGGAACGAACAACAGAATTATTTCGTAGGCTTAATCTGGGGAGCTCTATAATGGCATAATTGTTTTTTTTTCTTTCTCATACATACCTTTCGTAATCCGCTTATTGCCGTTAATAAATGCGAATAATTGTAGCTTTAACCAGTATAGTAAATTGGACAAAAATAAATGAGCCATATAAGACATAATAAACGTAGGGTTTCCTTTTGGGTACAGTCGTCTCTGGGACGTGGTATTTGCATAATGTTATAGACAAAGGTTGTGGCAGTGGATGCGTTCCCAAGTTTGACGTTGAAAGAAACTATACGAGTCCTCGTACTTGACTTAATGGGCTGTGACAAACGAACCTGAAATGCAAGGTACTCCTTATTCCTTACAAACCATTTTCAGCAATACATGTTAAACTAACTGGTACAGACGATGCTATTATACATGAATAGTGACATTGGCCGTTTTCGTGCGTCCTGCACATTGCAATATTTAAAATGTTAATAGTAGTAGACTAGGTTAACAAGCTAAAACCTTCATGTTCGCATTTTATTGAAAAAAGCGTAAAAATGCCAAACATAACGCAATTTTACACTAGCAAACTTACCTATATTTTTTTCTATTGCTTATATACGTAATATGTATAATGAATAGAAACAAAAATATTCTTTAATATTTTTGTAATTTTTAGCTTTTTAGCTGATGTTCATTTCAGTACCCTTTACAGCACCTATAATATGATTTTTTAGAGTAGAATAAACTGGTATATGTATTGACCAACCTTTTTAAGTGGTAATAATATCTGGTCGTATTTAAAAAATATATTTATTTCTTGATAAATTTTTAATAAGGTGTCGTTGACGTGCGTACAAACCAAAATCAACGCTCGCATACGGACTAAGGGTTGTCTCAAGCAAAGAAGCTATGGCCTTTAGCCAAAGGTGACGCTTCGCACTAAAATATAGCGTGCTATTTACATTTTCAACAAAAATATAGAAGCATCGTAGAAAGAAGCCATATGTAATTTAAACAAACCAGACTAAATTCACAAATTTCCTATAGCTATTTTTAGATTAATTAATTTACCTCCTCCCCGCTTCACCTCTATGAAAAATGCTACAGATAACAGTTGTGTAAAATATCAAGGACATTTTTACCAGAATAATTTTAATCCTCCTTTCTATCTAAAATTTTAGAGAAACTGCGATTTTTATTTTCACGGTAGCGATTGCGCCCTCTTGCGGTCCGCAGAGGTAGTTAGTATTATTTTGTGAATATTTCATTTTTGTACTAAAATTTTTATTCGATCGATTCGCTTATTCGAACTCCCGATCTACTAGACTGTACGAAGTGTCCATTACTCTTCCATAGTGAGTAATGTCTGATATTTTGAGCCATGATTCTTCAATCGATTCTATCGGTTGGTATAAATATTAATTCTTATTGAACATCCGCTTTTCAGACTGCAACAGTTCAAATGTTGTAAAATATATTTAAAGAATAACTAATTATTGATTAAGAATATGCACATATCTTTTGAGCTCTTTATTTGAAACAAAATTTGAATGTTTTGAAAAAATTTTGTACGATTTTCTCTCAGACAATAAATTTGTACACCACCGAAAAATATCCAAAACTTTGATGTTAAATTGGTGTCCAAACTACTAGGCCGATTTGTATGATTTTTTTGTATTATAAGTGGCTTCATTGCTTATTTTTCACATACATTATTTATGAATGTATACCGAGTGTAACACGTTTTCCCTTAAACTTTGTAAGACCCTGTAGAGTTTGATAGCGGTAACAAAAATGTGTAATTTAAATTAAATTTTAGCCTTACATTTTCTTAAGGAACCGTTTTTTTGATTGACATGTTTTGATTGTTTTTGGTGGAATTATAATCGTCAAAATAAATTCGTAGGCTCATTTTAAGTATGGATCATATGATTGTTGCCAAGATGTTATTCGGGCCAAAGGCGGAAATACTCGTCATTGACAATTTGGTTCCATTTCTTAAACCGTATTGATTATTTTTGCTTTCTTTTAATGTCATTCTATAAACCCAATAAGAAAAAGTTATGTAATCGATTCTCCATAATAAAGGGAACCTAAGGTAAAATAAAATCTGAAAATGTTTTGCCACAGCAATGAAAATTAGTAAATGTAGTCACAATAGTTTGTTTTCTAGAATCTATAAGACATTAAAGGCAAATTTTTTTGGTGATTCTGTAGTAGAATTCTATGTAGAAGTACGTAAGGTACCTTTTAAGCGCTATAAAGGCTAAAAAAGCTCCGATAAAAGTGCAGCAGTGAGCTTGATAAACGAATATTGGGAATAGACACATACTTAGTAAGAACTAGATACCTATTACTTACCTATTAGATAGTGTAATAATAGGTACTTGCTCTGACATATGACTTGTAACTTCAAAACTCCTTTGTGATTTGTTTACTTCGACAGTGTTAAGCACAAATTTACTTAAAGGTCAATATTTTAAGATATATCTTTGACGCCCACATTAAAAACTTCTTAGTGTGAAAAAATGATCAGTTCAAGTTATTTTCTGTAATGTTGCATTAATCATCATCGACCTTAGCGTGCATACATATATAATAAAGTATCACAAACTAATTATTCATTTATTTTATTTTTTAATAAGTTACCTCACTACTTCTACGGCTAGAGATAAAAGAATAAAAAGTCTGATGATCATGCGCAACTATACATATGATATGAAAGCATAATAATCCGACTAATTTTGCAATGAAATCCATGTGTGTGGCAATTGCTGAACGAAATGACAACGTATTAATATGTAGGGTAATGTGAACACGGCTTTTTATTTCTAAGCGTACGGTTACGCTTCCATGGCTTTCACTATGCATGGTGCTCGGATTCTATTCGTCTTTCACAATGAACTTCAACTGCCCTGCGGCGCAAAGCCAACTAAGAGAAATACCTCGCCATTCTTCTAACACAAAAAGCGCCAACAATGAGCACATTCAAGTAAATGTTACCTACCTGTCGTTCTGATTTGCCAAGTCGAAAATAAATTTCGCCTCGGTAATCATTGTCAACCATTGAAAGGGAAGCCGGTGCATTGTTCGTAAAGAATCTAAAGATTTTCGGAGATACCGTACAGATAAAGTATCATCGGCACTATTTTCTATCGAAATCCGTTTTGGAGCATTTTTTGCGAAACGCAAGCTTTTATTAACACCTATTGTGTAGAGATTTTTTTACGTAAACCCTGTATGTCAAATTTTGACTTCCTTCTCACGCAGAAGGTACATACTATCAGCGTTCACATCTTCCTAAGCACATTTTATGCGTTTCTTTTGTTGTTGGTGAACCTGTTCAGGTGGTAGCCTGTGTAATCAAGTTTCCTACAGCCCGTTAAGGAAACCGAATATTTGGTAGGCACCAATCCAAAGCTGCACATATGGAACCACTGCAAATGTATGAACTAAATCATGTCATATGTGCATAACGGTCCACGCCACCTGCTCGTGTTGCAGAGATTTCCTCTGGATGTGTTCAGGGGTGTATCCAATACATTTGGAGTATCATTCTCTATCTCTAAGCTCTGATTTGTTTTCATGCAATGGAAGCTCAAATTGTTAGGTCACTGACAAACTGTTGTTCTAGGGTGTACAAACTTGTGTGATTTTTACTATTTCATCTTTAAAGCAATATAAATTACGCAAACAAAGATTACTTTGTGACACCGGGCATTTTGTGTTTGATACATTATCATAAATTAAAACTAGTTTTCATTAATTACTACTTACAGACGGTTTCAAGGCGCCATCTATGGACATCACGCACAAATACTGGTGTATTTGCCGCAAAAAGGAACTTATTTTGAATTTGTCTGTAGATATGCTTGTATGGTTAAATAAACAAGTACATAGGAAAAAGTACTAGCTGTTCTACTCGTATATTTATTTGAAACCGTTTCTTATTGTCACAATTGTTTCTGGTTTTGATATAGTTATTGCTTTAATGAAAATCTAATATATTGGAAAGTATATCAGATTATGGATTTTAAATACAAAAGAAAAGTACAAGAGGAAAATATTTATAAGGGCTGTAACTTTACGTTAACCCGTCTATCTTAAATACCTGGTAGAAGAGATAAATAACTTTAAACTAAAATGATTACCCATGACAAAGATTAATTATTCAGTTGTTTTATTTTACTGGGCTGTCTTTCATTGGGCTTTTCCAATCAACTCAAACACTCCATAGGCATTATAGTCTCTGTATTTACCTACCGTATCAACCTACGTCGTAGTTGGTAAAACAACCGCTAGATGACTCATTACCAATATTCACCAAATGGCTGTGCAACCGGCAATGTACGAGCATGTCTCTGCACTTACAGACCGTACCAACATATGCTGAAGTTCGGAAAGCGACCGTTGGATGACTCATTATCGATTTTTACAAAATGGTCCTCAACGAGCGGCGTATAGACTGGCAAATGGATCTGTAACAGCCAAAGGAATGTGGATATTGTCAAATTTAACTACATAAAAGCAATTAGTGCAAGTTATGAAGTAATTTTAATTTTAAAATTACGATCAAAAATGGCATTTAACGTGATTGTTACTTCTGTTTTAATGTACAACAATTTTTTTGCTACTGAATATTATATCAGCTAAACATTTTTAAAGAAGTATCCCATAATTATCGGTTTCGGTTAAACCGGCAACACCACACAAAAATGCGTGTTGCCATGCAACCTGAACAGAGCCTTATGGGTGGAGATCCTCGCACTTTTTGTTGCCATGTTAACATTAAATGCGGGTTGACAAAATTCAGTAGTGCAGTAGCGTTATATATATTGGTCGATTATTATTAAAAAGGACAAATATGTTTGCGGAAAGACGCTCCATAGCCGAACAAGATTAATGATAGCGAATGTTTATAGGTAGATATTATAGTTTATTTGAACAAATAATATATTTCAAAACTTTTATAAAGCACAGCCCGCCGCTGGGTATGACATCAGCCATGTTTTATTACAACTCGTAATTACCTCTCATCGACACCCCGCTGTTACAGATCCGTTTGCCACGCTATAAGACGTATTCACGTCAGAAGGATGTCGACAGCATTTGGGATAAACAATTCCCTTCCGCTGAAGATACAAGCTTCCTATAAATTATTCATCCAGGGCGCTTATAGAATTAGTTTGCCGCCTCTCAGGAAAGTAAAAACAACAGTTGCTTTGACTTATACTTGTCATCTGTCGATTAATGAATTATTTGATATGTTTTAATATAAGAAAACGCGTGAGAGTGTGTATTTTCAACATATTTTGTAGTATTATATGAAATAATCAACTTTAGGGTTGCAGAAAGCTCACATTGTGGAGCTGTGGGGTGACACGATATCGTATAACTTTTATGTATCGTATGTATCGTATTTGTGAGGATGTGGCTACAGTAAGCCTGTTAAATAATTGTACTCTGATGGACTAAAGATGTTTTTAGCCTGGCGCAATGGTAAAATTTACAAGCTAAGTGGTTAACTGCACTACACAAAACCTGCACAGTGCAAGGGGTAGACTGTAGAAGTTACCACAAGCCTACTATACCAATAATTATTGTTATTTCTTACCTTTGAAAGAAAAATTGAACCATAAATTGTTGAAAAATCTTTATAAAGCCATCAATTTCGTGACTGTAACTGATCTGCAACCTTTAGTACTATCGTGCTCATTGATTATMAGTGATCGTCGTGCTTATTGTKGCTTGGCAGCAGTTACAAAAAGGCGGCACAAAGAATTCAAAAATCAACGTCCCACGCGTTGCATGAATTATTCATAGAAACTCTGTACAAGCTCTGTACAGAAAACCCAGTTATATGAATTCAAAACCGAGGATGTTCCGGAAAAAATTTTTGGTCGTTTTTTTCTGCAGGGTCGGTTTATGGATTAATTTCCTTAATTAACATTAATTAATGTCTATATAATAAATTGGTTTGGGATATTCTAGTATTTATATAGCGGAGCCAGCTTCGCCGGTCAAGATTCTGTACGATTGGTAACGGGGCGTTACCGATCGTTGAGTTTCTTCCTTGACCTTTCTTACGCTTGGTTTCTTTTTCCATTTACTTACTTACTTTTTCAACAATATTCATCAAAAGTTAATATAATTTTATGAATAAATGATACTGGTTGCTTGATACCTTGTCAACAATAACAAACGATTTATGTTACGTGTACATTATGGAAATATGTTTAGGATATTACAACAATTTGATGAATTCTAATAATTATTGTTCATAAGTAGTTATTTAAAGCATAAACAGGTCAACACGTACCAGTTTAATGAATAAGCAACAAAAATCTATAAACCTTTTTTGTAGGTGTCTTTTGCTTTAGCTTTCTGTCCACTGTAAGAATAGCCGTTAGAGTAACAGGTATTAGTATTATAGCTTATATTTATGGTAAGGGGTTGTTTTGTGTCAATAGTTTTTTACAATTTTAATAAAATAGAAACCTACATTTAATCACATAACGCCGATAGCAACCATCTGTTGGGTTGAGATAGCAACATTTTGGATTATGGTCATAGATGACGTTTCAAACTACATTAAACACAAGAAAAACAAAGCTGGCACAAACATCAGCGATGTTAGAAGTGCTTATAACGTAACAGAACCCAGCTAGACCATATCTAATGATCTCCTTTATTTGCAGTAATTATTACATCTTCAATCTACAAGAAAAGATTTTGTGGCATGTCTGTTTTATGTACATAATTTTTTAATACAACTCTAAATTTCATATTCAAAATTCAATGCATTGAGCCAATTGGCTACTTAGAAAAAGCACAAAATTATAAAAAAAACTATACACTGACTGTATTGATAGCGAAATAGATCTATCTGTAGTTGGTTGCAGACAGCATAGCATAGACATGCATGTTAATGTGTGTCGGTCCTTGCACGTCAGCAAAAGTGCCCTGGGCCTGCTGTCAGGTTTATGTATGCAGGTGCATACCAACTTGGTAGATTACAGGTCACTTCCTTTAGGAAGTAGTACCCGTTAAGGCAGCTAGGTGGCTTTGTCATCGTGTCAGTTCATTGCTGACAGATGGCAATGCCGTCTATTTTTCTACTAACATACAAAATTGTTACAAAGTACCTTATGAGAGTTTTTTACGACAAATGTATTTTAGTTGTTTGTTTTGTATGTAATACCAAAAACTATAATACTGTAGTACTGCAGAGGTAAAATATGATCAGTTTACAGATTTCCTGCCAAAACCTTTAACCGCTAAAGAAAGGCGAACCGCTTGCATAGATGGCAGTGGCTCCTCTACAGTGAATATCACGCAATAGTTCGTAGCTACCTAGTCATACCATCTTCAAGTGGCTAATAAAATGTCAGCTATAACAGCAAATGTATCACAACGTTCTAAGTGAGGTGCGGCCTTCTGATTGGTATTTGCTCAATCATACCATGTTTGAATGATTAAAAACAAATATTTTTCCGGAATCTACCTGCGAGAATGATTGCAACTAACTGTCAATTTTCAGGAAATGCAAATCAAATGATGACAATCATATCTACTATTCTAGCTAATTTGGTAGGATTGCATTGATAAAACGTACTGAAATTTTGAACACCTAATACGTATTTGTATTTTTGTCATACGAAATCAGGGCATTACGGTCCTGCTCACAGCATAGCTGCACACCTGCGGGTGGCTTACCGGAGCGGGCCACGCGTCAATCGATTAGCTCCCACACAGCTGGCTCACATGTGCAATGGGCTGCCGCTCGCCTTTAATATTTCTTATGTATTCGCGTTCCCCTCTGCATTTCTTTTTTATCCGCGCCGTTGACACGTCGCCTCGAGACAGGATAAACGGTACCGCACCGCAGACGAATAACTAATCTAATCAGATCTGGAGCGCGATCGACTCAACTCCCCCGAGTCACAAACGGCGTGCATTTCTGCCGTAAAACCAAGGCTCCAATTATTTTACGCAATTATTTGTTGCTCACGACGTACCTCGGCGAAAATGAGGCGGGAAATTTAGTGTTATGAGAAACGGGACCGAATTGTCGCTGCAGGTTGAGGTCAGTGGATAGGATTACGAAGACACAAAAAAAATTATCTACGTTATCATGGTAAAAATTTGATGGTAACAACCATTGCTTCTATTTGTATCACAAATTTGATTTCAGGTCATTTAAGAGAGAACTACGATAGTTCTAAGCTTAGTCAGTAAGAGATGATTGAGCTATATCGAAATTATGACTAATATCGATTCCTTMGCGTAAAGTTTTTTTTGTGCATGAACATTGCAGATTTCAAAATTTCTGTCATTTGAAGGACAGGGTTTTAAAAGTGAAATTTGGATTAAGTAACACTGTTATATGCCTACATCGATAGGAAACAAAAAGCATCAATGAACAAAAATTAATGGATCACTTCATAGAGAACAACATCATGGCAGGGAATACATTCTATCAACATACAATAGATTACACAGGGGTTATGAAATATATAGTGACCATTACTTAGTAATAGAAAAACATAGAAATTATATGGCAGAGATAGTTCAGCAAACATATAAAAACAAAAGCAGGAACAAAAGAACCAATTAAGTTGTATAAACTAACTGAAAATGAAATCGCAAGCAACTATAAGGAGCTTGTGAAAAAATCGAAATAATAAACGGATAAGAAAATGAAGATGATATAGGACTACTACAGATTAAATTTAAGGACAAATTAGTGTGTACGGCTCGAGATATCTGTGTAAAAAAAGGCGACTGAGCAGGACCAGATTGCACCAGAAATGTTAAAAGGGGGAAGACAGAAGAATTACACTGTTGAGTGTCTAGTATCAAAGTATATAAAAGACTGATAGAAACAAGATTAAGGCAAAAGCTAGAAACACAATTACATGAAGCACAAATATGGTTTAGTAGGGGACAAAGCCATGCTGGACCATATATTTACGATCAAACAAATAATCGAAAATATAGGCAGAGAAAAAAAGAATCTATTTAGCACATTTGAACTTACAGACGGCATTGGATATCATTCCTAGAAAGTGATGTAAGAAAGTATGAAGCAAACAAGTTTAAATAACAAGCTGATAGAAAGTACAGAGGGATTGATTTCAAACTAATTAATTGATTAAAGTGGAATTGATGCTTACCTATAGCTACCAATGTATTATGTAGGACTAATAGTTACATGCTGTATAATGCTGGCCAGTCCACGCCGCATTTCTATGTAGAATACATTTTCAAGAAAAACCTGCAAATCCTTATATTTTTCCAAATTATATACGTGCTGACCCATGCTGCTTACATACAGAGTAGAGACTTGAACGATGGTGAAAGCGACAAAACTGCGAGACGATAAGCTACTATAAGGCTAAATTCTCGCATCTATTCTTACTAACATTATAGGAGATAAGATTTAAACTTTTATCCAGAAGTAGGTAGGTATATCAATGTATTTAGTTCTGTAGGGTGAGCGTAACTGTGTGATTGGTATGTAGTGCTTATAATTATTTGTGACACGTCTAATCAAAGTATTTGAAAGCAAGTATTTCTTAATATGTTCACTTTACAGGATGCTGCATATTTTCAGGGCACTATACAACTTTTTATATCATTAAGTAAGTAGAATCCTAGATATATATTTAAATATTTAAATGCATCACTTAATGTAGTTAAATCCATACTTTTTTTTTAAATAATATCTCAATTTTTAAATAAGAGCCGAATTGCATTTGTTGTATAAAATTGGCATATTATTATTATAAACAAGAAAGTGAATTCTTGTAGATTATATACCGAAGGATGGCTCTTTGTTGTCATATTTATAATGTTAACCAGCGACAATCAATGTAACTCTTAATTTAGATGTAACACCCTGTGTATTTTCAATGGCTTATATAAGTTGTTGATTTTTCCAGCAAAAATTAATTTTGCAAGTTTTAATCCCAAAAGGTAGATAATCGATTTTGTTGTATTCTGTAAATCTGTAACCGGATATGAACATGGAAGGGAAGACATTTATACTTACCTATCTTACGAAAAATATAACGGGCTTATATACATAGCTAGTCAAGAAAACAGTCAAGGTCTATGGGCAAACATACAGGTCTATTGTCTATTACTAATATGTAATATGTAGTTTGTAGCCCAAAATTATGTCAAATGAGACTCTCAGCTAGTCAACCTAAATTTGAGCGGTGATTATTTACAAAGCTCTTACGTGTTGGTAAATATATTCAAAGAGCAGATTTGCACCAAACCAGCTGTTAATCAGCTAAACTTTAAAAATTAGGGTAAAGAAGTAAAGAGCTTTTTGATATCTTGATCTCTTAAAAGAACTCCTTTCAACACAAATGGAATGCTCTCCTAAATAAATTAACAGATTTTCTTGTAATTTGTGTTCATGTKCTTAATGGAGGATTTWCTACGTACTTTTTACTTATTGTTTACTTGCCTTAAACGTTTTATTAACTCAATAAACACAGCTATCAAATMATTAGTCATACAGGGTCGCTACAAAGTATATATCAGGTTCTGTTCAACCGATTTTTCTGAAATCGTGCATGGACCTATGGGTAATTAAAATGCATTTTTCAACGCCGTGTCAGCTCTCGTCTCCGAGATATGGGTGCAAGTTGCATTTTTTTTAATGGGAAGGGGTCAAAAATGATATTTTTCCTGTTTTCAAAAATGTATCACACTTGTTCAAGTCATTGCTTCTGAGTTGAGAAAAATACAATAATTGAGCCTGACAAACAACGAAAAGAATGAAAATAATTTTCTTTGTCGCTAAAATGCACAAAAAAGCCAGGTATTACCATTTTTCCTTGACTAGTGATAATTTTCGTCCGGATTAATCAATTTATTGTGATTCGGGTACCCAAAAAGTAAAGAAGAAGAACATGATTCCGTGAAAAATTATGTATTTTTTCAGATTTACATTACATAAGATGTTCTAATGCTCAAAATGTTCCCCATTTACTTCTTGGCAGTAATGCAGCCTTGAGTAAAAGTTTTCTAATGTTCTTTGTAGCATATTTGGAAGTAAGTTCTGAATTTCTGCCCTGATTCATCCTTTTAAATCTTCTGCATTATGTAACCGATCAGCATAAATACTATTTTTCAGATACCCCCACAGGAAAGAATCAAGCGGCGTCAGATCAGAGGAACGTGTTGGACATTCTATCGCTCCGTGCCTACCAATCCATCTGTCTGGAAATGTCACATTCAAATATCCACAAACGTTGAGTGCAAAATGGGGCGGTGCACCATCTTTCTGAAACCAAATGTGTTCAGAACAACGCGCAGCATTTTCACGATTAGGGAACAGGCGAATAAGTTCTGGTATAATGTGTTGGCGCAAGAGCTGTAAATACTTGACCGCATTCAAAACTCCATCGATGAAAAAAGGCCCAATAATCGATAATACCACACCAGACAATCACTTTCTAAAGGTGGTGTGAGGACTTGTTCCATCCAATGCGGATTTGTGTCCCACCAATATCTGCAATTATATATATTCACATCACCATTGAGGAAAAAAGTCGCTTCGTCAGAAAACAATCCAATTTAAAATCTTCATCTATCATGTTCATAGCAATTTCGCTCAGTTCTTAAAATAAGTAAATTTTGTATAGATGAAACATCTCTTTTTTCAAAATTTTATTAACAGACCTTCTGCTAATATGGTGAGTTAGAGCACGCTGTTGTACGGAACACTTGGGATTCTCTTGCAGATCTAAAAGACATTCAAGCTACTTTCTTCACTCGTAGCATGCTTTGGACGTCCTGGTTTTTGACGATATTCAACACCGCCGGTTTCGTCAAAACGTTGCAGTGTTTTAATAACTGCTGATCTGGCAATTGGTTCACGGTCTTCATGAATTGCATTGTAGAGTGCAACTAATTCCGAGTAACTTTGCCTTCTATCTCCATAACCAATCATCATCAAAATTTCGATGCGAACACGTTCAGTTAAATGAGGCATTGCGATTGCAAATAACAAAGAAAGGGAAACACCTGGAGTTTTTGTTCTTACTTAGCGATAACGAATATGGTTTATATCCCGAAGTTTTTCGCAAGACCCAAGTTTGTTATCACACTTTTCTGAACTCAGGAGCAATAAATTGTACAAGTGTGATACATTTTTTAAATCAATAATGCCATTTGATCCCCCTTCCCATTAAAAAAAAATGAACTGGCGTCCATATCTGGGAAACGAGATGCAGAAAATGCATTTTAATTACCCATAGACCCATGCACAATTTCAGAAAAATCGGTAGATCAGAATCTGAAATATCCTGCAAGTTTCATACTTTGTAGCGACTCAGTATATGTAGCTGCCTGAAGCATATTATATGTAAACAGTACCACTCGTTTTTTCTTTACTGCCTACTGTCAAAAAAGTTACGAAACTTAATTCTAAGTAATTAAAAAACAATCAGTCTATGACAACAATGCAACCACACACTTAAGGCCATTGCGAAGTCTCTTTATTCGAAAATTTCTTAGCCGATTCATCACACTGAATAGAAGTTCTTAACACAATATGACATAATTCGATTCTTCATTATATTATAAATTTCCTAAACGAAATTTAAATGACGAAATCAGGGTATCGTCATTGAAGCGATATCGCATCGTGACTTGAATATAGGTACGCCTTCACTTCACTTGTCTCAGCGCCATCAGGTTAGCCTTGCACGGATTCCTCGTGTTGCGTTATGTCAGCTACAATGAAAGCGAGGCATAGCACCCAGTCAATCGGCAGACGGGAGCAGTAACCTATGTTTAATTGATGCGTGCTGATCTAATTGAGTGCTTATGGCAAAGGTACAATTTATTTAAATATACTGTGGACATTACGCCATCTAGCAGAATGATTATGGGGTTAAATACGACAGAATCGTGGAACCTGTGTAAAATTTATTGATACAGTTGCTTAGAAGTAGTGACTACTAAATTAGTTTTAACAAATTACATTTTATTAATATTGAGTTTGTAGGTGCGATTTGATGTTCAAATTTTCTTAGTTTTCTTATAATCACCGCATAACGGCTTTTGTTTGTTTAGAATAAAGAGTTTATAAAATACAGTGTAAGGCCATGCAACCTTTAATTTGCGGCACCTATAAAACTGGAACCTTTAGATTCGAAGTAGTAGAAGTAACAGAACATTTAAACTAAGGGAAGTAGTAGTAGTCAGATCATTAGATAATAAATCTGGCTCAACTAAATTTAATTTAAGATCAGTTAAATAATTAATGACTGTAGCAATAAGCAATACTTTATTTGACATAAACTATATCACATGATGTATTGGACAAACAGGTAAAAAGAAGAGCGCAAATAACAGAATAACGAAGCCATCAATGAAAGGAATGAAGCAAATATAATGAAGTGATGCAGGCGATTTACTTATTGTAGTAGTAGTAGTAGTAGTAGTAGTAGTATAGTTGGTGTATTTTGTATATAATGCGTAAATAAACGATGTTAAGTCAGAAATCCGCGTCAGTACAGTTCAAGCATTCAAAAATTTAGACTAGAGATCCAGGAGCAATTTTGCTCTTTTAGCATCAGGTTAAAATTGCAAATGATCTTAATGTACTAGACAAGTTTATTTATTAGATATATAGTAAGTAACCACATTTATAAATGAAGAATAATTTTCTTACAGAAAAATTCATTAATTATAATTCCTCATTTATAATATGGATCAGTTTTCAATTTTTAAATAATTTAGGCGTTTATAGCTTTTCATGCAATGATTGCAATTCAGTTTATGTTGAACAAACGGGAACATCTTTTTTAATTAGAGGTAAAGAACATTTATAACAATTCGATAAGTACAAAAATACAGATATTGTAACAATAAATTCTTTAGATAATCATTTAGATATTGTTGAATAAACACACTGCCACACTAGACAATTTAAATTCACTACAATTATGCAGTAAATCTGCAAAATTATTTTTTTTTAATTTTAGAAATGTATAAATCATCATATCATCATCACAAAATCTTACTATTTTTAATTTCAGTTGTCCTGTTTTAAACTATTTATTTGATCTAAATTAATATTACGTTTATGTTGCTGGCATGTAGGTTACTTTTGGTATGTAGTTAAGTTTGCTTGTTTCTAAATTTTTTGACTTTGTCAAACGAATTATAAAAGTTTCTTTTTTCTTTATTTTTACCTTTCTTGTACTGACGATGGCTACCTTATAGTCAAAAGCGCTCTACAATAAAAAAAATTGAATGGATTACACTTGAAGAATAATTTTCTCAAAGAAGAATTCAAAAATTGATTATTTAGCACTTTTATCTTACATCGCTTATAACTACTTATACTTGAACKCCAAACGCCCTGCAAAACTCCCTTGCATACATATAAGTAGAAACACGTGCCCATTCGAATAAAATCGTCCCCCACAGAGTGTAATTGACACAATATATTTGGTAAGAGGTTCAAAATATCGGGGGCTTTCACCAATTGCGGCATTAAAATATTGAATTTCAAGCAGTAGCGGTCTTTGGAAGTGGTTTACTTCCTGTGTTTGATTTTGCTGCACGTGGCAGCATATGTAACGGTAACGATGTTTGCCAATGGTCAAAGATTTCCGGCGAAAACGATGAAAAGACAAATAGAGACCCTACGGTTTTATTTATTATATAGCACGGTGTCACATTTCGGGCGTTCAGAGACAAGTTATGTACCTGAAACCATGTATAAAATTTGAAAAGAAAATCTAAGAAGCATATCAGTATACGTATTTGTTTATATGAGTATACAATATGTACTTTCCCAGTAAAAATCTAGTAGGATACTTATCTAACCCTAAAATGAACTTTTGGAACAAATTATGTTTTCCGTATTTTTCTATTGATCATTCCCATTGTTAACCTTCCCAGCTGCTTTGAACTGCATCTTGTAGCTCTCAGATGACGTCTGGCCATCATATGGCGGTGGTTTAAACTTGCTGCTTCCAGTTCCTGGTGAAAACGTAGATTCTTCGGTCATCCTTTTTTCCATATCCACTTTCAATTTTATAATTGAGTTTACAAATTTATCTTCGACTCTTTCTCCGATTTCATCGACTGTTTCTTCGATTTTACTCTAATTTTCTTTAATTTCATCTATTTCAGTTTTCAATTGTTGTTGCACAGCAGTTATTATTCCATTCTTGGTCTCCTCTTGGGCGATATTACTCCTGCATTCCTTTACACAGACAACATAGACCAATATAATCACCAAGTTCACTTGTAATTATAACATTATATATCACAAATAATGGAAAAATTTGCGGACCCTGCATAACAATACTACTCACAAGGTCAGAAGTGTGGCCATCTTGTATTCTTTTTCTGTTAGATAAGGGATAACCCGCCTGTGTCCACTAGCCAAATAGCACGGGTTTTAACATGCCTCAAACAAGAGTATGGGGAATATCAAAGAAGTATTTGTACAAACCGTATAAAATACAGATAGTGTTAACACTATTTATTTGCTGGTGACTGATAGACGATCGCGTTGGTGCACATGACTTCGTGACAAAATTAATACTGAAAACAGTTTCAATTTCACCAATTGTGGTATTTACAGTAGAAAAAAAGCACATTTAGTCAGTAGAAAATCCACTTAGAAATCAAGCAACAACAACAACTGGGCAAGACTTATGGTATTCGAAAATAGCTTAAATGAAGAAAGATACATGCACTTGTTGGAGAGAATGCTTCCAAGTTATATCAATTTGGAAAGACGGACAAGATTATGGTTTGAACAAGATGGAACTTCCACGACGTACTTCAATAGTAGCCTGTGATTATTTAAATGAGCATTTTCTCAATCAGTGGATTCGTAGTAGACGAGTAGTGTTTTGCCCTGTAAGATGAGTGGCGCTGTAAGATGAGCGGACCTAACTAACCCACTACTTTTTGTATTTATGAGATAAAATTACGCGGAACCAGTTCATGATTTTAATCACTTGTTCATTTACGTAATATCATTACAAGGAAAAACGTCCAAAGAACTGTTAATAGCATTGGAAAACTGTGGTATATTCCGCTGCTAAATATATTAAATGGGATTTCTTATAGGAGTTTTTCGATGTTTTTTGTACTCGGCTTATCTGTGATAGGCAGTTGGAAGAATAAACTCGTCAATAGAACATGCATTTTTAATTCCGTCCTCAGTACACCACAAATTTGGCGACGAGGATTACGCGAATTGGGAGATTATCTCCATAGTTTTTTACCTCGCCACTGTTTCAGTGGGGAGGTGTGTCAAGTTTTTGTGTTGTGTCCGAATTAGTGAGAAGGTGATTAGAAGAAATGCCTGAGACAAAGGAAGAGGCGACGAACTCGAGCTCAAGCGGTACGTCATATTACGGCCAATTGCGAGAATTCAACCGTCACATTTCGGACTGGTCAATCTACAAGCGACGCATGGATAATTACTTCATCGTGAACAAAATTTCCGATGGTAGTATGAAAAGGGCCATGCTGTTGAACGCATTAAGCGAAGAGGCTTACCAGCTAATTTATAATTTATGTATGCCTGTTGTTCCTGAGGATAAGTCTTTTGATGAGCTGATCAAGTTGTTTAATCAACACTATAAATCTTCAGAATCAGTGTTTCTGTCACGCAGCAAGTTTTATGAGTCAAAAAAAGTGCCTGAAGAAAATGCTCAAGAATGGGCAGCTCGCCTGAGAAGCTTAGCTACAAAGTGCGAATTTCCAGAGAATGTCCTTGATATGGTATTGAGAGACAAGTTTATAATGGGATTCGGGAATGGAACTGTCCAGGAGCGTCTTTTTGAAGAAAAGGCGGACGCCAAGTTTGCCGACATCGTTACCCTAGCAGCTACCAAGATGGCTACGAAACCAGTGTTTGATGTTAAAATAGAAAGTATCCAACATTTACCATCAAGCAAAAACAGGAGCAAGAGTGGTGGTCATTTGGAAGGACATTTTGGGAGTCAACGCAGCAACGACAAGTGTGGTGTGTGCGGTAGAAGAAATCACGTGACAAGTGTGTGCCGGTTCAAAAATTACGTGTGCCATACGTGTCATGTGAAGGGGCATCTCTCGCCTGTTTGTCCCAAAGTAAAGCAACAGCAGGGTAGAAGGCTACAAAATTGTCTGCTAAGTGACATTAGCAGGCCGCATTGCAGCGGGAGTTCTGCATCCGAGCAGCCAGCCAACTCTTCCAGAAGTGGTGTCGACGGAATTGAGGATGAGTTGTTTTTATTAAGTACTAATGATGATAGAGATCCTATTGTTCTTGATATTACATTAGATAATGTAGAACTTTCGGCAGAGTTAGATTCGGGTGCAAGCAGATCTGCAATGTCTGAAAAATTGTGGAATAAACTTTTTAAAAGTATTCCGTTAACTGCGCCTAGTGTCAGTTTGTATGTATGGCATGGTGACAAACTGAATACCTTAGGTTCACACATTTTTAAATGTTGCTATAAGAATAAGGTTGCAGATTTAGAAATTTTTGTTGTTCAAAATGGCGGTCCAACAGTATTAGGGAGAGATTTTATGCGATTATTTAATCTAGGATTTACAGAATTAAATCATGTTTCCGATAAAGCTTTGTCTGTAACCGCTTTAGTAAAAAAATTTCCAAACGTTTTTTCCAAGGGACTTGGTACCTTTACGAAGGGTACAGTTCGTTTGCAATTAAAGGATGATAATGTCCAGCCTAAATTTGTTAGAGCCCGACCTTTACCCTTTAGTATGAGGTCTAAGGTTGAAGATGAATTAGATAGATTAGTAAAATTAAATGTTTTGGTTCCGGTCGATTTTTCAGATTGGGCTACGCCCATAGTTCCTGTTCTAAAAAGTGATGGGACCCTGAGAATTTGTGGCGATTTTAAAGCAACGCTCAATCCGTATTTGATAATAGATCAATATCCGTTACCGCGGGTCGAAGATTTGTTTGCGTGTGTTGCGGGGACCAAAATATTTTCAAAACTGGATTTGTCACAAGCGTATAATCAGCTCTTATTAGATAAAACGTCTAAAGAGTTAGTTACGATCTCAACACATAAGGGACTCTTTTGCTACCAGAGACTACCCTTCGGAGTTGCCTGTGCACCCGCGAAATTTCAAAAAATTATGGAGTCTTTGCTGACAGGCATTGAAGGAGTCATTGTTTTTATAGATGATGTGTTAATTTGTGGCAAAAATGTAGTCGAAAATGTCGAACGAATCGAACAAGTATTACTGCGATTGCAGGATGCAGGTCTAAGAATATCGCTGGAAAAATGTAATTTTTTTCAAGAACAAGTTAAGTATTTGGGGTTTATTATTGATAAAGACGGGGTACATACGTCTGCTGAAAAAGTGAAAGCGATAAATAACTGCCCAGACCCTACAAATGTAACAAAACTAAAGTCACTCTTGGGGCTAATAAATTATTATGGAAAATTTGTGCCAAATTTATCTACAATTTTGGAACCATTGCATAAATTGTTAAAAAAGGAAATTGCTTGGGACTGGAATAAACAATGTAAACAGGCACTTAGTACACTAAAGAATTGTTTAACTTCAGCGCCTGTATTAACACTTTTTGATCCGAATAAAACAATTAAGTTGACAACGGACGCGTGTCAAGTTGGAGTGGGGGCAGTGATTGCTCACATTTTTGATAATGGAGAGGAAAAGCCCATCGCATTTGCCTCTCAAACATTAACTGCCGCTCAAAGGGCTTGGAGTCAAATTGAAAGAGAAGCGTACGCTATCATATTTGGTATAAAAAAATTCCACCAGTATTTATATAGTCGCGAATTTATTCTAGAATGTGATAATAAACCTCTTATCGCTATTTTCCATCCGAGTAAGAGCATACCTCAGTATTCAGCAAACCGGTTGCGGAGATGGGCCGTTTTCGTTTCAAATTATCAGTATAAGCTGCAATACGTAAAATCAGAAGAAAATACAGCAGATTGTTTATCAAGGTTGCCTGTCGATGATTTACAGTCTGAAAAAGATGTAGACTATTTAAATTATTTTGCAGAAAATCCATACGTAAATTTTGAATTTGTTAAAAGACAAATTAAATTTGATAATGTTTTGTCTAAAATTTTGAACTTTGTACGTTCAGATTGGCCCAACTATGCCAAAAAGGACAATTTGTTTAAACCATATTTTGTCTTACGTAATCAACTTACTATCGAAGATGAAGTATTGCTTTGGAATAATAGAGTCGTAATTCCTAATAATTTAAGGAAAAGTATGTTACTACAGTTACATTCGTCTCACATGGGAGTGGTAAAGATGAAAAGCATTGCCAGATCTTTTTTCTACAGGCCTGGCATTAATGCTGATATTGAGAATGTTGCTAAAAATTGTAGTCAATGTTCAGTTCACAAAGATAACCCGCCGAAAACAGCTTTAAGTACTTGGAGATGGCCAGAAGAAGTTTTTTCGCGGATACACATTGATTATTTAGGACCATTCCTAAACAGACATTTTTTAATCATTTTAGATGCACATTCGAAATGGATAGAAGTGTTTCCAACTTCGAATATTATCGCTCATTTTACCATTACAGCTCTTCATAGCGTCTTCGCAAGGTTCGGTATTCCACGTGTTATTGTTTCCGATAATGCTACTAATCTTTGTAGGAGCAAAGAGTTTCAGTCATTCTTGAAGGAATTCCAAATTGAACAAATTACGTCACCGCCCTTTCACCCTCAGTCGAATGGAGCAGCCGAAAACGCCGTTAAAACTGTTAAAAAGGCTTTAAAAAATGCTTTAAGTCAAAATCAACAGATTTAAATTTTGCAATTAGTAATTTTTTGTTTGACTACAGAAGCACAGTTCATTGTACTACGGGTGTTACTCCTTCAATGTTGATGTTAGGTAGAGACATCCGCACAAAATTCGATCTTTTGCGTCCAGATTCTAAAATAAAATTACGAGTTGAACAAAAACAAAAAATTCAAAGTAAAAATTTTGGTGGCAGGCGAGGGGTTGTTTTTGTTGTGGGGGATAGAGTGTATGTGCGAGATTATCGTTTCTCTAAACCAAGTTGGATTGTTGCGAAAATCACAAAAAGAATTGGAAAATGTACATATATTGTTGTTGTGCCTGAGCTTCAAACAACCTGGAAAAGACATACGAACCAAATTAGAAAATGCATTCAAAATGGTTTGCCTCTTACAGAGAATGATAACCCGTTGCAAGTCAATATTGAACAGTTTTCAGGTAAGAGGGAAGCCGTTTCGCCTCCTCAAGTTTTTGGCAAAGAAGTAAAAAAATTTAAAATGTCAACTTCCCCTAACTGTAGGCCGAAACGTATAAGGAGAGCGCCGGAGAGGCTAAATTATACTTAATTTTAAGTTAGTTAAAAATTTATAATTTGAAAATTTCTTTAGGGGGGAAGAATGTGGTATATTCCGCTGCTAAATATATTAAATGGGATTTCTTATAGGAGTTTTTCGATGTTTTTTGTACTCGGCTTATCTGGGATAGGCAGTTGGAAGAATAAACTCGTCAATAGAACATGCATTTTTAATTCCGTCCTCAGTACACCACAAAAATAAATAATGTTATTTATTCAAGAAAATGCTGGTCATTTTGATTACTTGTTATAACAAAGCAGTAAAATATTTTATCTGTTTATATTCATTAATGTATAAGCTTATATTTTCTCAAGTTTGCTGAATAACCAAATTTAAGTAGTAATGTAAAAGTAACCTACGTTTAAAAGTCTGATTTTGCAGTACATTGCTTGCTTACTGTTTGTAACACTTCTATTTTCTTCATTATGGAATCGATCTCCATGGTTCGTTCGCATTTTAGAGATCGATTCATAAACTTCAATATGTCTATTCAACATATTAATATTGTCCAATGCAGCTCACGTCTCTTTGCACAGTAAAAAATTTTATGGTGTAAAGCCAAAAAGTTAATGGTTAGCACATTTACACTGAAACTGGTGAAAGCCTGCGCAACTTGCCAAGCTGCTACTCGTAACTTTACCCCGCGCTGAATAAATAAATATTTTACACGAATAAAACGTAGAATTATACTAGTCGTACTATTGTTTTACTTTTTTCTAACTTTGGTGTAAATCTACTGAAAAGCGTGAAACGTTTACACATAATTGTGTAACTTTACGTCAACTTAGATGAATAGTTTACATGCAGCCGTATTATTTTACCTGTACCTTGTAAACTCCACTTACTTGTTAGTTCTTGTAAGCAATAAAAGACATGCTAGTCGCTACTTGCAAAAATTGTTTATTTCTTTGCGGACTACCGGATTAGTCGATTCACGTTCACGCACCATTATAGAAGTGGATACCATGGTATCAATAAAATTCAAAACGAATGATATCACAAAATGGATATTAGTGGACACCACTTGCAGTTATTTAGACTGCATAAGCAGCAATAAAACTTATTGTATTATTAAAGTTTATTTGTTGTAATTACCAAACGTACATAGAACACCGTCATTTATTTAGGAATTACAAAAACTCTTTTAATTTGTATTTTTGTGTTTTTAACTGTTGAATGTATGTTTTATTTTCTTATTTTAATGTAATATGAATGTATTTTTATTTAAAAAGATAATAATGTATATTGTTTGGTGTACGACATGTATGTATTTATGTTTTTCTTGTAGTTATTTAGATAATAAAAAATAAACTTGTGTAACAAAGTATATTTTCGTTTTATTTTATTCCATTTCTTACCTGGATCATATTAGGAAAAACATCACTAATTTACATAAATCGAGATGCAATTTTCATAGCGGTAACTATTATAGTATACGGTATGCTAAAGAAATAAAACTTTTGTGTTTTCTTTTATTTAGTATGACCAATTTATAACTTCTAATAGAAAGAAACATGTTTTATTACTAGGAAGACTGTCTCGCGAATTGTGGTACGTATTTACTAAGCGCTTTAAAAAAAATTAAATTTGACAGTACAACCTGCAGTATGTACACCGTAACCGCGTAACGAAATTTACACTCATGTTTCGTGAACCTCCCAAATCGGAAGTGGTTAATTGAACCATTTTCAGTGTGGACTTATATAAACCACCTTTGGTGTTAAATAATTTAGCACGTAATTTTTTTACTGTGTGGGCATCGTTTATAATAAACTTCACTTACTCTTCTTGAATTTTCCTTATTTGCATAGAATATTTCATGTTTTTCTGCAACGGTGTAAATTGATGCTTAGGCAACACTAACATAATGAAAACTAGCCGTTATCAACAGCTTTGGGTTTCATAGTCGCCTAGATTATTGTTTTAATTTTTCAATATTTTCTAATTTTGAGAAAAAAAGAAATATGAAATATCGTCAAAAACAAAAACGAAACTTTTTAGAAACAAGCAAGTCACCCTTCGATACCGCGTAAAAATTCCCTTAAGAATGTGTTTACGCAATTTCAAAAAAATATATAAATAAAGAGTTATTTATTCACATTATTGAAGACTATAAAAATATGCAACTTTTGCATATCTCACCGATCTCGAGATCGCAGTGGTGAACATCGAATTTTAATCTCCTCGTATAGACACACGTAGACATAAGTAACTTGAAAAGAGAAAAAATATATTGTTCAATACATTACCTATCGCTATTCTATCCACAACAAAGAGATCCACGGCTACAGAACCTCCACTATCCAAAAAGTAGCTAAATAAATAAGTTGCTCTGCCTGTAATACTTACTGTTACTTACAACCCCTTGACAAGACCTCGTTGTATAGGTAACAAAAATCGAAAATAAAAATTGCTAGTTATCAATATTTGTATTAGGTATACGAGGGTGAATGCTTTCAGCGTCCATAAATTAAGATAATATTTTGTCGGATAGATCACTGTCTCTTGAAAACACTGACAAAAAGTTAATAGTCTGACGTTTCGATTACACCTGTAATCTTTGTCAAAGACGAAGAACCTCAAAATTTGCCTGACACAAGTTCAGTGTTTTCAAGAGACAGCGATCTATCCGACAAAATATTATCTTAATTTGTATTAGGTAGTTAGGCAACCTTGCTATGGATTTGAGAACGAACGCTGCGAGTGTTAATCTGTTTCGGAGGTTCGATAGTAGACACCATTTTTTTATCTCTCAACTTTTAATGTAGAAAATTACCGCTTGCTGGGCTGCTAAATAGATCTAATTGGACGGATTTTATTATCAAATTGCTAATATTTTCGGTGATGCAACGATCCAATTTAAATCGATAAAGCAATTATCTTCTGATTTTTAATAACAACCATAAGTTATCCGTAACGATCTCCACTTCATTAGTTCCAGTTGCCAAATCTTTTCAGGATACAACAATTTATGCCTTAAAATATCACGAAGAGTGGCCGCCCACCAAGAGAAATTTGGTTCACTAAAATTCGTTCTGTTATTCGACTAGTGTAGAAAGCATTCAACTGGTTCACATCCGTAACAATATCTGTTGAAACAGGCATATTTGCGTTATCCTACGATAATGAAGTGTATTCTTCCAGACGAGAGGTGTTTACCGGTGCACCGGTACCTACGCGAAACGTTCTCTATTTAATTAACAAAAGATGAGTTCTTTCAGTTTCACGTCGAATATTTTACATTCGATCAATTACTTTTCAATTATTTTTTTCGGACAGTTATAAATCGCGGTTTTGCCCGCAGTGATTTGAACGCTGCGTTACGAAATAAACCTGACGGAAAGTGAATCTATTGAAAGTTTGAGGTCTAGTTAGTATTAGCACAATTACCCAAAAGGCTAACGGTATAATAACAAAATTTAATTTGGTACGTCAGTTTGATAAAGTGCATGTAATTGAGAAAATTTCTCAGTATGGCAGGTGGTCTTATTATGTGGGTCAGCATCAGGCGATAATAGAAATGGACTTGACTTTATAACATTTCAACGCTGTAAAAAATTAGCTAACGTTTAATGCCTATCATTGTTAATGAGGCAGTATTTTTCCCCAGTGAATTGTTACATATAATTATTTCTTTGATTAGTAAACCATTCAAATCCGGTATAGGTATAAAAATTTATCATATAAAATATAATTGCGCACTATACATTCTGAGAGAAATAACAAAAAGGTGACACTTTCAATATTACTTGCTTATATTCATAACGAATATAATGTTCGCGGTTATGATATAAGCCATAACGCGGATGAGTTTGCACTACACACAACAAGGCCCCTGTTGTTTCTAGATTCTTCCAAATCCAATGCGCGATAGAAGCAATACTTATAAAGGCCAAATAAATTCGTATTTAGTAGCTTTTTTCAGGGAGGTGTCTTACAATAGTAGCTGTATGTATCCTATGTAATAATATTAAAATCTGCTCGATATTTAGGTTTAAAAAAAGTTGTAACAAACGTATGTGAAACTCCCGGCAGGGAATTTATTTCCTTTTTTTCAAAAACTCCCTAAAACAGCAAAAAATGATGTCTATGTTATCAAAGTTTTATAATTTTGTGTTTGTAATTTACGGTGATTCTAAGGCTAGTTTAAATAAATCACTGTGTAATTACTTTATTTCCAAGCATTTGCAAGCCTAAAAGTGCGTCTGGCTGTTGTCGCCATCTAGCGCTGTATACTGCATTCCCGTTCGACCACAGTGGACGTGTGATACAGGGTTTCTATAAATGATTCGTGCAACGCGGGCGGCGTTGATTTCTGAATTCTTTGTGCCGCCTTTTTAGAACTGCTGCCAAGCTACAATATGCACGGCGATAGTAGTAGTTGCGGATCAATGTCACACTACAGCTCCGAAATGTGGGCTTTCTGCTACCTTAAAATTAATTATCCCACAAAATACTACAGAATATGTTGAAAATACACACTCCCAGGCGTTTTCTCATATTAAAATATATCAACTAATTCAAAAATCGATAGATGACAGGTATACGTCACTTTTCTGAGAGGCGGCCAATTGATTTAATCGATAATTTCCATAAGCGCCCTGGACGCATGAATCATTTATAGAAACCCTATATATTGGTGATAAGCAGGAAAGAATTTTCTATCGCGTATTCATAGGTTATATTTTCTATTGTTGCACCTGTTTGGACAATAATGAACGAAAGGGAGATTGTCGAAAAGGTAGTAACAGCATTAACTAGCATCGGTATTCTAGGAAAGGGCTTGTTTATTGCTTTATTCTTTAATCCATGCGCTTGCATGGTATTAATACTTATATAATATGGTATGTCATACCGAGGGTCAATAAAGTAAGAAGAAACCCTGAAACAGGTAACTTAAGATTTACAAAAGGTTTATTTCGAGACGATTGAAACAACAGTTTGTTACCATAGCGAAGATATGAAGGCATAATTTAATAGAGCCATACCTGTATGCATTTTTGGTGTCATTCGAGTCCTTATTGTCTGAGGAATTTAAAGGAGTTTAAAATGAGAGCTTGAATCTCTATTCAATACCGACGGCGAGATTACAAGAATATTGTAAATATCTGTCTGGATATTGGCGCACGCGGTAATGCTTCGCATTTGAGAACTACATAAATTAGATACTTGGTACTAATAGCGACCTGCTTTCATATCTTTATAGTGCCACTGGCGCGTGATTCATGCTCTCCGTGCATTAAATTTCATGGTGTGTATATCTTCATTAAGCAACCATATAGTTCTGCACCTTGTTGTAGGTGTTTTCGCACCGTGCTAAACGGTTTCTCATGTTCTTTTGCTGCTGCGCCCGTTTCCGCTAGACAAAAGCCGCCCGCTAAAGAAATGTATCGGCATATATCTGTTTGTAAAAAAGAAACCATTATATTCAGCTATTAGTCACGTAGCGCTAGTTCTTGCACACAGAACGATTGACTCTGGTATTATCATTTCGCTACATACTGAACGCCCATGTGATCGTAAAATTTCATCCAATATTTTAAAAAGGGGTAATGCTTGAAGAGGTGCTAAACAAGAAACAGTAAGCGACCTTTTGAAAACTTATAAAATATATATCCAAGAAAAAGCTGTAACAGTGCAACTTTGCATGAAAGTGTATTACTTCAGGCTAGATTACAGAAAGATTAGAGAAAGCGATAACTTTAATAGAAGAGTTCACGGTATACCTACCTTTCAATACACTTAAATTGATTAGGTATACAGATATATTTACTGCATCCTGGTGCTTCAAAAGTAGAAGTTATAATTCGGAAGAAGCATATTAAGCACATCTACCAAAAACTTGCAACTTTCGAACAGATAATAATAAAATAAGAAGGGAAAGAATTCATCGCGGATTCAAAACATTATTGAACTTAGTTGTTTTAGTTCGATCAGATTAAGTCCAAATCATTCAAATTTTGATTTGGTCGCTCACGATAAGACATCTACTCGAAATGCAATTATTTATGTAATAAATTGAGCGATCGTTAAATGGTTCAATTAATCAGTTGAAAAAATTGAAATACAGGCATTACATCGTAGCATAGTATAATAGGAAGGGGGGAGAGGCAAAGCAAATAGCAATGCTTTACTAAGCTGTCTTATTAAATCATTGTCATATTATATTTTAAAATAAGGTGTTTAATATTATCAAGTACAGTTATAACATGAATTTCCTCCAGGACACCATAAGCAAACACTTACTACAAAGTACTTAGTACAATATGGTATTGGTATGACGAATACTGAGTAACTTATGTTATAAAAATAAACAACTTGTCATACCTTATCATGAAGGTTTTAAGAATTAAAATGTGTTTTTTTTCTGGTTCTGCTTTACTAGAACTTCACCCATTTGAATCAAGTTAATTCGTAAAACTACTGAAGTTAATTTCAGAAATTTTCTATACAGTAACGTATATTTGGTAATTGAATTGAATACATTTATTTTTTATTAATATGCGATATAGTTGCGTTCAAATTGTAAAATCTCGCTTTTGCGAATAAAATTTTTAATTAATTATGGATGCCAACAATCTTTAACGAGCAAACTTCTAAATATTAACGTCCTATTTTAAGTAATAACCTAATCCAGTGATTGACACTGTGCAGTAGTGATAAGTGGAAGTAATTTAGTTTGACATTATTCAGCGTGAAGTTGCTTTATCCAGAAACAATTTTTTTAAATTATTGTCAAATTTATCTAACCAATCATATTGGAAAAACATACTCTAGTGATAAAGTTTTATGCGCTAACCCTTTAAACCCCAAGAACTTTTACTTCTACCAATAATTCCAGGATCTTCTATTTCGTCTTCCACTGTCGCGAATTTGCTTAAAGGCGAAAATTTTTCTAGTCATTTATTGAAAGACTTGAATTCTACCAGTTGCAAATTTTGCGCGAAGTTTCCAATGATATTTCCATGATTAAATATTAATAAGTGCTTCCCGCTATGCAAAACCAGTTAATTACTATTTGAAGCACAGCCAATACTGTTTGAAAAAATTTCCTTTCTGTTTTCCACTACCCCCTCCTTCATACAGTTTCTTTTCAAACTAACTCTTAATCAATCTGCTGGTGGGCTACAACTTGTGCCTTTTCTATTCCCAATTTCCTAACCAATTTCCTAACAACAAATGAACTAATTTATAGTTCGCATACACCAGCGGTAAGTCACATGCAACAAGCATCCAAATATCATAAAAAAATAATGTAAAGAATTCTTATAAATTTATATCGTCCAAATCGTAAATTAGAAAAAGATACAAAGATGTACTAGTACCCACCACTGCAGGCTACAGCTTGTGTAGCTAATGTCTATCAATAATTATTTGTGAAATATCTTTTTGAGAGGTTGATACTATTTTATCGTTTATAGTATAATTTATCAATATATTTAGAAAGCAAGGTTGTAGTTTTCTGCTTATATAGATAACTAATCAGACATGTTTAAGTAACATGTGCGAAAAATATGTGTCTAGTTTTGCGAAATAATAATAATATTAGCATCTAACATCTGTATTTGATCACCTAGTAATTAATGGAACAATAATTTAGTTTCTAGTGCGACTCCGCTGCTGCTTTACTACTACATTACTCATCTCTGTAAACGTCATGATCTGCAAACAATCCTAGATTATTCAACCAATACCTCCAGACACAGCTAAATACTATAATAAGCCTCAAGCTTGCTTATTCTTATATAATCAACACTATAAAAAAGAACAGTAGAGCTGTATCTGCTACAATTGCGTAACATAAATATCCGCTAAGAACTAACCATCCACGGGTCACTAGATTCGGATATTGGTCAACTTTCCAAGTCGTGGGTGATATTTCAGGATTTTAGCGTGCCAATTAACTTGTCGAACGCGGCGTTTTTAATTGAGTCATGGCCATCTTAGATATCCTCAAGTGAACTGAAATGGGTCCATTAATACCAGGTTTAGATATCAGCACCTGAACTGAACCCGATGGCGAGCAAATGAGTGGAATTTAAATTGTGGTACAGAGGCAAAACAACCTGCTGTTTTATAGCCTGATTTAATGCTTTCGTAATCGTAAATCTTCTATTATTGGGACCTTTCGAAACCCTATGGAATAGTAGGTACCCTAGTAAAATTAAGATTTGTATTACCTTAGTCTATTTGCAAAACATTGATTAGTTAGAAAAAAGCGTTTCGTGCGAAAGATATAAATTGATCAACCACCTACTATTGAAATTACTCAGTTATCTAAAATTGGTACACATAAAACTTTAAAATTATAAAAAAATGAATTCGTTTACCTTGTCTTTTATTTTAATTCATATGTCAGCTTGATATTCAAATTCAGCATTCCCTCTAAAATTGATTTTCGTTCTAATTTGTTTCCTATGGGTGTAAGTAATTTATTTTCACTTTTTTTCTGTTGATCTCTAACATTACCTCATCCGCGCGTATAATTTAGGCAGGTCATTTAAATATGAACCTTATGTTAAAGAGTCCAATGGATAGCCTTCTACCTTCTCCCGCAATAAGAAGACAATTAAATGATTAGGACATACTGAACGCTCTTCTTACGATCAACGCGTCAGCATTTTCTGCTGTCTGTTAAACGAGAAAATCTGATTTTATATTTCGACTGAGAACATTTATGACAATAATGTACGTGATTTTAAATATTTGTTGCTCGTACAGCGAAAAATAATTGAATCGATAGCGAGTAAAGTAAAATATAGGTAGTTAACGGGTAGTTACCAAAAATTCTCCACATTTTATTTAAAAACTATMTATTAAGAAAAAAGCATTTAGACAAAAATCGTATAGAATCGTAAAGAATTTAGTTCTCTGCCAGGCCGCAAGTCTGGTATTTTGTTTAGCTCATAAAACTTATGCATAACTACGAATTTCCAAAACTCCAGCATTAATTTGGACTAAAAGTGGACACCATCTTTCTAATTTCAATCACAATCACAGATAAATAAGGTACCTACTGCGGGTAAAAATGCTGTACTTAACGAAAATCTGGTCTAGTTTCTCTGTTATAAACAGTTAGAATTGATTTCTTTACTGCAGACATTATAAGTGGTATACTTGGAAAAAGCAACGAATCTTTGATGGCTACAGGTTGCCGTTTACAATAGATAAATTAAAATGCTTTTTAGGACACGTTTCGTTTAAAGCAAGGCTGAAATGCCTTAGGGTTGGAGGAGAAATGTCTCAAGATTAAATAGGTAGATGGCAAGACCTTGAAAAAAATGAAAACGCAAAAAAATATATTCTGAAGATAAAAACAAATTATTAATATCATAAAAAACCGCTGCAAATTGAAACAATACTTCCACATCCAACTGTCAAAATGACATTTACGTTTTTATTTCTTATACTATATGATTAGTAATCAGATTTTGAGCATTGTTTCTCTCTACACATTTTTCCAAAGACAAACGGTCCTCGTGATATTAGCAAAAATACATAAATTTCTAAAACCGTTTTTTCCAAATAACTGAAAAGTTATTAACTTTACAAAAAATTACAAGAGTGTTTTCCGATCAGAAATTTGATTTTCTATTAATACCAAAATTTAAAGAAATCGTACGAAATGGGTCCAAAATACGTTTTTGGAAGTATTTCGGAAATGACACTTTTTGTAAGAAATTTTATTTCCTACCTGAAAGTATTTTCATTTTTTTTTATATATTAAATATATTGGGAGATATTTAGGAAAAACCGTTTTCTTTAAGTGACGCTTTTTTGCTAATATCTTCTAAACAATTTGCTGCACCGAAAATTTATAAGGACGAATGATACGCGCAGGTATACTACTAATTACATACTAAAACGAAAAAAAAATAAAAATTCGGCCCCTTGCCAATTCCCTACTTAACCCAAATAGGTCGCTGCGGGTAGTTGAGATTTATACGTTTGCCAAATTTCAATTTCATATATTAAGCCTTTCGAAAGTTATCGTGTCCACAAACAAAACCACAAACACACAGACACGCAAACACACCGACACACATACAAGAATTTTTTTTGCTCAAATTTAGTTTTTTTACCTTTTCGACCATTTTAAAGCGAATGAGCAAATAAAAAATTTTGAAAATGTTTTTAGCGATACAATACTTCCCATCCGTTGGATGTGGAAGTAATTAACATAAAAGTAACATTAGATGACAACATTCAGGAACAATGGAAATGGTATMTTMGTAGGTAGGTATATATTAAAAACTTTMTTATTGAGTGCTTTCTTGGCATCTTTCCACGCGCATTGCACCGATTAGAGTTTACATATGGAATACGGAGGCAAGATTCATGCAGTCATTTTTCAATCATCTTTTACTATAGCTTCTAGGTGCTCAATGCAATCGTCATCAACATTCTCTTTAACGTTGCTCTCCGTGTTCTTCTTTTTTTGACTCTTACTTTTGTCATTATTTCTGGTGTTCTTTTCCTCGTCATATATTTTGTAACGACCGACGTCTCATTTTTCTTTGGAATTTCTTGTTGGAATCAGACAGATTCATCGATTCATTTTGTGAAGGCTTTTATTGTTGCATAGGGTGTGGTAATGAGAGCCCACAGCACTGAAGCTTCAGCTTATATACCCTTAATACCTTCTACGAGGTATGTTACTCCATTAATCTTGTATTCCCAATAAATTTTAGCATAGAGCCCGCGGGTGCTGTGCAATATCCTCAGGTTCCGCAAATGGACTCTAAAGAAACGTCGTCTTTTTCTCCATGAGTGCTGGGTTGTGAAGACTTAATAAAGATGGATGGATGGATTCTACTTGCAAGGTCGGGGTCATCGGGTGTAAAGCTGGGATCTGCAAGAAGTTTGTTACTAATTTTTTGCACCATGGTTTTCTTTCCCGTTGCTGTCATTATTTAGAAAAAAACCACAAACGTGCAGTTATCACCTCTCCCCAAAAATTCTCCTATTTCAGGAGAAGAGTTGTCACTTGCGAGAGTGCTGTAAGTTGTTGGTTCGTCCAACCCCACTACTGCCATCAGAAATCTGGGAAAAAATAATCTGCAACGATATTTCGATTTAGACATAAATTCTTGTAGCGAAAAATCTAGGAATCCCATTTTGGACAATTCTTGCTTTATTCCAAACATTTCCAGTCAGTTTTGCCTACTATGTCTCTGTTGATTACCTTTTCTTTGTTGACAAACATGGTTCTCTTGTTTATAACTCCTTCAATGGTTTAAAAAATTTAATGGTCCAAGGGCTGCAACGCTTTATTCGTGTAGCTAGGTAGACAAAGAATAATTGTCATTTTTTCTGCTACATTTAACAACTCAGAGTTGTTTCAATGTGGCGCATGCCCGTCCAATATTAACAAGACTTTTTTCTGGGAATGCAAACTTCTTTAATCCACTTGAGGAACAGTTCTGCGTTTGTATACGCCTTTTTCTTCATGTAGAGATCAGAATCTGGGTGTAGTCCCTCTGATTTGTAGCAGAATTTTTTTACACCTTCCATTATTAGCACTGGGGGAAGAAATGTGCCTTCGGCATTTACACAAACAAAAGGGAATGCGGATTGGCGATTTTCTTTTGATGCAGGGTTATGGATGCATTTACTTCCTTCGGTAGCAACTACATTTCCGACCTTATTTATTAATTGAATACCTGTATCGACCATACATTAAAAATTTGCTGTTCATGCCTTGGCGCAAGCTTTTTCGTAAAGAAAGTTCGAGGCATCTTTCCCTAAACGATCTAAACCAATTCATCCCAGCTCCTTCTTTATTCACACCTTTTTTACACCAAATATGCCTTTGCTCCCAATTCACTTTGCAAAATTATAAGCAATAAAACGCTGAATGTGAAGAGCTAAACGTTTTCATTTTTATTTCCTAGGTGTGGGTGTTTCCCAAGAGTTAGTTTTTGTGTATTATTCATTTGAACCGCTCTCTGTGCAGTTCTGCTTGTAATATTGAATGTTTACTAGCTTTATTGATACCTAATTTCTTTTTGACGCTTGCAGTACCTTTTCTAAGTTTCTCTTTTGAATAACTTGGCCTGTTTGATATTCTTGTAGATTTTTGTGGCATCGTTACCTACAAAATGTAGAAGAAATTGCTTACTTTTTGCCATTGATGCTCTAGGGCGTTTATCCGCTTGAAAAACGGGGCACCTATCCCCGACTAGAATAATGGAATGGGATAGACGCCCTCGCCAGTTTAGTAATCTAAAAACCAGAGTATTTGACGGCAAACGTTTCAGTTTACGCATAACCACATTCACTTCAGTTTCCAGTAGCAAGACAAAAACATAGTTTCTATGGCAGAATACCAACGTATGTAACCGCACTACCACTACAAAGCACATTCTTATAAAACATATTAATGTTATCTTATACCACGAAAGAGCCCATCTGAATCGCACGGTACGCTACCTGAGGGCATACACATGAAACTAGCAACAAAATTAGGCTTTAGGATGCGTTCTTTCTTAAAGAAAAATTTCCGTTCTGTTTACTTAAATAACTGATATCACAGTTGAGAAAGAATTAACTTACCAACCCTTTTTACGTAAACTCATAACAAATATTCTAGCAAACTTGCAAGATACTACAGCCAATCCTAGAAACTGTCATCCTCATGCCCAAGTTTGTCATTGAGACTAGAAGTTTTTCGGTCTCATCTCGAATTTCAAAAACGAGACTGACACTTTTATATCTTGAATTTTGGAAATATGATCGAGATTTTGTCTGTAGAATCTCGATCTCGATAAAATATATAAACATTTTGGTCATAATTCGTATTCCTTTAAATAATACGTACTTGTACAAAGCGAGAAAAATAAGTCTATATAGGTATTGGAATTTTTTCGGATTTTTTCGGATAGTGTATCGATTTGCATCTAAAGTTTTATAGTGCAGTAATAACTATGCACAAACCTTTGTTTTATTGATGTGTTAGTCAATAGCGAAAAGCTGACAGACATTGTGCCACATTTTGTATTAACCTCAATCCTTCGGTACCTTTTTATTACTCTTCTGAAATGATTTTTATCATTTAATCATTAAGCTAGGAATTTATAGAACACAACCACCTATATAGTTTATTAGTATTCTGATATAGTCACCCTTAAGAGTCGTGAAAATGCATACCCATAACTTTGCATTCTAGAACCGTCAGTGAGCTCAAATATGGCAGGTGAGTCATCTGTTGAGAGAACAGATATAATAAAATAAATAACTTAAGCGGAAAGCTTTTAGCTTTAACTGCTGAGTGCAGAAATATTTTTTGTTACCTAGGTGAACTGTTTCATTTGTTTCTGTGTGTTCCATAACTAAATTAGTTTCAGTACCAAATAGTGTGTACTATTTTTATTTGTGCAAAATTGAGTCGATTCATAATAACCTATATTTTAATGTAATGCGCACAACAAATTCGAAATCGAAAAATGCCGTACGTTTTTTCGAGATCTCGATCAAGAATATCAAAATCTCGTCTGGTCTCATCTCGCCTCAAAACAACATTACTCACGAAAAATTACTTAACTTTACTATTACTAGCACTACCAGACTTTTGATAATAGCCTTATGCATACAAATATGGCAGAAAATTAACTCCATCCTGAAATCTACTTATCTGCAAACAACAATTTTAATTTCAGGATATGTACAGAAACGATTCTTAATAATATAAAGTCTGTAAATACGGCCCTGAACCGATCTTTTGCAATAGCCTGAAGAAACAATGCATAACTCAGCAAATTGTGCTACAATTTCGCAAGCAACATCCTATTTTTCCTACACCCGCAACAGGCATAGTAATCGCATTTAATAATCTAATCACCTTCAGTTTAATTCACTGAACATATTATCGCAATAATAGAGAATTGTCACTGTCAAATGCATTTATCCACTAGTACGAGAAATGCCGACGGCTTTAGTGGCCATGCGATTCTTTTCTGTCACAGCTTAATGGAACAATTAAAATAAAAACTAATTAATTGGATCAAGTATACGAATAGTTAGGGCAGAAAAGATAAGAAGGTTAATCAGTTCTAGAAAATGTATGGATAGCAAATGAAAGCATTAATTAATATTATACAGCACACGCTGCTGTATTGCATGTCTTCTTAGGTAATATCAAAGTGGTAAAAAAACTGCAACCAGAGAATATGCCAAGAATTGTACAGTTTTTCTTTATATGAAGTTCTCGGAAAGTTAGAATTGACGTTTAGAATAATTAAAAACCTAGTAAGCAATCGCTTATTTTAAAGCAATAATGTGTCACCCTTCTAGATTCTCACTAATAATTATTGATGAAAAGAATCTGACGTAAACTGACAGCAGAACATTTTTTACTTCCTTAAAACTGATGTGCGTAATAACGAGATCGTGCATTTCAATATTATTTAAAAAAGCAAGAAATAGTTTTACACTTTACTTAAACTTGTATTTAATTGGAATTGAAATACAAGATACCAAAATTACTTTAAAGTACAAGAATATTTTTAACCGTGCGATAGATAAAACACAAATTCAAAATACATAGGTAGAACAGGGGAATGAGATGCCATTATTATCATTTAGAATATCTGGATACTTTTTATTTAAAAGTTTGTTTCGTGGAAATCGGTTTTAAAAACTACGACTTGATTCAGCACAGTAGATTGGTAACTATGACGAAACTCATTTTATGGCCTAGTTATATCACAACGTAACATACACATAAATAGTAATACATGTCTTTCATAGAAACAATAGTCTAGTCGTTTCGTCACAAAGAATTGACGACAAACATTATGTATTGTGTATCAATCATATTTCTCTGTACATTTTGATAACGAGATGTTTAAGTATTGAAGCAGCGAACACACGGCAATTCATATTACACTTCTTAGTTCTAATACGGATGTCCACTCTGAAAGTTTCAGAGCTACTTCTGAGGAAGACACCGACATGAGTGTCGAAACGTCAAGGTCTAATAACCAACGTGGGAACCAGCCCGGAAAACAACATGTCATCGACAACAACCACGGAAGCCTTCAAACTAAAATAATACTATGTATTAAACAAAAATAGGCCACCCTTAAAGTGTCTCTCGAAAAATGTTTACTGAGATTCCGCAAAATAAGGATGCTTTATTAAGAATTTTTTTCTATTTTTTCACTATGTGAATGTCATGATAGTCTTGAATCAAGACAACATGTCTAAGTGAAAATAACATCTGAATTGACGTATCCTTGTTCATAACAAGACCATTACTAACACACCAGTCATAAATAAATCTTCGCTTAAAAAATATTGTTATGATGTAGTACCGCGTCGATATTGGTGCCCCTGGAACAGACTGTAGTATCATCAGCAAATAAAGTTACTGCAACCTGATTAATATAAAGAGGCAGATCATTAATAGAAATAACAGAGAGCCCAACACCGAGCCCTGAGGCACACCAATATTTAGATGAATTCATCATAAAAATAATTTTCTGTGATTATTAGAAAGAAATGAAGTGATTATACCACAGCTGCTTGGATGGAGACTGTAATAATAGTTTACGGATAAGTATTACTGGGTCAACACAGTCAAGGCCTTTGACAAGTTCATGAAGGATATAATGATATAAGATCCTCTCCTTCATCGAAAGCTCGAGTCACATTATTAATCAATGCCATAAGAGCATCAGCAGTTGAGTGGCCCTGTGTGAAACCATGCTAGTTATTAACAATGACTGCCCAGCTTTCCAAGTAAACTGTTAGTTGCTTAGATAATATTTTTTCAATAATAAATAATTCAATCAATTTGAAAGCCTACGCAGTTAATATCAGTCTTTTCTCATGATTTAATGTTTGTTACCTTTTGTAACACTACCACAATTTAGCTCTTTAAAATTTCTAGGTTAAAAACGCTACCTTAAAATACCCGCTTCCCCGGTAGTGCAGCTAACGTCGCTGCCACTTAATCTAACTGTGAATATTATTGCGGCAGGCTAAGAACGTCTTTTAATTCATCGTAGTACAATATAACAGGCCTATAGTATAGTGACAACCTCACAGCTACGATACATAACCTAAACCGTGTTACTCGCACTCCACAGCTCCGAAATCTGAGCTTACTCCAATCTTAAGTTATTTATCCTACAAAAAACTACAGCATATGTTGAAAATGCACACTCCCACGCGTTTTCTCATATTATAATATATCAAATAATTCGACAATGAACAGATGACAAGTATCTGTCAAAGCATCAATAGTTGTGTTCACTTTCCTGAGAGGAGGCAAATTGAATTAATCAATTATAGAAACCCTGTATATAAGTGTTTATATGGCTTGCATACATATTTTGAAAAACTGCAGTTGACTAAGCTCATCACTTTCTGTCGATTATATGTACTTCAGATATGAACAACTAACTGAATTGAAATAATTTAAAAAAAAACTAGTTTGTACATCAGTTGTGATCATCAGTGAAACGTGTAGTTAAGCACTTTCTGTATCCAACGGGTTACTCCGCAGTGATTTCAACTTAGGTAATTGCTCCACTGCGAGCTCATTCAAGCACGAAATGACTCAAATGAGGAATCAATAAATAACTTCAAGCACGGTTCCGTTTGCGCTGTTTACCAGAATTATCGTTTATTTTATCACCTTTGCTCCGAAGTCACACATCAGCCGTTAGTAGCGCTTCTACATCAACCGCCTAACGCACCCGCGCGCATTTAAATCACATGAATTTACTTTTAATAGTTTCATGCTGATTAGAGTCAGAGCATATCGCAGTCACGTTTACGGTGAGACGGTGTACAATTATCTAATTCAAAATACGACGATGAGGTGAAAAGACACACCTGATCATGCTTCTGCAACATAACCAATTATGAAACTTGAAACCATGGCTGATTAAGCAACATGTAGGGTTATTAGTAGACTTAAATTGTTCTGCTATAGATGGCAGGCGTATTTTATCTCATTTCTCAATATTGCTACATACCCCAATCAAATGGTAGAAACAAATTAGTTATTGTGCATTTCTAAGCATTCTACTTTTCTTCTGGAGTTCGTATGATGCCTCAATAAAAGACATGTTGTCTATCTGAAAAACAGTTGAGCTTTTTGTAACAGCTTATTGAAAAWTAAGTGTGATTTAAGATAATTGCATTGAAAAATTCACACATGTAAAGGCAAAAAGTTGGATAACTTTTAATCATATGCATTGAAAAATCGTGGTGTGCAAGATTTCAGTTAAATTTACGTACCTAGTTCTTTTTAATATACTGATTGAAAATATATCAGCAGTAGTTCAGTCTGATACAGTACAATAATAAAAAGGTAAAAGAAGAATCTATTAGTGAATAGAAACAATAAACTAAAAACACTGACAATTTCTAAATATATTTATAATGATATCTGAATGAATAATAATGAAAAAAATAATCGAGTCTAGGTCAATACTTTTGTGTTAAAATAGAGAGCTATAGGGTATAAAAAATATTTTGATGAAGGGTTACCGTCTTTCACGACTTGTATACAGTTTATTATTAATTTTAGATAAAAACGTTATTAATAAAAGTTGTCTACAAAAAAGGATATACATTCTAGCATGTAACCCTTTAAGAAAATGCTGGTAGTATTTTCGTTATTTATATTTTCTTATTATATCTACTACGTACATAAATTTGTTGGTCGTTTGCTTAGTAATGTTTGGTTAAGAATGATTAAATTTTATACACTTGTCATCGATTCAACGATTCCTTTCTTTTTATTAATAGGTATATCTGCACTTTGAGAAGAAACGGATCACCTTTCACATTTAATTAGGCAATTGTTAATTACATTTATGAAGGCTTCTTTTTGTTAATTGTAGAATTAGCTATTAATTCATATCGCCATGAGAAAGGTAACAATTATTTTTTTTTAATTCAAATTTTTATTTTCATTTGATAACTACGTACATCTTGGTACTAAACGCGTCATAGCTGTAAATACAGGCTTTCTATAAATGATTCATGCATCAGGGGCGCTTACGGATATTATCGATTAAATTAAGTTGCCGCCTCTCAGGAAAGTGAACACAACTATGGCTTTGACGTATACTACTTATCATCTGTCGGTTTTTGAATTATTTGATATATTTTAATATAAGAACCGTTGCATGAATCATTTATAGGAGCCCTGTAGAATATAACCTTTGCAGAACCTATTGCACTAAAATTTTATTAAAAACCTACTTGATCTGCTCATACACATATTACCCGTACGTAGGTAGATAGGTGTAATTATTACTGAAACAGTTGATCGTAGAATATTCACCATACGATATAGGTTCCCAAATGAATACCAATCGAAAATTTCTTTAAAATACGCATTTTTATTTAATGCAGTAACAACAGAGATCTTTACCAATAACGAAAACTTATTATTCATTTAAATTCTAAATTATATTTTAGGATACTATATCTGCCAACAAAAAGGAGAACTTGATAGACCTTCAAAAGTTTTCAAGCTTTGAAGAAATATCAGCCGTCTAATGTCAATTTATTTAATGATAGATATTTGTCAGTAATTCGTGTTGTTTTTAATATTTCTTTGAGGTAGTTGTTTGTTGTATTATTTAGTGTTTCGTGAATATGGAAAAAAAATATATTAAAAGACCATGTGGTTACTTGCTGAGGACACAATGAAGTCGGGTAACCCGCGTTTGCAGATTTAATACGGTGAAATTATATCATGCAGTTTATTAACGAAGTTCAACTACCGTTTCAACTTTGTTCATTGCAGTAGCAGTAAGATATCAGCAGAAAATTGTTTAGTTTTTTATGTCTTGTCTGTTATACTTCGACTACAGATATTTTATCCATACTTCTACATTTCCTCTAATAACTACTAGCATGTGAGGCAATATCGTTATTTATGTGTCTAAAAATAAATCTAAAATTACAGCCGATCTTCGTAATAAAGCAAAATAAATGTTTTCAATAAATTTGTTATGGATATAATCGTGCGAACTTCTTTGGTGGCTGTTGTGTGTAGCGCATTCCCAAACGCATGTTGCAACACCAGTGAGATATGCACATTATCAAAGATGTATGAACCATAAACGCAGCATGTTCAAAGTGGTACAAGTATTTCACGCTATGCAATACGAGTTTTAGGACTTCAAATACACGATAATATCAAATCAGCACAATAACCAAGTGCTTTAACAAAACATGTTAGGTTTAAAGTAAACGGGTAAATTATTTTCTTAACGTGTAATGAAACATGTAATGATTGTTAGTTGAAAGTTAACAATAATTAACAAATTCACTTGCTTACTACTATGTATTTAAAAAAGGAGATAAATACTAGCATAATAGTAAATAAAACTGTTTGTATCAGTAATATAATTCGTAATGCCTTAAAATATTTTCATCTAAGTAGAGTATATTTTTTCCTGAGACTCACTTAACTTCATATTTTCTACATTACTTCTACAATCCACATTATTTCATTGCTGAATTTAAAGACCATAATATACTTAAACTTGGCTTATCATGCATCGTTCTGGAAATTAAACAATTTAGATATACATTTATTAGAGAGAATTTTGGGAAAATATGTAACTACTCTTTATGTTAATAAATTCCCAGATTTTCTCAACGAAGTCCCTTTAGTTACACAGCATTTATGTGTCACTACTTATCGGTATAGGTGAATTTGTCGTGGATAGCTAATAGACTGTGCATCTAAGCCATGGAATATTACAGACAGCGACATTTTTAGTAAGGATTTAGTTCATTCAAGGTGGACACTAATTTTTGCACAATGGTGCACGTCCATCGAAGTGATGTGATGTGAACCATCATACTCAGCTTCACAAAACACGTTCAACGACACCCATGGTCATTGTCATGTCATACATCCATATTAAAAAATTCTCACCTTTAAGTAGTTTTAATTCAAATTTTACTTGTACCATCATACTAAGCTTCAAAAATCACGTTCGACGACACCTTTAAAGCAGTTACATCAAATTTTGTACAAAAAATGGAGATTTCGACCCTAGGGGCAGCATCGCGCGGATGCCAAATCGACCATATAAGCGTTCCCACCTTGAGTGAGCTGCGCTAGAACGATTAAGTAACGTCAAAGCATAAATAACTGCCAAGGATATGAAATATTAAGAAATTATACAACAATCAGCAACCTTCTAACACACAGCTTAACAAAACAAATGTCTAATGAAACAAGAAAGGGGTGGGAATAACGGAAATCACGGTTATTATGTGTAAACATCATGAATATAATGGAAGAACTGACAATTTACATATAACCAAAAGCAACTATGACACAGAACATATACTTTTTATTTATCGGGGGTTTCGTTGTCCTGAATACAGAAAATAATATGCGAAAAAAGAGATCGTAGTAAACGTAAAAAACCCTGGTAGGTTGTATCTTAGAATGAGGTAGTTAACTTTAAGGTTATACATTTCTCTATTTTACTTTACTACGAGACTGCGACTATAGTTGTTTATATACCAAACATAAATTGGTTGCCATACTTACCATTCTAGCCACTTTTTTGTCTTTATTTCAAATTTTAAGGGGAAAATGCCAAGCATTACAATCTGGTAGCTGGACCCATCTGTTTACATGCACCATACAGGGTTCGAAAGATACATTAGTTAACAAAAACATTTTGTATAAAAGCCACGATGAGACAATTTTTTTTTAAATATGGGCCACAATAAGGCCTTGTTTCATGGTAGCTCAAGTTTGCTGTCTCTAAGTGGCCCATATATAAAAAAAAATCTCGTCGCTGCCCACCCTCCCCTATGTTCGAATATCGCATCGTTATCAGTTATTATTTGAAACGCAAATATCTAGGAAAGTAATGAATTTAGGCATGGTTAATAAAAATATTCAAAATTGACAGGACAATCAAAGTAAGTAATAATATACGGGGTCTTCTATTAAATAAGTATAAATTTAATGCCCCACAACTTTGTAAGCGAATCTGTATATTCAAATTTATTACAGATATGTAAATTTGTAAAATTCTTACAACTGTACATAAAACGTTTTTTGCTAACTCTTGTATCTTTTGAAGTAATCTACCGTTCTAGTAATTTCTCCCAACCACCATATCAGGATAAACAATTCGCAAAAAGGCCTCCCATCGAACAAAGTATTACATATATGTATACTGTAAGCAATTTAGTTTCAATTTTCGAACACTAAAATTAGGTAGGCGGAGCTCTAAATGTAATATTTATTTAGAACAAACAGGAAAAACATTTAAGCAAAACACATTAGTTTCGACTGTAATAAAATTGTCGTTTTAAGTACTTACTATTTCCTTCACCAGCTCGAAGGACAGTCCGCGTTCTTCTGGACAAGAGTTTCCTCAATACATACGTGTATTAAATGGTTTTTAAGAAATTTTGTTTAATTTTATCATTTAGTTAGGAGCGTCATTTAGTTATGACATCTTGCAGATTCCGAGTTATTTTACTGGTTCAGCTACATGTACCTTACATGCACACGCTAGGGCATTATCATACATTAGCACAAGGTTGTTGGAAGTAATGAAGCCAGCATACAGTAGAACATGATCCCTAATTATGCCATCCCAAAGCATAATGGAACCACAACAAACAACAACAACAAATGTACCTTTTTGACAAGACGTCCCGCTGGATCTTATCTATGAAATAAATGCTCTACTGTTGTTCATTCCAATCATAAAAGCAACAAAAGCAAACAAGGGGAATCATCATTGACTGCCAACACACTCTGCAAGGTTACAAGTTACAATACCACGAGGTAACATGTTTTGGTCATCCATGAATCTGTAATAAAGCGATAATATTTTGTAATGCTGTAATTTACTGTAAAAGAACATAACGAGTTAGACCCAGATATAAAAATATAAACAAAGTAATAAAACGTGACCAAAAGCAAAATATGTAATAGCTTTGTGTATACTTGCATTAGACAGTAACTTACTGTGGATAGTGTGTATAGTATCATTCTGATACAAATCGGTATTAATCATTTTCTACTTTATAAGCAGTATTATAAAATTGCTCTCAACCTGCTGATTGTGTACAACAGCGAGATTAATAGTGAATTCAGCGACAATGACCATTATTAATAAATTATTTTAATCTAAATGATGTTCCATTTCCCACCCATCCCTCTATCACGATTTAATTCACGCATTAGTCAGCCGGCTTTATCATGGAACGCGACTGCTGAGATACCAATTTGATTCACACTGAGATTACACATTTCCTAGTTAATTTTACACTTTCCGCACTGAGTTGGCGAAGCGTTATAAATCATCGGTTAAAGTATGTAGAGCGCACCGGTCTCTCCGATTAATATGGAATTGAGATAAACGATCGTTGTGGCAAAGTGTACATACAGTGCCTTGTGTCGTGTCATGCCGCAATGGGAGCATGAAAGGACAGCCGGTTATCTGGTACGCTGGGGTCCTCCAGCTGACCCGGCATGGGTCACCAGGAAGTGACCACTTTGGCGGGGGCGCAATCCGTGGACACGCCCACCTCGATATTGACGATGCCTCGGTGAACTACTGCCTTTAAACAATACGACTGACACACTGCCAGAATTATTTAGCACTCTTTATTTTCTGACACCCCAATATTATTTTAGGGATATCAACAAATTTTGCAAGCAATAAATTATTGAAGCGTAAATAGAATTGCTTAACTAACTTAATTCCATATCATGGAAACATTAAGATTTACTATCCGGGATACAGAGGTACAAGAAGCATTCATGCTCAGTAACTGTGCCACCTTCATCTGTTCCACGCCAACTTATGTTGCACTAAAATTGTAAATCCGCCAGTACAATAGAAAACTGATACGTTTTCTCCGAGTGGATATGTATGAATATCGCTTTTCTAGTATATTAACAAGCTCCAAGATAAAACTATACTAGAAAAATTTCAGTAGAAACTTAAAACTAATAATAAATTATAAATGCACCAGACCATGTGATTATAATAAAAAAATATTTACCCAGTTTTCCTTACTTCTTCGTCTCTTTAGGAAATTGGTAGAGATAAGAACAGCAGTATTAGGGACCTTTTTTTATTGAAACAGCAAGTTAAAACTGGATGATCGCGTAAAGTTGCTCTTAATCAGCATCACATAGACACACTAGTAGTCTTTTTGTATCTGTCCGTTTTACCTGTCTTGCTCTTATTGCTTTGAACAGATATTTATTGGGTCTCGCAAAAGATGCCAATACTTATCCATCTTTAGCATTAAATATTCAAATTCTAGCATGAATATTGTCCCACCTCTGAATAACTGTCTTCAGCCAAACCATAATTAAATTAACATCGAGGAAGAAAAGGTAATCATATGATGCTGACAATTCAGCATTTATATACCAAACCCTTGAAACCTTCACCACTATAAACATGACAGTATATATAACCCCTTAAGAACGCAATCGATTATTGTGAAGGTAAGGAATACAATTTGGCTACTGGTCTTTTGTAGCGGCCAGTAGTCATTCGAACTAATGTCTCTCTAACCACCCCGTCAGTACCAGAATATATTTGCTCAACTACACCTAGTGGCCATGTCAGAGGCGGCAAAGTTGGGCTGATTCATAATAACTACAGTTCCCACAAAACTGTGTCTATTTTTTTATTTATTCAGTAAATCTATATCGGCTTCAAATTTATTTACATGATTTGTCGAGATAAAGACCAAATTGTATTTGTTACGGTAACAAGATTTTCAGTCATCTGCTTCTTCTTGTTAAACTGTTAAAACAAGGGGTCATTCGTTTTCTTTTTTTACTAATCTTCTGCTAATAATTTAGCAGTATGGCAATGTCTTTTCAAAGAAACCATTCCTTATATTGTGTCAGAATCTTACCAATTAGGATCTTGCACAAAGAAATATTTTTTTAAATAGAGGAAAAATACAATTTTATGATGTTCCATTTACGATGACCGTTTGTTAAATATCTTCACAAATTGAGGTTAAACCAAAGATGGTTAATACTGGCGCACAAACGGATGCGACAAGACGGTGACGTCACGCTACGGTAATGCACAAATCACTATGCAACAAAGCGCGTATTTGCTACTGTCACAGATCAGCTTGAAGTGTCCTGTTCTGTTTGACGTACTTTACGCAGCGACCTACCTTAGTGGGCGGAGCCTCGTTACCGTTGCGTGACGCAGTTTTGTATTCAGCCAATTTCGGTACGTTTGAACTCGCATTTAAAACGGTTGATTTCTTTTGAAAGATTTTATTTTATTATTCGTATACAGATGAACATTAAAAAAACAATTACTCACCGTCTACGAGACCTTCATATGGAAAAAAATGGAGTGAAAAAAATCATGCAAGTTCCTAATTGCAGTATATAAAGAAAACCACCGAGTTACTAAGGTCTGAATTTATAAGGGAGTAAATTTGTTTGTAAGATGTCATTCTAACTGTAGTATTTCTACATCTATTGTCTCTCTTAAAATAATATGTTTCATATTTTGATATGCACAAATTCAAACTGCGGTTCTACAATTAATCTTTACACTTCTTGTAAGGCCTTATGTCTACCAGGATTTATTGTCGTGGACAATTTTTGCATCGCATTTTGGGGCTCATGTCGTGATAGTGCCTATAAGTCATCTAGCGCTGGCTTTACTAAGTGTGGCGTAAATTAGTACGTTCTCTGTGTATGAGGACGTACATTTCTGTTTTCATTCATTCAATTCAATCGGTGTACCTCATCTAACGCTGGCTTTACGAACTTTGCAATCGGTAAGTATAGAAAAAGCCTAATAAAAAAGTCCAGTCTACAGTGAAATAAAATTACTTTGAATCATTAATTTTTGACATGCCTATTCACTTTAGCTCAAAGTGTACTACTTCATCTACCATGTATTTAAGACACGTTTGCACCTAAAACTAAAAATACAATCATTTTTTCTGTTTTTCACTTTCTGCATTTTGTACATCATATTTTCTTGGTGATGCATGAACTTTTGTCCTACATCCGGTTGCGTAGATATCTGAAGATCTTATAAGCTTGGGGACTGGTGATTTTGGATTACGAATTATTGCAAGTCTTCAAAGGACTTCAATATTCGTACAAAACAACATCTTCTTTATAAATTCTATATATAAAAAGTATTTTCGTCACAGAAAAAGGTCAGTGCTTGGAATCATGCAATTTATTTTGTTATACTTAATTTTTAATACCTTTGACTTACCTACCTTACTTGACTTACTGGTTTTCGAAACTATAATAGCTCGGTCCCACGCAATGTGCGACATTATGTGAACAACTTAGTTCTGTCAAACTCTCTGCACCACAGTCGTCTTCTTGCATGAAACCTAATGCTTCATCATTTCTCCACCATCAAAGGCAATTAAGTTGACATTACTACTGCGTATCCGCTGCAATGTAGGTGCTGCTCGTTGAAGCAATAAATTTTAATCTTAAATAAATTGCAATCAGTTTTAATTAAAATGGTGTAGCAAAGGCAATATCGATGATATATCTGACATAAATTAAGAATCAAGTGTCGTATCGAATGCGTTTATGACCCATAACAATCTAGAAATCCTTGGCTCAAGCGCATATCTCTAAACAAAAACCGCCCGATCCTAAGCGGAGCAGGACTTTTCTGAGAAATTGCGTTGATTTGTTGCAAACGTCGATAGCATCTAAAGAAAACTATACAACTTCACGGTTACTGAGACTGGATGGAGGAGGCCCCAGCAACACCCACGGCGGTGATGCCGTTTCCAAGGATAATCGTAAGCGCCAGTCCTGTAAGAAATGGTATATTATTAGTGTTGGGCGCCAAAAGCGGGCCTTCGGTTATTTAACGAATGCTAATGCACACATAAATTAAGCGACCCCAACTTCCTGTATCTAGATGTATTATACATAACTTGATAAAAGAGTTCTTAGGTTCTTAGACAATTAATGTAAAACTGCAGTATCAATTCAAGTCAACTACTATAATAAAAGACATACACAGTAAAAAATATTGTCCGAGTAACGTTGCTCTAACGCAGAGGAAACACGATAGAACAAAAACCACTCTAATTTTCACTTTTTTCGCTCTAGTGTATCAATTTTTTGCACAATACCTCTAAACAAATGTATTTTTACACTAATTATCCTCTTTTTTCTCGAACTAGAGCTAATGAAAATATATAGAGTAAAAGTAACTTTGATGAGAGTCTGTAATATATCGCTGAGCCATACTGTTGCCAACTTAGAGGTTTTGCAGGTAAATTTAGCGGAAAATAGGTTTTAGCAGTTAGCGGATATTTTAGCGGGATTAAATGTTTTTAGTTTATTATTAGCTGTTACAATTAGCATTTAAACCTAAAGATTCCAAGCGTTATAGAATTACCAAATAAATCATATGGGAAACTTAGATATGAAGCAGAATCGATGTATTTACGCTAGATGAGTCGATAACGATTGTATTTTCTTGCTCGGAAAAACATTTTATGTACACTTCACCTACCAGTACAAAATTTAACAACTGATGTGTCTTTGGCGCATGTGTGTTCCAAGTAATAAAATTATTGGTTCAGAAGGAACACGATAAGCTCAAGAACGAAATTTTAAACGTTCTAACCTAATGTGCAGGTACCTAACAACTATTTGACAAAATAAATAATAATTTTCATTTTATATTAATAGATTACTCTATCCTAAGAATTTTAGCGGATTACTTGCGGCAATCTAGCGAAATTCCTATCTGCGCCAGTGGCAATTGGCAACACTGTTTGCTACCGTGCTATTATGGTGTATGGCGTACACGTGAACGTGAATGTGTTTGGAGTTTTGAAGTTATTTGTGCTTTGGAATTGCTTTCTAAAGAATTTTTTTACTGTGATGGTAACTAGAATTTAGAGAAAACCAACTTTGAACTACAAGAGCTTTTGCCCATTGTCACATAAAGTTACCATCATTAAATCAATGAAAAGCAAAGTTTTACGTCTGTGCCATCCTGATTATGTTGAAGATGAATTCAATATTACACTTGGAATACTTATCACTAATAATTTCCCTAAATAATACACACAACAATAAGGACCATATAATTTTTTCTTATTCTTACAGATTTTCCTATCTGGGTGCAGCTCGCAAAAAAACTTACATTTGTGTAAAAATAATGTACCTATATTTAGGGTTTTAAGTTGAGTACTATTTTACAATATCTTTTAAGTGTTTTTGAACTTATTTTAGTTTGAGTTTGACTAAATTCGTTATTTAATATTCGATTTCACTAAATTTGAAGTAGCTTAGAGCAGTGTACAAATAAATGTGTGGTGGTACATAGCTTCTTAATTATTATTATTAGGATACGTGTTCTTATTATACGGTAAGTTTATACTCATGACGATAAAGCCACTATATCTGACAAAGTATCGCAATTGGCCGCCATTTGGTTTCCAACTAGAGGTAGGAATGGTGGGAATTAAGCAAACGAACGAACGTAGTTTACTATAGCTACTAATCACTTGCACGACACTGAACAATCTAGTTCGTCAGAATAAAATGAACTAGTTCATTCTAACTACCCAACAAGCAAAATTATTTTATAATTTCCAAATAGCAAGGCATATTTGTTTTATTGTTGTTCTTCGACGTCTATCTTATTTTATAAGGTATTCCCCTAAAAGTATTCAGCTTCAGTACACTAAATTGTTATATAGTTTAGTGTAAGGAACAGTGTTAAGCACCGTTTTATACTCACTGTATAAAGGTTTGCACAACTTTTTATAGAACATTTTTCCAGTGTAGACCAATTATTTTATAAAGGGTATAAATATATGTTATTCAACACTGAATCGTCATCTTGTGAACACCTATAAAACTACTATATTAAGTCTTGATTTGACACATGTAAAAATACAATTTGTTATATAGCAATTTCTTCTGCGATAGTCGTGTTTTATGAAGAGGAAGCCATATTATCATCATGATTATAAGCACATATATGGCCGCCATTGCGTAAAGCCCACTAAATATTATTTTTTTACAAAAAGTAATGTACAAAAGTTACGTTTCCAACAAAAAATGATAAAAATGCGGTTTATAATCAGTGCAGATAGGTTTAAGATGACACATGATTAAAAACATTTTTTGTATTTTGTAAATAGTTCTTTTAAATTGATGAAATACTTATTATTTTTGAAGCGCTTAAAAATTTCGTAAATATATATGAATATGTTTCACAGAAAATTTTGTTAGGTAGTAGTTTCTTGCGACTACAATTCAATACTACACATATTTTATGTCATCTTCTATTTTACAGAAGAGGAATATGGGTTGCAACTTTACCCAATCATTAAGAAATAAATCATTATCCGCCAAATCAGTTAAAACACCGAAAGATCTCTTTGAAGATGCTGAATGCAACAGAATTGTCACATAAATTGCTATAAATCCGTTTTGTAACTGATTTATAGTAATTTTTATACCACCTCTGTAACTATCTACAACACTGTTCTATAACACCTACTAAAACTATTATGGGATACTGTATATAACTAAAATGTTTTATAAAGATGCGTCTTTTTGCATCTTGAAGCATTCTATAAACGTTGTGACAATGTTTATACAAGAGTACCACTGTTTTATAAAAATTGTTTTATAAACGTTTGTCTGACCATTATAAAGCTGTAAGTTGCTAGTTGGGTATGCTATCACACTTTTATGATACTGACTGAAACAGATGCGGCATTCGAACTGAACAACCACTAGCGAACTATAATAGTAGCTACAGTACACTTCGTTAGTTCATTTGCTCACTTCCAACAATTCTCACCTCTAGCTGGATACAAAATGGCTGCCAATTGCGATACTTTGTAAGATATAGTGGCTTTACATACTTTTAACGTAGGGCGCCACCTATCGGCAATCCGTAATAAATTAAATTCTCCGGCAAAAAAGGAGCGCTACCGAATCGTTTGTTCCGTATCCTTAGTGGAGTTATCTATAGTTATAATATAACGTGTTACAAGTATTAACTAGTATTATACCAGAATGTTGACGTGTGAATTTGTCAGTATCAATTTTGAGATTAAAACTTGGCATGGCTTGATTTTCACCGGTAAACTTGGCGACAATGAAGAGCAGTGACTTCACACTACTAATTGATGACGTAACTTTAAAGTTCTGTGAACAGCGGTATATTTGGGTTCTACCAGCTTAAATGAGCAAGGACATAAGAGAAGCACATTAACCGAAATTTGAGGTATTCCTAATGGCAGGCGTAAGTATTTATAGAATTGGATTACGTACCTGCAGTTTGTTGATATCGGTCAGTGTCAGGAAACGTCGCTGCGGGGGTGTGCGGCGACGGTGCGGTGTGCATTATCGGCGAACTGGCGAGCTGTCACATCGCTCAGCGGGTTGCGCGCCGACCGCACCTTGCCCTCAGGATTATTGCCCTCCGTTCGGACGCAAAACAAAATCTGCAAGGTTTTTGAAACGCTGTTTGATTACTTACAATTGAACGAAGTAGGTATTGCGCATTGTTAATTTACAAATTCAGCTATCTTGTATTCATTGATTCAAAAGATACACCACATCTGATCCTTATTTAAAATGTATTGTAGTGACGTGAGCAAAATCTGGTTCGTAAAGAGTAAACTTTTCACGTGACAAGGATAGAAATAAAACTAAAGAAACTTAATAATGTCCAGTAATTCTGCAACAAAAATATAATTTTTAATCTGCTGCTGTTTACAGCCATATCTATAAATGAAATACTTAAATCACGGAAACTTTGGAACAACTTTTATTGTTGTATAAGAACCTCATTGCATGTCTTCGCTTTTACAAACTGATATATCTTCTTCTGGAATAATTACGTAATTCATATAATAAACATCAATAATGTACCTACTTCATCATAAAACCGCGAAGCTACTGTGAGATATACCGTGATTTAAGTATTTCATCAGTTTTTAATATTACAATTTCATATTCTTGAAAATTCTCGCCAAAGTCCAGGTATAAAATTTGTGTCAAAAAAAAGGTGAAAATGAGGTTGCCACCCGTCCTGGATTTGAAAGGACGTCCTACATTTGGAAACTAATTTTTCTGTCCTTCCAAAGGCCCCAAAGCATTCAAAATTAATAGGTACACTTTCGCACTCTTAAATGTCACAATGGTAAAAATTATGGGAATATGAAGTTGAGTACCATTTGTGTTTATCGTTTATGAGGTTTATGAGGTTGTTTCGTAAAATTTTGTAAGCAGTAGTAATAGAGTAATTAAGGTGATAGTGTAAAGCATCAACAAATGAATAACAACCCTAGCAGCTGACATTGTCACTCACAACCATAAAATTATGTTGTTTGGATTTTACATCTTTTCAGAATATATCATTATTATATTATTTCATAAAAGACAAGTAAGTAGATAACATGGAGGTAGCAGATGTAAAATCAGTTAATACGGCAGAAAGGTTAAACACCACATGACCGCTATCAAACTAACCTAAAATGATGCATCCTTGTAAGAGTCCAGTTAAGATCAATTTTGTTAATTGTTGTAAATTGACATATTAATTTTACAATATTGAAGAAAGAGGCTGCAACACATGTAGCGACTGATGCTTTCACGATCAGAATGCCTAGTGGTAGTGGTAGGTTAGGCCATGGTCGTGGCGATTTCTCCTTAAGTGGGTTTCGTCCACTGTTGTGGTAAGCATCTTGAACTCATCTCTGATGATGCTCACCACAGCAGTAGTCGAAACGTCAGCGAAGAAGGAATCGCCACGAGTAAATCCAACTCACCTGGCATCACCTAACACTATAAAATGCAACACAATCGTGATGTTAAGAAGTAGGAAGAAACTTGCTGTATAACTATTTAATGCGTACAGTACCTAGTAGGTGATAACCAAGGTACGACCTGCAAAGTATCAACGAAATTTCGGCGGCGCTAGCATCGTGGTGTCCGCATACTTTATCAGCATCACCTGGTGTAGTTTCCAAACGTGCAGCCTCCTCAAAATACAATAAAGAGGCACAAAGATAGAACAACAGCCATTTATACAGATACTCCCGTCGAGACAAGAAGCCGCACACCATTATGGAGAATAGTTTTTCAGATGAAAATGAACTTTGTTTTCATTGTTTCGATCCTTCATCCAAATCAGGCGAAAACTGGATTAGGTGTTAATCGAGGGCCCATAAGGATTGTACGGACAGAATTCTTATTATGTATGCCCAAATTATTTGTCGGGCAAAGATAATACGTATTCATAGCCCCAACTTGTAAAAACTATCCTCTAAAGTCTCCAACATTTTAAATAAAAATTGGAATAAAATGTATTGTAATGTTTCTAAATTTACTAACCAATAGAACTTAATAGTCAATACTTTTTGTTTTGTATCCTTAGTTATAACAAACGAGTCGAGACAACTAGCCCCGGGTTCTCTTACATTGACAGAGTATATAATACAAATTTTCATATTGTTCATAAATACATTCTGAGATTCCAAAACTTTAGTATTGTGGAGAGGAATCAATGATGCAGTATTTAATTCTCGCCCTTATAATTTAACTTAAACCTATTTGCCAGCAACCGCGAACCTGCCTGTTAGGTTTCTGATGTTCTAGGCGTGTTTTTACATTTGATCAAAAATGATGTATCCATCTCATTAACAGATAAGAGGATGTGCTATGTATACCAAGGTTCTACTGCTTCTTTACAAGTAGTATATTGTCATCAACGATTTTACTTTACAAATATGTTAAATATTTCAGGAACTATTCGAAAAATTAATGGAATTTTTGGTATCCATATTTCCCTTAATGGGTCCATAGTTCCAAAATTAATAAAAATGTGAGGAAACAGGTTGGCTTAGGGACAAGTAAATACTGGTATTGCGCAATCTGCTTAAAAACAGTGCAGTCTTCAGTGAGAGTATCGATATCTTCACAATAACTGAATATTAATAGCGCCATTTAGCCATACAGTTCTTCATTTTCATGTGAGTAGTTATCTGATTAGTAGATTATTTGATTTGGGCCATGAAAGTGCTTGTGATGATACTGATGTAAAACTGATGCATCCACAAAAACCAATGCTGGTTATGGTTTAAAGGTGTTATAGAGTGTTAGTTTTTGGTAAAGAGGTTGGCAAAACTTTAACTGTATTAAATAGAGTTCGACATCGTTATACATCGAGCTACTTTTGGAATCAAATAGACGATATAAACCTTAAAGTAATATGATTTAAGTATTTCAAAAATGCTTACGATAATTGACGTGTTTAAATGAACGCTGAAAACATTCAGTATATACAGTCAATCCTAATTACCTGTATTTGACGAATTCAAAAGCCTAATAGGACCTCAACTTTTTATAATTATATATAAAATTTCATTATGTTTCATTATGTTTGCGTGTCTGGGTCGCTGTAGGTTTTATATTTTATATTTCTGCAGGGCATATGCGCTAATCACAGTACAATATAATGCACTTGTCGCACTTAAACGTTAAGCAGTTTGTATAGACATATCGCAATGTTCCGCATGGTATGCGTTTATAGGGTAAATGTTAATATTGCCGAATGTGACTCAAATATTTTTTATTAGCTGTCACAGCCGTAGTTTACGTTTTACGCAATCGTATTCAGCGTGTAACCGAATTGATGGATTAGCACTTTTTCCGAAACACCTTCGGTACTTTGCCTTACAAATTGAAAGCAGTATATTGCGGAGCCTGTATTCGCTCACTTCTTTAATACGGTCATGTCACTTGGCTCCTTATCACGTTGAACGATCGCCTAAATAAATCAGTCATTTCACCTGAACTCAGCGGTACATTATAACGCAATTATCCTCTATCGGCCAACATAATAATTCACACCGTAGCGTATGAAATGTAGAACGTATCTGCGGTGATTTAAATATTCACTAATTAATGCGAGTGTATAGGACTTACGTGACTACTTCACCCGCAATATGCCTAGACGCATATATCATGTTCCTGGCAGACAAAATACTTGATATATCGTCGCGTATCCAACGGCAACTGAGTAAAATTCGCACATAATTGCTGAATGATATGTGCAAACAGCTTAAGGCAAGAGCTGATTAAAACTGCTCGGATTACCATGAGATTTACATCACGTGGTACCTACACGTCTTTTATGCCACATGCTTACAAGCACTGCGTGCTGAAACATTATCATTAAATGTGATGCGCTTGTGTTAAGTCGGAATTCAGATCTTGTTCTTTACGCCATAATCGTACATAATCTGACGTCAACACGGGCAGTCTGACATCTTCATTGGAAACGCTGGAAAAGTTCATCATTTGATCTTGTTTAAAAACGCAACCTGGATGATGCTCAATATCAACAAAACCAAGCCATAACGCGTAAATTTACGTTAATATTTATCTTCTATACACTGTTAGGAGGCAAGCGTCAAAGCAATGCTGGCCAAATGCAGGAAAAGCGGACAAGACAACCAATTAAGAGTTGTTTCTAAATCATAACATTAGAGAGAAAAACAAAATATTTAGTTATTGTCGTTTAGTCAGTTGCAGGTCACAACATTTTAAGATTTAAGATTTTATAGAGGTCTTGGTAGCCATTTATTTAATTATATTTAAAGACAAGACATTAACATTAGTTATGCTGTAAAGCACGCCGGAACTGAATGCCCAAGTGCATCTGTACTCTGTTATACCCCTCGGGTATTCCAAATTTTTGTATTTTTCTAAATTATCGATGTAATACTAGCAGGAAGTTAAGAAATGCTTACGACAGTCGTTGTAGCGGATGGACATAGCCCGGTACCGCCAAAACGCTAAATCGTCAGATCTAGCTGTTTTTAAGTAGGTCGGTCGACGTCCGACGATTTGACGACGTCTTCAAAATTTCGCGTTAACAAAAAACTTCCCAACCGGAAAACGGGAGAGTCCTGGTTCATTCGCGGTCGCGCCAACATCAAAATTTTTATACAATAATAGTTTTAGCTAAGTGAATATTCTCGTGCGGTATTATTATTCATTCTGCAAAGGTAAATCAAAACTACCGAGGGGCTCCCCAAGAAAGACGTGACATTTGGGTTGGTAAGTTTTTAACAGATTAACGCCGCAAGCTTTTATTGTTTTTTTAATAACAATATATTAATTTTCACAATTCATTCATTTTTAATTCAAACAATCGACTCCTGCTTCCGAATGTTCTTTTCCATATATTCTTTTTTTTTGTAACAAGTCACTTACTCTTTGACGTTAATGTAAACATCCATTTATCTAATAATTGAAGACTCAATATACGTGCTAAAACTAAAGTTATCCTTTTTAATTAGTCACAACTTAGTTCCCAAACACTAACAGCGACCCACTAATCTCCGAAGAGTGCAGCGTTGGAAATCGTCCATTTTCTTAGGAAATAGGATACGAATTCAGGTTCCCTCACCTTACGAGGGTGGTGGCAGCGTTACCCGGCCTTACCTAAGAAAGGGGGTCGTAACAACTCTGAATAAAATACGAATTAAAAAAGAACATATATAAATACCAATACGAATTGTGTACATGTTTTTTTCTCTCTGTGAAAAACACGTTGAAAGCGTTTTAGCACTTCTCAAGCTTTTAAACCGCCATTATCTTCTTTTACGCCCCATAATACCGGTATAACCATTAGTTATCAGCAGAGAGCCAATATGAAATTTCGTAGTGTTGTTCCGATAAAATAGTAAAGTATATACATACAGAAATGAAGTAAGAACTCAAAACATTTTGCTGTTATTGTTGATGCAACATCCAATTCATCTCACCAACAACAAACGCTTCATTCTCCGATATCTCAAAAATCCCTTATTCTAATCCAAATATGGTCACAGTGGCTTTAACAAAACTGATGAGAATTTTTTAAATTTTGTATTGTAATATAACTGAACTCTGAGTAGTTTTCTCAAAAATATATATTCTGTCCCTACCCTTGTCAGAGCTGGAAAGCTGGAAATGAAGCTACTGAAATATATCCAGAAACTACAACATTTTTTTTTATTTTTCAAGAACACTAAAAAACTAGTACAACAATAATGTGCACCATCGCTATAACAAAACGATTCAGTGAAACGTTATTGATTTTATCTCTATTGTTCATAATGAACAATTTTATTTGTCTATACAGGCTGTGATTGTATGCACGTTTTCTATGTTAATATTCATTGCTTTACGAAATTTTGTTGTCCAATACCTTATTTTAGTTTTTGATGTTTTTGCTAACTTCTTGGTCGTCACTTCTATTGTTTCATATTCATTTATGCTTTATTTGTGAAGACAACAGTTTTTTCTTATAATAGTACATAAGTAGTTCTTAAACGGTCATATTTTTTGATTCATTAAATAATTCTTCGGTAGAATATCGAAAGGCCTGTTGTAGATAATTTTCATTATATTTTTTTTTCGAACATCGCTTCTACGTATATAACAATTTGCAAACCTAACGTATCTCGGATTCGACAATTACATAGTACACTATTTTGGATTAAAACAATGTTAGCATATGTTTTAGGCCCCAACCTATATATAACATGTCTTAACTTTACTTTTTTTTTAATATTCCACTTTAGATTTCGTTCTATGTGTACCCCCAGATATTTAATGTGCTCTATTATATTATATAAGGATAATAAAAATGAAGTTGTGTACCATTGTAGCATGAGAAAGTAATAAATCTATTTTTGTTTGCATTCACTGGTAGTAGATTAGCATCAAACCGCAATTAGTGTTATGTAGATCTTCCTCAACTGATGACTTTAGTTTACTCCAATTCTTTACTGTTATTATAATTATTGTATCATCTGCATAAGTTAATATCAACAAGTGTCTACTGTATACAAGCCATTAACGTAAATAATTAATAATTATTGGTCCAAGCACTGTCCCTTGAGGAACTCCACAAAGCACTTCCCACCATTCGCACAATTTGTTCACGTTTGTTTAGGTAGAACTGTAAAAGTTTATGCGCCACTGTCATTTTCATTCATTTCTTTATTTGTAGGTAGGGGATACGTCAAAAATGCTCATACCATTTTTATAAATTGCCACAAAACAACTGCTGTTATGCTCGGACTAAAAAAAACTCTATCAATWCATAAATTTTTTGTACTTTTTTTTGTTGCAGGATCCAGTGCTTGCGCAAATCTAAAAAGCTCTCTCATCCCGATCACACACTCGCAAAAGATCTGTTACAGCTATGGTTTTGCATTCCAGAAAACCCTTAATTTCCATAAACCATATTCCTTACGTTAACACTAGTTTGTTGTACTTTATACTTAACAGTGAGTTCTTTATAAAATATGCAGAATGTCAAATGCCTTATACGCAGAGGATAATTTTAGGCTAAGAGACGTTGACAGTAATCCCTCAAATGGTTGAGCTAACTACTAATATTTCCCTTATTGAACAGAAAATTTTGCAAGTTAAAGGACTTAATGATTTTGATTACAAAAAGTAAGCAATTACAATTACCCAAACTCAAAATCGTTCTAAGTGGCAGTTAATTCTGGTCAGCTGGGTGTGATCATAACGATTTCTTCTTGGCTGAAGTTTCATCAGCTGCTGTGATGATATTGTTCAGGTATAAGAAAATGTTTTACCTTGATCGTTTATGCAATATCTTCACCGCGAATAGTTAGTAGAAAATAATTTAATTTTTCTTATTATGACATTTTTATTCGTTTATATTCGTCATGCACCAAAACTTTATAGTGGGAATAAGGGGAATATGAGAAGTACTCAAAAATAGGATACAGATTATTCACTTTGATTATTTTTAATTCAGTGTTTGTGCAATATTTGTTTTGAAAAATATTGTATACTTGATAACTTGATACTGGATGCTAACAGGACATCGATATGTAAAGTGTATTGAAGGAAAGACTATGAATATTGCAAATTGTTAATTAATATTCATTATCAAGATATATTTTGCTGTTATTAATTCTGTTAATAAGTGAGGATGGTACATTCATTTCAGCACGGTAATCTTAAAGGCTAAGCGATCTTCAACAGGAAATAACTCGGCACTTATGAAACTGATAATGCAAACCATCATTGTCATAAAACATTAACACAGAACTTATTAGACAACTAATTACTGCAAATACAATTACGAGTTCTGTTTATTCAATTAAGTCTGCGATTATGCTCCGTATCCGTTTCAATCGTTTTTACGGTGTCGGACAGGATCATTAACAATACGAGAACGCCTAGGGCTAAACGTCGGAATTACGATAGCATTCCATATTTTCCCAGCATTACTTGGTTAAAAATATTGCCAATGCTTGACTCGATAAATCGAACGATTTAAGTCAAAATTACCTCTTTATAACAGCGCGGCGGAGGTGTAACCGGACATAAAATATAACACGGATAATGCTGTTAAAAACAATCTCTACAACCTGTGAACTCGAGAATCAAGGTTGCTGTGTAGTCTATAGTGCAGTTGTATTATACATTTGTAGTGTGAACTACAGCCCTATGGATAAAAGTATTCAATTAGTAGTAATTCAATTAGTAAAAAGCTTTGGCAAATCAAATGCGAAAATCGAAGGTGTGTATGTCGGTCACATCAAAGGTAATGTAGAAAAAGCTGTTATGCAAGAACATCTACAAGAAAAGATGCCAACTGCAGTTTCCAACTAAAAAAGCTAGAAGCTAAAGGTAACAGCTACTTTAAAGTAAGTTTATAGAGTTTAAAAACAAGCAATTGCTGTTTGATGACTCTAAGTCATCTCTCAATTCATGCAGATGTATTTTTTTCATAAATATCAAGATATCCCTGAAACATTTGATTCGGTATATTAATGACTTTGAACAAACTCATCCTTAAATTAATCGTAGAATCCAAAAATATAAAAAATCAGGGTGTTTCATTTAAAATAATTAAATTACCGGCTGCTTTCGGTACAATCGCAATTTGTAACAGTTTGAAAATATTTTAGTTAGAACGGCACTGTTTGTGCTAATTTCAAATTCTTCCAACTTTTATTTTCCCAAAGATACATTTAAGTGAAAGTTTTCGTTGTACTTCTTGTATAAGAAACCATAAACACTTGCAATCTACCGCAATTTTTAAAATAATTTCAAAAAAGTTTTATTAACACCATATTGCTAAAAGTGTGTTACCTTTTCTAGAGATGGTATTCAAAATCTTTGGATACTAAATCTCAGTTTAACAAACCATTGTTTCATGTTCATCGAATAGCTATTACTATTCCAATTGAATTTATTTAGTTTGATCCAAATTTAATAAGCACAAATACCTACTTCAGTGAAAAACAACAACACAAGAAAAGGTGTACGAAATTGAAAAATATAGCAATAGATGAAATGTGAAGTATTAATAATAAGAATAATAATACTAATAATAATAATACGACTTTATTGACTCAGTGTATGCTGCAGTACAGTAGGAGTATAAAACATAATATATAAGAGTATACTCTTAACAAGAATTATTCTTATTCTAAGAACAAAAAATATACGACTCAGACTACTGGGTGCACTGCGGTGGCGGTCAAACGGCGAAGTTCAGAATCCACCAGGACGCCCCGATGGGTTACTGTTCCTCCACTTAGACGCAGAATAAAGGTAATTAATCAAATCAAAGTGCAAGATCTAACGAACTAAATACGAAATGCATTAGCATCTATGGTATGTCGAAGTAGTGCTTTACGGATAGTAAACTTGAAGCTAGAGTAAGGCAATTTTTTATGTAGCAAGGTATAGAATTATATATGTTGCTAATGTTGTACGAATATCCTCTTTTAAACAATTCAGAATTATGACGAGGTACTGTTAATTCATCTTTTTTCCGTACATTAATATTATGAACGTCTATTATATACCTTATTTTATTATAAAGATATGGAGGTGATTTGTTTACTAAGATTTTATAGAACTGACAAACAGCATAAGGGTATCTTCTATTTTTCATACTCAACCAAGAAATAGAATTACGATCTTGTGTGACATGTGCATTTTTCTTGAGACCAAAAATAAGCCTTAAACAAGAATTTTGAATTACTTGAATTTTATTAGTTCTTTTAAAGTCTAAACAAGGTCCATATACTATTGCTGCAAAGTTAAAATTTTAGAGAACTAGTGTCTCACTGAGAATTATTTTAGTTTTTATATTTATAAATTTTCTAATGCTGAATATTTTCCTGAGATTCATATAGGACTTCCGAATGCATTCGTCAATGTGTTCACAAAATCTTAATCTAAAGTTCATAATTAAACCCAAATTTCTAACAGATTCAACAAAATCAATACGCTGGTCATTGATAGTCAATACAATTTCATTACATATTTGCTGTCTAGTAGCCACATCAGATGTCTTTCCAAATAATATGGCTTTACTTTTCGCTGAATTAATTAGCAATGAATGATCAGTTTTAGATCAGAATTTATTCTTCTAACCGTCACATCAAGATCACGAAGTTCGAACGCATAGTATAATTGCGTACCATCTGCATAGCAGTGATAGCTACAAAAGTGAATATACTTTAATAAAATAGATGAGTAAACAGAAAACAGCAAAGGTCCCAAAACTGAACCCTGGGGAACACCACTAACCACGGGACTCCATCCAGACACTCTTTGCCCAATCTGAGTACATTGATACCTGTTAGTAAAATAGCTCTCAAACAATTTTAACGCATCCCTTCCAATGCCGACATAAGGTAAAATTGATAGCAATAATCTGTGAAGCAATGTGTCAAATGCCTTTGAAAAGTCGAGTAAGACCACTACACACTGCTCACCCTCATCCAAAGCTGATATAATATCATCTACAATTTTAAGAAGAGCCGTCTCACAACTGTGTCCTTTGCGAAATCCAGATTGAAGTTCTGCAATTATTTTGAACTTAATCAAATGATTTCTAAGCTGCCCGGCTAAAACCTTTTCGAGTACTTTCGAAAGAACTGGCAAAATACTAATAGGCCTGACATCTTTCATTTCTTTTGGAGTGGGTACCTTAGGTAATGGTCTGACCTTAGACTGCTTCCAGGCATCCGGAAAGGTGCAACTACCTATACTGGTATTAATTATGTGAGTAATTATTGAAAGTGTAACTGGAAGCGTAGTTTTTAATATATTTAGCGATATTCCATCAATTCCAGCAGCGTTACTTTTAAGACTGTTAATGAAGGTGTGTACTGTGTACATACGCAAATACTCCGCGTTCATCCGTTCATATAACATCCCATATATTAAAACCTTAAATCTTAGGAGTAAAACATCTATGCCTGAATGTAACGGTTGCTTATAGATCTAGTACCGAATCTTATAAATTAGCATAATAAAACAAATACTTACTATCTCTTTATTGTTCATACTTATTACTAATTCATAACCATAAATTCATTGTAGCAGAAAGATATTTAGAACAAAGACCACCAACGGCGTAAGGCGAACAACTAATATAATTAGATAACTGCACTCGACAAAGAGGTTTAAATAAAATGGTAGAAATATGTCAGGTTCCTATTCTGTTTCACGTATCAGTAGAGTGAATACAAAATCTGGTATGATACGTTGTACCTAATTACGTAATTAAACGATATTCAAAACTACGTTTGCACCCTAGAGAAATTTTGAACACCAACTCAAGATTAAGTTTTCTTATATTCACGTTGTTCTAGACGCATCAAAACATACTATATTGTGGTTGACGCAAGATGTGTAACAAAGTAAACTTTTCTGACATAAAGAACTAGTACTATGTGACTGTAATAGGTACGCATCATAATTTCAAGACAGCACGTCCAAAACATACTGGTAGTTGAAGTTTAACCTGCACCGCTAGTAGAATAGATTACTTTGTTCCAAGGAGGTGCCGACTTGAAAGGAGTGGTATTGATGTTCATGGCAGTTCAATCAATTGAGACGCGATAAAAACAAGACGTGAGAGATGAAACCGAAAGTGAAAGTGGTCACGACCGACACACTGCTTTAATAACTGTTCGGAAGTTAGTTCATTATCTAGGGAAATTGTCTGGAAACCTGACTTGATATCACCGCATAAGTAGCCATTCACAAGACGTTAGAAACGAAAGCAGACGTGCAAGTACAAATCTTATCCCTATCAAGCACAGTACATTTTCAGCAAAAGTGTGTGAAAATAACAAAGGCATTATACTGGATAGTAATTCTTATTGCATAACTACTTTAAGGTCATAAGCAAAGCTATGATTATAAAATTTAATTAATTCTGTCACATTCAATTTTTTTTCAGGTAACATGCATGTGTAAAATGGAGCTTTTTTTATAATATTTATATTTACGGTTATAGTAAATTAATCGGTATTTGCTGCATTCCTCCTTGAGTTTCTTTCTATAAAAATAAATATATCAAGTTATGTAAAGTATGCCAAAACGCTATTTAAACCAACTTCACTGTTTTGTAATACAATACCCGTCAATTTGAATCCATCTCAAGATCTCATTTAAAACAATCAAAACAAAACGATCATATGAAAAGTAGTTATATCAGACTCGGTAAAAAGTGACGCTTGCGGTTATCTAGCCAGTTGGAGATATCAGTTGTCCGTGTCAATTATTATTGTGGTTTGATAGAATTTTCTTCTCACCCTTGTATTACAAACAAATGGGATCGAATTATGCATGAGCAGGAAAATTGGGTTAATATAAAATACGCATATTTTCAACATTTTATTGGATTAACAAACTTGCACATGCTGCAGATATCCACCATGGCGAACATCTTGGTAATAGCAGAGATTGTCTGTCGCACATTATGGAACTGTTTATATGAGCCTCTACTTCATTTGCTGAAGACTGGCCTGATATGTAAACAATATTTTTGATTTGAGATATTTGCCGAATTAAAAACGAGCGATATCATTTTTTGTATGGGTTAAATTTACAGTTCTTGAAGATTATCTACAGTGATCGCAGGCTTACACCTGGGGTATACACTATTTAGGGTTTAACTTCATTTCCGCAATGTTGTCTCTTTAAAGTATCAAGCAACGATCTATGAGGCTGACTTATGCAGAGGGTTTTACAGCTTGATGGTAGGCCGTCGTAAACTATTGTATTGTAAATGAGGGTTTTTACAACCTTATGGTCGGCCGTCCTAAACTATTGGGATTACTGGCACGCTTCAAAGTTCCTAAATGGACCGTATCCAAAAAAATCTTGTTGGCTAACATTTTAACTTTTTCACTATAAATTTTTGAAATTTGTTAGTTGTGATAATTTAGCAATCAATKAAACATAGAAGCTTTTATAACAAATTTTATTTAATGCAGACCTGATGCTAAACGGCGCGACCCGCGCTCTATTTTTATGTGATACTTTATTGGGTTTAAATTTTCCGATGTATAAAGCCTTCGCAGGTCATAACGAATTTATATAAATTTAAAATGAAAACATACAAATTAGTAAGTAGAAAATTATTTACATTTGGTAGAAAAAATTTACATTAGTGCACAAAAAAAATTATACGCGGTATCGATTATGTTCATTACAGCTTGTTAATAAGCACATTGCAAGAGTCACAAACTAAAAAAATTACTCACTATCACTTTCACTGTTTAAATCACGATTAACTTCTATTATTAATTCTTGTACATGATTCGCTCTGTACCGATTTTCAATGTCCAGTACATGCCGCACTGAATTTCTCCATGCATCGACACTTGTTATTTAAGCTTCGTGTCTAATATTTAGCAGCATTTCATTGCTAAATTTTCCACCGGTGTTCCCTCGTCGAATTTTTTGTTTCATCTGCCCCCATATCATTTTAATGGGGTTGAAAATGCAATGATATGGGGGTAATCGTAGAATGGTGTGTCCACATTCAGAAGCGAGAATATTATTTTAAATTCCTTCGAATTTTTTTTTGTGCCAACTACTTCCAACAATTGTTTTTTTTTGTMCTGTCCTCTTCGAAATATAAATATTTTTTGCTTAAAAACTTTTGAATGGTTGCCTTATTAGTTGTTGTATTTGAAATTTTATCCAGTTGCTCCGAATGGCAACTAGCTTTGTCCATTACTATGATGCTGTTCGGTGGCAATTTGGGCAATAAAATGTTTTTGAACCAATTTTCAAACACTTCCGCAGTCATATCAGAATGATAATCGGCGCTTGCTTCTTTTAAATTTTTACATCCAAGGTACAGGGCTCCAGGAACGAAACCATTTTCACCTCCTACGTGTAGAATCATTATTCTTTTTCCTTTTGACGCCGAAATATTGACGTTGCACTTCCCTGATCCATCAACCCATCCTTTTTTTTATCATGTATCATGGGTATCGTACTATGTTTTGTCGAGGAAAAATATCGGAGGATTTTCCTGCCTATACATTTTTAAAGATTTTAAATAATCGCATCTTCACTTTTTTAATACGATTTAGTCATACATTAAAAGCTATTAGATGAGAAATATTTGTAGTTCAAATAATAATACCAAATAATGCTCATTGATTTATGTGTACGGAAAAAATTCTAAAAGGCCTAAACACAATTTTTGGATACGGTCCGCTGTAAAACAGTGGAACGTGCCGAACCCGTCTGTTACTTACGACAGCTTCAGGTAATACTTATAAACCATTGTGAGCGGTAATCGGCTGTTCGTATAATGAGTCTCATAGATTGTTGCTTGCAACTATATTTATTGTCACAAGAAGCGATCTGAATCTTCCTCACAAAAAGTCAGCTATGTTTAAAATTTTCAACCGATTCGTTCCGCTTTTATCACAATTTCCCTGACATTTAAAAGATTACATTATCAGTATGTATATAAATGTTCTTGTCTAGCGCTGGAATTTCATGTCTATTGTAAAACATGCTATTCTTCTTACCAGATGGTCAGAGGAAAATGGAATGTGAGCTTTGGTGTTCTGATGTTTTAGAAGTAACCGGGACGCTGCTGTTTTTGTTTGACGGACATAAATGGAATTCAAAAGTAAATCACGGCACATCGTATAGCAAAACCAGTTAATGACAATTTGATCCCCTAGTTTCTCTTCATAAAAACCGCGTGCAAAACTTTTAGAATCCCGATGAAAAGATTGGGGTTTACTGAATCAAATCAAAAGCAATAAGCATGTTGAAGCACAGATACTGTTGAACGTACTATAACACCTATTCACTGGTTTCTCTATGTTAATACAGAACGAAAATGAGCATTTGTCCGTGCTAATAATAGCCCGCACTGTGACGACATAAAACTACAAAACATAATTGTGGAAAATCTACATAGAAAATATACTAATATATTAAAAATAATCGCATTTTAGCTGCATTACATTTGAATTACACAAATTGTTACTGTTTTATTAGTGTATGGAAATACCAGAACTAAGCAAATCCATAACATTAAAAAGTAATGACCAAAATACAGTTCTCTCTATCCAGGGAAAAAATATTTTAAATGAACTTTTAATGCCCGCTAAAATGTTGTTTTACAATGGCTGTAGGGAAGTAATAAATGATTTTTGTTTGTAAATGAAAAATCATCTAAAGTCAACGATATAAGAATCAAAGTATATATTTATATTTATAGGTACTTAAATAAAACTGACGAAAGACAGAAAGACTGCAGAAAAACATAAATGAACATGTTTCAATAATGTGATCAATTGTTTCTTAGATAATCATAATATCAAAGAATTTATTCAACTCTCATATTTTGTAATTTTCATAAAACATTGGAATTGGTTATTGCCAAAAAGTCTTGAGTGATGTAATAAATATTAGGCAAATGTTTATATGTAATAAAAATAATACAGTTCTGTAGATCAGTATTATTTAGCTGAAATATTTTGTTTTTGCACCTTTTTCTGAGAGTCAAGCAATAGGTATTAAAATTGGCCTCTATTAAATACGAAATGCATATACAGTAGCAACAGAGTATTCCGTATGACATGAATCTGATGAAGCTAAATACCAGGATCACATGTTCACATGCGATTTGAACATTCCAGTGGTAGGTAACACTTGATGCAAAGCTATATGTATTTACAGCGTAATAGGTGGATATTAACATATTAATATAGAGTACCTACAGCACGCTATACCAGCCATCGGCTTCAGCTTGTTAGCATTAATCTGCTTTTAATTAATTGACACTTTTAGCCGCAGTTCATTTGTTGATAAATAATTACCACGAAAGGCATCATGATATAAAAAGCAACTTCAATGTTTCCAAATAGCCTCGCCGGCGGATACATGGTTTGAGGGTAATTACGAGTATGCGTATAATACAAATTTCTCTAAATATAAAATAATTTTCTTATGTAACAAACAGTTGTCTATTCTTAAAAAATAATGTATTTTAGGTACCAAAGATGTACGTTTCTTTGTTTTCAAGACGCGGTGTATTAAAATGTGTTTTTTAAAATTATATTTAAGTGACGTCATGTCATTATCGGTATCCACGTTCGCTCGAAGAAAACTATGTACGTCCACGATAGTCAGCTCCGAAGATGCTCACCACAGCAGTGGGTGAAACGTCAGGAAGAAAAAATCACCACGACAATGGCCAACTAACCTGGAATCACCTACCACTACTATAAAGGAGTTCAAAAATTTTGGTAGTGTCAGGTACTTGCAGGTCGCGCCATCTATAATCCGAAAATTATAACTGTAAAGAACATTTGTCACCTTCAGCTTCCTTTTTTTGTCAATATTTCTTATTGTTAGCAGCTTGTGTCTTTTGTTTTAACCAAAAATATTTAATTAAAATACTAATAACCAAAACTATCATAACTAAAAGTGTTCATTAAAAATATTATTAGAGTTACATTCATATTTTTAATTCATTAATTAATTATTATAACAAATCTACTTTGAGTAATGGATCAGTTTTAAATTTTGAAACTATCATTATGATCTCAAAGCAATGAAACTAAAATTAGAAATTTACTTGTGCATACAATCAATTTTTTTCTTTTCACGTAAGCATTTACAGGAACTTTCTTCAGACATATGTATTTTAGGACTAATTGCGAAACAGAAATATAATCCAGAACCCGTTTATACTCCCATGTGCATTGTAATTGACTTATATCCACCACTCACCCCCTATCTCAATTTCTGATCACCCCGCAGTAACCAAACAAAGCGGCAACAGACGGCGCGCACTTTCAAAACTCAACACGCTGCATAAACATACTACAATACGAAACGTGCCGTGGAAACAAGAGAAAATTAAAAGAGAATCGGCAGTCAGTGGTGATGCACCCTCTGCACCGACAGCCACATGCGCTTAGTGTAATATGATTTTACCCGTGGGAAGAGAAATCGTCCTGTGGGAGATGTTTAGTGTACAGAATGAGCTTTCATTTGGACAAATGCATCGCTTATGGTTCTTTTGCACCCTTTGTAGGGGTAAATAGCGTGCTATATTTTATGATCAGTTGTGTTTAGACTATTATGTTTCAGGCAATCAAATCATTAATAAAAATCTTTTTTGGGATCACTCATTGTTATAGGAACTGGTTAAATATCGTTGAACACAAAAACCAAGTAACTAAGTTTTACTTAAAGAACACTGATCTACAGTGTCATGTACACGTATAACTTAAATAGTAATTAATGTCATGAAAAGGATATTCGCCTAAAATATTATAATGATGTGCCTAAAATTGTAGCAGGAAAAAACCTCTAAATTTTCAACAGACCCTAATTTTAGATCTAAATTTAATGTTCTGTACTAGAATGTGGGAGGATTGAATACAAAAATGTTTCTACTGGAACTGTTTCACGACTGAGATAGATATCATACTTTTAACTGAAACATGGTTAAGTCCGCATATTTCATCTACTGAATTATTTTTCGTTGTGATAGAGTACTCTTTGAATATTGTATCCCCAGTTTCTGCTGTTGATATTGTGGGAGTAAAAGTTCAATCCCGAAAAGGCTTTTTTATTATTATTGTATTGTATATTTCTATATTATTTCATTAAATCTTAAAAGGTAAAAGATGTGGAAGCTTGTTTTTTGTAAATCACAAATATGTATGTTATTTCTTAATATAAGTTTCACGTGATGTAAGTAGAAAACACACAGTCAAATAATTTGCTTAACGGTTCACCTCTTAACTATTCGTGTTGCTATATCTATTATAGCACCTTGTGTTTTTTCTTCTTCCTGAAGTTGAGTTCTCTATAAGTTCAATCTATTCGGGGGAAATTGCGGCGGTATCACGTTCTATTCTGCAAAGCAGGTGTCTTTGTTGGGACGTTTATGTTCATGCTTGTGAGAATTTACACTTTGAACTTTGAGTTGAAAAAATCTAGAACCTAATAACTGTCTTGCACTCATTTTATTGGTAAAACCCAGTCTTAACTGCCTCATGCTGCAGACCTACATTGCTTAAACATCTAAATATATAAAATTTTGCAGAACTTGTTCTTAAAACTTCCAAAGTCCCTAAGAACAGAACTAATACGTGCTGCAGTTAAGATCTTTATAAAATTGCCTGTACACATATACCGGTGTCGTTAAGCTTCGGCTTATTAAAGGCGCAATTGTTATCGTAAATAAAACAGGGAACTTGAATGACATGGTATACCCGCTCCACACGCAGAAGACAATTCCATTTGTTTCGAAAAAGATAATGGGTGATTTATTATACACTAGCGGTGTTAAAAGACATCGAATAGCGTTACGTAGTACAGCTGTAAATCTTAATACGGGAAGCGCAAACTATCTCTCCTACACAATTGCTGCTAACAATAAATAAATTTTAACTAACCAGGAAATAAACGGAAATTTGTACTTCGACATCAGATAAAGACGCCCGATTGATTCGATTAGGCATTTTACCTTATTAATGTAAAACTTGCGCTTTCGTCGTGAATCACGGAGCCAGAGACTGGTATCGCCTTACTGAAACGTGAAAACAGCGTTTGCGGGACAACACCCGTCGTTTTCCATTGATCGAAATCGCCACTATAATATACGGACGGTATTGTTGGTTTTAAACCGTGCCTCGAGTAGATAACTATACTTAAATAAAAGCCCTAATGTAATTCGTAGATAACCATATATAATGTTTAGGTAATCTATTTATAATACCTCCCATCACTTATTAAAGATAGGTAATATAAATACTACAAAGAAGTAAATTTTTAATTTTAATTGTCTTGTTACATTTGATATCCACTTTCATTATACAAATTCTTGCGTTTAGAACAATCAAAACGTTTCATTGTTACAATTAAAACCCTCATTGAATGGATTGTCCAATTTCAATTTTGAAAACGCGAGGATGCGCTCTCTTTAACTTTGAGAAAAACATAAACGTGTAAAAGAGAACCATTTTTCAATGATCTTACTGCCCATTACTGAACCCATTAACTTAAGACGCTCAAAAGTTAATACAGGTACAACAGAGGGAGATTTTAGACGCGCTCTGTATAGTATATGCATCCGATCCCGTTTTACATAATATCGATAGTTTGTCGTAATTCATATCGATTCATCCACCAAGTTCATACTTTTCTCAAATTTGAATACTGTCAATCGATTTATTGTTTCTTACGGCTTTTGAATGTCTTTCTACTTCTCCCTAAACCTTTTTTTAACCTTTTTATCCAAATGTTTCAAGTCTGCCATCCATACCACAGACACGAGTAATTACGAAATTGAACTTATAAGTATTTTCCATAAATTTAATACATCAGTTTTCATAACATAACATTTCATATATTTGGCCTGAAAAAGAGAGATACTAGTAAGAAAATATTTATAAATAACAAAATACTTACGRTACTTTTATTCGGTATCACATAATTACCAAACTAAAGGCGTGACTAATATTTACTTTTTTAATTTCCATAAGAATAAAACAAGCGTATTGAAATATGTCACGCACGTGCCACTAAAAGTATTCAATCATGTTCCGAGTTAATAATAATGCTACCTATCAAGACTCTAAAGCGAATGTTAAAGACCTACTGACATCTAACTTTTTATACAATTAACGAGTTTTTACATTCTAGATTTGCTTAATTTTGTTCATTGTAAATGTATGTAGTTTGTCTAATGTAAACTTGTGCAGTTTTCAAGGGAAATAAGATGTTGACGTATTCTATGTACAATTGCAAATGTATTATTTGCGTTTATGTATATGTTTGAAATATATCTGTATTTCACTTTTTTTGTTCATAAGCTCATTTCTACAAAGGCCAAAGGCACCTATTTAGAAACCATTGAATATTTAGAGGAAAGTTCAACGAGACCCCAAAAGTTCGAACAAATATACTTGATGTTTTGTGCTAAAATAATTTGTAATCGCTAGGTTTGAGTGTTGCTGTTTTGTAAAAAATGTCGTTCTCTTTCTGTCGCTATATCGATGGATCTTCTCTCTCTCTCTCTCTCTCTCTCTCTCTCTCTCTCTCTCTCTCTCTCTGCCAACCGCATGCGAACTTATAACTTTAATTTTTCTGCCTTGCTTCCTTCTGTAAGTATCTTTTGCAGTTAATCTTAACTTTTTCTTATTGTTTATAACTTATTTTTACTAATAACAGGCCATGCGAAAGATCAGTCTGATATACGATATATGACATCCATCTGTATGTCTATGATGACCTTTTACTTCTTATCTTTTATGGTGAATAATGGTTATTATTTCAGGTTTCAATCACTTCTTATTATAGGTGTTCAAACAAAACTTTTGTTAGTGTGTTTCTATAAGTTTTTTCTAAAGATACACACGCTACATAGATTGTAATTCTAGGTATATACTCCACAACAGTGGAAAGATTTGTGCACTAAACAGATGGACAGACACTGAGATGAAGGTAGACATAAGTCGCAAAAGACTGAAAGACAAGTGTAAGTAGTATAAAAGACCGTAAACCAAAGAGTCAACTTAGTGGAAAAGGAGTAGCATTACGCCAAAATGCACACCGATAAAGTCATTACATCATGTATTTATGATAAATCACGGTGGCTACATTTCTATATACCTGTCCGATACGCAAATATTTTGCATAGTGTATCTGAATAACATACTCGAACTCTCCCCACTGAAATATTCACGACACAATTTATGCAGATGTAGCACTGATATACGGCATACCGCTAGTTTATATCTGCCGTCTGAAATAAAAGAAAACTGCAATCCCATAGAGCTGCTTTACAAGATTATAAACAAGCATTTTTACATCCTGCACTTCATTCATTATCACAGTATTCGCCATAATAAACAATCTGCCATAGGCATAACATGCTGAAACTGGAAATATCGAAACATAATGCATAACTTAACATCGTCTATGATGGTGGTCGCATGCTTAACGTTCCGTATTAATTAATAGCAAATAGAGATTGCGCTTTCAGCGATTTCAGGCACCGAGGCACTAACAATAAAATTAAACTTTTCTTGATAACAGATGTAGCATAATTTGTCAAGTTTCAAAATAATAATGGCGTGAACTGCACACATGGAGTTATCAAGTAAACTACAGAAATGTAGCATTTGAGATAGAATTTGTGTCACCGTATTAAACATAAGACATATCCAATAATTTAAATACCGTATTCACTAACATACATTTACTTAATTCGTGAAAATGTTAAAATCACACTCATTTCTAACAATGCATTACTCATTTATACTTGTTCCCGATCAGAAATCCATCCTGTACCTATTTATCCCGAGAGTCAGCAATGCGCAGTACCCAGAGGGTGGCTCAGTGTGGGGTGGCTCTTGATGGGGTGACCCGTGGGAACTTGTTCAAAGTAGCCTGTGCATTGACACTTGTATTTACAACACAAGTGCATTTAGCCCCTTATTATGCAAGTGATTGGATGGTGGTCATTGTGCCAATGACTGCGCGTTCTCGGAAGCAGGAAGATATTGTATCTGGTTTATAATGAATAGACCGCGTCCGATATTCGAGTGTGGGAACGATGGTGGTCATAAAGGAGGGTTATCGAATTAACATATGCCATTGAAAATGTGAGATTTGGAATATCTAGGTTAGCAGTTTTAGTGACTTACGAAACGCAAAGCAAAGCATTTTGTGCGTTTCTATTTTTATTTTAACCCATCAGCTACAAACAAGCGTCTAATTCATGGAAACGATAACGTTCTTATTACTACTATGTTATCCACGATCTACTTTACCACATCCAAAATAAAGTACATTTATAAATACTTACTGAAAATGAATCATCTGTTCTGCCCTGATCCTCTGCCAGCTCCTCTGTGAATTCGAAGACCTTGTTAAAGTGCCTAAAATTCGTGTCCCCGCGATTTCACAAAGTATGTGATCTTCTAAGAGGTGGTATTATTGGGTCCAAAAAGGCGGGCTTCTTTTTAAGGGAAATAGCCGGAATACTCGAAAGTACAGGATGTCTCATTTTCGTTGTAATCGAAAACTGTTAATGCTAGAGGATTACGGTTTCGACATTACTGTCGTACTGTACCATCGCAATTTTTATATCGTCTTTTGTTTTAAAGCTATAGCCAATTCTTGAATAATGTAACATTTCTTCAGTTCTCAATATCTCCATTGGGTATGTCGATGCAAAAAAAAACTGTAGACATTTTTGTTTCGAATCCAGTGGCATACTCAGAATTTTGTTACGGGAACACATTTTTGTGATATACTTAACAAAAATTTGCATTTTTTAATGGAAACCGTAGCTGGCTTTTCTATGGTTAAAAAGACCTATTTTTCTGATTAAGAAAATGTATACATTGTTAGGTTTTATTTAAATAATTTTGGTATTATTCATTTCTTTTAGAAATCTAGAAGGCTATAGAACAAGAATACACACAATATAGTTTATATTATTAACTAAAACTTTTAATCCATTAAAAAGGCCCTCGTGCAGTTTTTTTATCGAAAACTAATGATAATCATGGTTTATTTGGAAATAAGTACCTATGCATTGTTTAGCGTCACATTATTTACATTCATTTTGACGAAAAACGTAAAATCTCATTAAATTATTAAACAACTTGGAATAATACCAAAATGAGTAAAACTAGATCAACAATGTTATATATTCTTAATCAGAAAAAGTATATGTCTTTTCAACCATAGCAAAAACAATTGTGGTTTCCATTAAATAAATGCAAGTGTGTCTTCACATCTTTTTGTACTACCCAAGCGAGACATTGAAAACTGACGAAGTGTAACATTATACCGAAGTCAAAAGAATATAGGTTTAAAACAAAAGACGATATAAAAATGGGGATGGTACAGCTGAACTGAACAGAAAAAAAGTAAACAGTAAACCCTCCAGCATTAATAGTTACCGAGATACTCTACAATTGCAACGAAAGGTGGTCAACAAGAATACCTAAAATAATTTGCGCCATTTTCGGGATGTCATTGTTGCAGCAACAGAAAGTGTGGTTCCCCAACAGACGGTTAACCGAAAAGTTTCTGCCATCGACCTTCCTGTATACCATCGGTTTTGGGTGCTTCCACTGACTTCGCTACACAAAGTTCGACGCTTGGAATGTTGTTAAACCAGATTGGACTAAGACGTAGAGTGAGAAACAGACAAGTCGACATTAGCCAAAGCATTAAAATCTCAAGTGGAAATGGTTGAGCCAATACAAATCGACTTTGAAATAAGAGATGGTTTTTACTTCCTACATCTTATCGGATCCTCCTCAGATAGTTGAATCCATTCTAATAAAACTTTGTTCAAGTAATGCTGCAGAATACATATTGTATATTGTATTTGACCGCAATGTAACACCTTCAATCAAAGTTTCCGAACGCCAAAGTCGACAGGAGTTTGATATTCCATATAGAATCACAGGACCTCTGCAACCTAGACCCTAGACTTTTTAAAGAGGCTTTGGTACAATTCTTAGCTAACTACTGAGAAAATAACTATTTGGTACCAATAATCCAAACGAAAAAAATTTTCAAAACAGTTGGAAACAAATGCTATTCTTATCGCACAGAGAACCAACATGTGGTATAAAAGTGACGAAGTTGATTATTTATGTCAACATGAAGAAGCGGATACGCGAATTATGTTTCATGTTTACAAAGTGCCACCTAGTTCAAGAATTTTGGTAAAAGCCTCTGATACTGGTGTCTTAATAATTTTGCTGGCTAATATGCATAAAGTTTCACAATCAGAAATTTGGTTAGCAGGTTCAACAATAAAAAGAAGAAATTGTAAAACAGATCTTAACTGCATTAATTGTACAGAATTAGCGTTAAAGTTGGGATGTACGTTTTGTCGAAGTCTGGCGGCTTTCCATGCATATACAGGCTGCGATTACACGACAGCTTTAACAGACGAAGCAGTCATTTTCATTAAAGAAAAAAAACTGAAGTCATTCAAGAGTTTACTGCTCTCATTTATGGCATCAAACATTGTAATAATATAAATGACGCGAGATATCGCATTCTTCAGAAACATTATGCCACTAAAAAAAGGACAATGAAATATTTCTGAAATATTTTTGTTGGGCCAAACTACGTTTTGAAGATTGCGGGTGCTACATACATGGATGGTTATTTAAAGCCAACAGGATTTGCTGGGGACCCAGCACCCTTACAAGTTAAAGACATATTGCTAGGGACAGAACATATTAGTGATAATGAAAATTCTTCAGAGAATAAATACAACATAGCGACTTCTGATGAATCAGATGCTGACTAAATTATTATTATATTTAGAAAATAAATTTTGAGTTCTACATTTTTTGTATTAACAGTAAAAGCGTTATTAATTTTCAATCGTTTTCTAAAATGTGTGATATAACACATCAGTGGTAATACAGATAAAATTTGAAAAGTTAAGATTACTTATACCCATACAGTTATTATTATTTTACTATACATTGTTACAATAAAAATTATTTTAAAATTGTTTACTTAATAAAAAGCTTTTGGTGGTAGATTTGTCTTTCGGAGGAATGAGTAGAGGCACTATTTTTCACCAGAAAGCCGTCTCATACACCCTGTGTCCTGCTCTATGGCATACGTACGTAGTAGTAGGATATTGATGCGTGCAGCGGTTCTTAGAGTTTTACTCAAAGTCAAATATTCGCACTTTAAAGCGCGGCAACCCTAAGTTTCTTAGGCAAACCAATACCATCGTGTTCGCAATAAAATTATCTCCATTTGAATTGTGTTTCAACTAAAATAAGAGATGAGGGTAAATTCATACTTCCAATTCACTTGTTTAAACATGGCAACCTCGAACTAAGGCCAGGTAAAAGATAGGCAACCTAACTTTTTCATTTTATTTATGTCTTATACCTTTTATTAGGCTTTTTAGAACACGTGACTTTCATAGTGGTTGCCGGGGGCACCCGTCAAAACGATACAGCTTCTAGCGCGTTGTTATAGAAACCTCATTACTTAATGTCAACGTCAGTCACTAGAGCTGGAACAAATCGTTCAAGAATCATTACCGAGAACGATTTTGAGTTGCTAGACCTGCTTAAAGACAGCTGCGATATGTGTCCCGTAACAGTAGCCAACCGTCAACCATGACCGACGCATGAACGACGCTGATTCATTAGATGAGAGCCGAATCAAACGAATCAAGGCAGAGTCATTCAATTTGAACGACTTGGTCATGAACGATCCAACTCTATCAGTCACGCGTCCGTTTCCACGGTTTCGCAGACGCGTCCATTGCGCGCGCTGGGTGCCCCCTGGAAGCCATGTTGGATGATATAATGTTAAAAAGCCTAAGTATTACTACACTTTTTGATATTACAGATGAGGGGAAAGACAACAAAAAAGTTAAGAAAAGAATTGTCAATTAAGGGTAGTTTGGTCGAGATACTGGTCTTTGTATGAAAATATATGATTAATACAGGAAATGTTAAAAATCCTTTAGTCGGTTCATACCTGGATGAATGAATCTTTGCATAATCTTTGAACAATTGAACATACTTGCCAGTGTTGGCCTGCGTTTTTCAATAATATACATGTTAGTAATTGCTTGTCTAATCGCACGCTTCCCTTGTGGGTTTTTTGTGAGGCGTTGAAAATGATGGTGCTGAACCACTTTCGACTGGTCTCCTTCATTATACGACTGTAAGAACTCTTGCTTGTTCCTGTTGCAKTCCTTCTTCAGCTTTCATAAGTTTTGCCACTTTGGCAACTATTTCTCGCTCTGACTGCGGATGACTTGCCCTTTTCGACCGAGCTTATTTGTTGATGTTGATGGTGTTGGCGTTGCCATTTTCGTTACACCAGACTAATTAGATGCACACAAACACACTATGCACCAACTCAAAAGTCAGAAGTGACAAAGCGAAAGCGAGGTCCAAACAAACGAGCAAACAAAACCTGCGGCGACGGCACTGCATAAGCAAATGCCGGTGACAACAGCCGACTCAGCTGACGCGCGATAAATTTTCAGGAAAAAGTAGTTAGCGAATAAATGATTTACTGAAGCTCATGTCAAAAAAATACTAAGTACTAAGAACAAGAATACCTCCATAATATAAAATAGTCGTTGAAAATTAGCGAAGGCGACAGAAATAACCGTAACAAGCCCACTACAGGTACCCAGTACGATCCAGTGGATAAAGCACCAAGCACAGTCGTGACCTGAGCGACGTTATTATCCATAAGTGCACCGTCACAATTTAATCTTGGGTCTTCCAGTTAGCCCTGAATACGGCGAGCCGTGAGCAGGATCGTCGGTTTGTTAGGACGTCGTGAATCGGGACGTGACTGGATAGGAGAACCGTAAAGCGCGCGCACAGGTGCCACAGTATCGTTCCGGGGTATGTTTACGACCGACTAATGTTCTAATTAGCGCACTAAATTGGAATCACGCCGTATGTGCAAGCTAAATTGGCTGTGTTGGTTCGTCCACGTGCGCTTATCCGGTCATCTTTTCTTTCCACTCGTGTGGAATGAAAGCATGACCAGGAAAAACGGTTGCATTCGATTGTATTCATGCAGGTTATTCCATAGAAAAGTATAGTATTTTGGAAAATGCCAAATTTTGTTTACATCTTAGATTGCAAATGTCCATCTTCGCCTTCATACGAATGGACAGATAAAGCTTGTGATGTGCGGTAGATTTATTTTTTCAATCTTTAGAGTGGTATGCTACTACCACGAATTTCTGAGGCTAAATCTAACCCAACTAACCCTTTCGAAGATACAGAATGTAAAAAGTTCAGCTTGCTTTCAGTTTTTCATTAATATTTTTTAGTTACTGGTGTATAGTTACAATTTTCGGCCTAGGGCAGGGGGGTTAAGAATTGAAATCTGCTTTCATTTTTATTCTTAAATGTAGAGGGCACCACCTGCGGTACTTTACACGTATTTAAAACGACATAACACTTTTAAGCCACACTGTATTTTAAATAAATGTTGCCATTCTTCAACGTCTCTTACTTAAAAAAGTTGTACCCAGTGAGTTGAGCAGACGCCTTGAGATATCTTGATTTCAAATGTTCATTTCATGTAGGACCAGGTCTAAGCTACTGTTATAATTGAAAACAATTTGAAGCGAAAATTAACTATCACTAGATTTAGAATAAAAATTCCAAATGTTCCAACTTTTTAATGGGTATGGGCTGAGTTTTTGTGCATTCTTTTTTGGGATTTCTTACAAAAACTTACCATTGTATTGCATTACCACGAGCATAACCCCAAAAATTACAAAAACAATTGAAGTGTTATTAATTTTATTCTTTAGTAAAACAGTTAATAGAAATTTATCAATAGCAAAAAGCTAATTAAAAATAAGTGTTTTTAAAAAAATGTTGAAAATGACCTCAATTCCCCAACCTATCAATGTATTTGGATACTATTTGTTCATATAATTCCGTGCGTTTAAAGTAAAATTTGGAAAAGCACCATTGTACATAAACGATATACTCTGGTAATTTATTTTGCAGACGTTCCAAATAATTTTCGCCATATAGTTGAGGTCGTAAAATGTCAAGACTAATTATGGAAATGTCTATGATTCCTGCTCACACATTGGTCTTAAACTTATGCTGATAATAGATCATTTCTTCATTGGTATACTACACGACCATGCAATTAAATTTGCAAACTGGTCGACAATATTACAAATGTTAATTCTCTTTCACGATATTCCAGTACTACCGGAAATTTAAGACAGACACCTGAAAAAGCAATAATGTACCAAAAGCATCAAATCAMAGGCCTTTCGGGAATTTTACGAATTTCACCTAGATTCGATTCGACACCGGTCAGTTTTTAATGACAGTTAGTTTATTAATAACGCCTTCGCTTCAAATTGTATTCAGTTATTACAATAATAATTTAGACCTAGCCCTACACGAAATGAATTTTTTAAATCCAGATACATATCTCAAAAACTTATCAAATCTACTCTTACCAGATATACCTTTTTTAGGTAAAAGACATTGGAGAATAAGAAATTTTATTTAAAAATAAAATACAGTGTAACTCAAAAAGTTATTTTGTTTCAAATACATGCAAAGTACCGCAGGTGGCGCCCCCTACACTTTACAATAGAAATGAAAGCAGATTTCAATTTCTTACTTCCCAAAATCCATTCGAGCTTAATATTGTTACAATACACCAGTTATTAATAGAAAATGTTTACAAAAACTAAAAACTAATTAAACTTCTGACATTCTGTATCTACGAGATCATCTACCTTTGTACTGAGGTAAGTTGGGTTAGAATTTGTGATGCCATTTTTCGTTCTCCCATTGATCGTACCGCGAGGTACGTGAAAAAGGAGAACTATATATATCACTCAATGAAGCGAAATTGATCGGATCACGACCAAACTTAGTATGGTAGTAGCTCATGACCCACTGACCTCCAATCCGGAGCCCTACGGTGTGCAGCCTACCGCTTCAAAAGTTACAAGACATCAAAGTTGGAGAACTATATATATARATATATATATATATATATATATATATATATATATATATATATATATATATATATATATATCAGTATAACACTCAATGAAACGGACGATCAAATCACGACTAAACTTAATATGATAGTAGCTCATGACCCACTGACCTCCAATCCGGAGCCCTACGTTGTGCAGTCTCCCGCTTCAAAAGTTACAGGACATCAAAGTTGCTGCAGATCACCGTGCTTTCTGCAGATCGCAGTCCACTAACGTCAGTAGGTTGCAACTGCGCGTGGACCATGATCGGAACTACCAGAAGTTGTCGAATTGTGCAAGCTTTCAGATATCGTTTTCGTTCTCCCATTGATCGTACCGCGAGGTAAGATTAATATTAATATTCGTTATTGATCGAGTTGGAGTCGATCATGGGAAAACGCTTGTTTCGTTTTGGACGATTCCACTAGTTTCTGCATCTTTTATGCACCTTATATATGCACCTAAATCAAATCTGTAACAACCAGAGAGCACTTTTTTAGGATAGCAAGAAACCTTGTCATGTCGCTGTCTGTAATAGTAGTTTGATATTCCTTTATTGTAATGGAATATATAGACAGAAATTCAGATTGGAAGATAATAATTTGTTAGTTCATGCACCTACTTTTGTAAAATAGGAATACATACATTTTGAAGTAGTACTGTTTTAATCTAAGGGTGCTTGCTTAAAAGCTACTTTCTATTACACTTTTATGGTTTAAGATATCACTGATGGCTGAGTCTGAAGTATTGTTATTTCTGTTGTCTCACAACCAGGAGTAAGGTAAATGATTTTGATAGGTACCGACAACGATAGCGACGTATATATTTCCATGTAGTTTCTTATAGCTCCATCTCTTTTATTGATGAAACTCTCAGGTGTAATTAAATCTACGGCTAACTCCACTAAGGGCACAGAACAATCTATTCAACAGTGCTCCTATATCAGCAAGCGAATTCAAGTTCTTACGGATTGTCGATAGGCGGCGCTCATATAACAGGTGGATACATTTTGAACGCCAATGTTACACAATCTGCTTGACATACACATATTCTTTGCGATAGGTACATTTACAAGGTTCCGAATATCGTAGATAATCTTCAGGTTCATATATGCCATTTCGCAGCAATCGAGGTAAATCTTTTCAAACCTGTATTTTATGTATGATGACTTTTTCTATATCAGCTTCATCGGCATACAAATGGTACTTCTCCGTTTTAATAGTCGAAACAAAGACAGAAGCGCAGAGACAAAATAGAGCGGACCCAGAATAACACTCTGCGGTATGCCACTTTTGGCGATAGCCAAATCATGTAAACGCAGACATATAGAGATACAAGTGATTACCAAACTAAATGTCGCACAAATCCAGTTGCGATTTAAAAAAAATTAATTTACAGCCACCTTGGATTTTGATTGAACTATGTATGAACAAACCGTAACCACAATAATTTAGAAAAGTCTGTAGGTATGCGTACATTGACAGCTAAGGTACCATCTTCAGCAGAAATTAAAGTAGGCGACTTCTTGAAATGTCAGGCTAGATTTCACCGGCAAAAATTTGGAGATGATATCTTCCGATTAGATTATTAGATATTGTGGTTAAAGTTTTTCCGTACATAGTTTTAATTAGAATAGTAACACACTCAGCCCTTATTTTATTTGGATTTTGAAAAAAGCAACACCTGGAAAAAAGTCATTTTTATCGACCTTTTAACTTAATACGCATTGTATGTGTTACTGTTTTAAAATGCTTGCTTTGAACACATAGTACAAAAATATAAAATTCTTTTAACATAGCATTCAACAATGCGCGTGTTTCTAACTAGACGAATTATTTACCGTTTCCATGGGGAACATAACAGATGTTGCACAATGCATCACCTATAATGAATTTTCATTAGTGACGAATGCCGTTCCATTTCGTGCGTATAAAGTTTCAAAAGACAAAAACTCATCAACCGACATAGAGCGTTCAGCTGATGGTTTCCCATGGGCATTAAGCCCGCAGGCTCTGTTCGATTAGGATGACGAATACAGCATCCGGAACGAATCGGTTTAACACGCAACACGTGCTGCCTGTTTCAATATTTTTAATTTACCTGTTGTAATAAGTGATAAATTGTCCTACTGCCCACTAATATATTATCTTTCAATTTTATATGGAGTAGGAGTATAACAGGTGTACTGATAATGAGATGTGCCACGTAGTTGCTTTTAAGTGTCTAGAATAATACACAGAAAGGCAACGCCTTTTTTAAATAATTTCTTATCTGCCAAACTCACGCCAATCATAAATAAAGGTCAGTTTTTAAAGACAATATAAAACAGGTAAATAAAAGGTGAAAACTTTTAGAAATAGTAACCGCGCAGCGAAGCATCGCAGTTATTTCTGTAAGAAAGAATATTCTGGAAAAATTTACTGTAAAACTTAGTTTAAAGAACCTTTTAAAACTATCACATTAAAATTAAAATCACGCGATAAAATGAGACATTTGTTCAATTACATATATGTAATTGCTCTAAGCAAGTCCGTATCATATTTGTTCTCACTAATTTAGGACAGAAAAAAAGAATACATTACGATACATAATATTTAAAGTGCTGATAAATCAGATGGACCGAATGAGATCTCTCACGAGAAACCGGGGATTATCAAATTAAAGCAAAACACATTAAAATACGATATAAAGCAATTTTATTTGCTAAATTGTAATGTGGATGTGTTGAATAAATCAGTTTTATCTACATGAATCATTAATTGATATTGAATATTGTAGAATGCAATTAGTACGTGCCATAACGTTATACGAATATAACTTCTACTAAACTACACACATGACCTTTATTACCTGCATTCAAAGCTTTAGGTAATTATTAGAAAGGTTTCCGTTTGTAGAAGTACTTTAATAATTGCCTAAATATTTCTGGAAAATTTTGGAATGCATAAATAAATACCCACGCAAATGTAAACAAAAATTATTTAAAAATAATCCTTTAAATATTGGAAAATGGCATTTAAAAGAATCACACGTTTATTATGTACCTGCAAACCCCTGTAACTGTATGGAGGATTCCAGTCTTCTTTTGGCCCTTGAGTGTGTCAAGACTTGTAAGATGATTGTGTTGTACGGAACAAAATCGTGACTTGTCAATAAATGATATTGCATTTATGAAAGACGATAAATAAAACTTGAGACCCATAATTCCTATGAAATCTTATATGAATCGTAGCGCTAAGGCACTCGACCTTTCTGAAAAATAAGCCAGAGACTTATACAAGGTATGGATTGCGAAAAGCTCATACCATCTTTTTAGAGAATGAGAAAAAAAGCAACAACAATTTAAAACAAAATTGAAATTAGACAGCAAATCTATGAGATGTGCTAAGCCAATTTGCCAGTTACAATAAATTTTTCATTACGATGACAGTGTAAAAGATATACGAGTATATGTAACAGCCATGGTCATTTAGTTGTACGTGAACCACCTTACCATTGTCAATAAAATCCGATTGAATGTGTATGGGCAATTGCCAAAAACTGCTACGGCAAAATTTTGGACAAAACGAGGGGAGTAGAAGAAATATGGAATAATGCTCTTTCAACAATCACACTCGATATTTGGAAACATTGTGTGTTCCACTGTGAAAAGGTTATAGAAGAGGACTTCAATAAATTGGTGCAAATGTTCTTTTTCTAAAACAGTAATGATAATTTCATCCATAAAGCTGAAAATGTCTTTGTATCCAAAACTTGTACAAATCAGATAACGTAGGCGATATCTGCCTTGCCACCACTTCAACTAGTATTTATCGTACTGTCTCTTTTGGTGCCAAATGACTGATATTTTACACAACATCTTGGACACAGACAAATAATTACCCTATATTGCTTCTAAATTAGTGCTTCTGACGAGACCTAGATTAAAGTACCCGAGACCCATACGAGACCGAGACTGAACATACGAGACTTCGAGAGTCTCGTTTTTTTACACAAATATATTTATAAAAAGGTGGGATTAAATTGTTTACACTAGTGACGATGATTTCAAACATGACACTTTTAAGTGTAAATAACACAATTATCATATTCTTACCCATTATTTTAGTTCACTAAATTAGCACAATATAATTTAATTATTTACCTAATTCTATTACTTACATAATTTTAGTAGAGTTTTAATTCAAGTAGTAATAAAATAGTAAGCGGTAAAACTCTGCAGATTTTATAGTAAGTTTTTAACTGAAAGATTTTACATGTTTACAGGAACTATGCAATATCCTCAAAAACAGCGAAAATATTTACCGTATAACTACATATTGTGCCAAAATTCACGCAACACTGATAGCCTTTGCAAGGATAAGAATCAACAAACGTAATAATTTGCAGGAAAGGCGATGCTTTCAATTTAAAAATCTTTGATTTATGTTTGGTGAATAAATATGTTACTTAAATAAAAATGATAAAAATAATTATGTTTGTTTTGAAATGTAAGCACAACGCCTTTATCAAACTAACAAAATAATTCATTAAAGATTTTTATTCGGTTTAGTTTGCAGAACGAACAAATAATTGTTTGATGTAAATTCAAGAAGCATTAAATGAATGTTTAAAATAGTTTTTGAAATGTTACATGAAAAGATTTGTTAATAAATGCTATATCGGCGTTCCATAGCGCACAGTGGCGTGGCAGATAGCATCAATGTATCATAGTGTATTGTAATTTGTAATTAGTAGTTTTTATAACCAATGGTCAATGGCAATACAGCGTACATGATGATTTTAGTATTAACCCCTATAACTTTATTTAAAAAAGTACCTTAACTAACCTATACGTTTGTAGATCGTAGTAAAAGTTATAGGCGAAAACGTGAAAAAATAATCAAATTTGTGTAGGTAGATACCTATATCAGAATAGTGCTAGACAACATTTTTTTAAACATATTTTTGTACGATTCTTATAAAACATTGGTTTCTATATTCGGCGACGTAAGAAAGTATTTTACAAGAAATAAACCAGACAAGACAAATGTAGAGTCTAACAATTAATATCAGTTTCTTCTAAATAATTATAATTGTATGGTGGAAGTAGGTAACTAAATTTTGATTTCAACTACAGCGCACTTGGTTTTAATTGCTCAAAAAGCATTGTTGGATTCAATCTAATATTTTGGCCTGACAAATAATTAATAAAATGCAAAATCAACTACTATAATTACTACGAAATCAACAAGCCATCTTACGTAGGTACATAAATACAATGAAGGCTATAGCGCAATACATTAATTTGTATGCATTTTGTTGTCAATTATGACCAAGTGTGATGGAGCGGATAGCAAAGTTTAGTTACTTGCTTGATCAACTTGATACCATTTTTTATAAATAAAATATCTGAAATTAATTAATATATACAAAAGTATATACTTTTTAAATCACTGTATGTAAAAATGTTATTAGAATCTGATAAATAATGGTCATTTTGACATATTTATGCCAACGCAAATATATTTATCGCATATAATTTTAATACGGCTTACAAATGTATTTGGTGTGCTGCACTGTTATTTTATAAGAAAAAGTTACAGAGGACAAATACCGAAATACCAAGCTTAATCACCCGTAACCACTATTCTAAATTCAAAATATTACCTATAGTCATTTTTAAAACAGTTTTAAACCGGCAAATGATTAGAATTAAAATGAACGTTTAACAACTTTATTGTTTGTTATTTGAGACTTTCTATATTATGATGAGTTTCTTGTTATTTTCAAATTCTTATTTCATTAAAACTTAAATAAATATTGGTCATAAAAAATAGTTTCAAACAACAAAATGCATTTATTTTGCTGAAGCCAACTTAGTATTCCAGAAACTTTTATGACTGTATAATACACCAATGAAATAATTAAAAATATTCAACAGATTTTTTTAGATTTCAACAATTTGATAAAAATAAAGGTGGCGTTTAAATAACAAATGTACAATAAGCCAAACAAAATACCCTCGAATTTAGTAATACATAAACCATCACTGTTTCTGGGCAGTATTTCTAAAACCCTCATTTCTGAATAATATAATATTTAGAACTGTGCCGTATTTGCACCAGTCTCATACATGTTTATTGTAATGCTATGACTTTTGTTTTAAATTACTAAAACACTTGGAACCGGTCGTGAAATCATTCTCAATGGCAACCTTCTTAATAAATAGAAAACCATATTGTTTTTTCTTTTTGCTGCTATTGCAACCTTTAAGGCAGCCTTCTGCGCCGTGTTATTGAGAATGATTTGAAAAATTCCACGTGTGAAGTTAACGCCCTCGTTTCTCGTACTCGTTCTCATTTAATAGTGCTTAGAAAATAATAAATCGCGTTTAATTATTATTTAACAAATTGCGCCGGCCATTAGTCATCGGGATAATATCAGATCAACTATAACTTTGGTCGGCGCTGCCAGACAGGTTCGAACATTGGACATGACCGAATTAAGAAATTACCTATTGCATTATTTCAACCACGGTTGAGTTTCTTAAATGCTCGAATTGCGGCACTTAATTTGACTATTAATTATGGCATACATCACGTAGTTGGCTAACGTGCAGATTAAATCGTTTAGCGAACTGTGGGTGTAGCAATACAGAAATGTTTTTAAGTCAGATGTTGAACGGGCGGTGGTCATCGGCTACCTGGATGTTTAGTCGTGACTTGCTTGTTATTATGATGGCGAAAGCACTTGTTATATGAATCTACCATTAACCCCCGTATTTCTTCACCTGGCTTGAAATGAGGATAAATCACAACGGTTTAGGATTACATCGTTTTAACGCAAATGCAGCTTGTCACGCACAATCGTTAAAATGTAAATTACGAACAAAAGAAGCCTTTTTAATCTAACATTACATAATCATTCGAAATTATCGGGTTTCAAGATGTTAGTTTCCGCCAGTTAAAACTTTTAAAGCTTCCCAAGAGTTTTTAATTAGGTACCTGCCTTGGTACATTGATCGAAAACAAAATTTTCTAAACAACAAAATATAGTAGTAGTATGTATGGAACCAGCAGGACATTTCAGATTCTGTTCGACCGATTTTTCTGAAATTGTGCATGCGCCTATGGGCAATTAAAATCCATTTTCTGGAATTTGTTCGACTCCGTGTCAGCTCTCGTTTCCGAAATATGTGCGCAAGTTGCATTTTTTTAATGGAAATGGGGTCAAACTTCATGAGGGTGTTGTGTGTGGACTTGTTCCATCCAATGTGGATTTGTGCCCGACCATTATCTGCAATTATGTCTATTCACATTATCATTGAGGCAAAAAGTCGCTGTCAGAAAACATAATCCAATTTAAAATGTTTCTATCTTCATCTATCATGTTCATAGGAGTTTTGCAAAATTCTATCCTACCATCGAAATCATCTTCGCTCACTTCTTGTAATAAGTGAATTTTGTATGGACAAAAATTCAAAATTTAATAAACAGATCTGCTAATATGGTGAGTGAGAGCACGCTGTTGTACGGAACACTTGGGATTCTCTTGCACATCTAAAAGGACATTCAAGCTACTTTCCTCACTCGTAGCAACCTTTAGACGTCCTGGTTTTTGACGATTTTTAACACCGCCGGTTTCGTTAAAACGTTGCAGTGTTTTAATAACTGTTGATCTGGCAATTGGTTAACGATCTTCATGAATTGCAACTACTTCCAAATAACTTCGCCTTCTATCTCCATAACCCATCATCATCAAAATTTCGATGCGATCATGTTCAATTAACTGTGAGTGAGGCATTGCGATTGGAAATAACAAAGTGAATGAAAATTATCACCAGTCACGAGGAAAATGGAGACACCTGGAGTTTTTGTTCTTACTTAGTGATAACGAATATGGTCTTTATCCCAAAGTTTTTTGCAAGACCCAAGTTTGTTATCACACTTTTCTCAACTCAGAAGCAATAAATTGTACAAGGGTGATTTTTTAAGTCAGGCAAAATATCCTTTTCAATGATGTGCCTTTTGACCCCCTCTCAATTTAAAAAAAAATGCAACTTGCGCCTATATCTTGGAAACGTGAGTTGACATGGAGTTGAAAAAAATCCATAAAATGCATTTTAATTACCAATAGGCCCATACACAATCTCAGAAAGATCGGTCGAACAGAACCTGGAATATCCCGCTGGTTCCATACTTTGTAGTGACCCTGTATAATACAGTTCAGCAGGCCTACTAGCTGTAAGCATTGCTCCTTAGGTTAGCTTTAGCAACGGCTGAAACTGCACTCCTATCTGTATATTTATGTACTGACTGCGAATTAAGGCAGAGACGATATTGAATACGTGGTGTAATTAATAAGTAAATGGTTGTACAACACAATTAGCGTTTCTTTTGATAACTCAGTAACTCGCCCAGTTACATGGCGATCCTGCCAGGATAGATATGAGAAGAGTCAGGATATCCAAGATAGGATTTTCCAGGATCATCAGGTCAAAAGATTCCAGGATAATAATGTTAGGTGCCCATTACTTTCTTCACAATTGTTTTCCATATAGGCCTATCCAATATCCACCGTTGTCTTTTTGCCATTATTGGTCTTCATCTCTTTTACATAGCCCCCAGCCTACTGGAGTTCGATTGCCAGCCATCCTCCTTACATACCACAACCACCTCACTCTTTGAGCCCTAATCACATCTGTTAGGACCACCTCTTGGTTAAGTTGCAGAAGCTCTTCGTTAGTCCTACGCCTTAAAGGGTCATCTACTTCCTTTCTATAATCTATCTTCCTCAGCATCCTTCTTTCCCATTATAACAATTGTATTTCTTCATTTTTCGTTAATGTGCACACATCACTACCATAAATTACAGTTGACCTTATATTACTGTCTTGTACACCATTAGCTTTGCTTTGCTCTTAATTATCCCCTCCATGCTGTACATAGACCTTGTTCCCGCCTTTCCCTTATATTCTCCGTATCTTTTTTTATTTTGCAGCGCAAAAGTATGATTGCTGATGCTTTTTTGTCTTCTTGATATCTTGATAAAAATTCCTAATTACTTTCTATGCATAATTGTTTTCCAGTTACATCAGTTTTTGATTAATATAATCCCGCTTAGCCCTCCTTAATACTGCCTTACATATGTTATTCCTTTGTCTTCTCTATCTTTTCTTTGCTTCATAATTCCTTTCACTAACCATCTGGTCTATGAATTTTTTCTTTTTCTAGCCCTATTTTACATTTTTCATTAAACCAATTGAGTTTCCTGCAGCTTTTCATTTGCTATACTTCCATTTTTGCCTTAATCGTAGCTTCTATTATATTAACCCACACTTTCTCTAGATTCTCTGTAACACATGTCTGATCTCGCAGTTTTATATGGCTTACTTTATTTTGCATATGAACCTCTTTCACAGAACTATTCATATCTTTCCTCTGTAGCTGCCTTGTCTTTTGTCCTCTGCTATACTCTGCTATACTTTTGTTCAAAGCTGTCAGAGTCTGCATCTGGTCCTCTGTATATGAGCACATTTTAAACTGCTTTTTGGTTTATATCCTCGACCCAACATGATCTATTTGTTGCATAGCTTACTGTTCGGTACCATCCACGTACCTTGAGAATTAGCTTGTATGTGTTTATTACAGCTAAAAAACCATGGGTCTTTTGAACACTGCTTTCCTAATGGAGCACTACTATTTTTATGTATTTTTAACCATAGTATTCTGCTGTACTGGTTTTCTGTCTGTTCATAAAATTGTCTCTTTGCTTCAAATACAGGTACTTCTGTTGGAATATGTACATTGATTATAGTTACACTTCTATATTTTCCCCGTAATCTCAGCATACACATACACTGAACATTTATAGATAAGTCAAACTATAGAACGTTCTCGCTGTTTTCTTAAAAGTAACTACCTATACAATGTGTATCAACCAAATGAAATAAATTCGATAATAAATAAGTGGGGGCCGTATTCGAAACAACGCTCGATTGGAATTTTTAATTAGGTACGCATTTTTTTAACAACAACTGTTTATACGAGGTGTGTGATAGAGTAGGGGCCAATACCAACTCAATTTCGTATTCTTCAAAAAGTTCTAGGCACATTTCATATACAATGACCAATACCTATCTTAAACTGTTTCGGAAATATTAAGTCTATTCAGACTTATTACAAAAATAACATTAAAACCCGAGATTAATGGTTTAAAATATCGATACAGCGCACTCAAAACCTAATAACTAATACTGTTCATTTTTTAATAATGTACAAAAAGCATTATCTATGTAGAATGTGTTCAAAATGCTTGCCGCGAACGTCTTGGCAACATCTTAAATAAAAATTTCGTCTAACGTTATTCAACATTTTAGGCGTGACCGATCTAATTGCATGCATTATTCGTCTTCTTAAGTCAGGGAAGTCGAGAGTTTTCTTCTTCCTTCCTTGGTTAGCCAAGCTATCTGTTTTAGTTTACAGCTAATATGCTAGCGTCTACCAATACCAAAAATCAGACGCAATTCTGAATAACCTGAACCCTCCTACGATCGCCAGAATTCAAACACGGGCTCCAAACAGTATCAGCAAAATTGAACAAGGACAAAAGCATGAGTTTACCTAAACAAAAATTTTGCTGTGATGTCAATAACTGTCTTACATTATAGATAATTCTGAGATTACCAAAGGCCTTACGTATAAGGGCACTTACGTGAGGTTTAAAACGAAGTTTGTTGTCTAGTATAAGACCCGGGTTTTTGGCAGATGAAACTGTTTTTAAAGTCTGTTTGCATATTTTAATTTTGAAGTTTTCAGGTAGGTTAGGATACAAGTTAGGAGCAGTTAATAGCATTATTTTAGATTTTGATGGATTTAGAGACAGCGGCTGATACATTATGTATGTAACTCATTCAAGTCCACAACAGGTTTACTTTTCATTCTTGTAAGCTATTTTTATCAGAGAAAAAGAGAATTTGTGTATTATCTGTATAGAAGTGTTGAGAATAGAGAGTAAAAAGTTAGGAGCCAAGTACCGATCCTTGTGGCACACCAGAAGTGATTTTAGCAGGTTCTGAATACTACTTGCGCTCTGTCAGTGAGGTAACTTTTGAACATACTCAACGAATTTTGCCCCAGACCGTAGTAATAAAAGATGGCGAACAGCATATAATGATTTAAAGTATCAAATGCTCTAGTGAAGTCTTGAACGACAAATGCACATATATTATTAGCATAAAGAGAGTATATTATCAGTTATGTAAAACATCAGTTTTGCAACTGTAACCTTTACGAAATCCATATTGAGTTTTAGGAAGTAAATTACAACATACAAATTTATTTACTAGGTAGGGAAGAGACTTATAGTAGTGCGGTGTTTGTGTAGCATTATTTTAGACTTCTTGTAACGATTAGGGCTTTCTCACGCAGTTTCGGATCGTCAGTCAACCAGGGTGCTTTAAGTTTTGTAATTAAATTTTTGGCTACTGATGGGTGAATATATTTAAATAAGAATTTGATACTGGCCACTATTATATGATACATACTGTAGAAAAAATGTGCATCTGAAAATACCAAACGACGTTCGAATTCGAAAACGGATCGAACTTATTCGATTTGGCTGATACACATTGTATGTTACTTAACATTGTTTACTTCCGACGTCCTCAATTATCGCACATTTCTTTGTTCGCATCTCATTTCACGGCCTTCGTATTTCCTAAAACGCTGAAAACTACATTTTGAATATTACAACTCACCATAGTAATTATTGTTAGAATAGCATATTTCACTTCTTGACAAATTGCAATTCGCTTTCACCACTCCATCGCGAGCGAGTATGTCATTCATCACGAATAATTTTACGAGGAGAGCAAAGTTTTTCCTGTTTTATTGGCAGGTATGGATAGCTTCCTATAGAGCGGCAAGCCAAAACAGGGTGTGGTCGATTTTATGGACTAGATCACGTGCCTACTCCTACATCGCGGTTAGTTTGATCACTTGTCAATAGATATACTACCGTTCCCTGTCTTATAAACATCCTCTCGACATGCACATGCACTGAACCATCCTACTTGTTTTTCTGGTATGCCATTACAAGGAATCGATGTTTTATTTTGCTCTTTACCGGTATTGTTTCAGATGGGCTTGGCGATGAAGGTCTTTAATTATCTTCGCCCGACAACGGTTGTGATAAAATTCATTTTAGCTGGTTATTTATTAACGGTAAATTCGTAATTTTTTCGGAACTTTCAACAAAGCATCAAATTACTACTGTTCCGGAATGGCTGTTACACTCGGTAACAAGACTGTTCGCAATGATTTGATTTTTTTATAAAATAGACAACACTGTTTAACAATAAGTTTTAAAAAACGATAGATTACTTAAACCGAATGTCACTTCAGAATACATTACTTATTAATTTAATTTACTGCTTATTGTATGTACAATTTTATATTTCGACAGAATCAGTTACTAATTCAAAATGCAATGACTTACTGGCTCTGTCAACCTGTAATTACAGTGGGGTTGTTGGAAAGTTTTTTTTATTGCAGCTTATTTATCTGCGTTATAAATAAGTTGAAAGGTATTTATCCATTTTAATAATTAGTCGGTTTATGTATTAAAAAGATTTTATACTATTTAGAGTCTGCATAAACTGATATCATAAATTCATTATCTTGTTAATTGGTTAGTTAAAGTATCAAGCAACGATCTATGAGACTCATTATACGAACAGCAGATTACCGCTCACAATGGTTTACAAGTATTATCTGAAGCTGTGGTAAATAACAGACGGATTCGGCACGTTCCACTGTTTTACAGCGGAGTGGTCCGTACCCAAATATTGTGTTTAGGCTTTTTTAGAACTTTTTTTCCGTACACATAAATCAATGAGCATCATTTGGTATTATTATTTGAACTACAAATATTTCTCACCTAATAGCTTTTAATGTACTAAATCGTATCTAATTTAATGAGTAGTATCTATTTTGATAACCATCAATGGTAAACATTCCAATTTCAATGCGGCAGCCCATATATACTTTCTAATTTTTGATAGCGGTGCAAAATCGTCCTCTGTCCTGTTTTTTTTTTTAAATTACTGCAACTCACGCGGATCTTATTAGAAGAAACGTTTATGAAATGTACAAGAATAATGTTATTCCAACAATCGTCGTGTTATATAAAAAAATGAAAAATGATCATATTATCGACTGCTCCGAGCATACCCTGCAAAAGTATGTTAAAACCACTGGCTTTTCAACGAAGAAGCAATACTTGATGGAAAGCCAAGTAATAAGAAAGTGCAGATACGATACGATACGATACGATATTTTTCCTCGACGAAACACGGTACTATACCCGTGATACAATAAAAAAAAAGGATGGGTTGATGACTCAGGGAAGTGCAACGTCAATATTCCGGCGTCAAAAGGAAAAAGAATAATGATTCTACACGCAGGAGGTGAAAATGGTTTCGTTCCTGCTGGTTGTAAAAACTTAAAAGAAGCAAGCGTCGATTATCATTCTGATATGAATGCGGAAGTGTTTGAAAATTGGTTCAAAAACATTTTATTGTCCAAATTGCCACCAAACAGCGTCATAGTAATGGACAACTCTAATTACCATTCGGAGCAACTGGATAAAATTCCAAATACAGCAACTAATAAGGCAACCATTCAAGAGTTTTTAAGAAAAGATGATTTATATTTCGAAGAGGACTACACAAAAAAAACAATTGTTGGTAGTGCTGGGCATAAAAAAAAATTCGAAGAAATTTAAAATTGACATTCTCGTTTCTGAATGTGGACACAGCATTCTACGATTACCATGGGGCATTTTCAATCCCATTGAAATGATATGGGGGCAGTTGATACAAAGAATTCGACGAGGAAACACCGGTGGAAAATTTAGAAATGAAATGGTGCTAAAATTTAGACACGAAGCTGAAATAACAAGTGTCGATGCATGGAGAAATTCAGTGCGGCATGTACTGGACATTGAAAATCGGTACAGAGCGAATCATGTACAAGAATTAATAATAGAAGATAATCGTGATTTTAGCAGTGAAAGTGATAGTGAGTAATTTTTTTTAGTTTGTGACTCTTGTAATATGCTTATTAACGAGCTGTAATGAACATAATCGATACCGTGTATAAATTTTATTGTGCACTATTGCAAATTGTTTCTAACAAATATAAATAATTTTTTACTTACTAATTTGCATGTTTTTATATTAAATTTGTATAAATTCGTTATGACATGCAAAGGCTTTCATTTTATACATCGGAAAATTAAAACCCAATAAAGTATCACATAAAAATAGATCGCGGGTAGCGCCAGTTAGCATCAGGTCTGCTGCATTAAATAAAATTTGTTATAAAAGCTTCTTTGTTTTATTGATTGCTAAATTATCACAACTAACAAATTTCGAAAATTTATAGTGGAAAAGTTAAAACTTTAGCCAACAAGATTTTTTTGAATACGGCCCATTTAGGAACTTTGAAGCGTGCCACTAATCCCAATAGTTTACGACGGCCGACCATCAAGCGGTAAAACCCTCTGCATAAGCCAGAGTCATAGATCATTGCTTGATACTATACTATTTTCATTTCACGGCCCAGGGTTGCCATCTTGTCAGGAATGCCTAAAATTTAATACTTTCAACTTTAGTTAAGTATATTTCTAGTATAAAATGTTATTTTTTTAAAATCGGTTCAGTTGCAATATATTATTTACATTATTAATACATTACTTTTGCCTTTCACTCAACTAATAAATATATTTTTATAAACTTAGCAGTAGCATCCAGCAACATACTGTATAAATAAGATTGGTCTGTTAAAATGTTGGGTGGTGCTTTGTTTGGTTGTAGTGAGCTATCGTAAAATCGTTTTAAAAACCTTTCTTGCAAGGTGAAGACTTGCTTGTCATGATGTTAGACATACTTAGATCTATCATGTAGTCAGTCACTGTCTGAGGTCATGTCATTGAGACTTTCTTTGTACTTTAGATTAATTGTTGTAACAGTGTTTCTTCTTAGTAGAACAACTAAAATATTAGATTCAAAGAATGCTGATCATTCACAGATTGCTGAAAGTCAACCACTCAAACAGTAGTTACTGAATTTGATCATTGCGTTGTTGCGCGAAGTGGTAGGCAAGTCCGAAAACCTAGACGGTTTACTTTTACTGAGAATGACAATAGTCAACGTTAATAATAATAATGGACTTCTGAACTTCTGCCCATTTTCTTACCCATATTTATACTTTGTATTTATTTTTTTATATTCATATTATTTGTGGGTGGAAAATAAATCATTATTATTATTATTATTAATATGTTCTTAAAAAAGTGGCATGTCATGATGTTAGACATACTTAGATCCATCATCAAGTCCGTCACTGTCTGAGGTCAAGTCATTGAGACTTTCTTTGTACTTTACATTAATTGTTGTAACAGTGTTTCTTGAATAGTTAATAAACTTATAAACGTGTTCTGCCTAACATCACAACATAACATTGCTAATCATCTACTTTTGCAACAAAACTGCATTTTTTTTAATGTTTCAGTATTTTTCGCAATGTACCTAACCCTGCAGAAAACAGCATACAGACAAACCGCAAATAAGGATTCGACAATAAACAAAACTACGACAAATAACGATATAATGTTATAAGATCGTTCCATTCATTCAACACGTCAGATTCTGTATGTCAGCTATTTTGCGTCGGCTATGCAGTGCTGCTTGGCCGAGGCCTTCGATAGTGTTACGAGCCGGAGACTGCGCTGTATGACGTCACAGCAGTGGCCGATGTCGTTGTGTAGCAAAAAACAGGTAAATGGGGCCGCTCAGAAAGCTACACTTTAAAAACCCTAGAAAACATCTTCATATACGAGAAAACTTAATCAAACAAAAATATGAAGAATAATGTATGATGTAAAAAAGTCTGCGACTTGGTAGTTTAATAGTTTTCAACATGACGCCGCTTTTAGGCATAAACTAAGTTCAGTAGCCAATTTACCGAAATATGCCGACGTGTTGCAATATCCTTACTCTATCACAGAAGTACTCGAAATACGTAACTCAAATTCAGGACGGGAATTAAAGGAAAATGTTTATTGTGACACAAATAAGTTGTGTCTATTAGAATGGTAAAAAAGTTAACAAAAATATGGAATTATTCCCGAGATTGTTCCCGAAATCTATAAATTTATATAGGAAAAATGGTTGTTGCGTGTTGCATTACGCATGGCATTGTCAATGTGGCCAGTCGCCTGTAATCGTCAATCGCTCTTTGCTGTACTAATATTCCTATTACAGGCTAATGCAAGCTAGTAAGGTTGCAATAAAAATTTAGAATGTTCCTTCTACCTCCGCTTCTGTCGAGCGAAGTTTTAGTACATTCTCTCACATTAATTCTAAAAAACGTCACAAGCTAAACACTGACAGAACTGGTACTTTGTGCAACATTGCTAACAAATGGAAGACTAAATGCGAAAAAGGAAAGAAAAGACAACCACGGGAGGCTTCAATTATTGCTTCATTAGTTTCTAAGACTATCTATCTATCTATCTTTCTATCTAATCGTTAGTCTCTCAAGTTAAACTTACGTTTACCAACCAAAACAATGAAGATGACATTTCATCTGCGTCGAGGTCTTCATTATACCTACTCCTGTATATCAACCTCAGATACTGAATCAGATGCAGAGGCAGAAATAATTAAAATACTAAAAACAATAAGTTTGTCAAGTTTCATAATTGTAATAAAATATGTTTATTTTTTATACAGATTATTTTTTATTTTTTATCATAAATTTGTAGGATATAAGTAGTGTTATTAAAAAAATAAAATTTTGTAAATATTAAATAGCCTAACACAGTTAAATTCAAAATTTCCCTATATGTATTGCKTGTATCTGGTAATATTCCCTGGAATATTTTCCTAATAATAAACTAATTTATGGGAATGGCACATTGCTACACATAAACAATAAAACTATATAAACTTTCARGACCGGCTTCGAATTTTATATTCTACATACTCGGGTTCATKATATGTCGTAGTCCKTTGAAGTTTCTTTTACTTCCAAACGGTTAACTCTCATCTTCTGAGAACATTATCAATGAAATCGCACCTTTATGCTTTGCTTAGCACAAATCAAACCAAAGTTTTGCCTGTTTTCCTTTATATCTTGAAAGCATTAAATAAATGATATATCGTAACAAACTACACCTACACACTAAGTTTCATCCTGGTAGCTCAAACAACCCAGAAATAATTAATAAAGAACAAAAATCCACCACGCGTCTTTACCTAAGCGTAATGCCGGACTTTATCACTTCTAAATCTCGAATTTTATATACAACGGTAAATAACCAGAAAATCCAACCTCACAACTTTTAGCACGAAAACAATTTTTTATTTTTAAATGACGTTAAAAAAATGCTGCAACGAACGAGTTTAGCGCAAAGCACGGTCCTCCAGTAATCGGCCTACACTTTTTTACAATCTAATTTGGAGAAAACATGGCGCTACCAATAGAAACGTTGACCACGTTGCCACACTGTCATTATAAAGTCACTGTAGTTGTAAACATCATCAAATAAATAACTATTTCAATTTCTCAAACCAAGACACTTTTTATACTCTTGTCTTGGATGGCTAGATTTGTTATTATGTGATGGTGCAGCCAACAGGCAACTGTCTTGAATTATAAATAAAAGGGAGGCAACAGGTAAGACAAAATCAAAGTTCGCCTAGTCTGTTGTTTCTTTTACCAATGCGATTCTACATGTATGTCAGAATAGTGTATGTTTGATACTCGTACACAATAAGCATATTATTATGACAGTAAACTACACAGAAATTGTGTAATGTATATGATTTCAGAATTCACGAATTGCTCCAAAAATCGCAAGTGATTTACCATTTTTAACCATTTACAATTTTTACTTCTTGTCTCGATCTTTTCTAAATTTCATGGCATTAAGAATAAAATATATACAATAGAAGTAAATAATATTAGAACAAAACTAATCCATGCAATTGACGACTACTTAGCTTTTTAATAGATATTTTTGTGAATTAACGAAAAGATAATCCAAGTTAAAGTTCAAGAAATAAAAACATCAATAGAAATAATATAATATGCATGAATAATAACTAAACCATTTTGTCTAGTGAATGATGTACTTGGATCGCATGCCAGAACATTTCGCAGTCCACGAGCCGCTCATGTTGCTAGCTATTTAATTGGCACATCCTACAAAGAGATAGCGACAGAAAGGTAGAAAGTAAAAGTAGTTACTTATCTACAGAGTATATGTTTATTGCCGATGCCGGTATATTCTCCCGACCATAAATGCCACCTACGAAGCCTGGAGCTTATTTGCTAATACCGGTATATATAATAGGTTGATATTATCTGCTGATTATAACTCTATATTAAAAACGGTGCGCAAATCTCCTTCTAGAAAGCGCTTCGCATTAGGTAAGAACCGTATTTAGAGAAGACATTTTTATTAGATCGAGAGTCAGAGATTAATTTAAAATGGAGTTTCTGTTATCTGCAATAATAGGACGCAATATTAATGCCTAGTTTTAACGTTCGTTCATTATAGTGTGTACTACAGTAACGAGGTCATTTGGCAGGTGTATGATGAAACTGAACAGTTATTAGGTGATTTATGTTTAAGCAAGTGTGGTTCATAAGAGTGAACCTTTCTTTAATTTATTTTCGTATTTAAAAAAGACATGCAGTTACTGAGTAATTACTGAATTATCGGTAGTAATAAAATCATTGCATTATTAATTTTGCTTGATTTATAGCGGCACATTCACACTGCGTATTCAAACTACGATTACTTTGAAGTCATAACATAACATAAGTAGATCAACTACGTTATTACTAAAACGCCATTAGTTACAAAATATAAGTTTATATTGGACGCAATTCAGAATTAAAGAAGTTCCGAAATAAACATGTGAAATAATTTCACCAAAAACTTGTGTACTCTTAGAGTTGACAGATTCTTAATGTACACTAAATTTTCAAAGTAACCCTACAAAGAATAGTCCTCGGGAGTTAAATCTAGTGACCATGGTGGGCATTACTTGAGATCCCTTTTTTTGCTCTTAAAACTTTAGACGCCATCATGTTGATTATTTTCGTTGACTGAGAATTCCTTTAATAAAAAGTTGATGATTTGGCATCCAAGAATCCCAACTCAAACATTTACTGGTCATTTGCCATGCCTGTGCCCGTCACAACTTTGATACAAACTAAAGTCCGAATAGTAATGAATATTGTGCTAATTCGCGCATCGGTATTAATATTAAGGGAAAAAAATCGTTCGACCACAGAATATTTCTGAAGAAATCAGCATGTTTCTGCAGCATTGTCACTAGCGGCTGGCAGCATCTGAGCATGACTGATAAGATTAAAGAGGCTTTCCAGAATTGCAGAATAATGTGAGTTTTTACTGAATATCCTCGAATGTAGTACCTACCTATATTGGTTTGCTATTAAACACGTGAATGATATGTCAGAGCTTGACTGATAGTGTTAGAGAGGTTTCCAAGAATTGCAGGGCGATGTGAGTAATTACTAAATATCCTTGCAATTAGTACATAGGTTGGCTTGGTATGAAACTAGTTGATGATGACTAGATGATCATCTGAGTATTACTATAGTTTTAGAAATTATATGTAGCACTGTGGTGCGATGTGAGTATTCATTGAATATCATTGCATGTAGTATAATAGTTTGGTGTTGAAATAGTGGATGTTCTATCTCAGCATTACTGGCATTTTTAAAGATGATACTTATTTAGCTATATATGCTTAGTTCTGCTTTGCTTCTTGCTACAGTCTGTGTAAACCATTAAGACGTTGTTGTATTAACAATATTGAGCTCAAGAGTAAGATATGAATTAAGAGTTATTGTTACATATGAAAGCTAACTAGCACTTCGATGCAGACTGTTTAGTCAGATGCTACATTGGTGTAGTGGGCCATATTGCCTGCAGAGGTAGTCGGCTATATGTGACTGCGCAACAGTCAGTTCGATATAGTGTTAGATGGGGAGACTTCCTAGCACTTTTGTGCAGATTGAAAGATTTGCTAGCACGCTGATACAAATTGCTAAGTGATATACCACATTGGTGTAGTTGGCCACATTTCCTGCAGAGGGAGTCGGCTGCATGTGTTCTGCGCAACAGTTAGTTCGATATAGTGTTAGATAGGGAGGCTTTCTAGCACTTTGGTAAAGATTGTTAAGTGATTTGCTAGCACGTTGATACAGATTGTTAAGTAATATACTACATTGGTGTGGTTGTCCATATAGCCTGCAGAGGTAGTCGGCTGTATGTGTTCTGCACAACAGTCAGTTCCATAAAGCCCAAGATAGGGAAGCTGCCTAGCACTACGGTGTGGACTGTTTGGTCATATTACACTACATTGCTGTAGTTGTCCTCATTGCCTACAGAGGTAGTCGGCTGTATGTGTTCTGCGTAATAGTGAGTTCTATAAAGGATTAGATAGGGAGGCTACCTAGCACTTCGGTGCAGACTGTTTAATCAGATGCTAGCTTGGTGTAGTTGGTCATATTGCCTGCAGATGTAGTCGGCCGTATGTGTTCTGAGCAACAGTCAGTTCTATAAATGATTATACAGGGAGGCTGCCTAGCACTTCTATGCAGACTGTTTAATCAGATGCTAGCCATATTGCCTGCAGATGTCGGCCGTATGTGTTCTGCGCAACAGTCAGTGCGATAATTAGACCATAACAGAAATAAGAAAGTGGTGATGCTAAGCTATTGAGATGCCGTTGTCTGCTATATTAATTTGTATACTAGCTTTTAGTAGCTGCAAGAGGAATCAATGTGCAGCAGTACAAAGAAGTAGATAGTAGTTGTACAATCATGTAGGTTGCTATGTGATGACCTGTTTTGTTTATCAGTATATATTGTTTGCCCTTATTAAGGATAGTTGATACTCGTGCTTGGGTATTCATTCTGATTTTCTTTATAACAGTTCTGTCTGCAAGAAACCAAACCACATTTAGTGGTCGAGCATTCGCCAGTGTTTATACTTTACATTATATAATGTCAATACATCATCAATACTATTTTTATCATCAAAAAAATTAAATAATAGATATCAGGAGTGGAATGATAAGTACAACTCATAGTAACTAGAAAAAAAATTACCGGGGCTTTTATTAAGGGTCCTAAAAAATACATAAGCAACGTTGCATATCTCATAATCGGTAAATGTCTAATACTTTTTCAACTCATTTAGGTAAATCATTGTTTGCAGAAAGGACAATAAAATCCTTAAAAAACATATCTCTTAATGACTTAGAAACTCAAATTCAAAAATTACGTTTTTTACAGAAAATCATCTCCTTGGTAGCGCACAACTGAACACCAATTTTTGTACATTTGAAACATTTTGAATTTTCAGGTAGAAGCTAAATCACTTGAAGGCTGTGCGTTTGTAAAATTGTATAAAGTTTTAACTTATTAAATATCTAAAATAGCTCCCGTCAACTTCCATATAAAGGCTGGGCCGCGATTAAAATGCTTTCCTGGCATTTCTGAAAATCTTTGGGATCAACTGCTGGCAGTCAAACACAATTCTTTGGTGTAATTCCCCTAAGAGTGAAAGAGTGAAAGACCTTCCACCTCAAGTAGTTTCTCTAAGGGAAAAAAATAGGGTTGTAAGATCTGTCATGGAGATATTGCTAGACAGAAGCAGCTTAATGAAAAGAGATGTGTCGTCTTGTGTAAGAATGGTTCATTTTCATTCGCCTCCTCATCTTGTTCCATGATGTCAATGACAAGGTGATACATTAGTGTCTGTAGCATATTGAGATAAAAGTGATCCAGTATATATATTTCGTTTTCTTAAAATAACAAAATCGATTTACCAGTGCACCCACAATAAAAATAAAACAATAAATTATTTTGAACTTCTAAGGAAATAGAAAACGATCGCTTTTTTCTTGCATCTTTAACAKGAACTAATTTTTTTGAAATGAGGGGTAACAACTCTACCCCCCTTCTCTATTCAATAGCTAAAGGTGAGGGCTGCTATGGGTAGAGTCTTGTTCTGGCACGAATAAAAGATAAATCGACCTGTTTCAAAATTTTACTCGTATTTGTCTCCCATGGAATTGACGAGGGTTGTTTGTTTTAACTGAAACACCCGTATGCAATTATTAAAAAAGTATTCAAAGAAAAAGAGTTGTTGATTAATTATATAAAAGTATGAAAACTGCAGCTGCGTTCTTATCTTATCTTTTCAAGCTTTTAGTTTTTTCCAATAATGTAGAAAGTTTTTACGACGAAAGCTAGTTCAGCTCCTATATATATTATTTTAATGCTCTATGTTCCCAGGCCAATTTAATACCCATATATCACATTCACGTATCGGGTATTATAAAAGTCACACTAGTAAGCTATATACTACCGAATTTTGTTGTTCACACCCCTGTTTATCACTCACCCTATGTCACATGGCGCCCTTCTGGGAACGGTGTTCGACAATAATTCAAGCATTCGTGGATGCTGTGTACAATGATAAATGAATTATCACGATCCGGTATGTACTTATGGCCATGGTCCAATAAACCATGTTTATGACGTCTTTTTCTCAAAATTTGCCATTTGGTTGCTGGTATGTGTAATATGTATGTATATATATGAAATTAGTGAGAAGGTTCTACGACGATCATGGTTTTCAAAATACGCGGATCGAGAAACGTTCCAAGGATAACTGCATACAATTCTACATTAAAGTAACCAATAAAATTAAAGAATACATAAGTATGTATATAAATTTTATTCGCCATTATAAAATTTTGCGGTTATCGTCAGTCACTGTGCAAATAATGAAACAGATTTTTATTTTGTTAAGATATTGTTAATAGCAGGTGTACTATCAGAGAGCTTCAGTATTCCAGTATAAGTACATGTATATATGCCAATTGATAATTAGCTATATAAAAATGTACTGTACTATGAAATCCTCCAGCAAATGATTTTATTATGTATGAACTATAAAATCTACACATAAAGTTTTTATGTAGTAAGGTTAATTTCAAAGTAATATGGGAAAGTTGCGTAGCAAACCGTGCAAATCAGAGAAGTAGGTACAATTTAATTTTGTTTTGGACATCTGATAATGAAATGTACTCAATTACATTTTCCTACACCCACAAGTACTATGTAGTGTATAAAGTACAATGTTGTGTTAGATTACATTGCATTGTTCAATGAATACATTTTTAAATAGCAGATAACAAACCTCACGCATCGTATTTCTGCTGAAAAATATGTGTATGTTGTTGAAAACTATTAATGACGTCATATCCTAAAAATAATTGAATGTGCAGTTTCACCAAATTATTTTTAAAGGATATTAACCTCTCTGGACATTTTCTGCTAAATTAACCATTATTTTGTTAAGGAATTGTTTTCATTCTTTTTACATTAGTAATTGTTATGTTATGTTATGTTATGTTATATAAATAATGAAAATGGAAGGTGTAAAAAGAATGCCATATCCATTATGGTCTCTATAGATTATTGCCTAATTTTGTTAATTTAGACCTGTACTGGGTATTTATGATAAAGTACTCAAGTAAATAACGGTACTCATGTATTTTTTTTGTACACCCGGAACAGATCTGTGTAGAATGTAATAATTATGTTTATTTCAGTTCTTTATAATTCCTAACTATTAATGAAGCATAGCATTATATTTCAATTTAGCCTGATATAAGAGCAATTTCTAGTGTTCTTAGTGTTTAGAGTACACCAACTAGTAATGACGCGCACAAAAAGAAAACTGAAACAGTCGATGATTATGCTAGCACGCACACTGTGCGACTGTGCCTCGTGCATCACACGATTTTCCAAAGAGCGTTAAAGTTAAAATGGGATTGCGGACGTAACTCAGCTTCACAGTTCTTACTCCCATACGGAAGACTATGAAGAACCGGCTTTAAGTGTAAATTATGGGAGTATCGATGGCTTTCGTTCTACACTTGCACGTAGCTGGTCCCGAACTGTGGATTAATATTTACAAATTTATAATCTTGCCACCGGTAGAAGTTTTCGTTGTTCCTTAGCATAATGGTTGGCGTTAAATAACTATGTATTATAAAAAAGCTTACAGGTGCGAGAGTTGGATTAATTCTAGAATTAATTTTCATGGAACGCTCATTTACGATGGTTTATTATTATAGCAGCAATTTAATCTTAAACTTAGAGTGGATTATGACAAAACATGTGGAGTCAACACAACGCAATATTGTAAATCCTTTATAACTGCCTTTTTTAAATTTTTATAAATTGTCTTTGAAGCAGCCGACTAATATTTCAACCTGAAGTAAAAAACTCTTATCGCAGAGGTCAAAAATAAGTGCATTTAAGGCGTGATGGCACTGAATAAGTATAGCTGATTTAACATTAATGATGTTGCTTGACAGTATAAAAACAAGAAATCTAATATTTTTCGTACATGTAAAACTTTTTGCACAGCAAATCAGTGGCAGTCTGTGATTCATTCCAAAGTTGAGGTTCGATAAGGCTATTTAGTGGTTAACAGTTCTTAACCAAAAATACATTACGTAACTTTGTCGCTACGAAGCACATTTGTTATCAAAAAATTGTTACTTTTTCTGAAAAGTAACACAATATTCGTCTGAAATTATGTGAGCGTTAGGAAAGAAGGCAGACGTGGTGGGGACGAAAACTGTCGCGAGACATTTAAATCATTGGCGTGCCCGCCATTATTCAMGGTCGCAATTTCAGGCTAGGACACATACTTATAATTATCTATACCGCGCAAGAGAGACGTCCGACACGGGAAATACTGTGTGCTGCCATTTTGATGGCAACAGCATACGAAATGTAAACAAACATTGCAAGAGCTGTGCACACTTACCGACTTACCAATTCTGCAGCATGCAATCATGAAATATATTTTGATAATGTATTCTAAGTTCTAACTAGGTACTTAAGCCTTTATCGGCTTTTATATTTTCTAGATAATGTACCACTACTTACCGAAAGAAAGACACTGATCCTTTAGGCAAAAGCCTACGAGCATTTTTACACGTTTTCACTATACAAGTCATTTTTTGCTATGAAATCGTCTCTAATGTTATGTTAAACCACAGAAAACACTTATTAACAACAATAATATTATTGATGAGAGGTTATGAATGTCGATTAAACACGTGGTATGATGCAACACAAAAACAGCAGATCAAACACAACAACAGTCAAAACACAACGCGTAAACAAACAATGGCTCTTGCCATCAAAATGGCGTCGGTTTCTATCTTCTTTTATTTCCTGCGACGTTAGAATGCGCACACATCCTTAAGCGGTATATATTTATAAGTATGTGGGCTAGGACGGCCAATACTTATTAACTCGGACCACCCAGGCGATTCGCTCTCTTCAAATTGTGGACGATGTTACATTCATAAGGTGTGACTTCTTTTTTGGCGCGCACTTTACACTCATTGGAATTTTTGCTTACCTGTTTACAGATTTTGTTCAAACGTTTCTTTTTACTAGTTATGGCAATGAGAGAGATGGATATTTCTTTAAAGTGACCAAGTAATATGTATATCTACGCTTTAAGCGAATCAACGAATGGGGATTTATTTTAAAGCGCTGTTTATGGATTTCAATTTAATCGTACAAAACATAAATATACTGCAACTGTTAAACAGTATTGGTTCCAATTTCTTCAAAGAAAATGAAGGACTGTCTCTWAGACTAAAAATTCTTGTGAAAAAGAAGGGCGTCTTATAGGATTACACGCTGGCTGAATGAAGTTTTGTTGAAGACGTTTTATTGGTTTTAGAAGGCAAAAAGAGAGAAAATGAATGAATGCGAATGTGGTTGTGAAATGGTTCCTGTGTTTTTGACAAAAATACCGTACCATTCTGAATTAATCCCCGTTGTAGGTAATGAATATCTATTTTCAATTAGAAAATGTAAAAGCATTTCATATTATAAATATCGCTTGAGAAAATTTATCGAACACGTGTTTAAGGAAGAATAAAAAATATGCACACTGAATGAAATTATGGGCCTAACTGAACCTTTAATTATAATATTTAATAATAATGAGAGTGATACCTGTTAGGAACTTTCGCAAGTATAGTTTAGCAAGTGACAATAGTGATATTTCTCCACTACTTTCAGGTAGAAACCTATATATTAACATATTAAAGAAAAATGTTCTGTAGTTAACGATTGACAGTCAGTTTTCAATATACGAGTAGATGTTTTGTTCTGGTGAGTCACCGATTGTGACTCGCCAGTAAATCCAGAAGGAAACTAAAAACGTTACATTTTAGTTACTACTGCAGCGTATACTTGTTTTCATTTTATATCTATACGAAGTAGTGCAAAACTAATATAGTCATATTATTTATCATATGAAATAAATACATCTAATTCATTTACTTTTATTTATCTTATTATTTGTTTTCACGCTTTTCAGTGCCTGTTTTAAAATAAATTTTAATGCAATTTTATTTAAGGTCATCTACTTGAAAAAAGTATTTAAAAGTTAAGTAAAAATACCTAGAGTTATTATAATCACAACAATTTAAGAACTTCTACTGATTTATTGATGAAGTCAGATAAATTCAAATTTACCGATTAAATTATAAAGTGTTTTTTTTTCTGGTAACCTGTTCAAGGTAAATAAATCTTTCTGGTTCACTTCTTGCAGTTTAAAAATAGACTATAGCCGCTAGGACTTTAATAAGGTATAGACGGATGTATAAATATGATTACAAACATAAATATCAATTTTTAGTCCACAATGGGTCACTAAGCATACGCTCTGTTTCGCAAGTTAATTCTTTAACATGCAGATGTAATGAGATACTAGAGATTCATAGATTTTTATTTCAAAGTGTGACCTAATGATAACCAAGTCCTTTTTATATCTTATATTCTTCCGTTTGCTTCCAAATGGCATCACCTCTTAATTTGTGTGTCCGCGGTAATCAGTCATGTCTTCTTAGCTTCCGCAATTACACGGCAAATAAAACCTTTCAATTTGCACTGTACTTACGTTGTGCCCACTTACATGCATTAAAGCTAACAATCGATGTCTTTTCGTTGGCTCTTTAAAGAGAAAATTTGTAGATTTCGGCTATTGCTATTCCATTAAAATGCTCATGTAATTGTTTCAAACAACGACCGGCAAAGTATGAGGTCGGACAATAAATAATACTCTCGCAAACACCTATACACCAAGGTAAACTTCGCACCTGTCTGTTTGTATACTATGTGTATAACCCTTTGTTGGTTCCACTGACACACATTATAAACGAATATTTTACGAAAGGAATTTTCCCCGATTGTTTTAAACCTGCTAATGTTATCCCAATCTATAAGAACAAGGGAGATCCTCAAGATCCACGTAACTACAGGCCAATTGCAATTTTACCTGTCATATCAAAAATTTTTGAATATATTTCATATCAGCAAATTTTCAGTTTCTAAACAAACATAAAACTATAACCGAACAGCAATTTGGTTTCAGAAAGGGTTATAGTACTTGTGATGCCGCCTAATATCTCCGGGGATTTATAGTCGGAAATTTAATATCGGTAACACGGCCACTGGTGTTTTCACTGACTTATACTCTGCTTTTGATTGTGTGTCGCACAGTATTTTGTTAGACAAGCTTGAAATGTACGGAATTCGTGGCAAATGCTTGGATCTTCTACAATTGTATTTAACTAACCGCACACAACACGTCTAAAATAGTTGTTACGCTGAAAATCGTCGAGGTGTACCTCAGGGGTCGGTCTTAGGTCCGTTATTATTTTTTATTTATGTGAGAGATTTACCTCAATTTATGAAATCTCCTAGTATTGATACCATTATGTACGCCGATGATACGAGTTTTATTACAGACCAATCTCAAAATATTGTAGATGTAGTTAAGAATATTCTAGAACAAGCAAATATATGGTTTACTGACAATGGTCTGTGTCTGAACAATGACAAGAACGTAAACGTTATGCTTTCTACGTGTTACTCTCCAAATGTACTAAGTTCCGGATGTTTTCTCTAACCGTGTAAAGTTTTTGGATATACACTTTGATTCTTATTTAAAGTGGGATATCTATGTAGATTACCTATATTTGCAACAAATAAACACCATTTTTTATCTAGTAGGCAAGGAACCAGCTAGACTGACATACTTTGCTCTGTTTCATTCAATAATGTCTTACGGAATTTGCATTTGGAGAAATGCTGTGGACTATTACTTACAGAAAGTTTTGGTATTGGAAAAAAGAGCCGTGCGTTCTATTGTGGGGGCCAGGGGTGACGCACCCTGTAGACCTATTTTTCTCGAAACAAAAATTTTGACAGTATATGCACTCTTTTTGGCTAAAACGCTATGTCGTTTGCTTTTATAATTCTTTACCACATCATGTTCACTCAATGGATATGAGTAGATTAAGAAAATTTATATTTCGTTTTCTCTCTGTATATCCTCTGTACTCTAGAGATGATTTTTTATTGTTATTAATAATTTAGGCTAATTAATTCCTACTAATGTTAAATATATTCTTTGCTGACGTATCTATAAACTGTTAAGTTTCTAAGATTAATAAACACTTCTTCTTCTATGTACTAGTACCCAGGCAAACTGTTTTGAAACTTATTTTGAACCCTGACATCTATAGCAGGATCGGAACTGAAACTTAATTTAAATCGAAGATTGAAACCTAATTGGGTGTCAATTTTGCGTAAGTGAAGAAGTAATAAACACAGAAAAATAGACCAATTCTAATTACTAGGTATAGAATACCCCTAATGATAAACCACTGTTTAAAATTTTTGCGTTGTACAGTAATATCCTAGCAGTTACACGATGAATAATAGTATATTAATATAAGACTCATACTACCGTACGAACTTATACAGAAGAGAGCGTATTAATTTGGATAAAAGCAAAAACCAATTAGGTGTAAGAAGTCAAAGCGATAAATAAGTTCAGTTTTTCATTCTCCACATAAGCATAAGCAAAATAAAAATTAGCCTGTTTTCAAGCAATTTAATTAGTTTATAGAACTCGAGCTGGTATGCGATCTTATGTAGGTTTGGAAATGTAGTTCCTGCATTATACATGTATTTTCAGCTCGCCCTGTACCAGTTCCAATAAATGAATGAATGACTGAATGAAAAAGTACCGTCTTAGCAAGCATTCAACATTAAAACATATGCGTTGAACATGTCATTGATTTTTCAAAACAATCTCAAAGTGTGTAGTTATTAACAATGTGTTACGAAGACACCTTTGACACCTGCATTGAATCACACATCCTATTAGGAGTGCAAGCAAATGATACGAGAGAATGGCGCATCATCGACTGACGATTAATTGTACACACTTAAGCACAGAACGCGTCGCAAACTTTTTCAAATATGCTTGGTGATAGCCATACAAAATTTATTACACTGTTATCATGTACGATGCAACGTAACAAAGTAACGGTATAGTGGTGCACTCTATCATCCGCATTTTGTGGTAATTATCGGTTGCAAATGATAACAGCGGGTGGTGAAGTTGATTGATAGGAATATCTTACAGGTTGCGTGGGTGGCGTAACGTAGGAGCTGGGTACGATTATTTCTACCGGTTTTTGGCGTCGTTAATTTGCATTCTTGTGTACCAAACGTCTCATAGCTATAAATAATTGCCTCGAACTCTCCACGTACAAACGAAAATAATGAGCTACTGTATATTTTTGCCCAATTTATTTTTTACATAAATTCGTCAAGGCAATGATTAACATATTATAGTATCCGGATGAAAATTTAATAGCCGTAAATGTGAATGCTATATTTTCATCTCCAAATTTGATTACACTTGCATTAGTAGCTCACACGTGTAATAATGCGTTCAAATGCGCTATACTTCGTTTCTGAGCTGGTGTTTGGTTCTTTCTCAATCGTCATCTCCAAACTTCTGCTTATAATTCCAATTAAWGAAACAACGAAAATTGTTATCTATTTGCTTCACAAAGCGCATGAAATATTTTGCTGCATATTTTTACTTATTTACCACTACACTGTTTTTAATATTCTGGCTTTATAAATAAAAAGATTATAAARTATWAAATTATATGCTTTTTCTTACTGCTTGCCAATAATATGAGGTTCAATGAAGAATTAAAAAATAAGGGATTGTTGCGTTCAGCTGCCTCTCAATTTTAGTTACTACGCAATACTAATTACTGGTGAGTATCAAAAGGCCTAAACGTACGAATATGTAAATACGAGGGTCATGTCATAATGGTAATGGTAAAAAACAAGTGCTGTCAAATTCTAAAAGTCTATCATTAGGACATCACTTAACTATATATAGAGTGCGAGTAGTTCACTCAGTTTTTGTGTTAAAAATTCTCAAATCGAGGTGGTTTGATGCAATGGAACGCGCCACTGTAGCGGATTAATGTGCGTATATCAAAATTCAAACGCTGCACAAAATACGGTTGCCGAAATTCACGGTCCGTTACAAGAAGCTTGCCAGGAGCCGTGTGTGGATAGTTCAACAGCAACTTGATGGAGTAAGCGTTCCAGAGCGTTGAACTAGTGTTAAAGGCGACCACATAAGTTGGAGACCTCATACTGCTACCAACAATACTTTTGCTGCTAGCATGGCTACAATAATGGAAGAAGACCGCATAGACAAACAAACAACAAACAAATACCAAGAGAGAAATGTATTTGTCTTATTTGTAGAAAATTTAAGAGCATGATTCCAAAAGTGTAGACGAGATATGAAATACATCGGCGTAATCCTCTTACACCATAACGCTTGATCGCATAAAGCAGTGTAAAAAAATAAATAAAGGAGTTCGCGGGAAGAACTGCTGTGAAATTCTCCCACATGCCCCGTGCAGCCCTGACATGAGTCCTCCAGATTTCGTTCTGTTCCGTCAGGAAAGGTGAATTTCGTGAAGTCCTATTTATTGACTTGGAATGATAAAAGCCCTGCAACAGTATATGCGTTCCAACTATTGAAACATCTTCACAAAGATGACGTTTTTAACGACATTATTATAGTACTGCCGAAGCGATAGCAACGTGTTGTGGATATACAAGGGGATTATATTGAGCAACTTTATAGCAATTTTTGAAAATATAAGTTTCATTTGCCAGCTGTTTTTGTGTGCAGGAATTTTGAGCAGGCCCTCGTGTATGAAGAAAAATTAGATAAAATTATTTTGAGTTACTTAAAAAAACAAAAATAAAACCACTGCGTTAATGAATCTTTCTTGGCTGTTACTGGAGTAGCTTAAAAGATGACAACATAAAATTTGAAATAAGAAACATGCTATGCAATTCAGTGACTATAAAGCAGTTTGCAACATTAGATTTTTAGTTGGAAGAAGACGTAAATTATATATATAAGCAGATCCAGCCTATATCGTATCTTAAAACAACTGCTGGGATTCGAATCCATATAAAAAGCACTCCAACAGAATTGTTGTCCGTTCATATTCTCAATTCAAAGCACTTTGTAAATATTCTGTCAGTACATACCCAATGGACATCCCAGTCAGCTTCAATCTTATATCAATATTTAAGCCCGACTTTTTGCCGATTTAGTAGAAAAATGTATCACTTCCATGTATTTCACTATCCATGGTCTACCAACAAATTTCTGACACATTGGGTTTCCCATTGACCTTCGTAATGCCATAATTTATTTCCCATCATTATGATGCCCATTACAAGAGCGGGCGAAGCATCGGCCCTCTAACCCAAAAAGACCAGTATTTTAATCTTACTGGCAACGAAAGCTTGCATTGTTACCAGCATACCGTTTTGTCCTCTACTTCAGGCTCCTAATTTTTATAACAAATATTTTATATTTGTCCAGTTCTGAAAAAAGGTGATCCAATCATAACTATAGACCTATCTCGATTTTGATAAATTTTTCTAAAATATTTGAGATGATTTTGTACAAAAAGATATACGAGCCAGTTGGTAGTAGAATTACCGAGAATCAGCATAACCTTACATCAATGACTCAATTTATATCAGAAGTTCTTGACAACAATGGCCAAGTAGACAGATTTCTGTAAGGCATCTCATTATATCGACAGTTTTATTCTTCTCAATAAGTTGCATAGCTTTAGGTTATCCGATTGTCTGATCAAGCTTCTTAAGTCATATATGTTGAATCGCACACAATTAGTTGAATATCAAAACGTCCGCTCATACACATACCCCAACTTAGGTCCTTACTTTTTCTCCTTTTCATCAATGATTTGCCTACTGCTCTGCAAAGCCCTAGCCTTCTTTTCGCAGACGATTTGAAGATCTATTTTCGAATTAGCTCTGTGGATGACTGTGGCCACTTGCAGGACACTGCTGTTAGGTTGGCACGATGGTGTAATATAAATCGACTTACACTAAATGTAACTAAATATCATGTCTTCACTTACACTAAAAAACAACAACCTCTTTACTATAATTATGTACTTAATGGTGTCACATTGTCCTAAGTATAAGCTCAATTAGCGATCTTTGGATTTGGTAGTGATCTTTCTTTTATTGAACACATCAACTACATTTCCCGGTCGGCGTCTAAGAGCGTGTGATTAATTGCGAGGAACTGCAAAAATTTTAGAAAGACTGTATGTTTAAAGTCTTTATATTTTGCATACGTTAAATCAAAACTAGAATACTGCTGCATTATCTGGTACCCTTTGTATGATGTACATTCATCTAGATTGAAACAAATTCAAAGAAGATTTCTTAAATATCCAGCTTTTAAAACTACCTTAACAGAGGCTTCAGTACCCAAACACTGTTTAATACATTTCAGATGGTCTCCCTTAGTAACAGAAGACCCTTACTTGCAATCAAACTGCTTTAAGATCTGCTACACAGTCTTGCCGTGTGCCCTTTTCTTCTGTCCATAATTAATATGCATGTACCGAGATTAAATGCTAGGAGTTCTTTAATTTTCTACTGTGGCAAGGCCAGAACAAACGTTACTTTCAAGAGTCCTGTCAATGTTATGTGCTCAACTGCCAACACGTCTGCGCCGGTATGGATTTATTTCACCAATCGTATGGGTTGATAGGAAGACTTTTATTAAATGCGGTATAGTAGAAGGAACCAGTTAGGAGGTGAAGAAGATGGTTAAGGATTAATGATATTGTTATTATTGTTGTTGCTTGCATTGCATTGTTGCATTAATATTGCATTATATTTTGTTATTATGTTGTTGCGTTATGTATATGCTTATTTTTGTAATACTATTAGTTAGAACATGTTATTGTTTCTTAATTATTATTTTTTTCCTGTAATTGGGTGTCATGAGTCATCCCTTCCGGAAGTAAAGGTGATGATTACATTAAAGACGTTACTTAAAAATGCAAAGTGCACAATTTGCAAGTATTTGATCAAATCACACAAAAGATGAAACATTACTGAACGTTGGCAGTTTCTTAGGAGGCCCCGATACTTTGAGCTAGGATTTATCACAATTCGTTAATGGATTATTTGTCTTTTAGCGCTTGCCTTAATTTTCCCAAGGTCGAGCACCCTGCCTCCACTCTGCCGATCAAAACCGCATAACGTAGCAATTTACCCCGTTTAAATCAAGTCGGCACGGTTTCGCTTGACAAGGGGGAACGTGGTTAAATTAATGGTTGCGTTTTCTTCGACGAGGTGGTCGTCTGTCATGAGGCATTTTCGGCTTTTGGAGATAAGTTAATCAAAATTCCACACGAGGAGCAATACCGTACGATGTTGCGTGCATCTTTGTATTCCGCTTGTTACCCGTGATAATCTTCACATTTGACTTGCTGGGAGATAAGGCGGCGCAACGGCGTTGCAGAAAGTAGGCAAATGGCACGACAGCTTTTTGAGATTGGCGAGTTCGTAATTAATAATTACTTATTGGTCACAAGGAAAAAGCATTAATTCTTAGCTAGTACTGAATGAAAATGGAATACCTAACTTATGTTTCATTTTTGTCATTGTTTGTCATTTCGTAGCCTTTCGAATGATCGAATGATTAAGGATACGGGTTATGAAATTTGAAGGATTTTAAGCAGATAACTTAGTTCAGGAGTTTAAATATTATAGAAGAATTAAAACTTTGAGAGAAAAAATAAAAATACATTTATAAGAAACCTATTGCAGGTTTAAAGGGGTATATTATCAAATTATCGAAGGATGTTCACGAATTCATTGTTTAAAATGTGTATTTCTTATATCAATGCATTATATTCAATTTAATTATTTTGTGATTTGAACCCACGCAAAAACAAAAATATGAATAAAGGCTAATATCTCTTGTTATGACTAAAAAGTTATTGTTTGAAATCGGTCTGGTCACATGAGGAAGTATTCCTGTCGATCGGTAAAACAATTAAGCGAAGACGATCCCAATAGACGGATTCAATTCTACCAAGAAGGGTTGCAGATTAATCGCAAAAATATTAAATTTTTAAAGATTAAGAACCACTTTACTGACGGCGGAGTTTTAACTAAATTAAATAACTTTAATTGCGGAGAACATTTTATTTATTTTCTTGTCCATTATAATATGTCATTATATGTGTTTAATAATGTAAGTGTAATATTCTATTTCATCTACCTTGTTGCATTTACCAATTTGTGAAATGCTGCCTACAGAAAATCGGTTTATAACCTAGATACCTTTATCATTATTAAAATTTAATTGGGTATTAATTGGGTAGCATCTCAATTCTGACGCCGGAGATATGGCTTGTCATGATAATGTGACCAGAATAAAACTAACGCTTGCCAATGAATATGTTCTTTACAAAATTCATTTTAAACAGTTTAACAATGAGTTAATTAATAACTTAATCTACATAAACCGATTTAAAGTATGTTGCTCATACAATGCATTTGGTCTTAACATAATAAAGTAACTGCTGATTTTGCAAGTTCTGACAATTGCTAAAATGGATGAATTTTTCAGCGAGGTTAGTTTCACAAAAAATATATCATATTATTATATTAGAAATATTTTTGTAGAAAGTAATAAGGTCCTTTAGTTTTTAAAACAAAGGTTTGTTCCTACTACTAAAATTTAAAATAATCGTAAAGCGGGTAGAATAATGATAAAAGCTTATTCGGAAAGCTCGGCATTCTACAAAAAGCCTAATTGCAGCCACTTATTTATTATAATAATAGATAGCTTATTTTTGGATTTTTAAATAATAATGTTACATATCTGATGTCCTTTAATAATAACGATGATCTAAGTAAGAAGTAAGGGTAAGTAGGTGTCCGCTACAGAAGATATGTAAAAACCGAAGGCTGCCTTCTACAGAATTCTAGCAATGGTACAAGCTCCAGAGTACATTTTGTATTAATATCAAAATTGTAAATGTCACATTACTTCAATGTCAATTTAATTTATCAATTATATGTAAATAGTATATTTGAAAAAGATCTAAATAAAAGATCGAAACGAAATAAAATAAAAATGAGGGCCTCTGTCCTCCTATTCTCCCATGCAAAAGATCTATACGTTATAAACACAAAACTWTTTTAATTTAATATAATCACTGAGAGCCCAAACCTACAAAAATAAACAAGAATAATTCTACAGAATGTACTTCGGCAGCATTAAAACTTGAAAACGAGAGAMGTAACCAAAGTMTGCAGATMGAATAGTTAAGTTTGTGTGAAAACTATACTGCGTAGAAAAGCAAGCTTGCCTTTATCTACTAAATGTATACGAGGTGTGTGCATAATTATACTACACGAACTAGCTACCTCGTGGTATTTTTAAGAACGAATTTCCTATTATGTTTTATATACGGTGGTATCTAAACAAAGGAGTTCAACCTGCGCCACAGCCTTCTGTTCTGTTTAGGAGCATAATAGAGTCCTTTGTATGGATTGCTCTGATAATAGTTCTCTCCCATTGCACCATACGACGCATAAGTTCACCGCACTGACAATGGAGACATCTCAAAACTAGGCTCATGTGCCTCCGGTAAAAACTTGGCGTTTTGTTCGAGAAATGCTGTTCGCTTCTTTGTCGTTCTAGTCGGTACGTATAAAAAGTTTGTATAATATCTTAATCAAAATCAAAAGACGAACGCAGCGTGAATTATATCACAAGCACAATGGATAATTACTTGATGAAGACATTCAGACGAAAGTGAAAGTGGTACGTACTGTGGAAATTGCAGTTATGTTACACTAATAAACGGGTAGATAATGAAACATCATTAGCGAACATCCGCGTTTGAAAAATTAGTTGGAAAGTTACTCCGTCTTTAGTCGTTGACTGAGAGAACTATATTTGTAGTAATAAATGCATATGCACATTAATTTTTTGCGATTTGGATAAACCACAACCTCGGATTTAGCGGTCGGGAGGGCAAACCAGGGTACCTGCCCCAGGCGGCAATTTAAGGGGGCAACAAATTCACATGTTTTAAAAAAAAGCTTGTTTTACTAAAATGTTTCGTATTCAGAGCGTGTGGCAGGTACCTACTTTCAGTACTTTCAATTGATTTGATTTTGGAACACATCCTAAACTAATTTTTGAAAATTAGATAATAAAATTTGCTGAGAATTTAGAGTTGCAAGTGTTTGGCTTGTGTGTGTATGTATTCTACAGGGTGTACCAAATAAAATTTGTACCCCCTAAAATCTCCGATTCTGTTCAAATTTAAAAAAATTCTGAAACTGCGTCAAGCAACACGTTGTTTAACCAGCAAGCAATGTAACTAGCTTCAACTGTCTAAAATCCAAGACATCACATATCAGACAAAAGTTCCCTACCAAAATAAATAATGAAATCAATTTGAACTGACCAGGATAGACTAGTCATAAATTTTGAAGGTCATAAAATAAACTGAGCCTTAAACTAAGAGTTAAAGAACACAACGAAAACCAAAAAAACGTGAATCAAAAACCTTATATACAGATCAGACATTTCGAAATTATTCTGATAGTTTAAAGCTATTTTGTTTCTATTCATGGTCCAGGATTCGTAGCTCTCCAAGCTTCAATTGTCGTATATTGTTGTTACCTTTGTGTATGATTCTTCTTCTCATATGTTTCTCTAATTTAAGGTCGTTCACAAAGTGGGACGTTCTATTATCAGCTCCGCCTTTGTCTAACAAATCAATTGCATCTTTATTTCTAACCATATTCGTCTGAATATTATTGATAGTTTTAAAGGCCAATTAGGCCGTTTATCTGCGCATCTACGCTATTATGTTACTAAAAAATTGCACCTACTTATTAAAGTAAACTTTATTTATAGGGACCGCAAACATCAAACAATTATATAGCTCCCGAAGACAGCCACTTTGTTTTGCCACGCATGCAAGGCAGATCTATGAATGATTGTCCCAGTCCCAGTATATTATGTTACTGTGTGAAGAATAGTGAAAGAGTATTTTTTAGTAATGTGGATTATAACGTCATCCACATGACATACTTCCTTAGAGAGGTCCATTCCAATACCAGTTTTCCATATACTTAGCAATTAATATGTCCGAACTGAGGGTGATGCTCATTCCTAGCTTCTTCCTTATGTCCATATTTTGCTTTATAATTTCATTTCTCATGTGCGAGAAAAATCTGAAGAGACAACACGAAGATATATGATATACTTTTTTTTTTCAAAAACCTACTAGCCTTAACGCTGCATAATTAATATTAATATCAAGACTTTATTATGGCTTACTTCTGCACGTCAAATTAGTCAGGTGGCAAGTTAATAAATCAGAAACAACTTGAACAATTTCCATCTATTGAATTATATGACAATGTGCACTTAAATCTAGGTCAGTGGTGGTTGAAGACCACCCGCTGTGTCAGGACATCCAAGCGGACAGTGACCCTCGATCCTCCCTGGTTACAGGTTTACCCTCGCACTTTCGCTCTCTGCAATAAATATAGGAAAACACGCATGAGCTTTATATTCTTCTAAGCTGACTTAGGTTTAGATTCATTAGGATAATAATTTGTCTACTGCTGTCTCAATTAGGCCCAGCATGACGGGATGGGTTCCCGTCAGGACACTAATCATTAATTCGCTGATAACGCCTCGTTAGGCCCACTGAATCCAATTCAGTGGATGAGCTACAAGCCCAATAAGTAAAACAATAAGCTCTACTCAATAACGCCCCGTTGGGCCCACTGAACATAGTCCAGTGGATGAGCTACAAGCTCAACAAGTAAAACAATAAGCTTTACTCGTTAACGCCCCGTTGGGCCCACTGAATCCAATCCAGTGGATGAGCTACAAGCTCAATAAGTAAAACAATAAGCTTTACTAGATAACGCCCCGTTGGGCCCACTGAACCCAGTCCAGTGGATGAGCTACAAGCTCAAACAGTAAAACAATAAGCTTTACTCGTTAACGCCCCGTTGGGCCCACTGAATCCAATCCAGTGGATGAGCTACAAGCTCAATAAGTAAAACAATAAGCTTTACTAGATAACGCCCCGTTGGGCCCACTGAACCCAGTCCAGTGGATGAGCTACAAGCTCAAACAGTAAAACAATAAGCTTTACTCGTTAACGCCCCGTTGGGCCCACTGAATCCAATCCAGTGGATGATCTACAAGCTCAATAAGTAAAACAATAAGCTTTACTAGATAACGCCCCGTTGGGCCCACTGAACCCAGTCCAGTGGATGAGCTACAAGCTCAAACAGTAAAACAATAAGCTTTACTCGTTAACGCCCCGTTGGGCCCACTGAATCCAATCCAGTGGATGAGCTACAAGCTCAACAGGCAAGCAGAGACAGAACATGAAATAGCTTAAACAACAAGCAGAGTAAATACAAGGTGTTCACCAGCAATTGGTATTCTAGTGGATAATTAAACAACGAGCGACTTGCTCTACAAGCCATGATATCCCATAGAAGTATAAAGCTCTGTGAGGTTACATAGCAGTATAAAGCTCTGTGAGGTTGACCCACATAGAAGTATAAAGCTCTGTGAGGTTGACACACATAGAAGCATAAAGCTCTGTGAGGTTGACTCACCTTTTACTTTAATCCAAAAAGGGTTAATCCAATAGAAGGCACTACAACTATAACTGCTGTCACAAACACTATTTACATGTGCACTACAAGTTCTACAGAGTTATTTAATTCGGTTATGACACTCCCGTCAAGAGTACTTTAAACAATCGGAGGTTAAGAAGAACTGATTTCCCCCAGTTATTCAAGTTCTCAATTTGGATACAAACACACACCTCCTATCCACCCATATTATGCTATTTACCCAATCACATGCATTTTTCTCAAGATGCGTCTTTTAGGCTCAGCCAATACGATTTTAGCTAACAAATTCCGAATATGTACTTGTAAGTAATATGATCATACACAGTGCCGAACTGATTTGTCAATTTTACGAGATCCCCTGTCTCGTTCAACCTGTCACCCTAACGAAAGTTACTGCGTCTCAGAGACGCCAGCACTTGTATTCAACATCTCAAATTGCCGGCCATATGGTAAACCACTTAAACGTTACATGCTCAGTTTTACAAAATTTCATGCCTATCGACTTTCCTATTTTTCACCTAAATATCATGCTTACGAAAATTCTATTCTTACACATGTGTTCAGTTTTTTAAATTCTGCAGCTCGCTCCTGATAATATATTATTTTGCCCTTGACAATAAACTTAAAAATTTTCCAAAAATACTTAATTTAAGAATTTTAGTTTGTATAAGAAATTATAAATTGAAAACTGATCCATACTTCTCCAAGTGGAATTGTTAATTATTATTAATTCTTTTTTAAGAAAAAAAAGTGAAATCCACTTTTCTCTTTAAATTGTAAAGCGCTTTCAGCTAACAAGTAGCCATCGTCAGTACAATCAACATTTGAAAAAAGAAACTTTTACAAACAGTTTGACAAAATCAAAAATATAGAAACAAGCAAACTTGGACACAAACTGAAAAGCAACCTGCATTCTAGCTACACAAACGAAATATTCATTTAGATCGAATAAATATTTTAGAAGAGGACAATTGAAATTACAAATATCGTTTAGAATGGTAAAATTTTGTTCGTTAATAATTTTATAAATATCTAAAGTTACCAAATAATCTAATTTTGATGATTTACTGCACAAATGTAATGAATTTAAATTGTCTAGCGTGGCAGTGTGTTCATTTATTGTGATTAACTAACGAAGAATTTGTTGTTACAATATCTGTATTTTTACACTTTTCCAATCGTTTTTAATGTTCTTTGCCTGTAGTTAAAGAAGATTTTTCGGGTTGTCGAACATAAACTGAATTACAATCATTGCATGAAAAACTATAAACGCTTGATTATTTAAAACTAAAATTTGGTCTTTTGACGGACAAAACCGCAGAACACACTGCCTACGGTAGAAAAAGCAATATTTATTCCATTAGAAGAAAATAATTTAGATAAGGTAACTCAGACTTGACCAGCAAACTTAAGGGGAAAACACACCTTCACTTTTTCATCAAAATAAGTAGTACAGAAAGAAAATTTATATTTTGTCCATTACTTAAAATAAAGTTTTTACACTAAATAATTTGGAAAACTACACCAAATTCTTTTTCAAACGCATTTAATGACAGTGGTATTTTAAAAATTTGGTTAATAAGTGAATGAAAAACGGCCAGTCTTGTGAATAAGGGTGTAAAGAAAAAATAAGAAATAACATAGTCTGTCCAAGTGAATTTTCTAAAAATTTTGAAACAAAGGTAAAAATTTTGATTATTAATTTCTGTTTCATAACTGAAATTTATAGAAGCATGTAAGAAAATTATTTAGATCAAAATAATTACCTGTAAAAAGACACAAAACATCATCTACATAAGGGTATTAGAATTTAACGTGAGAAGAGAAGCAAGTGTGTTTAAAAATATCTCTTTTATTTTTTATTACTCATAAAAAGTTCAACTAAGAAACTGGATCTCGATTGCTGACAACACGCTGTTTTCTCTTTTACTACAAGTAGAAAATCTCCGCAACTACCTATTATGTGTATACTATACATTGTTATATTTGAAGGTCACCATTTATCACAACGATCACCCAATTGTCCCAATAATTTATTTCCTTCTATATACCCGCACAGAAATTCAATTAATCGTCAAATAAAACGATTTCCTCTCTCATCGATGCCGCAAGTAGAAACAAAAACTAATTTAATCGAACCGTCTAACCATACCGAAACCACCACCGCATTTTTTACACGCACTATAAAATTAAATATTAATTTGGTCGATGTAGGAGGGCTCAGTCGGTAATAGGAGGCAGCTGGAACTTTACCGGTGGCGTTTGGGCCTCGGGTCATAACCTAGTGCGGTCAACATAACCCGTGCGCACACTATTACCAAAAATTTATAGCCAAATAACGAGGAGGTGCAACGTTACCTTGTGTTTTTTTAACTAGCCGCTCACTCCTGCTGTACAATTATTTACACTTTCAGCGCCGTTCCCCTTAATAATTATCTTAAGAAAAACAATTAGTTTTTACGAGTTTTTGATGCTTTCTCGTAATTCCATACGTGCTGAAGATGAAGTTGTTCTCGGGCCGTGCTCATCAACCGTTTATTAGCCTTAAGGGCAATTCATCCGATTGCCTAAAAACAGTGGCACGCCTACCACTATTTCACTGCTTTGCAGATTAAGTTTAAGAAATGTTTGGTTGTCATAGACACCGATTAACCTTCCACTGTTAAATCGTAATCAAAAATAAATATAGATTTGCAATTCAGTGCAAAATCTACATCTAACTATAGTATCAAGCAACAATCTATGATTTATTTTTATGTGATATTGGGTTTAAATTTTCCGATGTATAAAATAAAAGCCTTTGCATTTCATAACGAATTTAGCTATACAAATTTAATATAAAAGCATACAAATTAGTAAGTAGAAAATTATTTACATTTGTTAGAAAAAATTTACAATAGTGCACAATAAAATTTATACACGATAACGATTATGTTCATTACAGCTTGTTAATAAGAACAATACAGAGTCACAAACTAATAAAAATTACTCACTATCACTTTCACTGCTAAAATCACGATTAACTTCTATTATTAATTCTTGTACATGATTCGCTCTGTACCGATTTTCAATGTCCAGTACATGCCGCACTGAATTTCTCCTTGTATCGACACTTGTTATTTCAGCGTCGTGTCTAATTTTTAGCAGCATTTCATTGCTAAATTTTCCACCGGTGTTCGCTCGTCGAATTCTTTGTTTCAACTGCCCCCATATCATTTCGATGGGGTTGAAAATGCAATGATATGGGGGTAATCGTAGAATGGTGTGTCCACATTCAGAAGCAAGAATGTCAATTTTAAATTTTTTCGAAAAGTTTTTTGTCCAGGAACTTCCAGCAATTATTTTTTGTGTAGTTCTCTTCGAAATATAAATCTTCTTTTCTTAAAAACTCTTGAATGGTTACCTCATTAGTTGTTGTATTTGGAATTTTATCCAGTTGCTCCTTGCTCCGAATGGTAACTAGCGTTGACCATTACTATGACGCTGTTTGGTGGCAATTTGGGCAATAAAATGTTTTTGAACCAATTTTCAAACACTTCCGCATTCATGTCAGAATGATAATCGGTGCTTGCTTCTTTTAAGTTTTTCATCCAAGATACAGAGCTCCAGGAACGAAACCATTTTCACCTCCTGCGTGTAGAATCATTATTCTTTTTTCTTTTGACGCCGGAATATTGACGTTGTACTTTCCTGAGTCATCAACCCATCTTTTTTTTTATTGTATCATGGGTATCGTACCATGTTTCGTCGAGGAAAAATATGAGACGATTTTCATGTCTATACATTTCTATAGATTTTAAATAATCGTATTTCCACTTTCTTATTACCTGGGTTTCCATCAAGCATTGCTTCTTCTCCACCAGTTTCATTGAAAAGCCAATGGTTTTAACATACTTTTGCAGGGTGTGCTCGAAGCAGTCGATAATATTACCATTTTTTCAATTTTTTATATTGTTGGAATAACATTATTTTTGTACATTTCATAAATGTTTCTTCTAATAAGATCCGCGTGAGTTGCAGTAAATTTTTTAACACTGCCCTTGTCAGATCTTATCTTTCTCTTTGAAGGCCCGAATTTAACAAACAAATATACAGGTAGAAACTACGTTTTTGACCCTTCGGACTGAAAGAAAATTTTAACCTGTGGAGAAACAGGGCAGAGGACGATTGCACACCGCGATCAAAAATTAGAAAGAATGGGCTGCCGCATTGAAATTGGAATGTTTACCATTAATGATTATAAAAATAGATACTACTCATTAAATTAGGAAAGAATACGATTTAGTCATACATTAAAAGCTATTAGATGAGAAATATTTGTAGCTCAAATAATAATACCAAATAATGATCATTGATTTATGTGTACGGAAAAAATATCTAAAAAAGCCTAAACACAATTTTTGGATACGGTCCACTCCGCTGCAAAACAGTGGAACGTGACGAACCCGTCTGTTACTTACGACAGCTTCAGGTAATACTTGTAAACCATTGTGAGCGGTAATCGGCTGTTCGTATAATGAGTCTTATAGATCGTTGCTTGATACTTTACCCAAAAAATCCACTACATAGTATGCTCAGTGAAAGTAGGCGCTGAATACAGGATTTTGCAGGTAAAAAAATATGTTTTAAATTACGGAAAATAGCCATCTGTCTTAGTCCTATTTCCAGCTGCAAGAGAACACATAATATACTGTTAAAAACTAGTTTTGTGATACAATTTTCAGGTAACGTACTGCAGTTTTGTATTGTTTAGTTAAACAGAAAGTTATGAATTAGGAAGCAAACATTTTTACATATGACAGGTTTAAATTTTCTGTTAACATGAGTCTGTATGACTGGCACAATTCTTATTTGCTACTATTGTGGTACAATGTAATAAACCGGAGACTCTGCCCTTATATATTTGCGAACGCCCTAATGCTAAAGTATTAGCATGACACAACATTACTGTCAGAGATAAGCATCTTAATCGCTGTTACTCGAGCAACAATGGCGTGCCAGGAAAGTCGCAAGATAAATGGTGTACTAAGTTCGTTAAAACACTGTCAACCTAACAAACAATATTTGTAGCAATAAGAAGTCCGTATACCACCGGGTGCGTAGCACATACGAAGTGGAATCAGAACACCTGTATGTTGAGTAGAGTAACTTTATTGTTTTCAACTTGATTGCACTTAATGGGCTTAAAGACGTAATAAATATTAATACCCTATAAAAATCAATTTTACGTATAAGCACCTCACACGGAAATCTATTATAAGTCAACATCAATCACTGTTAGGGTGATTTTACACTTACTTGAAGAAGTATCTGAAATTATGCTTCATTAAAGGTCTGCATGTTAGGCTCTGTTGATACATCACTCACGTCGCTTTGGGCACATATTTAAATGAGCGTCCGCTTGAAATCCACAAAAAATGTCGGCGCTTATAGTATGTAAAACATTAACTGCTAGTTTTACTGGTAAGGCGGTATAATTGTTTCAGGTTGATGATTTACAAGACATGTCAGGTTATTATTCACAGTGCACATTCATTCTACCCTTATAAGTACGTGCAAACATCTACTACTTTATATAGGCTAATAAAACCATATTTCCTTTTTATTGTAAGTTTAGCGGTTGAGATTCTGTAATGGTATAATCCATACTTATAGTTGCAAACAACAATCTATGAGACTCATTATACGAACAGCCGATTACCGCTCACAATGGTTTACAAGTATTACCTGAAGCTGTGGTAAGTAACAGACGGTTTCGTCACGTTCCACTGTTTTGCAGCGGACTGGACCGTATCCAAAAATTGTGTTTAAGCTTTTTTAGAATTTTTTTCCGTACACATAAATCAATGAGCATTATATGGTATTATTATTTGAACTACAAATATTTCTCATCTAATAGCTTTTAATGTATGACTAAATCGTATTCCTTCCTAATTTAATGAGTAATATCTATTTTTATAACCATGAATGATAAACATTCCAATTTCAATGCGGCAGCCCATACTTTCTAATTTTTGATCGCGGTGTGCGATCGTCCTCTGCCCTGTTCCTTCACAGGTTAAAATTTTCATTTAATTCGAAGGGTCACAAACGTGGTTTCTACCTGTATATTTTTTTGGAAACAAGAAGAAATCGGAACTATTCTACTCCTACTATAAACGGTCTTGAAAGCTTATGTGTTTACATATATGCTTACATTTAGCCACTTATTAAGAGGCGTTTGTACAGAAGTAGCTCTGAGGAAGACACCGACTGAGTGTCGAAACGTCAAGGTCTAATAACCAACGTGGGAGCCAGCCTGGAAAACAACATGTCATCGACAACAACCACGGAAGCCTTCAAACCAAAAATGGTACGATACCCATGATACAATAAAAAAAGGATGGGTTGATGACTCAGGGAAGCGCAACGTCAATATTCCGGCGTCAAAAGGAAAAAGGATAATGATTCTACACGCAGGAGGTGAAAATGGTTTCGTTCCTGTATCTTGAATGTAAAAACTTAAAAGAAGCAAGCGCCGATTATCATTCTGATATGAATGCGGAACTGTTTGAAAATTGGCTCAAAAACATTTTATTGCCCAAATTTCCACCAAACAGCGTCATAGTAATGGACAACGCTAGTTACCATTCGGAGCAACTTGATAAAATTCCAAATACAACAACTAATAAGGCAAGCATTCAAGAGTTTTTAAGAAAATGAGATTTATATTTCGAAGAGGACTGCACAAAAAACAATTGTTGGAAGTGCACAAAAAAAATTTCAAAGAAATTTAATATTGACATTCTCGCTTCTGAATGTGGACACACCATTCTACAATTACCCCCATATCATTGCATTTTCAACCCGATTGAAGTGATATGGAGGCAGTTGAAACAAAGAATTCAACGAGGGAACACCGGTGGAAATTTAGCAATGAAATGCTGCTAAAAATTAGACACGAAGCTGAAATAACAAGTGTCGAATTAATAATAGAAGTTAATCGTGATTTTAGCAGTGAAAGTGATAGTGAGTAATTTTTGTTAGTTTGTGACTCTTGTAATGTGCTTATTAACAAGCTGTATTGAACATAATCGATACCGTGTATAAATTTTATTGTGCACTGTTGTAAATTTTTTCTAACAAATGTAAATAATTTTCTACTTACTAATTTATATGTTTTATATTAAATTTGTATAAATTCGTTATGACATGCAGACTGTTATTTTATACATCGGAAAATTTAAACCCAATAAAGTATCACATAAAAATCGATTGCGGGTTGCGCCAGTTAGCATCAGGTCTGCATTAAATAAAATTTGTTATAAAAGCTTCTATGTTTTATTGATTGCTAAATTATGACACCTAACAAATTTCAAAAATTTATAGTGGAAAAGTTAAAATTTTAGTCAACAAGATATTTTTTCAATACGGCCCATTTAGGAACTTTGAAGCGTGCCACTAATCCCAATAGTTTAGGATAAGGTTGTAAAAACCCTCATTTACAATACAATAGTTTACGACGGCCGACCATCAAGCTGTAAAACCCTCTGCATAAGCCAGTCACATAGATCGTTGCTTGACACTTTAATTTTAGAAAAATAATATATTAAAATTGTTTAGCGCACTACCGAACATCATGTTATGCTCGGCAATTTCTTGTAAAAAATTCGTTAATACTATTGCAAATTCTAAAAGTTGTGTTTGCAAGATCATCGTGTTTGCTTGCCTCTAGGTTCTAAAGCCGTGATGAAGCTTATTAATTTGACGGTTCTGCCCGCCCAAATCGGTATTTTCCTGAACAACTGCTGGGCAACAAATGCTCAAGCGCTTATTTGACAGCCATTGATTGGATATTCAGGTGTAGAATTGTCTATGTATCATTTCGTTGCGTGCCCGTCAAAGACAGGTGAGAACACGCACTTTTGATGTACAAAGAAACACGTGTTTGGAATTACGTGATCATTGTGTCTGACGGTCTTTAACATCGTCGGCAAGTGATTCATTATCATCCCGAGGCCACGTGACGCACTATCCACCCTGATATTGAGCATCCCGAACAGTGGCGGTCCTTAAAAAGCGATAAATAGGTGTCGGAATCGGGATTATTTTGAGTGCTAATGTAAACAAATGATTATTACATAAATAACTATTATGCACGATGACAAAAAAATACAATTATAACCAAATTCTTCAATCTTCAAGTCGACGACACACGCGTCACCTCTTGCTTGTTTTGTAAGATCTCGGAGGATACGGAAGTGTTGATTTAGATCATTTTATAGATTTATTAGAGGACGATACATGTGAAACTGAAAAGTTCAATCCAACATAATAATGAGTCTTATTTATAATTTTAAACGGATTTCAGTAGGTTGATTAATGTAATTGTGGTAAAAAGCGTATTACAATTTGAATCTGAGCAGGAAACTAGATAAGAGCTATCATGTGAAGTTATGTAGTGGAAACTATATTAAAGAAACCTTTGGTGTTTCAAGTAAAAAAAAAGTAAGAAAATGTTTATTCGCCTGTTATTACAGTAATAAGTAAGATTATTTGTGATACACCGTGTACCTGTATAAACTTGCATACGAATTTTTCGCATATCAGTACTTATGTACATCTTACGACGCACCACTTTTATTCATGCATTCTTCCTTGCTTTTCTCAAGGACGATTAAGAAAGATTTTTTTCTTTTAGATTATAGCAATTCGCTACACAACAATTTTGTTTTGACCGTTTTTCAGCGCTTAAAACATTTTTACTAACTCCATAATTATGTTCACGAATGCTTTCAAGTACAACTGTCACCTAATTATAGCCACACTTACTTACTTACTTAACAACACCAACCCCACTCTTCACTTCCATGGCAAACATTATGACCACTTTCTTTGCCACTTTCACATCGGTATCTTTAATCGATAATGTTAGAATTTGTTATTGGTAATATTGGAATCTGTGATCGGTAATATAGGAATCCGTGATCGACAACATAGGAATCTGTAATACAGTAATCTGTTATCAGCAATATAGGAATCTGTGATCGGTGATATAGGAATCTGTAATCGGTAATATAGAAATCTGTAATCGGATGCGGCGTTGCCGGATTGAAGTTTTTTGGGGTAACCGATTGGTAAATCGCAGATTTTTCGCGAGTGATGCGATTTTTCGCGGGTGTCCGAACAGGTCGTTTGCTTTGGTACGCGGTGTTGCCGGATTGTGCACTTTTTACTATTTTTGTTGAAATCGAAGGGTGTATTTTTCATATTATAGTTTTTTTTTGTTTTCCAAGTATTTTGCTTGTGATGTAGTAATAGTCATAGTCATAGTCATAGTCATAATAGTAGTTGTTAAATGATAGCTGCTTTGCGATTTTTACTTTTTATCTTTACTAGCCTATTTACTAAGAATGGAACGCCTAATTTGTAACGACTGATAAATATTGTTCAAAGATGACAAAAGCCAAGTTTCCATCATATGCTTCTTGATAACGAGAATTGGAGTTTTGCGCAAAACAGAATAGCGATCAAGATATCCCATTTTTTATTAGTTAAGGGTTCGGTTACTAATTAAGAACTGCATACTTGTGCGATAACAGACAGCAAGTGAGGTTGTGGGACAGTTTTTCATCATTGGTAAGCCTTTCTTCTGGAATTCCACATAGGACCAACACTGGACCGTTGTTTTGGTACTAAGCCCCTCCAATTCGGAGGGTCACGTTCGTGATTTCAGCGCTAAATCGTGTAGAATATTTTCTATTGCGTTTTACAAGTAAGAGTATTCACGTATCAGATATGTGTTGTTTAGTCCCATTAAATTAATGAGATCTGCTTATGCAAAGAAACATTGAAGTGCTCTACATATGATTCACTTCAGAAGCAGTGTCGAGAAAACTGGCTAAAAAGCAAGTTATTTCCTTATTATTTTAATTTAGGCGTATCTAGAAACTTTATTTTTATTAATTTACCTGCAACAATAACACCTTTTTAGGGCGACGCCACTGTTTAAGTACGATCATTCCCTCTTAAACGCTGTGGATGAACCTAATAACTGTTTTCGTGTAAAGATAAAATCTTAATAGTGGTCGTATACTTCTGTAAACAGAAGGCCATGACTGAGCTTTTTTCTGTAAATTGATGATAAACGCATATTTCCGAAGCAGGTGTCGAATTGGATTATTTTAATCATCCTAGAAGCTATACACCCACTTTGTGATGAATTAGCCTCGACGAAAGGACCTTCCGATAATTAGTTAAATGAGTTTGTATTATAGAGCCGATAAATTCGATACCTGCAAAGGTGCGAATTACACCTACCGTTCCATAAATTTTAATTTATGGCCTCTGCGGGGTATATTGTTAAGGTGCGAAATTTTATTTACTACAGACTATAAAATCCTTTAATAAAATTGCACCTAAAAGTTATGGGGTAGGTATAACCACATACACCGGGAATGTTTTTATTTTCAAAGCATGTTATTAAGCTTTAACCGACTCAGATCATTAGTCACGTGGTTAAGACAGTTGCTCTTGACGTTAACTATATTTAAACAGTCAAAATTACGGGTTCTGCCGCTGTTAATGTTTTGAGAGGCAACTTTCGTCGAACAAAGAAATCTGTAACTCCCGAGACAGGTAAGCACTTAATTGTAGCGCGCGTACCTATTTCATTTAAAAATGTCTTACTTTTTCCAGACATATCTCAGAACAGACTCAAAAGACGATTATTTGCTCATATATTTGCTATACAACCATTCAACACCATGTTATAAACTAAATTAATATTTCTTTGGTTACCAAAGTTTTTGCAGCTCCGGTACCTGATGCAGGACTCTCTCTCTCTCTCTCGTGAACAGGTCTTGATTACCTGTGTCATCCAATACTTCTACTCTACGGTAATAAGCTATTCTTACGGTGAAACTTTATCGCAGATTCAATTTTGTTCTTTTTGATAAAATTAATGGCAAACAATCAGCTTTTGAATGACATAAAAACTGTGMTTGAAAAACTAACTTGTGAATTATCTTCGTACACGTACAAAAATATTTGTAACGATAACGGTGAAAAATAAAAGTATGTTTCGTATAACAAACTTAAGGCATTGATGAGGTGTCACGTTCTATCCTTCTGAATTTAAAACCTACAAGTCATGGGCTGCGGACAGAAAAATAAAATCATAACAAATTTTTCTTTAGCAACGTTCGACGTCTTCATCAGGCTACGGCATTTTTTATTTATTCAAAGTACTTTCTTCTTCTTGTTCAGGTGATATATAATTAAACAAAAGTTAAAATAAGAATCTGGTCTGGACTGATTATTTATTCTAATAAAACTGGAATACATCATCAGTTTAGAAGACCAGGTTCTTATTTTAACTTTTGTAAACTATTTTTATTTAGTTTATAAATTTATAAATAAAATTCGAATAGTTAACATCCCATCAAAGAAGTTATAAAAATCTAAATATTATCCTGTTTCCAATACAGACACAGATGCAGTCCTACCAATTACCACAGGTAAGTATAAACAATAGGATTTTATTTTTAATTTATAGTAGGCAAATGCTTATGTGTGTATTTTTTACTTTCTTTTAGGTAGGAAATCTGAGGTATAACTTCAGTGTCAAGCACGTTGCTTCAACATACCTAAATACGGCTATTCAGGATTTTTTAAATGTTGGTTTTAACAGCTTATTAGGTGCGGTAAAAAAATTGCCTACATACACATTGCTGCACACAAAACCACAAAATTTTGAGTAACATTTAAATATATAAAATGCAAAGTTCGTTCTAAAGAGAGAGGCTAGACAAATAAAATTGATCTTTGTCATTCCATTTAATAAGCTGACAAGCAACTGTTGCATATTTTCATGTCATAAAAATAAATAATTTTATGTTTCTAGTACCATGACCACAGATGGAGAATCAATTATGCATCCCTGTTTATGACATCCTATGAAGTTCTACGTCAGACGCCTAGCTTTTTCGTGAATAGGCATGTTCGCCACAGTACTACTTATTATACAATTAACTAACAAAAGTGTAACATGAGCGATTAAAAAAAATAAAGTAGACGACAAGTAAGTATACACTATAAAAAGAAGAACATGTGGCCACAACAATTACGAGAGTCAAAACGAAATTGCAATGACAGGTGATAGGAACAGAACATAGTAAAGGAAGCACGTTATGAACAACCCCACTATGCATTATTGTCAGAGAAAAAGAAAAAATACACACATAGGGATTTATTTACTATCACTTTTAAAATATTATTATTTATACTTACCCTTAGTATACGGAATAGGATGATATTTGGATTTTTTTGATGGTATGTTAACTATTCGAATTTTCGAATAGTTCGAATTTGTAAATTGAGAAACCAAATATAAACATGCCGTACCTGAGGAAGATGTACCTAGGCTCATCTTCTTCATCACTAAATGTCGCCTCGTCGATGCTTACTGAAAGCTCTAAGATTTATTATAATTTCACTAACAGCTAATTCAATTCTATTTTTCAGTTATTCTTAAATTTTACCTCAGGTAACCCAGTTAACAACAGCAAACTTTTAAGTAACCTTACAATATATGATGAGTGATTGAGATGAAGTTTTGTACAGGAGAGAATTCATTTAAAATTTAATTAAAGTGTGTTCAAACAAGAGTTTCATCATTCCGATAGGCAACTGCAGGGAGACGTCAATGACCCTTTCAAATTTTTCTGTCATTTAATATCTTGAGGCATTGGCAAATCGAAGTATGGATCGATACACGGCTGATCAACATGTTAAGGTAACGCAAACGGGCGTTCGAAAAAAAGACAAATTTCGGGCATTACGTGATTTATTTGGTAAACACAGTCTTCCGAGCGCACATTTCTAAATATCGTGCGCAAGTCTACGTCGAGAACACTATGCATCCACAGAGAATTATCGTATAGTACGTTTTTGGGCTGGCAATGTCATCGGTTCGTACTTTTCGAAAACGATACGGCAGAAGCAGTTAACGGTGAACTGTGAACGTTAACGTGCGATGAAAACGGTCTTTTGTGGCCGGAGCTGGAAACTATGGACCTAGACGACATGTGGTTTCAGCAAAACTGTTTCCCGGACGCGGTAGTGAACATTTTGCTGATATTTTGTTTCACACCTAATTTCCATCGATTAAATAATCGGCTAAAAAAAGTTTCACTTCGATCGGACTAAACCTGGGTTTTGTAGGCCGTATTTTCATGGTGAAACCCTTATTTAAACACCATATAGAAGCCATCTATCATCCGGTGTATTACTTGAAAATTAAAGATGTTTATCTTCCCTTGAATGGATAAATGCAGTCACCTTCTTACTGGCGATTAAAATGTCGTCGTCCAAGATGACTTTTTAGCGTTTTCTCTTCGTATCTTTACACAGAATTGCTTGAAACCTCATTATTCAACCGGCATTTTCGATCTTGGTCTTAATGAGTACTTATATACACCGCTTACTTACTTATTTGAAATTATCTGAATAAGTTTTCTTCTAAAACCATTTGTACGCATAGTAGATAAAGCCTCCTGTCTCCTTGTTGCCACTGTGCTCATGCGCAACACTTTCTTCACCATTCTGTCCTCAGTTCTTCTTTCTACATGCCCTAACCACTGTACACGGTGCGCTCCTATAAACTGGTTTATCGTTTCTTTTTCGTATAACTCATGCAGTTCTTGATTGTTTCTTGGTTCCCACCCTTCTCCCTCTTCTTCCCCCAAACATTCTTCGGAGTATTTTCCGTTCCCAGKCTTCTAACTTATGTGCATCTGCGGCATTGAGCACCCACGTTTCACATCCGTAAGTCACTGTTGGTCTTGGTATTGATCTATACACATGTATCTTTGCTCCTCTTGATATTTCCTTTGATTCAATTATCCTGCCCTTTACTATCCTCCCCTTTATTTCTTCGGATGCACTGCCTTGTCTAGTTATTAACACTCCTAGATATATAAAACTATCTACCTTCTCTATTTCCATCCTTCTACCATGTTCCAGAATGATTTCTAATGTCTTGTGCTTATCTCTGGTGTTTACTTGCATATATTTTGTTTTGTCAGTGTTAATTTCCAGTTCTACAATTCCTCCTTCAGCTTCAAGATTTCTCATTGCTATTTGCAATTCCTCTTTTGTTCTTGCTAAGATGATTACATCATCAGTAAAGACATTGATGACTCTTATTTAGCACTGTCCATTAATGCTATTCCTCTTTAAATACTGCAATTTGACTTATTACCTTTTTATGCAGTGCGATAATTATACTCTCTTTCCAGGTTGCTGGAATTTCTTCTTGTCGCCATATTTCCTTTATTACATCACAATATGTGTCTTCCGCAATTGTCCTCCCCATACTTTATTTACTTGGGAGCTACGCCATTTTCACCAGGGCTTTTATTGTTCTTTAGATGGCCTATTATAATTATCAGGTCTTTCATAACGTCTTCATTTTCACTGTTATCTTCCCTGGCATCATCTGGATTCAAAATGGACTCGAAATACTCCTTCCACCTTTCAATTGCTTTTTCCTGGTCTCCAATTGAATTGCCCTCTTTGTCCTTGCAAAACAAAAATCCTCCTTGGCTTTTGCATCCACCATCTTTTATTGCCTGGTTACATTGAAATGTCGTATGGCGCGTGGCAGATATTATCTACACGATCTCAAAAACCCTTTATACCTAAATGTAGATCAATATTGTATTGCAATCGTATACAAAAAGAGAAATTCAGCAAAAATTAACGTGTTTTTATTACTACTCTAGATAAATCAACACAAAGACTAATCTTGCAACACAAATTTGTAATCGACCAGAAGTTATTAGGCTAACTAGCAAGAAAGAAATTGCTTTAATATAAAAACCCTGAGCCCATTCTCTCTCCTAAGTTCAAGATAAAAAATAATAACAGGTCTCCTCCTGAAGCTAATGGAACAATGCAATTAGTGTTTTGTGTGTAATAATGAGAACACTTGATTTTTTCAACATGAAGCAATGTCCAGTCAATTAGGACCTTTATTCATATAACCTTTAATGCAATTTCGGTGAACTGACAGGTGTGCCATGATGGTATCAGTTATTATCGACATAATTAATTAAATATCAGGCTGATGCCGAAACGGTATGATACGATGATAACCTGTCCAAGCTGTTATTAACTGTGACCGGACAAATTAGCGTTAAGTGCATTAGCACTAAACATTGGCCTACATACTCTGACTTATTAGATGAAACGGCATCTTTAATATTGAAACTGGGATTTTTCAATAATGTGCGCCATTTTCACCACACCAACTAAACAGTTACTGCAGAGTAATTTAGTGAAAAAGACAAATATTCACTTCTGTCACTTAAATGAAACGGCAGGGTAATATGGAACACCTACAAAGAAAGGATGTGAAATATGGTATCAGGCAACGTTACTCAACTTGTAAAAATGTATATTTGACAAATAACTTTTCATCTAGCGAAACAAGACGAAAGCATGTCCTATTCTTTAGGAAGTGAATATTTTTTAACTTGTAATCATGAGACGGGACAAGTAAAAATAGCTCTGCAAAAGAATTGAAAAGAGAAAAATAAATCTCATGTTTAAAAAATAATGGGTCTAGTTAGAGCTAGAAATTACACGGGATTTTTATTCTTATCTTGAACGGATATTGCATTTTTGAGAAGATGCACTTGAGAAAGAATTGAAGTTCAGAAATTTAGGGTTATTGGTGAACTTTATTTTGGCTTTTAACATTTGATAGGTTTGGTTTGAAGGCTTCCGTTCCGTTCCTGGTTCCCACGTTGGTTATTCGACCTTAACGTTTCGACACTCATGTCGGTGTCTTCATCAGAAGCAGTTTCAGAGCTACTTCTGAGAAAGACACCGACATGAGTGTCGAAACGGCAAGGTCGAATAACCAACATGGGAACCAGCCCGGAAAACAACATGCCATTTGTTTAGTTTTAACAGGATTGGTTACCGAAAGATTATTTATGAAACACAAACAGTTAAAGATTCAGATTATCTGCGCAGTAATTATTTTTAATATGCCAACAAATACACTTATAGCTTGTCGAAGTAAGTAAACATAACAAATCTTTCTAAGGAAAACTGAGATACTGATAGATGCAGATATCTGGATCATGTGCGTGGGTATGTTATATTATTAAAAACAAAGATCTCGTACTGAATCATATGTAGGTAGGTTCAGTGAAGGCTTTCATAAACGAACATTCATGATACCATGGTACCATATGTTTGTGGAAATGGAACTCCAAAATTTCAGTTTTCAAAGTTATTTAAGTATTTTCATTTGCATATAAGCAAGAACATACAGTATTACGTAATATTGCAGTTTTCTTGTAAATAGTGGTTTTCGAATTTAAAAATGGCCTTCCAAATTTTTTGTGTTGAAAGCAGTAAAATCACCCCTAGTATTTTTAAGGTAATAGTAATATTCAAGACTTCCTTGGCATGCCATACAGTGCAGAATAGAACCTTTAATTATTTAGATTTTTTAAGTTTAACACCTCAAACTATATTTAGTATAATGCACAGAAGAAATCATCTACATTATTGATATCCTCTAGTCGATAATCAAACAGCATATGTTGGAGGCAACTTTTCCATAAGCTTATTCATATTTTTTTTACTTACTTCAGCAACTGCACCATTTAAAACGAACATTATCCATTTTACGCAATTTCTAAACCTCTCCATTAGTTGTTCTGTTCCCTGATTTCTCTAGTTTTTGCCTTTACCTACTAATGGCCACAACACAGGATTATTCAGACTTCTAATTATTGGAAACAATCATAACAAAGCTTATGCATGTTTTTTTTCTGATTTAAACTTTGTGTTCCTTATTACAATTTCATTGTTATTCCTTTCTTTATTTTTTGCTGTCTATGAAAGCAGTAGCATTTTTTAACTTCTGATATTCGTAATGCCCATCATGTACTTCGAACATTGTCTTTTGAATATAATTTTGCACAGCTGGTATCTGATTGTTAACTGTATCTGAAGTTTTTTCGCTCTTCAAGTCATGAAACGAGCTCATTTGGGAAATACTTCTTTGTGTTGAGTTCGCTGTTTGAAATAGATGTTGATGTAATGAAAATAGCTTCTGATACTACTTTACCTGTTGTTAGGGTTGGACAATATTATCAAGAATCCCGAATAAGAGAGGGTCAAAATTCGACATAGAGAGGTTTTCCGTGGACTGTACTTCCAAAAGTAGCGATCTGCATGTCAAAAATCACGAATTAGAACCTTCCAAGGACCCATACATACCAAACCTAACCTGTAGCTTGTGGTTTTCCTGTGTTGGTTATCATAGCAGTAGTACATGTAGTCAAATAAGATAATTTACCCTTTTTGGTGAATCTCAAATGATAATTTGTCCCTCTCCAGCACATTTGTAACTTCCATTTTTTTCTGTTAAAATAAGCGCGGTTGAATGTGGGAGATTAAAGTAAAACATCGTTGAAAAATACGGTCCACTATTATGGGAGGACAAAAAGAAAGGTGGAGATGATTTTTTTCGCTCCAAGTAGAGATGGTCCAAGTAGGCTCCTGAACCTATTTCAGTGAATCTATTTGATTTTAACAACGCAACGTAATAATTTACATAGGATGTCTAATAAACTGAATTTGCATAAAGCTGCCTGCTTAAGTTACTTATTTTATTATGTATGAGCTATACCACACTCGTAATGAAAAAGACGAAGAAAGAAGCCACCGCAAAATACAGAACTTCCCAAAATATTTTATTCTGAAGGCAGTGGTTGAATGAATGTAGCTTTCTATATATCAGCAGAACGCTAATGCCTATAAAGATCGCGGTCGGCAATGCCGAAACAAGTATCGTATAGATACAGACCAAAAATTACTAACGTTTCACCGGCACTTCCCAACAATTGCATAAAAATATAAGTTTTCTGTATATCGACATACAGTTTATGTTTGCTGACGTTCCATTCTAAGGAAATGGCGTACAGATCGTTAATTTAAAAAAGCAAAATATTCAATGTTACCTTTTTGCAACAAGAAAGTGCATTAGATCGGACAGACTTCAATCGATACAATCGATCGAAAATTTAAATCCATTCGATTCTTAACCAGATTAAGGTCGTAGGTTCAAAATATGTAAACTTGATTACGAATTTAATTCCAGTTGTATTTTGATTTAGAATTCTGAAATTTGCATGTAGTTTGCTTGTATATTTGGACAGGGCATAACATCTAAAAATCAATATGCGATAATCAGACGATATCTATTAAGCTAAATCAAATTTATAAAACTTTTCGTTCCCTGCAAAATGTAATAAATCAGCGTTTCTTGTACTGCCAACTGCCTTTTATCCAGTTACTCTATTATTTTAGCATAATATTTTGATAAATGTTAACATTAAAATGATGCCTCGTATGACACTATTATGAAAAACTGACGAATTATAAGCATTCTATAACTTTTTTGAAATGCAGAACAAGATACATATGGATACATTTAAAATTGGATTATGTTTACCTACTTACTTATGTAGATGTGGTTATGGATTTTTTTTACAATTATTCACTTATTATAGCCCATTTGTAACATTCTCCCACCCTTTTTCCAGCTCCCGTAAAATCAACCGACAATTTAATTACAGCAAGTACAAAAGAATTGAGTGCAAGCAAGTCAATAATATAAATATCGCAATGTTTCAAATGCTAGGAATTAAAGGAATTCACCATTTGTGCTTACGTTCTTATGCAATTCATTTGTATAACGTCAGAAACCACCGGAAGATAGGCTCTTCCCGCTGAAAAAAAATTAATTACGTATTTGTTGAGTTTAATTAAAATCAAACATAAGTCATTAATATAATGAGTGGCAGCTTGTAAAACACACTATCGATTTCGTTTTATCTAAACCGGACATCAGCATCTGTATTTAAGAGGGCGTTGCATCGTCGAAATGCGGCCAGTGCCGCGCTCCAAATTTTATTTATGAGAGCTAAGTTATGTAACAAGTCCTATTAATTTTTGGTAAATTTGAATATAGCGATTAACTTCCTCGATTAGCAATTTAGTACTGGTGAAAATAGAACGACATGCAAGTAGCGAAAACAAATACATAAATAAAATACAGTGACTGTGAGATGAAAGTTGAGCCTCACGTCATAAATCTAAAGCGTATGGTTCAAATCGATTGAAAGTCACTGTCAGTTTTTTTTTTCAGTGGCGTGCTGTTTAGCGGGCTACAAATTATACATAATGATTGAACTGGCAGGGGTACAGCGTCAGGCGAAGCACCTTAAGAACATGCTCTCTAAGGTACTCATCTACTACATATTGCTTAGTCGAAGCATGTTCTCTTGCCAATGCCAGCAGCTCGGTCTTAAGTAAAGTGTTGGCCACGAGGATGCCACGCATCTCCAACCGTTCAAGGATCCGTGCCTTGGTCCATGCAGCAGTTATGTGCTTCATTTTTTTTAATACCCAAGTTTCATCTATAAACACCAACTCTCGCTTGATGGGCGAGAATGCCAACTTGCACAAGTTCTCTTATTATAAAATGCACTCATTAAAGGTTAGATAAAATGTTTGCAAGACCACAAAACAAACCACGAGCCAACAAATAATGCAACGCCACTGATGAAATATCATTGATGACAATAGTTGACGACATACGTTCATGACTGCTACTATTAGAGAGAGAGAAACGGTCACGTACGTCTAGTCCACAGGAGACGTACGTCCTAAATGCCACTCCATATAAGCAACGAAAGTGTGAACGGCGCAACAGTAAAATTAGTTGTGGGTGCTTGATTCGCGAAATCGTGAGGTGAGGCTCAACATTCATCTCACAAGCTATATACATCATTTTGCGTTTTGCTGACAGGCAAGAACCAACATACATTAAAATGCATGTCTATGCTGTGCTGTCTACACCTCAACCAACTGCAGGTAGTACTATTTCGCTGTCATTACAGCTCATCAGTGCACTTACTTTCATCATACCATTGCTTTGGTACATAAGCAAAACCAGTTCTATGCCGTGTTGTCTACACTAGACCTAAACTGCACTGATGAGCTGTAATGACAGCGAAATAGTACTATCTGCAGTTGGTTGAGGTGCAGACAGCACAGCATAGACATGCATTTTAATGTATGTTGGTTCTTGCCTGTCAGCAAAAAGTGCCGTGGGGGCCTGCTGTCAAATTGAAGTATGCAGTTGCATGCCAATTTGTCAGGCTACAGGTCACTTCCTTTAGGAAGTAGTTCCCGTTAAGGCAGCTAGGTGGCTTTGTCATCATGTCAGTGTAATGCTGACAGATGGCATTGCCATCCTAAATTCTTACTTTAATAATGTAGTTAGTTAGCAATGATCTTTCGCTGGCAATTTATAAAGAATTCTAACTGCCGTTCGGAGTACATCTACAGGGTAACAGTCAACAATAGCTAACTTTTTTATTTGACATCGTAAACTAGTTGTTTAAATGGGAAAGTTTTATACATCGTTTAGAGGAATTTTGTTATGTTTAAAAAAGCAATTGAACGTCAACTGACCAATATAATGACTACAAATTTGTGAAGTCAATTGCCCTTCAATATTTGTCATGTCCACCAGGCTCAGTACCAAGCAAACAATTTTCTTAGTAGTCCTGGCCAAATATCTATGACCCGTTGGGAAATAGATTGGACGTAGATAAAGCTGCGAAGCTTTTGTTCATTAAGTGCAATTTGCCTCTTTTGAAGTCACTTTAATTGATTTAATTTACTACTAGTAGTACTGTTTAAGAGCTAAGATATTTTTTTGTTTTTAACGCCTAGGTACTCCTCGGTGTACTATTTATTAAACTAAAATAATTTTATTTTATTAGACGTACGGCTAACACATCTATCTTTAGCCTCCGACATCGATTATGATTTGAGTTTCGACTCCGACAAACCAAATTTAAAAACTGAATCGTAGAAGATATCCAATAAATACCGTAAACTGACAAAATTGATCTGATTTTTTCTATTAACACTGAGTAATAATATTCAGGTACCGATAATATAGAATATTATAATCAAAGGTACCATAATATACTGTAATACGGACTTATTTGAACTAGTTGTAACTAAAGCAGATATAAAGCATGGGCTATATTAAATTATAGAATGCAACTTTTGTTTAGCTTTCAGTTAAATGAAAAGCTAACTGTTAATAATTATTATTGAGAATCACACAGGTAATGCCTATTGTAGGTAAGTACATAATAATAATAATAATAATAATAATAATAATGTAAACAAACAACAAATTGTTTTAAAAATAAACTACATAAATGTAATAGACTTGTGAAAGGTGTTATATAGGGTGCGAGATTTATTTGAAATATAAAATACATCTACTACAATTATTGTAATAAATAACACTGGCAATTCTGCTTTATAGGTATMTATGAGCATATGACTGWATCTGACGTCTATATGTCCCTTCTGCTTGGTAATATATAGCAATTTTAACTTATTCTGCTCCKAAGAAAACTTATGTTGGGGATTATGTGTCGTAGGTATTTCTGCAMGCCATGTATTGCGTTGGTGCGTGACAGACGCGTCCATAACAGCTGTGAATCTAAGCGAGATGGAATGAGTCGCCAAATGACGCAACTGCTTCCTATTGGCTGGAATCCGAATGCTGCAACCTGTAGTGTCGAATAGACCTTGCGTCATGGTAACGTCATAACAAACAGCAGAACCTGTCAGCCTGCCACACAAACGAGCAACATGGCGAATTACTGGTCATATTTTCGATTTTCTCGCGCATGCCAAAAGATTTAATCCTCTAGGTAATAGATAAGATGACTTATCTATTATATCATCATCACAAATCTTTTTTTATACATTATATTATATTTATCGACCTTACATGGCATTTTTATACTTATACGGTATATTGGTGATTATTATTGCAGGACAACTAGTAACGTTGTATTAGGTAATTCATTAAAATATCCTTTAAAATGTTGGAGTAGTGAAATATTGTGACAATTGCCACTCTGGAATTACGCTAGAGTTAACTACAACACAAACGTACCTAGGCTGAATAGGATTTTAGCATCCGGTATTGACAAATCAAGTACACTAAAGCGAGGAATAGTATATTATACTCGTTCAATAATATAGTGMCMTATGCTTTTACACATTCTTAAGCAAATTCTAGTTGAGGAAATATACATTATGATGTAAAAGTTAAAGTACCTAAGTTATGGTAAGAATCCGTTTTATTTTCATTGATCCAGCTATATTGGTCTTTCAGCTACGAGTTGTTCCCTTTTTTATTGATGCATTTATACTGAAAGAAGTGACAAGATGCAAAGTATATCTGCAAATGTTATGTCCTTTGTTTCTTACAATTATTGTGTTGGTCAAGCGTTAATAATTTCATTTGACTGCTCGTTTGCCACGGTACGAGTTATGGCTTTACTGCGTGATCGGTGAGCAGAGTTATTGTTAAAACTCATGTGGCTTATCCTTCCTTATACGAAGCAGAACAAGCCTATTGGCGTCCGATAATGAAAAATTACGATCGGTAACGAACTGCTATTGACTCATTCTACATCCTTTAATATCTGCATTATTTTTACATGAGTCAATGTAGTACACGTCATTAATAAATCGTAATTAAGCTGCACAATTTACAAGCCGATGTTTGGTCGGCAATTTGCAGAACAGTGTCGAAAAAACATACCACCGACAATGGAGAGCCTGCGTTGAATTGAAAAATCAGCAGATTGTAATGCAGGCAGTCGTCGTAAATCAGGATAATTGTTCAGTTAGTAAACAATTTTAAATGGTTATAATGAAAGCGAGCCGTATTTCAACACGGAAATTTTTATTAACAGTGGGCTTCTGACATTTTATCCAAACTGGGATTACTGTTATGTATGTAAGAGTATCAGGCTACAAATTATTGTGGTACCGTTGAAGATCAGTTTTCCCTGCAGGTAGCCAACACTTTAGATAGAAAGATTGCCATACAGCAAAATGAAGCTAGAACTGATATATTTTCGCAATAAACAGAAGATTACGAGGTAACTTTTCAAATATTATTGCTGTTATTTTGATTCTGAATAGTATCTTTCTTTCATATGGAAATAAACCAAGAGCTTTTTTCAAGATTGTCAATATTCCATTAAACACATACATTTTGAAATGTGGGAAACAACATGACTGGAAGAAGGTGTTATATGGGCAGGTCCACGAAGTTAAAAGACTGCTTTGCTTTCTCTATCGTGAGTTGAATTTCTCCGTTCACAGTGTAGGGTAAAATGCATATGACTCTGTGTTACTGCATGCCCAAATATGCACTTTCCGATTACAGTTTTTTCAAAATGTGTTTTTTATAAAGAATATCCGCCAATACTGGGATAAGGGTGAACCTGTAGGCAAGAGTAAGTAAGTAAGTAATAAAAAACAAGCAGCGAACTGTTTTGATATTAATAAAAATGCCAAACTCAAAGTTGTCCCCAAAACTTATCGTGCTCACCATTTGACGCCTTTATTTGAATAAATGTTTGGAATAAAGCTATAGTGCCTGAGGAAAGTCTCTATCTTAAAGTAATATAGCGTATATTTATACCCACTATTCAGTTTTTGAGTGCCTGACTAAACTTGCATTGCTTTTAAATAGTAGTTACTACCAACCCCTTATGTCAGATTTTGATTACGTATCAAATAAGCAAAAAATTATTAGGATACGTATACTTTAAAGTTAATGGTTTCCAGTTATTGTGTTCACCCTTTTAACGACTATGTTGTAAATCTCAGATAATCATGTTTTCAATACAGTTACAGGAACTAGTGAATACTGAATAGTACGATACAACATATTTATATAGGGTACTTACATTTCAACCAAACAAACTTGATTTTTTTAAATAGAACCAGTAACTCTTTATCATGTTATTTGATTATAAAAAAATTTGTTTATATGTACTTTAAACTTAATGGTTTCGGCTATACGCTGGTGGTCCAGTTATCGTCCCTAATCTAAATGTTTGAATACTTTTAATTTTTCCACCCCAAGGTTAAGGAGGACGTAATCAGTATCCGACATAAAAAATAGTAGTGCGTTTAAAATTTGCATGTTTGATGCGGTACTCGAAGACTTAACACCCTGTATAAATATGCTGTATCACATGCATTAGGTAACATGCATTAACTCATTCGTGCCATACTTTTAATTCGAAACATTTTTTTTAAGAATTCAAATAACATGTGGTTGTATTATAAAAAATCAAGTTTGGCATGCTATTCTAAAATTGAACACATTGGATTAATATACTATATTACTTTATCCGGTATTTTTTGGGTATAACTTTTATTTTAATCATTTTTCTCTAAGATTTCAAATAGAGCCGTCAAACCGGCGAACAAGATAACTGGACCACACCGTACCCTTTCCAGGTTAACAGCACTAAAACAGAACTAAACAATCCACATACTAATAACTCTAGTACTGTAGAAGCAAAGCAAGGAATAATATGCACTTTAACATGTTGAAATATGCTCGTAAATATACATCAAAATGCAACAAAATTTGACAAAAGTGCACCAAATATGCAAGTTTTCTAATTTAGCATGTCAAACAAACACAAATACAAAATACACACCTACATACGTAATGCATTAGATGCAGATTTAAATACACTTTCATAGTTGGTTACATTTGTTCACCACCAAAGTACAAAACTAAATAATAACCGTGCGAGTTTTTTTTTATTAGGTAACTTTTTAGACTACATGCTGATTGAAAAGTGGCAAAACATTAAAGTACGCACTTTGATAATTTTTTGCAACAAATATTACTGTACTATAGGCAGGCCTAACTGTATCTATGATTGCAACAAGCACTAAAATTTTAAAACTAATTTTAGTGCTTGTTTCAATCTTTCATGTTAAAGAAAAAACACTAACACGGTTTTTTTGATAGAAAAAAAACGAACAATCTCAAAATACATTCCTAAACATCCCTATTTAAAAAGATTTGCCTGTGAAGACTGTGAAACACGCTTACAGTTATGACTGACTACCAAGTTTAGGTTTTAGTATCTGCTGTTTCACGACCTTTTACATTCAAATAAAAAGAAGCTAACAAGCGTCAAAATCTATTTTTAAGCACGAATATTTCAAAAAAAATTCCAGGGATTCCGCTCTTACCCCACCCCCCATCCCATTCCACCGAATAATACTCCTAACGTTATTTCTGATTGCCAAATTTTAAAATATTTTAACAGTCTTTTACACTGATAAAAGGCGGTAACAAACCACAAACTCCCAGACCCCTTATCCATTGGGGTACAGGCTAGGCCGTTCAGTACAGGCCCTACATTATTTCTGACTACCAATTTAAGATTTTAGTACGTTTCATAGTCTTCTGATTGAAAAAAGGACAACTCAAAATGTATTTTTGAATGTCCTTATTTAAGATACCAACAAGCCTCAAAATGTATTTCTAAGCATCATTCTTTCAATGGAGTGGAGAACTGCCCCCCTCCCCCCACAGGGTTCATATTATATCTGACAATCAATTTTAAGATTTTAGTAATTTTTCACAGACTTTTTCGTTGAAAATAGAGTAACAAACCTCAAAATGCATATTTAATCATCTTTATTCGAAAAAATTTCTGGAGGAGGACTCGCCCGGCCGCGTATTCCACTGGAAACAGGCCTATTGTTACGACTGACTACTAATCTTAAGATTTCAGTATCTGTTGTTTCTCAGTCTTTCACATTCAAATAAAAAGACACTAATCGGCCTTAAAATGCATTTTTAAGCATGCAGGGGGAGGACCGCTGACCTCCATTTCTCTGGCGAGTAGACATAATATTATGACTTCACTACCCCCTACCGTTATTACACATTTACAGGAATTCTTTTGCGTTTATATTTTTATGCTATTATGCTATTTAGTTGTTAATATAAGTTATCCCACCGTTGGATGCCCCCCCCCCCGTATATATAYTTTATGMGTGCTACGAAAACGATTTTACTGTTTTTTACCTCATTTTCTCACTGGATTGCCTATAGGTATATTTCAACAGCAGATAACTGTATCATATTCGTAAAGATTCAATTTGAGATCTAAGGTTTACCTACGTATAAAATTCAACACTAAACGAACTGGAATTAAAATTTAATTGTGACAAATTCGTCGTAAGCCAAGAACTCAAGCGACAATGGATATATATAAAACGAAAACAAACAGTATTCCTGGTATATGCGTACAACGAGCAAAACAAAATGCATTTAACAATTTAATAAGTAGAAGATCAGGTTTTGTTGTTTCATTATTAAGTACGAGTACACTTATACTTTTTTCAATACCACCGATGAAAGATTGATACAAAAGATAATGATCCTCAAGATTTCCAATAATCGTCGGCACCAGCATGCATAATTAAAGCCATCCTAATGTGCAATAAAAATTACAATTTACGTTAACCCGAAAATTAACCCTCCACCAGCGATATTATCAGACAGGGACCTGTAGTTATGAATTTTCTGCGAGAAGGGGAGTTTACCTTCTTGCACCGAACCATCACAGCAGGTATTCGCTAAGTGGTTTCGGCATTTCAGCACATGTTGAAAGAGCCGCATAGTAGTTTAACGGTGCTTTGTATAATCGAGTTTCAGAAGGTCAAGAGTTAGATACAGGAATCCGCAATTTTCACCTGTCCGTTGATTATGGGCAATTTTTATCTGATGCATCATCTAATTACCTGATAGGTGCTTGGACGCCAGCAAACGCTCCATGACAGTTCATTCTTTTCACAGCTGGGGCTCCTTGGATGTGAGAGAAGGGTTGCTCTACCACAGTTGAAATGGAAGTAGCAATTAAAAGCATCTCATTGGCAAATTGCAGTTTCTGTTTGCTAATTTGCTATACTCATATTTTCAAACAAGTAAAAATTAATTTACATCCATAACACACACGGAAATTGGAAAACCACGGAGGTCAACTATGTTTTCGTAATTAAAACGTGCATCTTCCTAAAAAGCTCACGTCAAAAAAAATATTGCGCCAAGTATTGTTTATGTGGAATCGGGAATAAGGGTGCTACATAAAACATATAATTTGTCAGTTCTACTTTAAAAGTAAATATCTCTGTAAAGAATAAAATATTGCCTTTTTCAACTTCCAATTCCTTTATTTTTTTAAACGGTAACCGTTTTCGAGGCATTTAATGCCGTCTCATTGTCGGACCATGGGCTACAAAATAGGAATACATCTATATCTATACGTTTAAACTTTACAATTAATTTAACTTACAACAAAACATTGACGCCATCAATTTGACGTTATTATCATTTCCACCTGAACGCTAAACTTTAAAAAAAAGACTGTTAATCAGAAATGTAGGTTCAAAATTTACTTGAAAAAATAGTGTTATTTCGTCAAACACTTATTGGATCTTATTATTTTTAATTGTTTTAATTTCCAATAAATTTAGTAATTGGCTCTTTTGCTCAATATGTAAAATATCAATATTGTTAACTAAAAGATGGTTTGCAAACAGAGATTAATTTTGTGCCAATCGCCAAAATCTTCACTGTTCTTTTATTTTTGTTTTAAAATTTCTAAAGGTTCTGCCTATATATACACGGTTACAGTCTTTGCATCGTAATTTGTACAGCTAACATTTATTCATCATTGGTACTACTTATATATCTTTATTATTCAATAAAGCTCTTGCCAAAGTTAAGTTAGGTTTTAAAGTAATTAATATATTTAATTTATTTAGTTTTTTACATCTCTGATTAAATCTTAAAAAAAAATTTAGCGTTCAGGTGGCAATGATATTAATGTCAGATTGATAGCGTCAATGTTTTGTCGTAAGTTTGGTTGTAAAATTTAAATGTATTATCCTTGAGATGAAAGTTGAGCCTCGCGTCATAAATTTAAAACGTATGGTCCAAATCGATTGAAAGTCACTGTCAGATTTTTTTCAGTGGCGTGCTGTTAAGCGGGCTACATGTGTAAGGGGCAAGCTTTGGATATTATACCCCACAATTTTGATTTTTAAACCTTTCCAATTCTTACGCTGTTCATTTGTACACATTTTCAATATCTTCGAAATCAGAGTCGCTGACCTGTTTCTCAACATTAATGATTAACAGCGCTACCTCATCGATTATTCGCACCCGTTGGTACCAAGAGTTAATCAGTTGCTTGAGGTGCCCGACAACACCAGCTTTCGGGGGTGCACTCCTCCAATGCACGCACGTACCCACATGGCCAACACATGTGCTTCAGCATAGCCTTTGCCTATAAAAACATTCCATCAGCCTAGGGTACAAACAATAATTAACGCGCTGCCTGACCTATGCCCAGCGCTAAACTGACAGTGGTACGGCGACATGCTCTCTAAGGTACTCACTACTCATGTACTACTACACATTGCTTAGCCGAAGCATGTTCTTTCATTCACTCACGAATCCGTGCCTTAACCCATGCTCCAGTTATGCGCTTCACCCTTTTGAAATACCAAAGTTTAAACAGCAACTTGATGGACGTGTACGCCAACTTACACAAGTTCTTTTATTATACACTAGCAGACAAAAAATGAGGCCGTGTGATTTAATTAAATTAAACTTCTCTGAGTTTGGCGGACAAAGTAAACATTAAGGAAAACGAAACGCCCTGAGCCTGTATTAAATTTAAATCAAGTAGGTACAACCCAGTTACAAAAAAATCGAAAAGGATTTACCAGAAAGTTTGATGCAAATGTTTATGAAAAGTCTTAATGGTTGCGCGCATGGGAAGAGACAAATGCGTTTTTTTGTTTTGTTTGTTTATTGTWTGGTGGCGATGATAACTGAATATTTCTAAGAAATAAAAGGAAAAGTATTTAAAATAGGAATATTTTTTGTATTATTCAATCAACGCCCACTCCAGATAAAAATGCCACCAACCGCCACTGGATCCACCTAAATCTACATATATGATTATAATAACAACTAAAAAAAAGCTGAGCACATTTACACATAATGATTTAAAAACATGATTTTATTAAATTTTGAATAATCTGTTGCAGCGTTGAATTAAGGCTTTATTATTTTAATAGAAACTAACCAAATGAAGTTAGGATAGCTGAACACTAATCATGAGTAAATATTACCAACGTATGCATCTGCATCGCATCATCACTACACAGGAGATGGGAATGCTACGAGCTACTCGAAAGTACGGGTACGATATAAAATGGAACTAGGGTGTTAAAATATAGTGTATTTTTGTGTTTACAGTGTTTGAATAAAAGAAGATTAATCAGAAATCCGCATTTTTCGAACCCATACACCTAACAAATATAATGACATTTCTTAATAAAAACAAATGAATTCGCCAAAAATGTTAATATTACTTAAAATTGTATTTCGTTAGGCCAACTATTTAAAGCCTATTTTAAGATACCCATTATAATCGCAACTGAATAAACTACTTTTTCTTTGGGCTCTCTGCATAGACGTACCGAAGGGGAGGCAAGGGGGCAGCTGCCCCCCCTGGACCTGGACTGTCAACTCAGAACCCTTATCACCTTCATACATTTAGCTGGTTAATTAAGTATATACACAAAAAATCTGTTTTATTTACGAAATTGTAAATGAAGTAGAATTTATAGACAAGCGTATTTAACAATTGACATTCAATAAGTCGTTGTCAAATGGTTTCCAGGCTTATCTTGGTCATAACACGATTCTACTTTGTTCAGTAAGTTCTTCTAATATGTTTTCCCATAGGGATCGTTCAGCTATGTATGATACTGATATATAATACATGGAATACACAGAATCGCTCACATATTTTCTCTTATCAAATTTGTAAATGCGCGGTACATTTCAACAATTAATACAGAGAAACAAAAACCTTTCAAAAATGTCACTTATTTCGATCAAAAATCTATCCGAACTAAGGGTTATGAAAGTCTATTAAACATAAGTTTTAGGAAGCCAGTAGCAGTATAAGCACGAATTAAAACCCGGTATGCCAGTATATAGAAGTTTTTTGAAAATCCGATTAAATATATTTCCGTTTATTAAATAAGGCTTAATTTGATTAAAATATTAAGTGATGGGTTAATTTTTGGGAGCAGTACACTGATGGACTATGGAGGTTCGCTTAACATAAAAAAAATAGCCAAATGAAAAATGTTATAATTAAATAAACTCAAAGGCTCAGTCTAAAAAAAGATAGTACCTATATTATGTACGGTGTTCATAACAAAGCATGTCTTGCATAATTTTATGTGAGTATTAATCCTGATTTTACACAGTCACATGTACAAAATCGTCGTCAAACATTGAGATGCATTGTGCTGTTATTTTACTGAAGCGTTGCAGTGTTTGGTTATTATTTAGCATTGATATAATCGACTTAGAAACATTAAAAGAAGTACTCAAATTTGATTTATTTAAAGTATCAGATTGATATCATAACGGTTTTTAATTCACACTGTCCAAGTTTAATGGAGTAATATAGATGTGCTCAAATTCAGTATCAGATGATTACATAAGGCGCTTTAAGCATTTAAACTATGCATATGTGATTAAAAAACAATTAATTTTTATGTCACATAAAAATTACCGCAGAAGTATCAATCGAATTATAACTTACATTGCCATAATAAGATTAATTGATTATAAGGAATGCCTACATTTGTAATAATTTATACTGTGCGTTTACTTGCTAATGCCTGCAGATTTCAGTAGTCAAGTATAATCCGTAAAATTTTATAGGAACATACGTTTTTGGCGAAATTGAGCCTTATTTTGCATTTTAATGACAGTCAGCAAGAAGAATATAAACATGAAAGGATTATAACAATATATAATAACAAATGGTGGGTTTAAAATTATGGAAAAATTTGAGTAGTTACATGTATGAGTAAAAACTGTTTGAGATAAAACGGTTATTATCTTAATGCTGATTGGGGGTGTTTGGCCAGCTAACGCATAATGCTGGGGCTTATAACTTGTATTTTTAAGTTAAACTATGATTAACCAAACCAGCGTCCTAAATCATTACAATCGTAGGTATTGTTTCACGAGCAGCTTGTTTCCTCATTCTCAATTTTGATAAGGGTAGTTATCATTCGAGTGTCTTTTCCTGCACCGTAACAATTACTACAATTTTATCTTTACCGGCTACCTATTCACTTCTACCTTAAATTTCTATAGCTCCTAGTGTGAAAAGTTGAAACTAAATTAAAAGCGGGCCAATTAATTCATTAGTTTTTGATATGTGTGATTTCTTAATCAGACGTTGGGTTCCTATTAGCAGACGCTTTTAAGCAAAAATTTATCTTCATTTAGTACTCTGATATTATTATGTATTATGCATAAAATGTATTAATTCATCTCCTGTTAAAGCAGAGAGCGATGCAAGTAATTTAGGAAAAACGGGTTTTATATGATCAGTGTATGTAGATTGGATTTTCACAGAAGATGTCTTAAGTGGCATCGCAGAAAACCCATGAAGATCGCTCATGGAACAAATATTTCATTAATTACTTAGCCACCTAGTCTGATAAACGCACGTTTTTATTTCTGTTGAATTATTCACTAACGGAAATTGATGCTTTGCCTCCCTTAGATCAAAAGCTGGGTACGCCCATGGCTCTCTGTTATGATACGCCAATGATTTAAATGCAGGTAATACAAGCTTCACCCTAATTTTGCCTTATCTAGAATTTATCAAAATAGAAGGACCTTGGAGCAGATTTCTAAGAGCTGGTGATGATGTTGATTTTCCATTTTCATTTGACGTAAAGCAAGTACTTACATATCCACACGTAATTGTACCTACAATGGACATATTGTGGACCGAAATAATTATACCACTATTTAGAGATTTACTGCTGCAGCGGAGCACCTTCACCTCCCCGCTTTAAGCGAAATGCAGGTCCTACGAAATATTTATTGCGCATAACGCCTTTTGGAATCCGCAGATAGCTATCTGCATTGCATGACTCCTGACCCAGGACATCGCGCCGACAGCAGGGCGGGACGCCGACGAAGAAAATTCGGTGACGAGTGGTTGATTAACAGTCGCGGCCCGTCCTTATCCTGTTCCCAATCGGGACGACGCGAAAACCGAGACCTTCGAAATTAATTTTTAATTGCTCCAACGGGATGAATGATAAAATTATAATGAATTAKTTATTGAATTCGTACGCGCCGCGTTATTTATTGCGAGTAAGATGGGTACGTTCGATAAGGAGCGCTGTTACTTTTCGGACGTGTAATTTTTCAACAGGTTGTACGTATATAACCGATTCCGCTCTTTTTGGAGAAGTCCTCGAAGCGATGCAGTAAAATGTTATGTTGTCAAGACATAAATAGTTTGCTTACCTACATCTCGCGATATAGTTGTCCGGAAGATATGGGCAACCTCAAACTTAACTGGACGGCCGTGAGGATCGCCAACCCCACGTGCCATACGAAAGGCAAGCGGATGTGAAATATTCGGAAAATTCAGCTTTGTTTACATGCATTCCGGCATWCCAAAATTTCGTAACTTCGCACTCTAGGACACATTCTTTCGATATTTCACTTCCGGAATTGAGAGACCAAATATCGTTATTCCATATTCATAAATATTGTCATAACTGACATTTTGAAAACGAGGCCTAATTTATTAAGTTCATTTGATCTCAATTTTTCGTCAAGTGTTTCTAATATTAACGTAAGTTAACAAAATGGGGTGTGAGTGAATTTAGGTATAATAATATCGTATGGTTTCAATCGGTATTGGCATAATAATAAAAAAAATGATATAAGTTTTAATGTTATTCTCAAACTGAATTAAACTGAATTAAAGAGTGATGAGGTGCAACTTGTTCCAGTCCCGGAATTCCGGAGGCATCACAAATTGAACGATGCGGATTATTATGTTTTAGGGAACCCAACCTCATAATTTTCACCGGTAATACCCAATTTGCCAATAAACTTTAAGATTGGAATCATGGAGAAAGATATCTGACATCGTCATTGGGAACCTCTGTCGATTTTTAAACGCCTACAGTAAAATGGGCTACGGTGCAGATTACAGGTTCCCCGCAGAGACGGGTGAATAATACCATTAATTGCCACTAGATGGCACGGTGTTATCCACATTATAATTCTCGCAATCGCGTCTTGTCAGTAGCAGTCGGACAGATTGATGTATAAATTCAAGCCACTTCAGTCCCAATAGAATTTTTTGATATTGTTTGTAGCGATATATCCATTCCCAATGAACATTTTAAGTTTTATTATGTTTGACTACAATCTTTCATTACCTGATAATAAAACTGTTACTCCTATTGTTTGTGTTCGGAAACTGTAATATCACTCTTATCTATATCCTGAAGAGCTTAAATGACGCAGCCTATAGTATTTGCGGTAAACATAATTTAGTGAAACTATATAACCGTTGGTGTTTAAGAGCAAGTTGCCGCAACTTCTTAATCCCCGTTATTTAGACTGTATATAATGGTGGTGTAGTGGTTATGAGCACCATCATCTGAGCACTCAACAGTTGTAAATGGCATTATACGAGGCATGTTTTTTAAGTAAGTACCGTTTTGGAATTAAAAAAAGATATCGCAATAATTTTATCTTACATGAAAGCCTGTACCTTAATCTATTTTTCTACATAATTTCCGTGAATATTGAGGCACTTGTCATAACGTGGCACCAGTTTTTTAATACCCTCCTCATAAAATTCTGCCGCCTGACTTGTTAACCACTGTATCACAAATGTTTCGACTTCGTTATCGTCTTGAAGACGCTTACCACCCAGGTGTTTCTTCAAGTGCAGGAACAAATGGTAGTCGCTGGGCACCAGATCAGGGCTGTATGGAGGATGATCTAGAGTTTCCCATTTAAAAGATTTGATGAGATCTTTGGTCCGATTAGCCACATGTGGACGGCCATTGTCATGCAGCAAAACGATACCCTTACTCAACTTGCCACGTCTTTTGTTCTGGATTGCACGACGCAGATTGTTCAATGTCTTACAATAAGACGCTGCATTGATTGTCTCATTACGAGGCAAAAACTCCACTAGCAATACTCCTTTTCTGTCTCAAAAAAACTGTGCACATGATTTTCCGGGCAGAAATTGTTTGCTTAAACTTCATTTTTTTGGGTGATGATGAATGTCGCCATTCCATGGATTGTTGTTTCGATTCTGGTGTGACGTAGGCCACCCATGTTTCGTCACCAGTAACAATTTGGTCTAAAAAATCTTCACCTTCATTGTGGTACCGCTCAAGGAAGGTCAATGCACTGCCTAAACGTTGGGTTTTGTGCAAATCCGTCAACATTTTCAGAACCCACCGTGAACACAATTTCCGGTAATTCAAGTTCTCGGTCACAATGCGATACAAAACACTACGAGAATATTGAGGAAAGCAGTCGCACAATGATGAAATTGTAAAGCGTCTGTTTTCTCTCACCTTTTCGTTCACTTTCTGCACCAAATCTTCATTAACGACCGAAGGACGCCCACTCCGTTCTTCATCATGCACATTTGTGCGGCCATCTTTAAATGCTCTCACCCATTTCCTTACCATTCCATCACTCATAATGTTTTGTCCGTAAACTTCACAGATCTCACGATGACTATCGATCGGTTTTACGCCTTTAGCATCTTAAACACTCAGTAAACAACGTATACAATGAAGAATCAAACTGTAATGGCGTCAGTGCGTAGACAAGAGATATAGGTAACCAGCGCGCATGCGCGGAACGCCGACCGTAGCGCTGCGGCGGCGGAATCGCAAAACGGTACTTACTTAAAAAATATCCCTCGTAGTCAATGTCACTCTCTTTCTCTAAATAGCAGTATTTCCCACTCGCTCAAAAATAAAATATTGTCGTGAAGGATAAATCTACAAGATGAAAGAACGAACCAAATAAATGTGATGTTAGACATCTTGGACTTTGCTAAAGACTGACAGATTTTTACTTCGGAAAAAATTTCTTTTCAAAATACTATTATATAGTAGTCGCCCTTCACAAATTTGATTTTTTTAAACATTTTTCTTGCAAAATATTTGATTGTTTTAAGATTATGTTTCCAACTCTGCTTAATATTGAAGCATAATCGATTACTTATTAGTCTTCAACATGTGCTTTGTTGTTTGGTAATATATTCATTTATCTTTACATAATTAACTTAATTAAACCTATTTTAATGGGTATGCGATATGGCGGATCTAACCCAAAATGCCTATAAGCACTTAGTACCTATTGTAAATTCTAATAGAGCCTAAGGTAATACTATGTACTACTGGGCTCCGCTATAAAACCTATTCTGCAATTACTATATAGTTATAAAAGCCTTGTGAAACGTGTGTTGTTAAAAGAGAACCATCTTGGAAACACCGACACTTGTTGGAGTATTTTAAAACTTGCACGCTCTTGTATAACTTGAGATGATACAACACACTCTTTATAACTGTTATAGAACCATATATAGGGAGCATACTATTTTCGCGTATTTTAAGCATTCTAACCTCAGATTTCCGACCGTCAAGTGATTTTGTTTCCTAGTTTATTTTTGATTGTGTTAATACTTACTATTCGAAAATATTGTTCAGAATTGTCCAAACGAAAAAAAAGGGAAAAGTGCGACCATCATTAGTTGTGGTTCCGAAGAAATGGGAGGGTGACGGAGTGCTCTACTGGCCACTAACTAAAACAAAAATTGGTATAATTGGACGACTAGTAAATATTCCTCATTCACAACTCAAAAAAAGATTGGAAATCACAGCTGTGCATTAAAAAAAATTATGCTAAAAGAAAGCCACTGCAGCAACAGTCAATAAGAGTTCTATATAGGTATTCCTGAGGAAAAGTACCCCCCTTAAAGAAATAAAAGCACGTCTTAAAACTGATGTTTTATAATATGGCTGTTAGTTTCTATAATGCTCATATAGTTTTATAAGTGAACCCAATAGCAACGTATTTAACGATCCTTATAACAATTAGGAACTATAAACCCTATAACGGAGTAATATACCTACTTGTATTATCAGCTTTTGAAACTAGTAGTGATGGTGCCTGTAAGTGCTCTTAACTTACTTTTATAAATCATTTACGCACAAGAGGGCATGCAATTTTTATATAAACACTGTTATATAACCATGTTACTCCTATAAGGCTCTAAAAGAAGCTATGTCTCTGAAACAGATATTCAAATGTTCATTGGGTTGGCCTATTGCCCTTCGCACTATTTTAAGAAATCGTTAAAATACCCATTTGCAGAACCTGTATTTTTTATTAAGATGGTGGAAAGTTTCTCCGTTAAACTGCACACCCGTCTGCCACTGTACTCCTCACAAGTTGTTATAGCAGTACAGGGTTTCTACAGGGATTCATGCAACGCAGGCGGCGTCAATTTCTGAATCCTTTGTGCCGCCTTTTTATAAATATGCCCGGCGATAGTACTTAAAGTTGCAGATCAATGTCACTCCACAGTTCCGAGATGTGACCTTTCTCCAACCTTAAAGTTGATTATCCAACAAAGCACTACAGAATATGTTGAAAATACATTTTCCCATGCGTTTTCTCATATTAAAATATATCAAATAATTCAAAAATCGACAGATTACAAGTATACGTCATGTTTTTCACTTTCCCGAGATGCGGAAAATTGATTTAATCGATAATTTCCATAAGCCTGTATAAATGATTCATGTATCCAATCGCTACATAGAGTACTTACTGTTTTTACTGTTCCAGGGGAGTATATCACATACTAGAATATATTATAATGCTTCAGATATTGTTATGAGGCTCATTTGCTTCTCAAAATTTACGATAACATCAAAATGAAAGGTACGCATCGTTTTTTATTCTTTGTACAATAACTATGGCAAGATTAACAGCAACAGGTTGCACAGAATTGCCCTCCTAGCATTTTATCATCTTCATGGATTTACTGTGTGCAAAGGACCCTAGGCAGTACTTCATTTTCCTATAGCCGAGGCATAAATTATTATCGAGCGAAAATTAAAACTGTGATAAATGACGGCGCTTACACTAGCATGCATGGTCGAGCATATTAACTTTATGTACCTACAAAGTAAACAACTTAAGCCTACGTACGCTGCGTGTGCGGATTTTGACTCGGTCGCTCAGGACGGCGGCGGACTGTATGCGTTTTACATTGTAAACTATATCTTTGTCACAGGATGTTTCAGAGCTGGTAATTTAAAAGAATATGATTGGTGCTTTAAAAAGGTGTTCACTGACGACTAACCAGTAAATCTACTAGGAGGCTTTAATAAGTTACATATGTAATATTTACCTTAAAATATTAAGAAAACAGAATACCTGTATTACTCGTAACATATTTATAGTTATACTTGTACGTATGTTCATAACATAATGCACACAAACACAAAATCGTGAAATTAATTGCATTTCTAATCTAATCGTAAGCAAGAACTTAGGCTTTCGCGGCCGAAGTTAGATTGAAATCTTCGTCTTTTTGGGTTTCACCGCGTCTGTTTTTGAAATAGGGTTTACGTTTCACCCATACTTGTAAGGGACATTATCATGACAAGGAGGAAAGAGAACGAAAACGATAGAGTAACGTTGAACCTTGTACCTGGCGTTAAGATGGGGGTGGTAATGTTTGAACGCCAGAGGAAGGAGATTATGAAAGTAGAGAAAGCCGTTATGTGATTTAGTGCCAAATAGTAGAGAGGTAGTAACCATCTTCGCGGTTCAGATTATTTGGATGTTTTCGGCTTGCAAAAAAGGGGACTTCTGCTAGAAATCACACATTGTTAAACAAAATATTGTGACCGATTTCATGATGATGTTGGGCTGCTGCTGACTGGTTAAAGAAACCTAATTTTATGCAGCGCTTGTATTCATTAAGGCTGATTTTAATGGATCTGCCTATTTCACCGATATATACGGCATCTCACGAACAAGGGATACTGTAAATACGTCTAGATGCTAGAAGATTTATTTTGTCTATCGGAGATAGAAGAATCTGGGACATTTTGGAAGAAGGCTATAAGATAGTACCGATGAACTGTTTCTTAAGAATTTTACCAATTCTGTCTGTGACACCTTCATCATAGGGAGGTAATGCATTCGATCTATAATTTGGCAGGTCGAAAGTTAGTTTGGCTTTGAGGTGATTAATTGCAGATTGTATCTTATGATTATTATATCGGTGGTTGGCCAGACTGATGCGTAAGTGTTGTAATTCACTTCGAAGTTTGCATGGTTCAGAAATTGATATAGCATGGTTAACAAGAGAATTTAGGACAAAACGTTTTTGTGACGTATGGTAACAGGAAGACGCATGGAAGTACCGATCTGTATAGGTGGCCTTGCGATAGACAGAGTGGTCCAAACGACCAACCGGTAGACGAGTGACGAGGACATCAAGAAATGGGAAAGAATTATTGCTTTCGATTTCCATCGTGAATTTTATACCGATGTTGAAAATTGAGGTGATCTAAGAAGTTTGTTAAGGTGTCATTAATACATTAAACAGACTACGGGCGACTTATAAAAGCGTTGAAAGAAAAAGTCTTTTCATTCAACGATAAGAGATCTCGCATTTGCGCTCTTTTCAGAATAGATACACCATATGTATGTATGTATGTATATGCAGTATTAGAAAAAACCGTTGAAAAACTCCAATCAGATCTCGATTATCTGAAGCCAATCTTCAACACCTTCATCAACACGATGGATAGACGCAAAAACCACCAGAACACCAGKGCTGAACATTTAAACTCTTATTTTTGCATATAAGAGGGTTGCCAAATGATTAAGTAAAATTATCGACTTAGTATAGTGTGAAAAAGAATAACAGAAGGCTTAGTTCAATTTGTTAACGACGTCTCCGTGTCACCCATAATAATATACAACTGCTTACGTTACAGTGCATGTCAGGTAAGTACTGCCTACAACAGCTGTGTCCTAATCAAATCTTCAAACGTTTATTACCCAACGTCAACTGGTTGCCTAATTTGATATGGTGTTGGTTTCATCCTTTATGCTAAGGGACATTTCATTGCTCAGCTCACTCCACTCCGTAAAAGTAGAACTCGTAAAAACTTTATTATCTCGCAACGCCAAGATAATAAATTGAGCAGTCTATTCAACGATGTTCCCCAAGGGAGAAGACTGGACCGCTTCGTACTTTCAGGGTTTCAGGTGCGTATCTTACTGTATATACAATACCGATAAATAAAATTATCGTAAACCAATTGATTAATGATCTTTGGGACATTCGTAAAATATCCGTTAACTTGAGATCGCAGGGTGTACTGCCTGGTTTTATTTACGCAATCTAACGAAAAGTAGTGAATATATGGACAATGTTCATTGATTGACTATGTAATTATTTATTTCTCTTTGCAGTTTTGTATGCGATACTGTAAAGATAAATTATGCGAATTACGTAGGTTATTTAGCGAACGCGCTTTTTAAAAAACAACTTTATTGCTTGAGAGCAGTACAAAGAGTGATCTAACTTTTACAGCTGTATTATTACAACACCTCGCATTAAGATGCTAGGTATGCATTTATTTTATGTGTCGTCACATCTGGTGGTTGCGTAATTCCTCCCTTGGTAGTCCGGAGACTCCGACGAGGGTTAGAACTTGGCGTGGTCAGGCAGCTTGGTCCCTGTAGGGGTAGCTTCTTCTGGACTTTGGACTGAGTTTTTCTTTCTTGAATTTCTCCATAGGTGTACTAGGAAAAGGCCACCTATGATGACAGCAACATACAGCAGGGCGGTGCTAGATAGATGTAGAGTGTCTGCGTAGTTTCCTTCTGGGATTGGCTGTAAAATTTGAATATTATGACTTAATTTAGACATTTCTAATTTTGATAGTTCCAATTTCGGCAACGTGTTGCTTGGGACCTTTTTCTGCTGTGAAGTTGAGGTCTTCTAACAGGATTGGTTGGCCTCTGGAGGTTTGGTTGAAACGTAACAGCTGACCGGTGACGTAGATGTGGCAGTTTCCATTTTCTTTGAAGAGGAAGGTGCCTTGCATCTTCTTGCTGGACCATGTTTCCTTGCAGCTACTTTTAACTTCGGTTGGGCTGTCGAATATGGCTAGGTATTGATTTACTTCTTCCAAATATTCGAGTGACCATTTTCTTGAAATCTGTGTGACTTGGCATTGTTCGAATTTTGAAAGTAGGACGTTTTTCTCGCATGTAGTGTCGCTATATTTACGCGACTTTTGTTGGCAAAAGTATTCATCGGTAATCATAGTACATCTATGTGCAAGCGGTATCAGTTCTGAATCAGATTTTAAAATGTAATTAGATACTGGAATGATCGTTCTGAAGTTTTCTGTTGGTAAAGGCAAAAAATAGTAAAGATTGAATTTTTGTTTGTCATAAAGTGGAACCTGAAGGAAATATATTATTTCTTTGTTTAATATTGAACATTTTGGCTTAATTAGATGTCTAAATGTTTGCATGTTATTTACTTTTACTTCAAATGGAAATTGTTGTTGATAAAATGGCTCAATCTTCGTTAACTCGATTAATAGTTCAGAGTTTGTTATTATGCTGGGGTGTAGGATATTTATTTGGCAAAATGTGATTGAATTTTCGAGGTCCTGCAAAATGCTAATAATTATATTAAAAAGATGGATTAATTGATTGAAAATGTCTTTGGCAAAAAGTACATCGAGGTGATCATTGGTGTCACTTATAATTTTTTCAAGTTGCATTAACCTAGAAGTTAATAGAATTTCATTATGTCTAATGTTCGTTACTGTATAGTTGAATTTTTGAATAATTTCGTTATTAATAGAATATTGCTTATTAATTTGCTCGATAAGCTTGTTTTGGGTTTTCTTGATTTCATTTATTGAATTTTGAATATTTCGACCGTCTTCGCTGTCTAAGTTTCCAGTTAGTTGTTTAATAATAGTGCCCAGTCCATCGACTAAACCTCTTTTACTTCTGTTTGATTTTGTGAATATTTGAAGTTTTTCGTTTATTATGTCAATACTATATTGGGAAATTTTGAGATAATTTGAAATTTCTGTTTTGTAAGTTTGGTCTGCCAGAGTCATTGTTTTAATTTTGTCGTGCTGGGACAAAAGTTTTTCGAATTCGTCTATGAGTGGCGAAAGTTCGAAGTAATGTATTAGTACATGGTTTGAATTTTGAATTTTGGCGGTCCCTAGGTTTATTGGCAAAATACCTGGGTTCGTTGTGAGGTCTACTACATCTTGGCAAGTTAGTTCTGTTGTGAGGACGAGCCACACGCAGATGTACCTGCAAGAACGTTTTCGTTAGGTCGTTTTACGTTACTGATATGTAATTTTGTAAATTTTCTTCCAGTTTTAGAAAGATCAATTTCTGGTTTAATAGTTTTGCGGTCATAATCTACGCTAATGATTTTTTCTTTCTTGTATCGATTTCTTGATTTAGATCTAAAATTACTTTTAACGAATACTTTCTCTGGTAGTTTGGGAACTTCTTCTCTGTTTTCATTTAATTTGTTAATTTTGTGTTCTTTCTGATTTTTCAGGTTTGTATTGACGATTTTGTGTAAAGTTTCTATTTTTGTTCTGTGATTTTGGACAAAGTTGTTTATTAACTGTTGCTCAAAATTTGTGTCTAATATTTGTTTTGAATCGTAATGTCCGTTTAATATTTCGAAAGGGGTCATTTTAGTTGCGGAATGTATGGAATTGTTGTAGGCAATGATAGCGTACATAAATTTTGTGGCAATGGAATCGTTTTTGAACTCGTCTTGATTATTAATTAAATTTACATGTTCTAATAGGGTTGAATGAAACCTTTCAATTATACCGTTACTGGCTGGATGGTGAGGCGAACAAAAATGAGTTTCGATTTTATGTAAAGTTAAAAATTCTTTGATCAGGCCATTGTCAAATTCAGAGCCATTATCTACAACTAGCATGTGCGGTGTAGAATGGTGTGAAAAATAATGCATTAGATTTTCGGATATTTCCTGAGCTTGTAGCGTTTTAAGTATATATGCTTGAGCATATTTACTAAAAGCATCAACTATTGTTAGAAATTTATTTTTGTTGTATGTGAGAATGTCGGCGTGTACAATTTCGAATGGTTTTACTGGTGTTGGGGTAATATTGAATTTTAATTTTAAAGGTTTTCTGTCATATTTAACGACTTGACAAATATCACAGTTATTAATGTAATTTTGAATAGATTTTTGTAGGTTAGGCCAATAATATTTTTGTGTTAATTTCGCTAGTGTTTCATTCATACTACGGTGATTTGTTTTGCCTGTGTGATACATTTGTATGACATATTGTTGATCATTTTCGTCTGTTACGTCCTCTAAAATTTTTGTGCATTTTTTGAATTTTAGATTGCTGTCAAAATTTTGTTGTATATGGGTTGCAAAAGCTGAAATAATTTATCGTTATCAAAATATAGCGAATAAGATACATTTGGAACGATATAATTTCGAACAAATTCTGTGAATTCGGTTCCGTAATTATTTTCGGAAAGTTGTATGACGAATCGTTGTTTGCTGTTAGAAAATAGTTTTAGTATGCTTGGTTTAGCTGGATTAGATTTTACCAGTATAAGATGAATTTGGTTTTTTGCGAAATTTAGCGGGTCTTCTGTAATTTCTATATTACAGATTGGATTTTCGTGACTAGTATGGATTGTATTTCCATCGTCAAAATCAGACATAGCGTGATCATCAATTTCGGGTGTTTCTACTATTAAAGAATTATTATCGTCTTCTTTATTAGATTTTTCTTTATCAAATTTTGCATTAAACTGTTTCATATATTCGAAAAATGGTGATTCGGTTTCGTTTATATTTAAATTTGGAATTCTGGACAGCGCATCTGCATTTTGGTTTAATTTACCTTTTTTATAACAAATTTCGTAATCGTACTCTTCTAACCGTAATCGCCAGCGAACCAATTTAGAATTAGGTTCTTTCAGGCTAAAAAGCCACTGAAGCGGTTTGTGGTCTGTTACAATTTTGAATTTTTGTCCCAACAAGTAGGGTCTAAAGTATTTAGTAGCCCAAACAATCGCAAGTAGTTCCTTTTCTATTACGCTGTAATTAATTTCGTGTTCATTTAGAGTTCTTGATGCATATGAAATAGGTAAGTCCGAACCGACAGGGCCTTGTGACAAAATAGCTCCTATAGCGTAATTACTAGCGTCTGTTGTAAGTACAAATGGCTTTTCAAAGTCAGGGTATTGAAGAATTGGCTCATTCGTCAAGAGGGTTTTGCAGTGGTTAAAACAATTTATATAATCGGGATTTGTAATATCTATTGAGTTGTCCTTTTTTAGGCAACTTGTAAGAGGCTTCGTGATTTTGGCGAAATTTTTAATGAATTTCCGATAATAGCCGATTAAACCTAAAAATCCTTTGAGTTGTTTTGTTGTACGCGGAATGGGATAATCTAAAATTGCTTGAATTTTGTCAGGGTTAGGTTTTATGCCGAAAGGTGTTATAACATGTCCAAGATAATGTACTTCTTTTTTTAAAAACTCACACTTGTCTAGCTGTACTTTTAAATTGAATTTTCTGAGTCTATCGAAAACATTTTTTAGATTTAGAATATGCTCTTGTAGCGATGTAGAAAATATAATAATGTCGTCCAAATAAACAACACAATTTTTTACGTTACACAAGACATTATCCATCACTCTCTGGAAGGTAGAGGGTGAATTCTTAAGACCGAAGGGCATGCGTAAAAATTCAAAAAGTCCGTATTCAGTACTAAATGCTGTTTTACATGTATCTTGGGGTGCCATTTCAATTTGGTGAAATCCGCTTTTTAGATCAAGAGTTGTGAAATATTGGCTTTTGCCAAGTTTGTCAAGTATGTCATTAATATTGGGTATAGGATACCGATCGTCAATTGTTTGCTCGTTCAGTTTCCTGTAGTCAATAACGATTCTCCATTTTCGAATTCCTGACGCATCTAACTTTTTTGGCACAATCCATATGGGAGAAGACCATGGTGATTGCAAATGTTTATGATACCTTGTTCTAACATGGAATTTATTTGTTTTTCCACTTCTGCTTTATGTACCTGAGGGTACCTATAAGTTTTCGTATGAATGGGTGTTTCGTTTTTTAGTTTTATTTCGTGCTTGACGGAATTTGTGAAGGTAAGTTTGTCGTTATCAAAGTGAAATATGTCAGCGTATGATTTTAATAACTGAATTATTTGTCTCCTTTCTTCCTGATTAGTGTGACTAAGGCGAACCTTGGACAAATCAAATTTAAATTTAGAAGTTTCGAAATTATTTAAATTATTTTCGGGAATCACAAATTGATTTTCGGGAATTGCTTGAAATGAACAATTGCCTAAATCAAAAGAAATTTGTTTTTCTGATGGATTGTTAGCAGTTGTGAAAGCGTAATTGTTTTTTACTTCAATTAAACATTCAGGTAGTTGTAGTCCGTTAATTTCTTGTTCTGGTAAAAGTGCAATGCCGTTTTCAATGTTATCAATTTTGACTTTTATTGCCTTTTTACACTGAGGTTGTACAGTAATGCAGTTAATATTGTACTCCGAAAGTTTCTTCAGTTTAATGTCAATTTTAGTATTGGGCAAAATTAGCTTATGATTTTTTAAATCGATTAAAGCTTCTAAATTCTGCAAATTGTCTATGCCAAGTAAACAATCAAAGTATTTATGAAATTTGAAGATATGAAATTTAGTGGATAAGTTGTTTGATTTAAATAATTTTGGACAGGGGATACTTATACTGTAATTTTGATTACTAGTTCCATGTGCTGTAGAAATTACGTAGGGGTCGTATTTAATAAATTTAGAAAAGTATTTTTCTGCAATTTCCGGATTTATAAACGATTTTGTAGAACCTGTGTCTAGCAAACACTTGAGCTGAAAATTTTGAAAAGGAATAATGAAATATGGTAATTGAGATTGAGAATAGTCAATATTTAGTAGTTCGATTAGTTTTCCATTTCCGAGGCTTCTGTCTCTAAAAAATTATCTTCATTTGAAATTTGTTCATTTTCGTCAAAGTAATTTTCATAAGCCGGTTGATCGTTAACTTCTACCTCTGAATTTTCATTGTTGTGTAACTCTTCGCTTATAAAATTTTGGTGAGGCCTAAAGTTTTGTCTGAACTGTTCTGTAGGTCGTTGATAAGTGTTTCTTGTACTTATGCTCATAGGCGTCGGTTTTGGGGGCACATAACTTGGTTTTGGCTTAAAGACGTTAGTTTGAGACGGTCCTGGTTGGATTTGTCTTTGTTGCATCGGTTGCGCGTGCCTAAAGTTTTGCGGCAATGTCATGGGTCTTTGAGTAATTATTTTTGGTTTTTGAATATTTTTGTCGGTTATATTGAAATCATTTGTCAGAATGTGTAAAGCGCTGCTTAAATCATTGGGGTTTCTTGTACTTAAATAATCGCCAATTGGGTTATTCAAATGTTTCAAAAATACTCGTAACGCTAATTTCTGTGAATCCTCGTTAAGAACACTTCTCACGGGTTCGACGGTATTCATGTTGTTATGACTTATCTGCATGTTCAGATTATTCTGCACCTTGTTGAAGAATTCTAATGGTTTAAGGTTACCTTGTCTCATGTTGCATAGCTCTATCTTTAACGTCTGTAAGTCGCGTTTGTCAGAATAACTAGCTAACAGAGCGTTTTTTAATTCTTGCCAGTTATTAATTGTGTAAGAAGAAATATTTTTGGCTGCATCGCCTTTAATTTTAGTCTTGATTGACTTTAGCAAAAATTTGTTAAAGAAATTATTAGGATTTTGCTGGTCATAGAATTGAGTTATCAACTCTTCACTATTTGTGATAAAATCTGTCAACAAAGATTGATTTCCAGTAAATTCCGGAATCATTTGAAGATATTCCATCTTAAAATTTAAATGTGCCATGGTGGCTATATTTGTAACAATGTTATTTTGAGATTCTGTTCGAATTATAATATTTCGAATAAGAGGTGATCTGCTTCGAGATCTAATTAATTGATTCTCTGGATCGGAATCTGAATCACTTGACATCTATGTACTACTCCTACCTTGCCAAATACATGCGTCCAAGTGTTGTCCTGGAGGTCGCTGTCTGACGAGGTCGTCGTTTGTCGGAATCGCTTCCTCAGTGAGTCTAGGATACGACGGCTTGCGTCTCTTCACGATTCGCGTTAACTACCGCTTTTCGGGATCTTTGCCGTTAATGTGTTAAACACAACAAATTTGCACTAGGAGTCCGTACACTGAAGTAGGCCTATTGTCAAATTTGCGGCAGATCCTACTGACTGCGCCAATTACGTAGGTTATTTAGCGAACGCGCTTTTTAAAAAACAACTTTATTGCTTGAGAGCAGTACAAAGAGTGATCTAACTTTTACAGCTGTATTATTACAACACCTCGCATTAAGATGCTAGGTATGCATTTATTTTATGTGTCGTCACATCTGGTGGTTGCGTAATTTGCGTTGTTTAGGTACTTCTTAACCGATTAATACAAACTAATATATAGTATATATTACTACATACTAGAGTTGGGACTATCCGAATTAACATTCGGAATGTTTCCGATTATTCAAATATTCGGATGATTCCGATTATTTCAGAATATTCGGAATACGATTATTTTCACCGCGCTTACTGTCATACCGATGATAACCACCACAGGATGCGATGGAAACTTTTTACTGGAATCAGAACAGGAAACAATTCGCGCAAGGAAGGTGAGTTATGTATCGAAACTTACAGACTTACCGAATTACGCAATCGCTCGCGCTTGTTCGATACCGACAATAAGCTCATTCCGCTGGCTGTTTGTTGGAATATTCGTTCAAATACAAAATACAAATACAAAAACAAGTAGAATACAATACAAAAACATAGGCAAGTTATAATATAAAAACTTGGAAACCTGTCGAAATACATGATCGCCTACGCTTGCTCGGTATTGATGCCGTTTCTTCACGCGCTATTTTCCGTAATATTATTTCCAAGTCCAAAAACGGAATTGGGTATTTGCCATGTATTTATATTTTATTAAATTACATATTAATAGGTAGCATATAATCGACAAAACAGCTGTGACAGCTTATAAATTCGAAAAAATGGATCGTAAGGTGTATTTTTGATATTAAAAATGTGAATAATTAAAGGGACCGCCAAAACGCGAACATATTGGCCGTGACGTCAGGTGTCTTGTAAATGGCCGCTTGTTTAGATCTGGGGTTAGCGCGTCACGGGTCAGCCTCAGCCCGTCAATTTATCAGTTTGTTGTTTGCGTTCATTTTGTGACAAGCGAATTAAAATACGCCAAGAAAAAGTCAAATACTTATGAGTTATGACTTCTGAAGGCATGTTCATTGTTATGGAATTTGTGTACAGCGACGAGCGGTTCAACGCGGCGGAGATGAAGAACGTAAAAGCAAAAAGTAATAGCATAAGTGAACTTTTTATCAAATTAACGTAGCATTGATAATTTGATCACAGTGGGTTGTTGGAAACATAAAAACATAAAAATGTAAGATCCAAAAATGTACCCTAAACTTGACATTTATTTTAGAGGTCAGAATAAATATAAATTGCCAATTATTTTCGGTGCTCTTGCGGCTCGTTTCCGGTCTGGCCAACAGTCGAATATATGGGGAACAACGTCGTTTTTTGTTATAACATTTCCCTCTATCAACTTAAAACAGATATAATTTTTTATATCCTCTTCAAGCTATAACAAAATGGAAACTGAATGGTAAACACTTATAACCCGAAAAGAAATAATAAAACTTACAGTAAGAATTAAGATGATCTTCACAACAGAAAAACAAACTTTGCAATTTCGGCATATCACGTCTAGGGCCTTAAACAACTTTTTCATACGTTGATAATCTCGAGGAATGGTTACAAAAGTTTTGTTAGCTGTACTGACTCAAGTACCCTTATAACCATGTACAAAACAACTCTTGTTTTATTTTCCATACATAATAGATACTTGTAAAACTACACAAATAACTTTMTGGTGCTACCTCTTACACTGCCCTTTCGAAAAGCACCACGCAAAAGCTTTTCCAATACAAGAATGATACTACACCATTAAACAGCACGCTACTCGGTAATGTTTACACGACACTTGACGTCACGAGTTGAATAACCTTGGATAGAAGCGTTTTGGCGGTGACTCCTAAGATTCGAATTTCAGACCTGAAATTCTCTACCAACAAATATTTTTTTGTTTTTTTAACATGGCGTAGGATATATATGCACTTCAAGATTCATTTTACGTAATTTTCAAAAAAAGTGATAATACCCAATTGCGTAAACTTCAGTACGATTCTGTCTGACAGAAGCAGTTAGTTTCTTAATTATTATAATCATTGTCGTTATTAACCATGACTTTAGCTTTTAATTTCAATAACGTTTGCAGAAAATAATATGGGAATAAAATTGAACACCGATAACAAGATCTTATTGAAAATTTATACAGAATACAGAAATGACATAATCACGCTGTATGCAATTTTTGGTAAGTAAAAAAATTCTAAGTATAGTTTTACGCAAAATTCATGTACCTATAACTAAGCCATAATAGGTATTGCAATTTTGTACATGGTAATCTTTCTGTACAGGGCAACGCAAAGCAGTCCTTTTTTTAGATTAAAGGGTATAACCACGAAATCTAATCTAAATTTGAAAATCATAAACACCAACTGCAGCTCGATCGCATGGCGAAGCGAAGGATACCGAACTAAGGCGACGCGCGTGTCGATTCTATTCTGACGAACGCTTCGCCCACTTTATTCCGATTATTAACGTCTTCGGAATCGGAACATTCCGATTCTTTCAATCATCCGATTATTCCCAACTCTTCTCCATACTGACTATCGTTAGAATCTGTGGAGAATTTTTTAATATTTGTAAACTGGATGAATGAAAATGGAGAGATCTTGATGACTGACGTTATGTTGAAGGTAATCCAAAATAACTCTGGCTGCGAGTGTTCGTACATATTCTGGTTGAGAAGCAAGTTAGACAAAGCACATACGTTCAATCAGCTTGTCTAACTGATTCAGAATGTTTCACAATGAATGCACCTTTGAATCCATTCAACATATTTTTCTCATTGGCAAAACACCATTGCTCCAACGAAGCGGTGCACATGCCCTTCCACCAAAATTAACGATCGTGTCTCGGTGGAAAAATGACATAGTTGGAGATCAAAACTACTTGTATTTGAAATAAACTCTGTGGCTTTAGTTAGCAAATGTGTATTAAAGAGAAGAACAACGTTTCTTTAACGTTACCAGTCTCACATGATCAGAATAATACTACAGCAAACTAATAAAAACAATTGGGTATTATCACTTTTTTTTGAAAATTACGTTAAATGAATCTTGAAGTGCATATATATCGTACGCCATGTTAAAAAAAATTCGTAGGTAGAGAATTTCAGGTCTGAAATTCGCTTCTATCCAAGGTTATTTAACACGTGACGTCAAGTGTCATGTAAACATTACCGAGGAGCGTGCTGTTTAATGGTGTAGTATCATTCTTGTATTGGAAAAGATTTTGTGTAGTGTTTATTGAATGGACGGTGTAAGAGGTCGCACCAAAAAGTGATTTGTGTAGTTTCACAAGCATCTATTATGTATTGAAAACAAAACAAGTGTTGTTTTGTACATGGTTATAAAAGTACTTCAGTCAGTACAGTTAACAAAATTTTTGTAACCGTTCCTCGAGATTATCAACGTATGAAAAAGTTGTTTAAGGCCCCTAGACGTGATATGCCGAAATCGCAAAAGTTTGTTTTTTTGTTGTAAAGATCATCTTAATTCTTACTGTAAGTTTTATTACTCTTTTTAGGGTTATAAGTGTTTACCATTCAGTTTCCATTTTTTATAGCTTGAAGAGGATATGAAAAATTATATGCGTTTTAAGTTGATAGAGGGAAATGTTATAATAAAGAACGACGTTGTTCCCCACATATTCGACCGTTAGACAGACCGGAAACAAGCCGCAAGAGCATTTTTTATTCTTACATTTTTATGTTTACAAATAGTATGTTTCCAACAACCCACTGACACTGTGATCAAATTATCAATGCTACATTAATTTGATAAAAAGTTCACTTATGCTGTTGCTTTTACGTTCCTCAACTCCGCCGCGTTGAACCGCTCGTCGCTGCACACAAATTCCATAACAATGAACATGCCTCCAGAAGTCATAACTCATAAGTATTTCACTTTTCTTGGCGTATTTTAATTCGCTTGTCACAAAATGAACGCAAACAACAAACTGATAAATTGACGGGCTGAGGCTGACGCGTAACGCGCTGAGCGCTGATGTAAACAAGCGGCCATTTACAAGACACCTGACGTCACGGCCAGTATGTTCGCGTTTTGGCGGTCCCTTTAAATATTCACATTTTTTATATTAAAAATACACCTTACGATCCATTTTTTCGAATTTATAAGCTGTCACAGCTGTTTTGTGGACTAGATGCCACCTATTAATATACAATTTAATAAAATATAAATACATGGCAAATACCCAATTCTAATTATGTTCGCACATTGTAAAAGAAACTACCAACACATTGACCTTTGGACTCTCACCACTTGATGTCGGAGAAGTTACACAGTTGATGACAAAGCTTCCTAATAAGTTTACTGCTGGTGATGATCTCATTCCCAGTTTTATTAATTGTGACTCCAGGTACGCATTTGCTCCACCTTTGTCCATGTTGTTCAATTCCTTCAAAATGGAAGCGTGCTAGAGTTTGTCTTGTTCTAAAGAACGGAGATAATTCTCGGATTTCCAACTAGAGACAAATCTCAATTTTGTCGAATTTTGCATAACTGTTTGATCAAGCTTTATACTCCAGAATTTATAAAGCATATTTCTTCCAATTAAATTGAATTTGTTTCTGGTCGTTCTATGGTCACCAACCTTGCTCCGTTCACGCAATACAGGTATACAAGGATCATGTCAAAATTCTTGCACGCAAAAACACGGCTCGCAAATGAAACGTATGTTTTAAAAGATTGCAATAAGGTCGTTCAATATAATCCCCTGGCATATCCAGAACACGTTGCCATCGCTTCGACAGTAATGTAATGACCTTAAATACGCCATTTTTGTCAAAATGTTTCAGTAGTTAGAACGCATATGCTGTTGCGGGGCTTTTATCCTTCCAAGTCAATAAATTGGACTTCACGAAATTCTCCTTTTCACTGGAGGAACAGAACGAAACCTGAAGGACTCATGTCAGGTCTGCACGGGGGATGTGGGAGAATTTCACATCAGTTCTTCTCGCAAACTCCTTTGGCTGCTACTACTAGAACGCTTACTCCATCAACTACTGCTAGTACTACTATACGCTGTCGCACCTTGGAAACTAGACAACTCCAAAATAATGTCTCCTTGGTTTAAAACTGTTGAAATGACTGCAAACAGTTCATAATTTTTGAGTAATCTTTATAGATAAGATTCTTAGATGACGAAGTTTCTGTAAGAATACCTCCGATTTTCTCATCTACCATAGTAAGATGTAGAGAGTGCGTCACAAGAAAAGTATAACTTCTTACAGAAATTTGAGTATGTAGAACCTGAGATATTTTCTCCCGCACTTTAGCTACTTCTCGCACAAGTTCTTCAATTTCCTTTTTAAATACTAGTTTTTTTGGTCGACAAAATACTGGACTGACGAAGCACGTTCATTTTTCTATATTGGGTATAATTTAGTCGCAAACAATTTTCACAGGACACATGAAATACGTACGTAAGTACAAATGAGTCATCATACTGCCCATCGTTGTCTTCTTTTCGTAGCACTGCTTATAATTTTGCGTCATGAAATCCCCATTTATAAACAGCAGTCAAACATGAGGTATAGCTTCTGAATAACATGCATGCCTCCCGTGATTCCGATACTTTCTTAATAATATCTGCTGCAGTTCTTAAATAAACATCAAGAATGGAGACTGTATTCTGTAGCAAACATTCTTCAAAGTTCATCTCCAGCAAATGCTGAACCCTTCAATGTTCTGTTGATTCCGAAGCTTCTGTTAAAGTGGTTTTTGGTCTTCTAATTTGTTTTTGTTGAATTATACCTTCAAAAATGAAATAATTTTAGAACCACTGAGATATATATGTTTAAAATTCGTTAGGCTAGAATGGCAGTTTTGCGACTTCTGTTGAAATTGCTTCCTAATCCTCGCACATTTACTTCTTAATTTTTCTTTATATAATTATGCCAATATAATTTTTAAAAAAACGTATGTTACATTTCTTTATTGACGTATTTTCCCCAAACCTCTAGCTCATTTCGTTTAATCTTGTATTTTGGAACAAACAATTCTAGCCGATTATGACAATCGTTTGTACGTACTTAGTAAGTAACTAAGGAAGAACAAAAAAGCTATTACAATTTATTTTGAAAATGTATAGGCTCATTTTTAAAACTAAGGAACAAAAAAGAATACCAAAGCATTAAATAAAATTTTCAACAGTATTATTTATTAACAAATTATGGTTATACATTTGTTTGATGTTGCGATATCGCGCATTCAGGAAAAATTTCTTTATATTTAATCGACTTTGGTCACATGGTGTTATTTACATGTTAGGACTTGCATTTAGAGGAAGTAAAAATAACTTAGATGGTATCGAATAATTTTTTTTTCTTAATATAACTAACAAACAAAATTCTACAAATCTGAAAAGCTTTCAGATGTTGTACCATTTCACAAGGACGGGTGAAAACTAGCTACTGTAACTGCAGCATCACATCAACAATCGAAAAACGGTCGCACAAGTTACAAGATTGTTCACAATAATTAATTCAGTATTATGCTGATAGTATATCTTGTATAATTTAATAGGTTATAAGTAAATTTCTTTTTACGTGCACTGAATAAAATGATATGATACAAAGTGGGCAGCATACAAATGATTTAGTATATATAACCCTATCATTTTGTCTTGTCACCTGCTTATGTTTTGAAATAGCGAGCAGAGGTTGAATTTTACTGCACCAATCAACCTGTCTGGGGCAAGCTTATATAATACTAAAAATCCGAACAGCTCACTATGGTGCCTACATGTACAGCCAGCGTAGTACACCTATTCATGCGCATAGCTGATTGATAATCATTATTCAACAGTTGTAGTACGTAAAACGTTACGATCAAACGCACATTACACGTAATTAATAGTACAGGCGAGTGATTTTACAGTATATTCGGTGCGTTTGAAGGGATATTGAATTATATAACGGCAAAGCGTACGGCGCCATATCAAATTAAAAACCACCAAAAGACAAGAAGCAAACCACGCCTGTGGCGCCGCCAAACCCAACAGGTGGGAAACATAGGAGTCTAGCCTCTTAATACAAATCGAGTCACTTGTTTTCTGTATATCTCTATTTGACCGTGTACTGTACTCGCGTGGCTTGTCACTTGTTCGACGTAAAACTAATGTTATGTAATTTCGGCTTAAATGGTATTACAAGTTGCTAATGTGTAGGACAGATAAACCTACTTATTTTTTATGGGACCTATATCGAGTGTTTATGTAAATTAGAAAATGCGACACACTCTGTCCATGTAACTAGCTGATTTAGTGCAACAACTCAAAGCACTTAACGCTGCCTCCTCCGTGTCCATTTTATTCATTCTCGGTCGATCACTCTAAAAACGAAACTGTTATCATGTTCGATGTTGTGCAAAATCCATTGCCACGCGTTACTTACAGGATCGTAGAATTAATATTTTGCGGTTCAACAACTGGCCACTGTGTCTGAAAAAATGCTATGAAAATATCTCTTCTCTACTGCGAGTAATACCCTACAGTTCCACCTTGCATCCACCATTAGCAGATTAGATTAGTTAGTAAAGTTCTAATAACTAGGTTCTTTGTTACCTCCGTAGAATAGCTGATTTAATCCCGCGGGAGTATTACCTATCTTTAGGTTGGGTAATGCMGCTCTAGACCAATCGCGAATACCGCACGAAGTCAGTCTGATTTGAACAAGTGTCGCGGCATTTTAAATGAAATAAATATAAAAAATTAAGAAAGGTGAATCGTTCTTGTTCAAACAATGATCGTGTAAATATTGTATTTTTTTTAATATGAAATAAATATTCGAATTTTTAATATTGTAAAGCCCATTGATGGTAATTTTAATCTTTTTTTAACTATCCATGGTCTCAGAATTGGATATTATTAACTCTTCTGATTTGTTTGCCACCAGACAGGCAAGCGGAGACTATTTCAGTTGATAAGTTAAGCACCACTGAATATATATGAAGTAGTTGTAGAATCTGGAAAACCTATTCACATACACACAAATTATCGAATGTAGTTTCAATCTTGCCCAATATTGTTATCAAAAAATGTTATTATCTCAAATAATATTGATAAATCCAGTTTAATTGAGCAATTGCTACTTTTTACAATAAATTAGAAAAACACCTATGCAGCTGTATGCAGGCTATTTAGTTGACAACTAAATTTCAAAGGATTCGTTTTTTGCATCAGGTAGTTAAGCCAAATACTTCCACTGCACTACGTTTACCAAAATCCATGTCATTTCACACGGCTCATCCAATTTTATTTGTATTTCTAGGAAACAAATACAGAATTTGAAATAGAAACTTATGTAAGAATTCCAAATTTAGATTTGGCATCAAAAATTCATAATAAACAGGAGATCAACAATAATTTGACGAGATGATACAAAGATATATGCGTAAAGAAGTAAGCAGATTACATATTTTAAATGTGTTTAAATTAATATTTGTTTTGTTATAGTCTATATATTTGTGTTATTATAATAAATGAATTTCTATAAAACTGTACATATAATATACATATAATATACATATAATGATCTATCTTAATTTCGCATTTTAATTATTAATTCATGTTTTTCTTTTCTTATATGACTTTTTGTTGTGCTGTGAAATTAGCAGACTATAATTCCATTAAACGATTTTGATATAACTGTATGTATTCATTTCATTCTAATTATTATGTTTCATGTTTCTTGCCATGTGGTTATGCGTTTATTTTTTTTTGTTGATTTTGCAAAATTATGTAAATAGTTTTTAGAAAAGATCAGGTGCAAGTTGGTAGGTAAGTTAGAGAGGGGTTATAAAGAGTGGTGTTGAAATTAGCTGTAGGATTAATTGCTTTGATACTTGGTGACGAACACACCCCATTCCTATTCGACTATAAATCATCAAATGCGCCGCCTTTGCGGCCTTCTGTGTAATGCTTAGTTTATGTGGTTTTGCTTTCCATAATCATGTTTTTTTTGTTCAATAATGTATCACCTAATTTTACAGAAATCATACAGCCATTAAATAGGGCTCCTAAAGTAAAATAGAGACGACTTAAAAGTATAATCTAAAGGGTAAAAACGAGAGGTGGCTCAACTATCCGAATAATTTAAATGTATTTACTCATAATTGCAACAAATTAAAGAAACGCTGTTTTTTTAAGTGAAGGTAAAAAATTATTTACTATCTCTTCATCTGTACTGACATGTAGATATCTGTATACATAGCCATGCAGATGTAGTGAACTCCATGATGTGTTCTGTCCTTAGTGATTGCCTCGTATAAGCTAAAAGGATAAAGTTATGTAAGGCGAACTAACAAAGTTTTTTGTTTCAAAGTTTTTCTATTTKTTCAAACAAAATCATCAAGTTTCACTGCAGTGCCATACCTCACGTAGAGCTTTATGGAATGAACCTGCATGGAAAGTCTGTATTTTAAATTTGKTAATACATGGATCACTAAAACCGCTKAAAATAGTTCATTTTCCACTTGAAACTCTGAAGCCTTTATTCGTTTGCGTGGGATATGCCCTTCGAGCGATCGAATTAACTTATAATCTTTCCTCATTCGCTAGCTCTTAATACCCTTTCCTTCGCCGACGTCTAATAAATTCATGCAAGGCTTCCAAGAAACGACACAGAATACATGAATTATAATGGATTCTAATGATGAATGAAGCATGGCATAATTTGGCGACGGCGCCAACGCTCTGTGCAATACAACCGTACCTACATGCGTCTAGTGGGTATATAGCTGCACTTAGCCTTATTCCGCGAATCTAACCAGTGATTCATTGCGCATTGTTGCCATTAGCAGATCTATTTGTGTACCTGTAGGAGCATACTAGTGTATAAACAGTTTTGTATCCCTTTACGCTGCGCCGAAGCCTTAAAATATTTCATTGGTATAACGACAAAAAAGTGCTTAGCAAATGTAGCAACTTTTTTAATTACCACTTGCAATAAACGCTTCAGTTGTACAAGATATTCGTATGTAGTTATTTAAAAAATGATTCGAATTCAAGCGTCTAAATCTGATAAAATAATTTCATTTTCATCGAAAAAGTATTATTAGTTAATTGTTATTAGAACTTGTCCTAAAGAAACCACTGCAAATAAATTCCTTTGAACTGCACGAAAAGGCGACAAAGTCAAAAAAAGAAGTTCAAGTAGCATTAGCCGCAATGAAAATATGAGATATAGACAGTAATCTAGCGACATCAAAATATTTCTAAAATTATTCTCCTTTTTTCTCTACCATGGTTACAATAACATTCTTTGATCAGTCTGTCTTCATTATTTTCGATTGAATGTCATATATTTGTTATATTAGGGTTGAATTGAGTTCATAGCTTCTGCAGTTCAGTCATAAGGAAATACTTCGAATATTTATACAGGTTTTTGCAAATTAGTAGGTTATCGCGATAACCCTAGAGTCTTGAGGCCAAAAATATGACGATTTTGTTATTGGTAAATTTGTTTGTACGATATAATCTACAGTTTTGGAGGTATCGAGGTGAAATTTGGTAAGAGTTTGTAGTATTTACACCTAAGTGTATCTCTAAATTATTGTTAACATTCTATAAAAACAAATGAATATCGGGGGCTTTATAACTTTCTAACCCCCCCCCAACTTTTTTTTAGCGTACGCCCATAAGACCAGCAGTTTCTAGTACAAAACTTCATTGTCAGTTTGTTTGGTCTCTTGTAATTTTTAGATGAAATGCTTAGATTCAGAGATAAACGCCGTTTTGTGGGGAGTAAGCGAATTGGGTCCCGGCCGATGCAGGTATACTAAATCTGCAATGCAAGTTGGGTTCCAAACATAGGCGAGTTGGGTCCCAGTAAGCAGTAGTGTTATAAAAATATTTTCTTAGAAATTCTATAATATCTAGTATTCCACATAAACATCGTATATATAAGTATAGGTAACAACTTTGATTATGAATAACGGTCGCAACTTCAGATGCAGGGGGTCTCGACCTTTTGGTTTAATAAAATTAAGCCAACTCTTTTTTCATTGCCAAGCTTTCGTCTTTATTTAAGACATCATCATGGCATCTACAAAACTGACCCTTTTTCCGCATGTCCCAAAATTTCGACCACTGATAAAAGAAGACAGTTGTTCTTAGGGTTAATATCCTTCATATTAGACAATAACTATTTTACTTACCAAGAAAAATACTGCAAACAAATTTTTGGTTGTGCCATGGGCTCAAAATTGAGTCCAATATTAGCGCAGTACATAATCGACCATCTACTTGATACCTGCATACCGAAACTATCTTATAATTTATTTTTCATCAAAAAATTTGTTGACGATGTAAATTATCTTTAAGTTACAGAAAGCTCTACCGATCAAAAGGCTGCTATGCTGTTTGAACCGTAGCATATTGTCGAGAACAAGTACCAGATTTTTTTGCACTACATACTATATCAATTTTCTGACCCTGCACAGTCATATTAAAGTTGGAAACCATTTTGTTATATATTATATTCTACTTGTCATTCACCAAACCCATTTTAAAGTATTATTTTTCACAACATATCGGAGTGTTGTACAATAAAATCAAATTGTATGGGCAAAGGTCTACAAAGTTTGGTGACCTTTTTCGATCGGTGAGGGATGAAGGCTGAAGATTATGGTAATGCATGTTTACAAAATAATAATTTGCTGTCAAAAACATTGCACGTGCACAATTATTGTTCAGCATGTTCTTTGTGTGGCCAGTCACTCTCCCTTAATAGTAAAACCATAAGGTTTTGTAGATTTCGTGGGACTAGGTTCTAAAATGATGAGTCATTTGTTTGTTTAACTACGTTTCGGCCCTTTTTGTTGGGCTTTCTTTTGGGCGGGCTGTTTTTATTTGTTTTGTCTTAACTGTTCACATGGTCTGTGTACTCGGCTTCATTTGTGTGCCTCTTGAAGCGGCACGTGAACAGTTAAGACAAAATAAATAAAAACAACACCCCTGAAGAAGGCCCGACAAGAAAGGCCGAAACGTAGTTAAACAAACAAATGAGTCATCATTTTGGAACCTAGTGCCACGAAACCTACAAAACCATATACTAGAAAGAGTTGCACAAAAAAGAAGCATAAGATTGTGCAATAATATTTTTCACACCATTGCTCAGTGCTGTGCAAGAGTCAAAATTACTTCTGCAAAATGTGTTCTATTGTATGAGAGGTTTTAAGATCTTCTTTGGTCCGTGTGCGATCTGATGTTTATACCTACTAATATATTTTTCAGGAAAATGGGATGAAAGATACATTAACAAAGTGCGTATTTATCTGTTAGTTGGATAGAGAAGGTGTATCATTTAATGATCGATTTACCTTTCGAAACCAAGTGCAGAGGTCACGTAACGCCTTGACTAGACCAGCTCTGACAACTAGCAGTGCCAAACCTACCGGAGCATTAAGGGATTGCAAATTACATTGAGCAATTGTTTTATCAGCTAATGGCCACCGCGGCGTATTCCGCTCTGAAGCTCGAAAATGCTGAGCGACGAGCGATTCAGCTGCAAATGCACCGAATGGCGTACAGCAACTTCAGATGTAGTTAATTTTGATGCATGCCGCTTTGACCTCGAACCTGAATAGGATTTTGGTGATACAATGGTTAGTACATTTGACTATAGAGATTGAAGAACATCAAAACTGATGGAAACTGAGATCTGCAGGTTAAAGGTTTACCTATATGGATACTACTATAACAATGGTTCAAACCATCGCATCGTACCTACTGATTATTCCATTTTGAACCTAGGTTAAATAGGATGTACCAGTTAAGCGGCATATTAAATTATTGTAAAAATTCTAAATATTTATTTAAATATTCAAAAAAATTAGAAGCTTTTAAAAGAAACATATTTATTTCCAATGCCAAAAAAAGTAGCTGTAATTGAACTCATTCTTAATGTTATTATTATAGCAATTATTAGCAATATTTTGCTCCTTTTTTAAATCTAGTTCCATACTGAATAAAACAGCGTATTTAACCTTTTACAAAAGCTTTATTGTTACGTTCGTAGATTAGTGTATGTTAATCAGAAGTTACCAAGCTTATTTTTAATAGTCATTGTGATTGTAATGTGGTGAAAACAGGTACCCAGCCTCCTAAACCGTACGCTTCGGAGTACATCCCATGTACATTTATACTACAAGGTTAATGTATGTAGATTTAAAACGGCACTGCCCCTTTATGTAAGTGTACGTTGCCTTAATTTAGTATAAAACAGCACACACTGAACGGGATATATTCGGCCGTAACATAAAACCTGTGTGGGCATTTATTTATTAAGACATCAGTTTGTTATACGAATGAGTTGGACTTTAACTTGCAGTAAATGTCTAACTTTATTCGAAATCAAATTGTCTGGTACAAAATCAGTTTTACTGCTTAAAATTACTGTGTTTATATTATATTTACGGTCGCCTTGATGTGAAAAATGAAAAGCTATTCTCGAGTAGGTATTTGTTGTAGTAAGAACGAAACAGGATAGGCTGCTTTTCTAACTCCAATGCACACTGTTTAGTAACAACTCAATACATTAAATACAACAAAGGTAATCTTTTGCGCCTATGCTACGTCCATCGTACTTTCTGCTGTGATGTTATCTTTCCAGAATACGTAGTTTTTTTTACAGAAAAGACTGTTAATATAGGAATATACACCTGTGTTTTCAAAATTTTGACAAACCGTTAAACCTTATCTAGACAAGAAGACATTTAAACAACAAAAATCCTAAATGAAGAGGCAATTTATAACATTTCCGCTTACTAAACACAATTTAAAGAATATCTCACTTATACCACCTTAACAAGTGCACAAACGTATTGGTTTACTTGTTGAACCGTTATTTTACTTCTGAAGATTCTGTTGTGCAGTGAAACCAGTGATGTAAAATTACCGGTAATTTAAAATCGGGTAATATTACCGGTAACATTGGTAACAATGGTAACATCCGCAAATTTTGTAGATTAACAAAATTGTGTTAAAAAAAACTTAATCTTTATTATCTGAAACGAAAAACAACAAAATAAACATTTTTTTCATTAAATAACATTAATAATAGACATTTCAAAATAAAAACATTGGATTTCTGACAATGTCAACTATAATAATCTCAAAAAAACAAAGTTATAATAGTGAAGACTGAATAGCATTTTACTTTACGATTTCACGAAAAATGATAGCGGCATATTATCTTCTTCCTCATCTTGTTCCTCGTTTTCCTTCTCAAATAGCAAATCCCCACCTTGCTCTTGATTCTGCTCGTCATATTGTATTCCCTCGTCTTCTTCCGTTTCATGTTCCTGATTTGCCTCGTTGTTGATGCTTTTAACTTCATTCGGATGCATGAGATGAAAGTTATGGGATATGTATGTGAGTTTCCCTGCTCTATCCACCGAAAGCCTGTTACGTTTTGCTCTATGAATAAATCCATACCTGCCAAATGAACAAGAGAAAGAACAATTTAATAATCGTGTATTCGTACGAGTAGGTGCTTACCTGCTAAAACTTCTCTCTGTTGCCGCTGTTGATACCGGAAGATCCAATATGTCAACTGCAAGTTCTGACAGCTCACTAGTGGTACAAATTCCACTCCACCACAAATCTGCCTCCATAGTTGTTTCAGTTTTCATCACGAATTCCTTTCCAAAAAGTTCTTTACGAGTTTTGTAAGCTGCTAAATCTCGAATAATATTTACTGCTTGTTGTGAATATTTTGGGTGTTTATTTGCAACATTGAATATAAATTCCGTTGCAACAAGTTCTTCTTCATTGGTCAAACCATTCGATCTTTGAGATGGCTCCAGTAAATGTGCAGCGAAATGAACACATGACAAACTTTTCAACTTCCTTTTTTCCATTACAGATTTAAGTGTGGCCTGTTCTTTACGCAGCATGGAACATTTGGTAACATCAAGATATTTTTGTAGTTTAATGTTTACTTCATTAAAACAAGTGACCACCTTTCCAATCTTTGATTTATCACATTCAAATGTTGTGATCCAAACAGAAATTGGGTGTAATAAATTATACATTAGTTGAACTCTGCACCAGAAAATATCGTCCAATAAACTTTGTTTTGTTTGCAAGGAGAGGATGTCTACTATAACTTGATCGTCATCCACTGCTAAAGCTTGTAGAGCATATTTTGTGTCAATGAGACTTTTTAGAGAATAAATGAACGAATTCCATCTCGTCGTAACCGGTAGCTTCAATGAAATGCACACATTCTTGTTTGTTTTTTGAATTATTTCAAATCTGGCATGGAGAACGTGAGAATTTTTTATTTCTTTAACGATGGATGTAGCCTTTTCCTTCAAAAGTGTCACTTCGCGTATTTTTAAAATGTCACCTACCATTAAATTCAAGCAGTGGCACATACATGCGTACGAAACAATAAAATCATATTTTTTGAAATTATGTTTCTAGCCTTCTAGGCTTCTAAGATGTGGGAGCTGCTGCTTCCTACAAATGAAGCGGAGTTGCAGGTGGTGGTGGTCGTGGTACAGCTTTTTGAGGCCAAAGACACTGTGTCATCATTAGATTCCATCTCAATTGAATTAGCCTCATCCTCATCTATTGTGAATATGATTGTATTTGCAGCTGAAGCTTCGGTTGGAACATGGGCCTTATTTTCACTGTGTAATGCGTTTTTGATTTGAGCAGGTGCTTTTAGACATTTCAGTAGGTGTCTCGTTTGTCTGGTGGCATTTCTTTTGAAAATACTTTTGCAATACATGCACGCAAAATTATTCGCATGCGGTGTGGCCTTAAAATATTGCCACACAGTGCTCTTTGTTTTACCCATTCTGCAAAGAAATATTACACCTGTTCTGTTTTGTATCCACTTTACAATCGGTACATACATCCATGCACTATGTACCTGCACACTGCACATATAACGAGAAATATAATGAAGAAACTTACCTTTACCTTTACTTTTGCGCAAACGACGGGACAAATAGTGGCGAAGGCGATGGCGTCCGTCACACTCACATCACAACTTCACAACTCACACAAGTCCGTGCATATTCTTCGTAGTCGCGTGCTGCTGCACTGCAATAAATTCGTTGCGCCATATAAATTAGTGCGCAGAATCCCCGGTAATATTACCAATGTTACCAGCAGGGTCGGGTAATATTACGTAACTTACGGTAATTTACCGGTAATATTACATTGGTAATATTACCCCTAACATCACTAAGTGAAACAATTATCATACTAATAATTGTCCAGCATATTGTTAAAAAATAAGAAACAGAACTATGTAACTTAATAAGTTTAGAATGTATACAATTGATAACATAGCTACTCCATTAAGTAACGGCCTTAGACCACGGTTGGCATTATTCAAACAAAATGTTTAGAAGAGCATGTTTTAAACTTGTTTAAAACACCGCTTCTGTTTAAAACTTTGTTTTAAACAAATCTTTAGAACATTTGTACTAAACAATGTTTTATTACTAATGTTTTAAACAGTGTTTTTTTACGACTATTGTGTGTGAATCATTAATTATTACTATTAAGCTCGTTTATCCTGCACAAATAGAAAGACAGGATTATTAGTAATTACATATCTACATAATGTCACCACACATTTGCATTACAAATGAATCGAATGCAAAACCAGGCCCAGTTAGTAAATACGTGCTTTTTCAAACTTAAAAAAGAAGGCATGTGCAGTATTTTGTTTTTTCATATTTTATATTTCATTTGTTTTTGAATTTTCAATCACAAGGCGACAAGGCGCTTTACTTATTATTATCAACAAGTGTCTTTTCTCCTTAGGTCTTTGGGGATAGTAAGATATTGTTTGAAACATTGAAACTATATAACAAATTTGTCTTGCAGAAGAGAGTCTAACACGTAAAGTTAGATCTCCGCTAATTTCGTAATCGTAAATTGTCATTCCGGTCGTATTGTAAATGTTAAACTTTATAAATAAGTAACAAGTGTTCATTCGTGTGTAATTGAAAATAAAAGTTTTTTAAAAAACATTTTAATTTTACGCACCTCATAAAATATGTAGTAATCTGCATGAGAGTGCTTGTTTAAAACGTTTTAAACATGTTTTTAACTAAGTAAAAAACCTTTTAAAACGATTTAAACATGGTTAAACAAAAAAAAACTGTTTGTTTTGTTTACTTAAAAAACATGTTTTTTGCCAACCCTGCCTCAGAAGGTGAATTTCATATAGAAACTATATTGAGTATTAGGCATATATTATGTTGCACAGCAATTCATGGCTTTATAATATTATTTGACAACTGCCATGGCTAACATCAAACGGTGAAAATAAGATCATCTTCTCGACAACCAAATATTAAAAAATGTGGGTTACTGCGGGTATAAAAATACATTTACTTCGATTTCAACCAATACCTATAAAAGTAATAACCTTAGACGCCTCACATTTCTATCGATGAGTTAAACGGCTGTTTATACCTGTTTGCGAAACTTCTTTTTGTTTTATTTCGTAGGTCCTTAAAATTGTACATGTAGAACTAACCACCAAAATATTTCATTTGGATTTCATGCAGCTTATAGTACATGCAGGAAGTTGAAAAGTTTGCCATGTTCTTAAAACGTGAAACCAACTGTGCAACCTATGACAAAAAGATTATTTCAGTTCCAACAAATTCATATTAGATTAAAAATTAAACTGAAACCAGTTGTCATGCAAAGCTTAATCCTTGCGCCATCTGTTGCGCGTTACCTCAAGCCATTTACAGCAACTAAGCCAGTACGTTCCCAGGATATTAGTTTTCTGCCGTCAAAGACGATTTCATAAGACTGATCGACGCAATGTTAAACTTGGACGCGCCCAACTGGTATGCGGCCACTAGGCGTCGACACCATCGAACCATTAGTTTGTCCTGCAACTGTGGGGTGTCGCTGATTAATTTTAAGCGCTAAAAGTCGACGTTGCCATGTTTACGTCTTATTCTTGTTTTTACGCGAATAACATGTAAATATAAAAAAACGGTCTTTGCTAGCCATTTTTATGGCAAATAAAGGTAATGCATTATGCAATATTTTAAATAAACTTGAGTGGTAAACTAATTACTTAAATAACGGTATTTATGGACAAAGCAGAAATATGTAGTAGGTATGTCACTATGTCAGCTATGTGGCCTTTGTCTTGTACATCGAGGTGTCAATATGTCAATGGTCTTATACACAGGCGTGTCCTGTCACGCAGAGACCCAGGACAATGGAGATTAATAAGTGACCTTGCTTGAAAAGTCCGTAGGAAAAACATATTACCCCAAACAAAACTTTTAACGTTACATATTTTCTTCGAAACTTAAATTGCCTACGGCGAAAAAAAATTATATATAAAATACGAACGCGTTTTTGCGAAATTAATCGTACAAATCGCCATGTATATTGCAGACAATTATTTTTGGCTGTATGCTAGGTATATCGTCACCAATGTTGATTCAGATAAACTGTAAAAGCTTTCATCTCTTACTTTGCACGGCAAGTCATATATTTAACTTTTGATGTTAGTGATCATTAAATAAATACACCGCTATTCTCTCTTCTCGACTGTACTATAAGTATTAATATTTTTAAAATTTCTAGTTCAAAAACATCATTTGCCTTATTAAACAAAACTACTTGTCGCCAAGCTCTTTTCTCGGTCCGCTGTGAACCTCCAGTAAGCGTTAGCGTGATTTTAATTGTAAATTTAACAACACAACATAGAATGTAAATACATAGTATTACGTTTTTGTAAATAAAATAGTATTTGAAGGAAATGTAAATAAATTCAAGTATTTTGAATTTTGGTAATTTTAATTATAGTTGGGTACCTATTAACGATATTATTACATTTTCAGAATGCTCCTTTAATTGTATTATGATATTCTCTAATAATGCGTAGCATTAAACAAATCAAATATTGTCGTGTAGAAAAAGTGCTCAATCGGATTGAGGTCCGGCGACTGTGCTGGGCACTGCACATTTTCTCGATGGCGTGCGGAAGCATAACCTCTTCCAATATCAAATGATATTGGTTGGCGTTCATCTTGCCGTCCACACGTTTCAGCAGACCGACCAAGTCACAGCTGAAGCGGCCTGAAAAATACACTATAGCTTTGTTCGCATTTTCAGAAATTTCTAGAGAAGATTACCCCAAATCATTACGTTTCTACCACCGTGCTTGATAGTGGGGACTTGATAAGGGTGGTCGAAGCATTTTCCGTCCGGCCGGCGCACGAACCGAATGCCGCCCAAAGATACCAAATTAAATTTACTCTCATGCAACCACAAGAATTCGACCATCCGAACCGGTTCGAAAATCTTGTGGTCGGATGTGAGTAAATTTAATTTGGTTTCTTTGGACAGCATTCGGTACGTGCGCCGGCCGGTCGGAAAACGCTTCGAACACCGTTATAAAGTCTCCACTATCAAGCACGGTGGTGGCAACGTAATGATTCGATGGTAATCTTTCATAAAAATTTCTGAGAGTGTGAACTATGCTATAGTGTATCATTCAGGCTGCTTCAGCCTTGGTCGGTCCGCTGTGACGTGTGGACGGCAAGATGAACGCCAACCAATATCGGAAGATATTGGAAGAGTTTATGCTCCCGCACGCCACCAAAAAAATGTGCAGTGCCCAGCACAGTCGCCGGACGTCAATCCGATCGAGCACTTGTGGGAAGAGCTTGATAAGCGCGCCCGCTTCTGAAAATTTAAGAAAGCGGACGACTTGATGGCAGCGCTGGAGGCGGAATAGAAGAAAATTCTCCTCAAGAAAATCATCAGTTTGGTCGACTCCGTGCCGTCCCGTTGTGCTGCTGTGATTGCCGTAAAGAGCTTTGCGACTAAATATTAATCCATAGTTGTGTCAGATAAATGTTAATTTTGCGGTTATTTAAATAAATTTTGTTTTACTATAAATAATATTAAAAAAGTGTCCGGTTTTTTTTTGCACGGTTAGATTTTGATATGCATTGAAATGTGATACCATAACTTTTCATATACTGAAACAATCTCAACGATATTTATTGGAAATTTCAACAAGAAAATGAGAATCAAACAGTAAAAAACCCCGTGTCAATTGGTAAATTCATTCACGAGTTATCAACGTTCAAAAAAAATTTCACTCGGTGTCCGGTTTTTTTTGCACGCTACTGTATGTATATATTTTTATACTTGTGTCGTTTTAATACAAATTATGTTTTGCTATCTGTAACACATTATAATGTTTAATATTAATAAAATGCGAGTTATATACTGATTGTCAAGTTTTTTCATACATCTTAAAATGGGCATCCCTAATTTGTTGCATTTTTAACCTTGCATTGTTTTGCTTAATAATATTCATGGTTTTTACCATAATACAGTTACGTATTGAACACCTAATCTAAATTTTTCTAATTTTTAGAGTAGTCAAGCGTGCGTAGTAAGTTTGTAATTCTTAACAATGGCAAAGCATTTTAATTCAAATCTTTCAGAATACTGGAAACATAAACATCTTTTGGATCTTTTCGCACCATACCTTGCTTTCGGCAGCGGCGACTAAAAGTAATAGAGCGCAGCGCGAAACTGCATCGTACATAAATCGGTATATATACCCGCTAAGCGCTAAGGTTTTACAGTATAATGGGCAAACACGCATTATTCAAAGTATGGTGTTGCCAGTCCAGTGACAAGGTCATGTGGCGTAATTTGACCGAATAGACGCCGAGCTACATCATACGCCATCTGTTAATATGCATTAATACTGCTGAGGTACTCCTATAACGTTGGACAGTCTTATAAAATCGTCTTTGCTGCCGTTTACAGTTAGGCGTTTTGATTATTTATAATTTAATTATAGAATACTGTGATGCAAATAAAATTAAAATTGTTTTCTTCGCTTGTTGCAGATTACATGTGAGCATGTGACCATTGCTTAAATATAAATAATCAAGGATATCAAGATATGACTATTATCGTTGTCTGCTCATGCATGCGTGTTGTTTTTTATTTTTCTCAATCATGTGCAACATTATTCTAAACATGGTCAAAATGTTTCATTTAGCTTTAAATTTAGAGTTTAATGTATGGTCTTCTTTAATCCTGTCTACCACATTGCAAGGCAGTCTGTTCATACAGTATTATCACTGCAAGGTTATTGCAATATCACTGCTTGCCATGATAATATTCTTGCAAGCCCTATGTAAAATTGTATGTATGCACAATTTTTTTTGCTCATTGGGATTACGATGTGTTTGATGATACTAGAAAACAAAGATTCAAATATAAAATTTAAGATAAAGCTACAGTTTTGAAGTGGCAGCAGTTTCATTTTGTTGATATTTTACGGACCGCTCTTGTCTGAATATTCGGAAAATGCTAATACTTAAGATCATTCTAAAAAAGACATTTTGACAAATACTTTGGTAGAATAAGTTTTGCTGTGCTTAAAACTGGCAATGATGTTGGTAGTTGAAAATCTTATTTGCAGTCTCATAAACTGCGACAAAAATTATTAGCTATTAACCTTTAATTTACGGAACCATGATTATCCTAATTTCAGCTAATAGATAATAACTATTTGTACTAAATGAAGGCACAATAAATTCTAATCCATTCACATTCTTATGTTTGACAACACCTACATACAGTGGAAAAAAGAGGAGATATGCGTATTCAAATGGTAACATTTATTACACATAGCGTAGAAAAATAACAATTATTTATAAGTATAGGTACCTATTCTGCTTTTCAGTTAATAAACAAATATAACATGCAGACTTAAAATATTTATAAATCTTTAAACATTCATACAATTAACAGTCTTTGATACTTCACATATAACAACTAACCTAAAAACTCATTCAACTAGTTTATCTTTTCCTATGTTAAGTATTTATTAATTTTCACACATGCCCATAGTCTTCAATTAAAGACTGGCCATAATGGGTTACGACATAATCATGATAATACATCATTATACATAAAGGCTGTCCCATAATTATTGAAGCCCACACGACAACATTCCCCCATCGCGGGCCTCCAGCCTTTTCCATATATCTAGACAGCTTTGAAAGTGGAATTTGTGCCATCATACCCATGAACGCCCATACTTTAAAGGTTTTCAAAGGAACACTGACCTGCAATGCAAAATAGTTATGAGTAAATATGTTCCACAAATTCATTTTACAAGATTTACCATATATTCGTGAAAGAATGCACTCACAAAAAAGACAGCAACGCTGCCAACATTCCTATCATAGCCCATAGACACTAAAGGAATATAAAGATGTCTTAAGGCCCATCTATGAACAGGTAAATTCCAGTTCTTCCAGAAAGTGTCTATGTTATTGGCATTCCACCAATCTGAGTAAAAACTACGATCAGCAAATTGCAGTAACTCTCCAATCAAGTTTAGAAAAGAGTGGAACATAATATAGAACATACACAGCCATGCTAAATGGTTGGGAATCTAAAAATACTACAATAATAAAATAAATAAATAGCATACAGTATATCAGTACCGCTAATTTTAATAATCGTTCAGTAGCTTTTGTTACATCCATATTACTAAAAGGAATTAGTGAATTTTTAACAGATGGAATCATATACTGTTGCATTACTGCAAAAATCATTTGTATTCCTATAACAACTTCAACAATTCTCTTCAGAAGAAACCTCTTTCTAATTCTTTGTGTTCTAGGGAAATTCAGTTCGTAACACAGTGTTGGTGCAAAAATGAAATATGCCAAATCGTTTAAGTTAAGATTGTCTGGATATTGAACTAAATTATTTTCAGCATGTTCTACTTCCTCGGAAGATCCATGATGACTAGATTCATCCGTTTCTGTAACACGATCTGCTTAATAGAGCAAAAAAAAATATTAGCTGAATGCTTACGTGAATGCAGATTACTGTAAGACAAAGATTGTCTTCTAAGGCCACTCTTTTTTGCTTTAGTATTCTTGAGCTCCGTTCTGCACCACAAATTAACTTGTACATATGACCACAATTTAAGAAACAACACACTGTAAACAAAACTTACAGTAGATGCTCCAACTGGAAAAAATATACATATAATTTTTAAATTATTGCTGTCAATCATGTATTACTTAAACTAAATCCGTCTTTAATGTGTATCACAACCATGGGTATCAACACTAGAACTAGCAAATTAATTACATGAGCAATCATTCCTGGTCCATTGGGGATTATTTCCTGAAAAATGAATATCAAATTTTACATGTCTAAACCAAGTTTGGAAGTGTAACTTACAACGGATAGACCCTTTTCAATAATAAGGCATAGAACGATGGGCACTATAGTATCTGCAAAAAAAATTGTGTTTTTGAATATTTTCAAACTTGTGCAATAAAAGTATAAAATGAGATATTGTGGAAGGTGTAAAAATTTATAGCACAGATATTAATTCCTTAATTTCTTAAAAGGAAATATATAAATGGTCTTTGTACAACTGTATTGAGTTTAAATAAAATTGCACTATGGCCCCTAAACATCAATTTGTTACTAAATATAAAGCCTAATAGGTACTTCCATGGTAGGTACCTATACATATTTATGACTTGCATTCACATGCGCATCTTCAGGTAAAATTACAAAATAAGCCTTTTCATAGTTCAAGGTGAGTACATAAATATTTTTAAATACCAATTAAATTACTACAAAAGATAAAAAGCTGTGCATTTACTTAAACAAATACTTACATAAAAGCAAGACTATAGATGGATGTTCAGCTCCCCCTTCATCTCTTCCAGTCAAAACATAGAACCATTGTATTGGATCTACCCTTATCCCATACCTGTCGGAAAAAATCGTAACACAACATATCACAAAAGGTGTACCTCGTGTACATACAGCTCTTTCTTACTTTATAAAGTTTTCTAAAAGCAGTCGGAATCCTCCCATAGAGAGCAAAAGAAAGGCCCAATTGATGAAGKCAGTGAAGTTGTCGAAACCTGAGGTCCATGAGAAAAGAGAGTCCCTTGGCTTATGAACTCTGAAAAAACAAATCAAGCMTAAAAACGAGATACCACAACCCAATAACATTTAATGGAAMGCCAACAATCAKCATTACATAGGCACTTATTCAATTAATTCTTAAAACTAGTAAACCATGTAAATCATGGTGTTCAAAAAAGATCCTCATGAAAATGATATTTCAGTATGTGTGGGGTTATTTAAACAGATTATAATAACAAAAAACTTAGGTAATTAAGTTTTTAGGCCTAATAACAGCAAAATTAATTTGTAGGGTGTAGACTGTAAGCCTACTATACCAATAATTATTGTTATTTCTCATCTTTAAAAGAAAAATATAGCCGTAAATTGTTGGAAAATCTTTATAAAGTCATCAATTTTGTGACTGTAACTTGATCTGCAACCTTCAGTTCTATCGTGTTCATTGATGTTCAGTGATTGCCGTGCATATTGTAGCTTGACAACGGTTATAAAAAGGTGGCACAAAGTATATTTAAAACAACCCTATATAAATGACTCATGCATCCAGGGTTCTTATGGAAATAATCAATTAAATCAGTTTGCCGCCTCTCAGGAAAGTGAATACAACTATTCCTTTGACGTATACTTTTCATCTGTCGATTGACACAAAGATTTCCCAAATAATCTATAAAAACTGTTATTCTGACTTTAATCTCCAGAACTGAAATAAAAAAAACAATATCTGTAATACCAAAGTAACAGACCATGGTATGAGGTTTTGCCCTTTAAATAGATAAATGACTACTGAAGAGTAGAAACGAGAAACCTAGGTACAAATATTTTGTTGAATCTGATAACTTCTCAATTTACTTCACATTTGAGCAAATTTTCTCTATTCTTAATGTAGGTATTACAGATATTGTTCCCATGTATGCAGCTTTATTCATGTAAGTTCATTCCTTTCTCATTAAAGTTTCCTAGTAATGATTTCGATAATATTTATGTTAAATGAAAAACGCAATCATAACTTTTTTTGTTGATTCCAGAGCCGCTGAATAAAAAGTATTTCTTCGACTTCAGCTCTTTCAATTACTTAGCACTTTCTCGCCAAATAAACAAAATATGAAGAAAAAACATGTCAAAGGTGCAAATTTGTACATGATACCCACCCCTTCGTTCAAAAATGTTGCAACCATTTTTTTGATAAAATCGAAAACACATCGGTTATTAGCAAAACAAAGCATGCGTCCCTTAATTCAGGTTATATATTTTCATTGTTATTCTCCATTAATGTTTAAAATCCTTATTAAATGAATGAAATTTTGGAGCAGCAAAGGTTTATTTACTGTATTATACATATTAGTGTTTTATGTCCTGCCAGCCCTAGGTCTTATTCGACTACTAGAATAAAGTAGACTTTGCTCCCTGTAAAGCTAACGCCGCTCCGCTCCATTCCCAAACCCCAAAAAATCTACGTTTAGTTTTATACTAATAAATCTAATAAGCACAGATCATGAATAACATACACAAAAAATAAATTATAACACAATCACGTTCTAAAATATACAGAAAAAAGTTTAAACTGCTTGTTCTCCAAAAACAATGTGTAGCTGTAACTATATTTCTATTTTCTATTTCTTTTAAAGTCTAGATTTTATTAGATACTATTTTTTAAACCTACCACACAAATGTGTAAAACTAGATTTTAGCGCTAGAATCGAGATAAGAAACTGGCATTTGTCTCTAGTGTACATACATTTACCCATTGTATTAACTAATTATAAAACCTTTTCGATATGATAAAATATCCACGTAAAACAACAAATCTATAAACATTCAGAAATTAAAATGGAAAAAAATATTCATTGTTTGCAATATATTGTGGTAATTAGTGGTCGAAATTAACGAAACTGGAAAAACTGTTTTAACGTGTTTTTATTTTGAGATACAAAATTCAACTTTTTATAACAACTATTATTTTAAAACTAATGTCATGTCCGAGGCCAACTCCCTTTTTGGCGGCGACGCTCAGGCAATCGCCTACTGCCACAATATAAAATATTATTGAGTTGCAAGGTTTATCTTCTCATTTGGTACGAAAATATAAATATAATCAATTAATAATTGTTCTACAAAGTAAATCCAAATAAGAAATTAATTCCCATGCTAGATTTTCATTTAGGCTTTCGCTCGTCGCAGCATACGCTCATAGTGATGTCATAAATATAATTTTGTGTTGTCCTTTTTCGATTTACAGAGTACCTACTCGGTGTTACACATAAAAGAATAATTTACAGACCCACAAAATCCCAATGCCCGTCTGTAGGTCTGACTAGATGTTAAAAAGACAATTTACAAAATTCTTGCAACAATAGCAAGGCAATATACAGCAGGATGAATATATTAATTTAGACGTAGCAATATTTTTTTCAAAATTTTAATATTAGAACAGGTACTCATATAAATATATATCAATAAAACTGATCGCAGAGCATAACACGTATTATAAAAAAGTAGAATATGGAATAAGGATTTGTAATAATGAAGGTGAATGCTTTCAGCGTCCATAGAAATTGTAGAAATTGGTGTCAGTCACTTTTTGGAGGTTCCGCCATTTACAGTAGTAATGGAACCGTCAGATTAATAATATCAGTACATCACTAGTAGTATTTTCCGAAATAGTAAAAAAGACTTGTAATATTCCTCTCCGAGAAACTTTATGAATAAATAGTAGGTAATAATAAAAACAATTTTTCGTTCAGCTACATTTCTCATTGTAATAATTCTGGAAGTATTATTTTTTGTATATAGTACTCAATTTTCTTGGAGATTTTATAAAGTACAATACTTTTAATGGGTCTAGAGTTTTTGGCTAAATTGCCAATTGTAATGTATCACTTTTTTTAAATTGTGGGAAACAATTTATTAAACAATACCTAACTTCAATTTGAAATAGACCAGTTCACACTGATAAGCATAATAAGATACTAGAAGTACACTTTCCTTTGCACGAAATGCTTGCATTGAATAACCTTTCTTAAACATGCAATTGTTATACCTCTAAAAATTGACATAAAATTACAAATTTCTCGATCAGTGGCACGCTAGGACGTATTTAAAATTTTAGTAATTGTTTTAGCAAAATTTAAAAAAGTAATAATTTATATACTATGAATTACTTTAAAACATACACTGAAAATAAAATGACACTTCAAAAATGTCAAAGATTCCTGTAATGCAATAAATACAGCTCGTTTAAAATACATAGAATGTAAGACTAAACCGTCAAAAATAATACATTTAAAACACATTTCTAGTATAAACATAAGCAATCGTAAACAATTTCATTTCATTTCAATTACACGTAGGTAATTTATTCTTCTGGTATACATTTCCTCTTCTATTGCCGTCTACGTTTTGGTGGTCCTGGTCTTGGTCTTAGTCTTTTTCTACACAATGAGCGGAAATACCTCCACAATGAGCAGCAAATCATCCAAAATGCATCACATCTCGAACAAGCTACATCCTTTAGAAAGCGATATACCACACCACAAAAGGGGACGAATAAAAGTTTCACTGCTATTATAGAAATCAGGCATACCCAAAAATGCCACATGTCCGACATAATCAAATCCCAGATTAGAGTTATCCGTAGCTCTTCGACCTTTGGCGAGTACATCATTTTTCTGCAGTTTACTCTTTGTTAGTATGCTAACCTGGCAGCAAAACCAGAGCCGCATGCAGCAAACAGCTTTATTAAAGGACTAGATGGACTGATACTGTTTTTTCATTGAAATCGTTTTTGCATGCTCCAACTGATAAGATCGTTGTTCTTCTGCAGAATATTAGCAATCTAACGGTAAATATGAAAATGTTAGGTACCGCACTAAGCTGAAGGAAAGTACACGCTTAGTGTTCAGCATACCTTTTGTTATAGTTATAAGTTTTTCGGCGATATGCACAATGAACAAAACACCTATCGATGTAAAATAACAATTACGATTCTCCAACTAAACATATGAGAATGTCCAATATGAACCTACAGACTAAACTGCAAAAGATAATGTCGCATACTTCAATAATGTAAACAAATCTTGACTATTTCGATATATAGGGTGTTTTTCAGCTGGCTGATTTCATTTGACCTAGTATGTCAATTAGCGAAAAACTGTTTTTAATAATTCTGATGTTATTCCAATGATGTTTTTTGTGGAACACCCCGTACATTTTTATTATTAAGGGTTATATAGTTATAATGTTATAACTACTTTAATATGAGATGCAATGCAACGAGGTTTTATTCATGTTATTTAAAACCTTTTTTCACAAGCTTTTTCTAAATACAAAACTGGTAGGTATTATTAACTACGTTTCGGCTGTATTTATTGTTTTAAGCCTTCCTCGGGTGTTTATAAAAACTTAAATCAATTTTGACGAGGAGAAAGCTTTGATAAGATTTATAAACACCTGAGGAAAGCTTAAACCAATAAATACAGCCGAAAAGAAGTCAAAAATAAGGTTTTTTATTTAGAAAAAGGAGCCATAGCCCACAAAGAAGTTTAAAAGTAAAAGTTTAAATATTACTTCGAAAACAATAAAGAACATACACTCATCCCCTTTTTATGTCGTCAGGTATTTTCAAAAACAGTGAAACAGTACGTGATACTTTCTCACCAAAGGGATGAATAAAACTTAATGTTTACTTAATACTACATACTATTTTATTACCTATAATCACATACAATTTTCATCCCCTTTTTACACTTTTAGGTGTGTATTAATTTCTAACCAATAGCTTATATATGTAATACATGTTAATTATTTCACAAAAAAATCAATTTTTAAAAATTATCTCTTATTTAACCCCCTCAGAATATTTTGTAACTACCTACGGAAGAGCCTTCTAGAATATTTAAAATCTGTAAAACATTATATACTTTTCTGGAAGATTGCATAAAGTTCTAGAAATTGTGGTAACCTCGAGATGATCTCAAAACGGCGATTTTCAACGTCTCCATCGCGAGACAGTTTCGGCAATCTGTTACACACACTTAGGGTTTCTCTAGTTTTCTGTCAATTATAGAAAGTTCTGCGACCTTCACGAAACATCGATTTTTGAGTTGCCCACCGCGAGACGGTTTCGACAAACTACTACAGTTGAGCATTCTTTCGTCTTCTATTGAATGTTCTATGAACTTCTCGAAACTTGTCCTCAAATTTTCTATAATTCGAAACATCGAATTTTGAGTTCTCCACTGCGAGACTTTTTCTGCAAGCTGCCACACTTGAGGATTCTCTCGCCTTCTATTGAATCTTCAAGAATATTCTAACATTCTCGTAATGGCAAACATTCCAGTCCCCCCTGCGATGAATTTTTAAAATGTTCTATGACCTCGAGACGCCGATTTTCTATTTTTTTATTGTAAGACTATGTCGGCAAATTGCCATACTTGGGGTTTCTCTAGTCTTGTGTCAAATTTTCTAGAATGCTTTCTGACCTTCTCGAAACATCGATTTTTGAGTTGCCCACAACGAGACAGATTCAGCAAACTGTCACACATGAGGGATTCTGTCGTCTATTGAATCTTCTAGAATATTCTATCACATTCTTGAAACTCCAAGCATTACACTTCCCCTCTGTGATGTGTTGTGTTGTCAATAATTTCATGCATGTTAAAAACAGTTGCAGTTGTAACCTTAGAGCTTCCAGTAAATAATTGTACAATCAGCCTGTGTCTTAATTATATTAATTTGAGCTAACTCCTGGTGAAATACATAACATATTGGCGACGAGTCAATCAGGATTCATGTGGGTATGCCATAAACGTTGTACAGGTAGTCGAGTCAAAATCTCAAGGAAGAAATCTTATGTAAAATATTTTTGCACACCACGTGTCAAGTGAAAGTCAAATAAAAGTCAAGTCAAAGTCGTGTGTAGAAATCCAAAAATGTTACCACTGGTGGGTCATATCGAGCCGTTTGCAATGGAAATGGGAGATTTTCCTTCATATATCGAAAGGATGGAACAGCTGTTTTTGGTGAATGAAGTGCCAAATGAAAGGAAAGTGCCGTTGTTCATAACTTTAATGGGAGGTGAGATGTACAATATTCTGAAAAACTTACTGGCACCAGAAGCTCCTAGTTCAAAGAATTACGAAGAGTTGAAGGAAACACTTGGAAAGCACTTTAACCCCAGGCGCATTGTCATTGCAGAAAGGTATAAATTCTTTCAATGTAAACAAGAGATGTCGGAGTCTGTGGCATCTTATATAGTCCGATTACGTCAGCTAGCAAAGTCTTGTGATTTTAAGTCATTCTTGGATGATGCTTTAAGGGATCGTTTTGTCTGCGGATTAAGGTCAGTGGTAGTGCAAAAGAAACTTCTGTCTGAGGAAGAACTGACATTTGAAAAAGCATGCACTATAGCCAAAAGTTTTGAAATGGCTGAACAACAAACTCAATTGTTCCAACCAGAACTAGTGAATAAAATCAAGAAGATAAGTGTCAAAACGTCTCAGTCACAGTCAGAAAAGTATAATCGTGCTAGTCCAGAACAATGCAGTCGTATCCAGTCATCAGGAGTGCAGCAGAAGAATTGTTTTCACTGTGGACGGAAACATAATCCTATAACATGTCCAGCCAAGGAGTGGGAATGTTTTAGGTGTAAAAGGAAGGGTCATACATCTGTTGTCTGCAATGCGAAATCCAAAGTCCATAGCCTGGAAGAAGAAATAGAGGAAGATGAAGGCAACTCAGACGGAAATGATGAGGACATGGAATTTCTTGCAGGTATCTATGAAGAAATGCCAAGTGTCGTTGCTCATCTACAACCATTTTGCTTGTCGAGTATCAACTGTGAACCTAAGAAGGTTGGTATCAAGGTGAATGATCAATTCCTGCAAATGGAGGTAGACACTGGAGCAGCCAGAACAGTCATGTCATTTGAGCAATTTAAGTCTTTGTTTCCAAATGCATTGTTAACTTCTGTAAATCATAAGTTAAAAGTAGTAACTGGACAGTCTGTAATAGTTAGAGGGCAGCTAGAATGCAATGTGTCTTACAAGGGGAATATGTATAAACTGCCCCTGTTAGTGATTGATTCTAGTAATGTTTTTATTCCATTGCTTGGGCGAAACTGGTTAAATATTGTTTGTCCAAAATGGAGAGAGGGTGTTTTGAGCGGAGCACCAAGTCTGTCAGCTATTCAGTCAGTTTTTAGTGGGTCAGAGTTAGTAGATTCCTTGAAAGGCAAATTTTCAAATGTCTTTTCTAGTGATGAAGGCTCATGTATTCAAGAGTTTGAAGTGTCTCTTAAACTTAAACATGATGTGACACCAATTTTCTACAAACCTTATAATTTACCTTTTGCACTGCAAGATAATGTAAAACATAAATTAGATGTCATGGTTAAGCAAGGTATATTAGTTCCAGTAAGTAATAGCGAGTGGGCAAGTCCAATAGTCGTGGTTCCAAAGAAGAATAATGATATTCGTATCTGTGTTGACTTTAAAGTAACATTAAATCAAGTTTTGCGAGCAGATTTTTATCCTCTGCCAAATATTAATGATGTACTTACTAGTTTGACAGGTGGCTGTGTTTTTACAGTGCTCGATTTATCAGGTGCATATCAGCAATTAAAAGTAAAACCCTCATGTCAAAATTTGTTAACTATCAGCACACATGTTGGCTTGTTCCGTTATACGAGACTTACTTATGGTATCACTAGTGCTCCAGCAATTTTTCAGTCCACGATGGACAAAATTTTGTCAGGCTTATCAAGCACAGTTTGTTATCTTGACGATATATTAATTACAGGGAAAGATATAGAGGACTGTTACAAGAATGTTTGTCTAGTCTTGGAACGTCTGCAAAAATACAATGTCCGTGTTAATTTATCTAAATGTGAATTTTTCAAATCCAGTGTAACATATTTAGGACATATGATTGATTCTAGTGGTATTCACCCTGCACCAGACAAGATAGATGCTATCATTAATGCCCCTGAACCTCGTAATATAACAGAATTAAGAGCGTACATTGGCTTACTAAATTTTTATAACAAATTTTTGCCAATGTTGTCCACTGTCATAAAACCATTGTATAATCTTTTACAAAAGGATGTAGCATTTTGTTTCTCAGATGCATGTAAACAAGCTTTTGAAAAAAGTAAGGAACTGTTGTTAAACAATCAAGTCCTTATACACTATGATGCATGTAAGCCGATAGTAGTTACATGTGATGCTAGTGCTTACGGAGTAGGTGCTGTTTTGAGTCACCGCATAAATAATTTTGACTTTCCAGTTATGTTTGCATCTGCTACATTAAATGTGGCACAACGTTCTTACTCACAAATAGAGCGTGAGGCTTTGGCACTAATTTTTGCAGTGAAAAGATTTCACAAATTCTTATATGGTCGATCCTTTACTCTTGTAACAGATCATCAGCCCTTGAAATTAATTTTGAACCCAAAAAAATCTCTGCCAATTATGTCTGCAGCTAGAATTACTAGGTGGGCAGTATTGTTATCTGCTTATGATTATACCATTGAATATAGAAAAGGAAGTTTAATTAATAATGCAGATGGTCTCTCTAGATTGCCTGTGTCTAAGGAAGCAAATGTAGACCATGTAAACTCATTTAATGTTTTTGAAAATGTTCCATTATCTTTTGCAGATATTGCTAAAAATACTCAAACCGATATAGTATTATCTAAAGTTTTGGACTTGATTCATAAGGGCTGGCCTTGTAAGGTGAATGATGTAAATTTGCTACCATATTTTAGACGCAGAGTAGAATTGAGTGTTGACCAAGGGTGTATTTTATGGGGAAACCGAGTTGTGGTTCCATCTATCTTGCGTGACAGTGTATTAAACTTACTTCATGAGGAACATCCTGGAATAGTTAGGTCTAAAATGCTAGCACGTTCCATGATTTGGTGGCCGAACATTAACCAAGATCTAGAAACTCTAAGTGAAAAATGTGATTTATGCCAAAAAACTTGTAATCACACACCTGAAAAATACTTAACTAGTTGGCCAGTTACATCTCGCGTTTGGGAAAGAGTACACATAGATTTTTTCCATATTGAAAAACAAACACTTTTAATAGTTTTTGACAGTCATTCTAAATGGATTGATGTTCACATCATGAATAATACATCAGCTGCTAAAGTTATAGAAAAACTGAAACTGTCATTTTCTGTTTTTGGATTGCCACATAGTTTAGTTAGCGATAATGGACCTCCATTTAACTCAAGCGAGTTTGACAAGTTTTGTCAGGCAAATGGTGTTACTCCAATTAAGAGTCCTCCTTATCATTCCCAGTCAAATGGTTCAGCAGAGCGAGGGGTACAGATTGTCAAGAAAGCACTTTTTAAATCAGCACATGTGACAAACAAGCAAACTTTGCCACTAAGTGAAAGGATATGCCATTTTTTATTTGCATACCGTAATACCCCAAATGTTTCAACTGGTTGTGCACCTTCTGAATTCATGTTTAAGGTTAAGCCACGTACTCGTTTAGACTTATTAAAACCTCAATTTGGTAAAATGCAGAGCAAAAATGCTGAAATAAAAGGAGGACATAATAAACCATTATTTGCTATGGGAGAAAAGGTATATGTAAAGGTTAAAGACAATTCATATTCAAATATTGGTGTAAAATGGGTTGTAGGTACTATAGCTAAACTGCTGAGCAGCGTAACGTACTTAATAAATGTAAATGGTAATATTAAGCTTGTTCATGTAAATAGCATTAAAAAGTGTTATGTTAATGAAGACGAAATTATTTGTAAACCGTCCATTCCAATGGAACCTATTATACAACAAACTGTCGAAACACCTGTTAAAGGAGCAGCGCCAGAATTACCTGTCGCAAGTGAAATTAGTGTTCGTTCGCCAGAATTGGAATTGAGACGCTCGAAGCGTAATATTCATCCACCTAAACGCCTAAATTTATAATGATGTTTTTAGTACGCACGTAATTTGTCTTTTTGTGAAGAAAGGAAGAAAATGTTGTGTTGTCAATAATTTCATGCATGTTAAAAACAGTTGCAGTTGTAACCTTAGAGCTTCCAGTAAATAATTGTACAATCAGCCTGTGTCTTAATTATATTAATTTGAGCTAACTCCTGGTGAAATACATAACATGATGAATCTTCCGGAATGTTCTATGACTTCACGCAACATCGATTTTCGATTTTTCCATTCCGAATCAGTTTCGGCATACGCATCCCGAGCACACTGCTTCATTATCAGTGGGGGGAGGGGGTGTAGGCTATCTATTCCTACAACCACGCTCTGTGGACTTAAGGGTTGCAGAGAAGAGTGAGCGTATACAGACAAACAGAAATAATACGCATTTGCTTTTATTTATATTGTTCGCACCCCCACAACCCCCAAATGCTTAATCCACCCAAACCAAACTGCTTCATTCTCAATCTCCATTCTTAAAACCACGAGTTTGTGGACTCGGGGGTTGCAAAGAAAAGTGAGCGTATACAGACAGATTAATACGCCTTCTCGTTTATTTATATACAGGGTTTCTATATATGATTCATGCAACGCGGGCGGCGATGATTTCTAAATTCCTTGTGCCGCCTTTATATAACTGCTGCCAAGCTACAATAAGCTGGGCGATCACTAAACTGACTGAACATCAATGAGCACGATAGTACCGAAGGTTGCAGAATACGTTACAATCACGAAATTGATAGCTTTATAAAGATTTTCCAACAATTACTAGATTAATAAATAGCTATAATATCCATTACTATTCTCATCGAAATAAAAGAAAATAATTAGAAAAGCATTTCTCATTGCACCCGACCTTTTAAGAAGAGGATCAGCGTCACGTCTTACTCGTCTTCGTCGGTGCCTTTTAAGAGTAATGAAGACATATCTAACATTTATTTCAGTAATAGTTAATTTAATTAAAACTTAAATAATTGCAAAAGATGTTATGTTAACAATTGTTTTTCCCATCTTCGACTTTTATTCATTAATTTTGACATTAAAATAGTTAACAAAACAAGTTTTTGGTGAAAAAACTCCGAATGTGTTAGGATTTGCGATAGGGTTGTAATGACAAAAAGATGTTGTTCTTTATAATTCCGCATCGAATGATATAAGAATGCACAGGGGCTCCAATTTAAATTAAGAAAAATTAGCTTTTAAGTTTGAAAAGTTTGATAGTAAATTGTGTACATCCTGTAGTGTAATTCAGATCAGTCAAACTTGATTGGCAAGGCTGTTAGACCTTATTTAATAAGTACTTAGTATATTTATATTATCAATTAAAAAATTAGCTCTTTGGAATATAAATAAAGTCCACAAAATATCAGAATTCCAATGCCAGTAATAATTGAGCTACAGAGAAAACAGGAGCTGAGATAAAAGATTCTGTATATTGTTTATTATCTATAGTAATCTCCTCATGGAATATTAAAAAAAGGTTTAACCATTGAACACCATCTCAATGGATTTAACAGACAATACCGAGACGGGCATGTAGTTATTAATGTTAAGATGTTTGTCATCCTTTTTTATGAACTAGAGTAAACTGACGCAACTTTGTAGACAGCTACGAAAAACTCCCGTTTCAAAAGAGGGGTCGAGAGTAGATGTTACAAGCGGCTTATTAATAAGCTTAAGCTCAGCTGAGCATTATTTAATAATCTTTGGTTTCGTTAGCTTGGCGGTTGGCGGAACCCCTTTTGATATTTATGGAAATTTTGGTTGGTAAATTTTAAGAGTAATGTAAAGGTCTTTTTTGACGTTTTGACGCTTTATTCTGCCTCGTCTTCAGAATTTATTTTTGATACATTGATTCAATTTGATTGAATGCGATCATTTGCTAGTTATGTGTTTTCGGCATTGTCTAAAGCAGGTAAGAAGATAACAAAAATACAGTCTGAAGAAGACGCAGAACGAAGGAGTCGAAACGTCAAAAAATTCCTTAATATACTGCTGGAACCTACCTGAGCTAACGTATGTAGAAATATTATTTACTAACTAGATGTTGCCCACGTAGAAAGTATAGGTACGTATATCAAATAGGTACCTACTGATATAAAAAATTTTTAACTAATAATTTCTAACCAAATGTGTATATTTCAACTTTTAAGTAAAAGCCTAAATGTTTAAATATTACTTCGAAAATAATGAACCCCAGGAATGAGGAATCTACTAGTAAAATTGAAAGCAAATTAAAAATGTCTTTAAGTAATAAAATTAGACAGATGGCGTGCTATTTCAAAAAATCAAGTTGAAAGCTTTTGAAATTATCACAAAGTAGTTTCATGTAAAACAATTTTAACAAAATAGATAACATTTTACCTCGGTTTTTATCAATTTAAAGAAACATCCTGATTATTTTTAAAATTGCAATTCTTTCTCTATAAAGATAACATCAAAAAAACTTTCTAGATATAACGCTAATTGTAAAAAAATAATATCTTAAACGTACAGGAGTCAATCTAAAAAATACAGAATTGAAAGAGTCATTAGAATTTAAAAAATAAAAAGTAAAAGTGTATTCACTTCCGATAAAACCGCAAGTTACGGACAGTTAAAATATATTTTTGAATAATTTATATATGCTCTTGTTTACATTTTAGTCAATATTGCAACGAAATACTAGTTAATATGCATTTGTAATCCTATACGAGTAGAAGTCCAATTTTATCTACAGACTCAACCTACTCTTGCTTCATAAACGTAATCTGTATCAAAGTCCAAGTTCATCGTGAATCGGTAGTTATCACAACCTGAAGCTTAATTTTTTATAAAAGACTAGCGGAGCAAGTGATAATTTTAGAATCACATAACAAGCGAAATTAATTAAACACAATTACATCATTCTAATTCTATCACCAACACCTAATGAAAGTGAACATGTGCGACCTACAAGTCGTACAAAACCCCGGCAAATAACATTTACTTTCTAACCATCTAACCTATCCGTATAGCTCGCTACCGGATGCTATCTAGATGAACACTTTTATTTATATATCAGCGCCACTACGTAATGCAATATAATGCACTATTTTGGTGTGACGATCACCATCAAAACAACAATGCAAGCGTGCCTCAAACGCACTTAACAATCAAGCAAAAAAAATAATAAAAACGTACGGCTTGTCCGGTTGCGATTTCCTAACTTTTTGTTCCACCGCCTGGATTTCCTCGGCTCTAGTCACACTCTGGGTGCGCCTGAATCGTAGTCCTTCGTCGCTGCCAGTCATTTTGGAGATTTCAAGGCACTTATCCTTTCACAACTACACTTACTAATTTACTACACGAAACTCACGAAACATAACCGCTTCTAATAACGACCAAACCCCACAACTGATAAAAATGTGGACTGTGGAACAGTAAAGCACGAGCGTACCACGATGTTTTGTGTCGCGTACAGAACAGCTGAATATCGAACTGCATCGAGGGGACACCGCTTCTAATTGTGCGTTTGTTTTATGTTAGTTTTTCACAGTCGCTGGTGGAGTACGGTCGAAGTGTAGAAGTCTCGTGGTCTCAACAGTTACCTTGTGCTTGTTCTTGTTAGCTATTATACAATTCTGCGAACGCCGGCGCCGTTGGAGTGGGAATATACACATGCTATCAGTAGGCTAAACTTTTGTGAGATTAAAAATCTCTGATGCCGCTTTGTTTAGCAGCGACGGCTCGTCGAAAGGGCACGGCGGATCCACGCCCCCAATTATATTTCAGCAAGTTAGATACAATTAAGAATTATCTCATTAAAAGTAGGAACATAATAATTTAATAATAATATAACGAACATTATTGCGGATAAACAACCGACAAAATATGTGTCCACACATATACATATACCCATGGGCGTACCGAAGGGGGGGGGGGGGCAGCTCCCCCCCCCGTGGACTAAGAAGTCAACTTTGTGCCCCACCTAAAAATTGTCTTATTTACGAAATTGTAAATGCAGTAAAATTTATAGGCAAGTGTATTTCACAATTTTCATCCAGAACTCATATTTGACCCATGCAAATGACCTTCTATAATAAGTCATTGTCAAATGGTTTCCAAGTTTAATCGATGCCATGTGCATTTTGAAGCTGTGACTGCAATATTCTTGTTGCGAATCTTTCTCTTAGGGGTATAGCCTTAAAAGACTATCTTGGTCAGGATGAGTCATAACACGATTTCTGTTTAGTTCAGCTCTTCTACATTTTCCTATAAAGATTGTTCAACTACTGTTATGTGGAATACACATCAGAACCTGTCATACATTCGGTGATGACTCCAACTTTTGTACCAAATTTCTAAAATCGCATTACATTTTAACAATTAATACAGAAAAACAAAAAACTAAAAATCCATCCGAACTAACGTTTATGAAAGTCAGTTTATTTAATATAAGTTTTACGAATCCAGTAAAAGCATTATCAGCACGAATAAAACTCGTTGTGTTGTTAAAAATCCAATTAAATATATTTCAGTTTATTTAAATAATACTTAATTTGGTTAACATATTAAGTAGTCGGTTTATTTTTTAGAGCAGTGCACTGGCGATCTAAGAAGGTTGGCTTGACGCATAATGCTGAGGCATTCCTCATTTTAAGTTTTGATAATGTAGTTATCCATCGAGTCTCTTCTCCTGGAGAGTAAAAATTACTACAATTGTATCTTTACCACCTATACATATTCATTCCTAGCTTTTCAATTAGCCTTTGATATGTGTGAATTGTGAATCAGAAATTGTGGTAGTAGAAGCTTTTAAGGTGAAATTTATGTTCCTTTGATACTTCGTATGATATCATTATACATTATGTGGAACAAGGATCTTTATTCTCCGAAATAAAATGTATCAACTCATCTTTTGTTAAACGTGAGAGCGATGCAATTGAATGCGCTAGATATCACCCAACTGAGATCATCAATAACTGAATTAGTAATAAAGGAGCTTTGTATGATCAGTGTATATACAGAACATATAAACAATTTGGGTCTTTATTTCACAGAAGAGGTTTTAAGTCGCCTTGCAGAAAATCCATGAAGATTATTCATGGAATAACTACTTCATTAATTACTTAACTACCTATATTTGATAAACGCATGTTTCTATTTATGTTGATTAATACACTACAGGACATTCATGCTTTGCCCCCCCCCCAGACCAAAAGCTGGGTACGCCCACGCATATACGTTTTGTCCCATTTTTGTTATATATAATTGTAGGGTATCTCGATAACTATTGGTGCTAGAGGGTTGCGGTTTCGACATTACTTTTTTGCTGTGAGTTGAGCTGTACCATCGCCATTTTTGTATCGTCTTTTGTTTTAAAGCTATATCCAAGATTTGAATAATGTAACATTTCTTCAGCTTTCAATATCRCGCCAAGGTATGTAGACACAAAAAAAAACTGCAGACATTTTTATTTTTATTTTGAATCCAGTGGAGTACTCAGAAATTTTTAGGGCGTCACATTTTTGAGATGTAACACAACCATAGTTGGCTTTGCTGTGGTTGAAAAGACCTATGTTTCTGATTAAAAAATATATACATTTTTAGGTTTATTCTTATTCTTTTTAGTAATTTAATCAGATTTTAGGTTTACATCCGGGAGGCTATGGAATGAGAATACACACAATATAATTTATATTATTAAATAAAATCTATTATTAAATAATCTATTAAAAATAATATATACATAAGGCTCCTAAGAGCGCTCATGCACTTTTTTATCGCTAATCTAGGAGGCCAAGTAACTAATGAAAATTATTGTTAAATTGGAGATGTATATAGCATACAGAAGCGAGGCGTCTGTAACTACCGGCACGATATAGCGGCGTCGTATTTAAGACCGGGCCTGATTAGACCTATACTATACTATGTAAGTATATTATTGATTTACAATATAAAATGGTCACCATGAAATTGCAACATACATTCATAGAATTTCTTGTTCGCCACGCTTATTAATTATTAAATACAACTTGTATGAACTATTTACTGACATGCCTAGAACTCGCTAGTCACGAATCACGATAATCTTATCTAAGAAAAGAAACAATGATTCCGGTAATCGATATTCCCGGCCCCGTTTATTAGAATATTCATGATATACTTCCTTTTAATAATTCAAACACGCCGTTAAGAACTTATCGGTACATGATACACGTATGTTTCTACATTTCGTTTTTGAAGTCTCCGATTTGTTTGGTAGATATATTCAGGGAGTAGGGACATCACAAAAAAGTATCGGACGAAGTATAATTTACATTGCCATAATAAGATTAATTGATTATAAGGAATACCTAAAATTTATATTGTGCATCTAATTGCTTATGCCTGCAGATTTCAGTAGTCAAGATACGTTTTTGGGGACATTGAGCCTTATTTTGCATTTCGATTACAGTCAACAAGATGAATATAATACATAAAAGGATTTTAGTAGCTTGAGGACAATAGCAAATGGTGGGTTTATAATTATGTAGAAAGAACAAAACCAGGCATAAAACTTTTAGGGATAAAACGACCATAAATTTAATGCCGATTATGAGTATTTGTGCGAGTTGACGCATAATGCCAGGGCTTATATCTGCAACTTGTATTTTTTAGTTTAACTAAACCAGCAGAATAAATAATTACAGTTTTAGGTACTGTTTTACGACCAAGTTGTTTCCTCATTCTGAGTTCTGACAATGTTAGTTATCCTTTGAGTCTCTTTTCTTGCAGCGTAACAATTACCAGCTACCTGTTCACTCCTAGCTTAAATTTCTATAGCTTCTAGAGTGAGAAGTTGAACTAAACTAAAAGCGCATAGGTTAATTCATTAGTTTTTGATGTGCGCGAATTCTGAATCAGGCACTTTTAAGGCGCAGGTAATTTATCTTCCTTTAGTAGCTACTTCGTTTGATATTATTATGCTTTACGTAGATCACGGATCTTTATTAACTAATATCAACAATAATTGAATTAGGAATAAATGGGCTTTGTACAATCAGTGTACATAGAAAATATAAATAGTTGGGTCTTTATTATTTCACAGAAGATGTTTTAAGTCGCCTTGCAGAAAATCCACGAAGGTTGGTCTTGAAATAAATACTTAATTAATTACTCAAGAGCCGAATCTATAAATGCACGTTTCTGTTTATATTAAATTATATACTACAGAAATTCCCCCCCCCCCCCAGACCAAAGCWGGATACGCCCTTGGATATATTCACAATAATGTGTTGGTAAATATTTTGTACAATTTCATAATTTTAAAATAAAAAATATATAAATAAAAGCTTGTATTACGTTATTATTAATGGATTGTAGGCAGCACATATTCACATGCAGAGAAAAACCGACTAAAACTGATGTACTCACCTAATATCGATTGTAAAAACGTCGTTAAAAATTGTGCTACCAGCGAAGATGTTGATACGGCGTTGTAAACATTTCGTTAAATTAAATCACTGTTAATAATTCACTAAACAAAAAGTAGAAGTTCGCCCTTGACAAATCACAAAGGATATTACCGTAGCAACAAGCACTCATTTATTTTAAATAGGTAACTGTGTTACATAATTACGTTAAAGATGTAGAAGAATTATTGCGCAATAAAGTCGGTATAAAATAATTTATTTAACTGGAAAGACAAGTTGATATACGAAGATCTATCTGACAATGAGTTATATCAATATATTTAGTGGTGTTTACTTAGATAGATGGTACGTCTAGGAATAAAGCGTCGAACTCGATCTATGCCAGTGTTGGAAATACACTTGTGTCCATTTTAGCATCGAAGGGAAGTTATACTTCATATAATAAAAGGATTTATAATCTACAAAGCTTTGAAAATGCGAATATAAGATCGCCTATACCATAATTGATAATTGGTTTTGGAACTTTTGTGGAGTGCCTAGTAATAATGAATAAATATTTAATTATTACCTATACCCTTTTACTATTCAAAATAACTAGGCCACCTTAAGAAAGAGAAATCGAGGAAAGATAAAAAGTGATAATATATACTTACCGAATTTGCAGAGCAATGCATTTAGAAAATAGCTATTTCAGCCTATTACTGCTTTTGGTTAAAGAGTCTAAGAAAACACGAGTCTCTCTGTGATAATTACATGATATATATAATTTATAGATATTTTTTCAAGTAAATAACCGCCATAAACTTAACATGGCAATATTTAGAGCATTTGTTTATAGGCATAAGAGTCAAAAGAAGGTAAACGAAAAGCAAGGTATGATGGGTGGATAATTTACATTAAATGGTAAAATTTTACTTGCTGCAGGAACACTTGCGTTAAGGCTTTTTAAAATTCTAAGATATAGTGTGCAGGGATATCATGTCCCAAATTGCAAAGAATATTATATAGGCAGATGCAGTACCTATTATAGTAGGTTAAAATCCATGTTCACAGCATACTTTAGCAGTAAACAGCACGTAACCTCAATAATAAGAGGTAAAGGTTATAAGACGGAAAATTGAAAAGTAAGTTCTAAAAAGCATAAGAATTAAGAAACATAACTTTTGAATTTGTATTGGATAAACAATTATAGATTAACAATACCTCGTAACTTTTATAAACTAACCGAGCCTTCAAAAAGACTTACACTTCAAGCACTTCTAAATGTTAATTCTCAAAGCTCACAAATGGTTTAACAACTTAAATCTTAAATGAACCAATATGAATAATGTTTATAGATTTTGGCTGCAATACCTTAGATCAAAATAAGTAAAGTTCCTATGTACATAATAAGCCTGGAAATGCTCCCTAAGGGAACTAGAGTCCCCTGAAGATGGGGACCAAAAGATTTCTTGTTTTTTCTGTTAATTCAGCAACCGGTTATGATAAATCTACAAAAATTATGACGGAAGTTAATATTGCGGCCTACACATTTTTTTTAACGAAAACTATTTTTGTCCAAAAATTATATTTAAAAAATTAAAAATGAGGCAATTTTTCATTTATTTCTGCAAATTGCAGTTTCGTTTTTAAACCTAATATGTTTTTGCTACCTGCTGAAAAATTATAATATCCACGCTTTCAGTCTAGCTTAAATTACTTTTTAAATATAACACTATTTAATTTTTGCAGATACCCAAAAAAATAGGTCTTCAATTTTTTCATAACGTCTTTTTGAGTTCCAGTATTTATTTATTACGGATACTGACAAATATATGTTTCACGCATTAGGTTTGCACCATATTCCATCTTCCTTATTCCTGTCCTGATGATGCCCCTTACAAGTGCAGTCGAAATGTCAACCTTATTCCAAAATCAAACGCCATCTAACCCTAAAAGACTAAGATTTCAATCTAACTCTGGCCGCGAAAGCCTACATTCTTTTCTTAAGATGTTATTATTAAACATGTATCAATATTTTTTGCAGCCCTAGTCATGAGATTTGTACTACTGTAGTTACAGTATATTTGAGACTTCATTAGTAACATTTGTTGTTTATGAATTTGGGTTATTTTTTTATTTATTATTAATATTTATTACCTTTACAAATAAACAGAAAGCAGTTCATATAACATTCTCACACAGAAAATGGTATTAAATTGCTTCTTCAATTTAAAAAGGCATGCATTCATAATTAATATAGGCAGTGCTACAAACATTTGCAGCACCATTTTAGGATTAAGTGAAAAAGTATAATTTGTACGTAATGACACTAACAAATAGTTTAGTCTCTGAACTCCTTTAACACCAGTTGTGTTTGCGTGCGGCCGACATTAAAATGCATGGTACGCTAAAAGTATTTTATTCTAATAAGTTCCAACATTCAAACAATAAATTACAACCAGCATTTTTACATGCCACATTTTAAATATGGCAGATCATATTTCTAAAAAAATAGACTTTGATTACAAAATAGGTATGACCCTCGCTACTGCTTGTTCTGTTTCATGTGCAACACATGTTGCAGTGCAGCACTTAGTAAAGAAAGGAATGTCAACAAATTACATAATTTTTATCTTACTCCAAGTAAGAAGAAATTATCAACAGTACCAGCCTGTTGTTAACAAAAAGAGACAATGTATCCAGACAATATTTCTCTTTTTTTATTTTATTTAGGAAAAAATGGTCTAATACTTGAGGGAGAGGTACTAGGAAAAATAAATTAGAAAAACATTCGCTAAGAAAACATATCGTTAAAACTCAGGACACTGATTCGTCCTCAAATTCTGGAGTTCATCGAGAGTTTTCATTGTCTTGTGTGATATATCATCCATGCTCTTCTTTGCACTCAAAGTTATGTCATCGATACTCTTTCTTGTGTGATTCAAAAACTCATCCGTACTCTTTGCAGCAGAACTAGCAAATTCTTTGACTTCTGTATCAAGTTTGTTTATAACCCATTCCATGGCCTGCCTGCCCTTACCAGCATTGTTTGATATCTTATTTGCAAGCAAATCCTCCATATAATTGTTGAGTGGTACACCTTTCACAGTCACAACGGCTTCCTGTCTTAGAAGAGTCTTGTTTGGATCTGATGGATGTGGTATGTAACGCAATGTCTCATCAACGGCAATGTGTCGGCAAAATGTTAAATTTATTGTTTTTAGTACCATGTGTCTCTCGTGAGGATTCACCTCCGATCTTTCACTCGCATAACATATTTTCGCGGAACCTATGAGCTGCAACAAAAAAAACAATTGCAAATTAAAACTGTTTTACACTCAGCGTATTAAAATGTTATATTAAGTTAACAGCATAGGAGTGATTATTGTGATTATCATAGACAACTTAAAAGCAGGATTCATTATTTTTTAGACACTACTTGTTTAAGTTCTGTAAATATACTTAGGTTATATGTCATTAGTGTGACAATTAGATAAAAAAAAGGTTTCATCATTTTGCTAATTAAAATATACGTATTTAAAATAAATCCGAATTTTCACACAATGAAAAGATAATGAGGCATATCTTCAAACAAAGTAGAACAATGACTGATGGTGGTACCCCAAGGAAAAATTCAGGAAAACAAATATAACACATTTGTTGTAACTTCTGCACATACCTACTAATTTTTTTGAGGGAACTAATTTAATGTGATTTTCTTAAATTATTTATAGTAATTCTACTGCGTACTGCATATCCAACTTTTATTGTTAATATTGTCTTTACCGAGATCAGACAGTAAGCAAAGGTAGTTTAACATATAAAGAAAAGTCTGCAGTAATTCATTTACTTTATGCATGATTCTCCTCTCAAACCACAATAAAACATCTTCAGTAACTTTTGGATCATGGATTATTCCAAGTTTTCAATGGGGTAAACCATTATAGCTTGTTAATGTTAACTAAAATATTTACCAGAATCGACCGTAAAGCTTTATTGCTTTTGCACAAATTTGATAATGAACAGATTGATTCTAAATAAAAGTGGAAATCACGTAAATTTATTGGGTCCCAGTTGCGTCCGGCACGCAGAGGAGTTTTCGACTTAAAGCAGGGATAATAATGGAAAATTACGGAAAGAATTCTGTGAATTATGACGATTTAGTACACTCGGACTAATTATATAATTAGGAATATAATAAATGTATAGTGCTTGCGTCTGTTTTTTACCACTAAATTTTTTTAACTATTATACGTTTCGGTCACAATTTTAGTCTTTTTAAAGTATTATATTTTATTAACTTGGTGCCAAAATTTCACAGTTGCGTGTATTAACCAAACTGTTTCCTACCGTAAAAAAACAAAATCAAATTACTTCATAACGCTATATTTGTGAAGTAACTAATTATTTGATCAGGACGATTATTATAACATGTTAAAAAAGAAAGATAAGAGAGTCCAAGATGGATGGATAAATTTCTCATGAGCATACTGTAGTTCTAATACGTATGCCGGAAAAAAAAAACCGATGAAACCCCGAATACTACAATGTTTGAAGAAGCTGGATCTAACACCTGACTATGTGGGTTTGCATTAACGTCGAATTGCAGTCTGTCATAGTAGCTAACATATGTTCTGTGTTTTAAAAACTCTAAGTTTCTGTAGTAATAAAGACATTAGTAAAAAAACAAATCTGCCCCAAGTTTTTTTTAAATGTTATCGTCATGCTTTAATAATCTGTGATTTCAGGTGGAATATCCAAAAAATCTTTTTTTCGCACTAACAACAAATCCTGGTATTATTCAGCTTTAACTAATCGCACGTTTGACAGCAGGTAGGTAGATTTAAATAAAAATTCGTAGTTGCAATAGAACAGGGAGGGTGCTAGTTATGCCAGCTTTTTCTCATTAGAGATGACTTAACATTTATGACTTTATAATTATGACGTTTTTGTAGCATTATGTATTATTAAACTACATTTAATTATACGTAGACAAGGTTTACGTTCTGAATGTCTAAAAACTCATGTATGTGTATGGTTGCCAATCGAGCGCCTTTTCAAAATTTTCTTTAAGTTATTTTTTAGTTAATACAATGTAGCCATTAAATTAGCTCTCGCATTAGCATTACTAAGCTTGCAAGAGGTAAATCTTTCTCTCAGTTCGTGTAATGTATCAATAAACTAAATGTGGTTTATCTCGAAAATGACGATTTTAACAAATATAAAACTTTTACTTACAGTTGAATGTAGTTTAACAATATTATTATGAATCTTAACTATGAGGACATCATTTTTAATGTGGAAAAGGTGCCCTAACCAGTTCCCTCTATGTGATGGCACAAAATTGATATAACCATTGCGTTTTCTGCTTTGAAAAAACTAGTGTGTAAATTTCAATAACAAAAAGAAACATTCAGATAATGTAATATTCTACGCGATCGTCTTTTGAGCTCTGCTATCTGTTAGCATACAGGGACAATTAATTAAAAATACTGACACGATTTTTACTTGCATAAGCATGACTGCACTTTATTTGGGATACTATAAAATCCTGAGAATGAATGAAAACGCGGAATGTAAGAATGATTAATTAATATGAGTTATTAACCGTTTTATTGACTACACATAAATACCATTAAAAAAATTCGGAACTATTATATTTACGGAGATATCGCATAAAAGCATATTTTGCCCTTATTTTCGAAATGTCTGCCAACTGAGTTTTATATTCACCACCCTCCAATGGAATGAAAAAATTAAACCACTGCCTACCAAAATTCTATAACTAATAATTCCTATTTCACACCACTGACTGGTTGCCTGAAACACTGAAAATGCCACGAGCACGCGACTCTTCATAAAATATAAATGTAAATACGCAGAAAAGATGTACGAATCGAACATCAATAAAGTATCGAAAGTACTGGTATATGGGACGTCCCGACGCGTTAAGCGCTTCTATTTGGAAGATGTCAATATTTCATAACTTTTTAACATAATTAATCTAACCTTAGAATTTTTATGTAATAAAAGCCTTAGATGTGTGTGGATGTGTCTACGCCACAGCGCACTGTTGACTGGGCCGATTAGATTATATCAACTTTCCAAATTACTCTTGGAGAAGTAATGAAAAGGAAACTGAATTGGTTACTTACAAGCTCTTACATCTCAGTAACAGAAAGGCTTAGGAAAAAAATTAGGTATGTAAATATTCGTCTATTTTCCCCTGCTTCACATCCCATTAATCTTGTGCGTATAAAAAGTTGATTAGTTTAATTTAATGCGCGCATCAGTACACTGGCATTTTCGACTTTGTCACGGAAAATTCCATCTGTCTAGCAGTCTAGTCGAGATAAAATGTCCGTGAAACCTGATAACACAAAACGGGGGAACTAGAGAACACGTCCATTGTTCCTTTTATTTTACTACACTTCACTGAAAAATGACGGAGGATGGGATGCACGTGATACCTCCATAAAATTACAGAAAACGACCTTTGTTATAAACGAGGACGCCTGCACACACGTCGAATGAAATCACGTTTTAAACTTTGGTCAGTATCCATCCATGTGCCGCCAAAAGCGTGTAGTGACGTCGATATCAGTGACTAGGGACTAGGATTTGGTGCGGTAGTTCAAATTGCGCACATGCAACATGAAAGAAAGGGTCACACCTGTTAATACTAGATTAATTAATACGTGTAACGTGCAAGAATTTGGCTGGTCATGATACGTCAAGTATTCTAACAATATAACGTAATCGGTTAGCTCGTGGTGAAACGCTGAATCTAACGTCAAACACGAGGCTAAACACAAATAGAAAGCTGGGCGGATGCCATGGCATTATGCTATGTAATTTAAAAAAAAGGTTATTTTAGTCACGGTACACTGATATTAATGTACACCAACGCGATTTTGGTTCACGTGCACAGCTGATCGATAATCCCACACCGAGTAAACTTAACTTACCGCTTGTGCCCATTTAGGAAAATACCATTTTGAACTAACTAATCTATGAGTATGTAACACTCCATCCACAACTCTTCTTTCAACTACATCAGTTCCTATTACGGCAGGATTGTGGGGATTTGGATATTTTCTCCAAGCTGCCGTTGCTACAGTCTCCCATGGATGACTAAAAAATGCAGAATGCTTGGTACTTTTGAGCTCATTTTTCAATGTAAACCTACACTTACTTGAATGTATGTTCACTGGTCCAAATTTTCATGCTATGTTTCAACAAAATGCTTCAAGAATTACTGATGTTTGAACTTAAGTTAATAGACACTAGCCTACTTAACGCACTCGGCACTTACACAACACACGACCACAAAGCCTGCTTGCAGCTAATAAAATTCTCAAATCGCAGGGAGCAAACGTCAATTTCTTAAACAAAAACCACTCGCACGCGTCTCAATCTCTCAATGAAATGACATGAAACGTGAAACATGAAACAGAAATGCAATGACGTCAATACCAAGCCTAGGCAGGGTTGTCAAATTGAAATTGTCTTTGGCTGTAATTACCAGGCCCTGGCAGATCACAAAACTTAAGCGATGAGAGATAATATATCTGATCTGATAAATGAATGCATTTCTGGCTGCTGTTAATTTCGAGTATATATTTGCAAGTATAAGCAGCTAACAGAAAGTACAGGGTATCATCAAAAAGTAATATTTTTCACAACACAAGCGGCATGAAAACATCGGCGAATTAAAATTAATTATAAACATACATATATTGCTCAAAGCTCATAGTGAGGTTGACCTAACGATATGCGTTCGGTGCCCTGGTCCCAATTTAAATTGAAATTACATTCTAGGGGTGTGGTCCCAAGTGCCCAAACACCTATAATATATTTAAAAAAAACGAGACTTATAGCAGGTCAATTAACACGGTAGCATTTACGAATGTTGCTCGAAGTAGAAGATATCTTAAGAATCAATATATATCCCCTTAACAAAAGGTTAAAGTAAAATAAGTAGGTAAGAAATATGTTTTACGTCTAAGATCTCTAGGATTCAAATTTTTTGCTATTTTATTTTTATACGGGTGTAGGTGTAAGTGTAAGTCTCTTCTTCTTGTTGTTTAGCCCGTGGTTTTCAAGTAGGCAGTCCAAACAGAAATGGCTTTCCTGCTGGGAACAGGAGCGCGAGGCGAAAAATGTAAATGTAGGCGGAATTCGCCTTGCGAGTAGAAACTTCAGTCATTTTCTAAATGTGTCAGATGTGACATTTACTATCAGCTTTCCCCACTACAGATACATCCGATATAGCAGTTTTGTTTAATCGTGTATATTTTGACTACCCCACCCTGCTGTATTTGTATAATTTAATATAGCTTTATTATTACCGTAACATTTGATTATACTTTACAGCGAAATATAAAATATTAACGTTTCTTTCTTATGAAATGATGGGAGCGCTTTAGTAGTAGTAATTAGTACTATTCTATATATGTATCTTTCCAGTTTTCCAACCCCATCTTTTCACTAGTTATTTTGAGATATTTGACAACTGTGTTCCAGTGACGTAGGCTTCACTTATGGCAAGTCGACACTAGTTACTAGTTAATTAAATCTTCACTTTCTCATAAAAAATGGTAGATGGGCTTATCTCAGATTTATCCGTAATTTTAACCTGGGCATGCCTAATGCATTGTAGATAGAAAGATAAAAACTTGACTTTAAACATATTTTTTATCGAAAGTATTACATGAAAATAAAACCTAACACTCCCACAGTTCTTAGTATTAGTGACGTTCTTATATCTTATTCGAAAGTGCAAGTTTGATACTTAAGAAAAGAGAAGAATAAAGAGATACCTCTTTGTGTATTTTAATGTTGTAAATAAACAGCTAAGAGAAAGGAAAATATAGTAAACAAAAATTATTTTGCAGCACTACAAAACATACTATTTCCAATTTCATTCTTTCCTCGCGATCCTCCTCGTATTTTGTCGCTTGCGCGAGACAAAATCGCATATTTGGCAACACTGATTTGTTGTGAACTTAGCTACAACTAGGAGTTAATAACGAATACACCAGAGACGTGCAGTTATCAGTTAACGAAATTATCCATACTATTTACTACTATGCAATTTACACCCAAAACTAAAAGTAGGTATATGTAAAACATTAGTTACGCAAAGGTATCTTAAAACCTCAATATTAATAACCGGCTGTAATTTCATTATAAAATGCTCACCAATGCGACGCTACTGAGTTAAGCCTGAAGCACCAACCAATAGACACAGAGGCATCTATAATCTGATTGCAAAGGCTGAGTTTAATTTTTACTATACCTGGCCGTCAGTGGCGCTGGCGTACTACGTAATTACGGTAACACCAAGTGACCACTTGATGATTGTCGTGTGCTAACTCAGGTAACCGAACTAAGAGTGCGAAAAGTTTGTGAGTGTGTGAAGTACGGAGTGCGGAATATCAGTAATATGTTGGGTGGCAATATAATAACTTCTTAATTCAGGTACGTTTTTAATTCGAATCTTTTCGATTTACCAAATGAGCCCTTAACAAATTCAAGTTTATAAATCGTTTGTAACACGTCTCAAGTCGGTTCCAACCAGTTAACTGTAAGTCAACCACCTGTTAAAAAATAAACTCGAGTGGATTTTTTGCTAGCAAGAATATTGACAGTGGTCCTAGAAAGCAGAACATCAAAAAAGGTAAACCGCAGGTGCCTTAAGGCGAGAGACAGGTCAAGTTATCCGGTTTTTATCATGTCCTTGTGGGACATATACCGGTATATTACTGACGGTAGGACGTATTCTAGTACGTTGTTTCAGATGTACTGTTATCTCTGACAATAATGTGATAATTGATAAGACCAGGTACCTGTTGCAACGTTTGTTTTATAATGTAAAAGTAGGTAAGTCATTGCTGACGCGACTGCTGCTACAGAAATCATTCAGATTAGTATTATCGTCCCACTTTGCGAATGAGAAATTTTGAAATATGCCTGAGAGCAGGATGCTTAGTTACCTAAGCACTTGTGAGAAAAGAGAGTTACAAGAGCAAATTAATATATTGTCAACACAAACATAAGATCATAAAAAAGTAGCGCACATTCTACACTACAAAAAGTGTTTGAATAGTAAGCTGTCATACTAGTTAGGTGTGTTAATATACAGTTAACTTTATACCTATACGTGTCGAATACATCGATTTACCATCCATCGATGAGCAAGGGTATAAAGTTTTTGATTTAGGTTTACTAGGTATTTCAAATACAAAAGTTAGAAAAAGCGAGGAAAACACCTGTTGCAAGTTATGTTGAAAATAAAACTGATGCTGCTTGAATGTAGACCATAATGATTAATGATCCAATATAACGGAATGGTTCATGTTAAATATAAACCTAAAAAAGTAAGTATAAACTCAAATACAAAAAAAATATAATTTTATATTTGTTGTACATAATATGTATGTCGCTTCAAATCTATTCTGTTACAAAAAAAAATAATGTCCACGATACGTTTCCTACTATGGTGCAATCAAATTAGATATCCAACCATGCATCGATCATAAAATCATGTATTTTTGCTTTTTTTGACGACCGCGTCATTGTCAAAAATCAAAAAACCTCGAAATTTWCGGCCTTTTTCTAGATTTTGTTGCCATTGACCCAGCACAACTGATTTTTKGACAACGACCGTTGTATTAACTTCTAAAGTAGATAKGATTTTTKACAATTATTATTATAGGACCAATAGTTTTGAAGATGAAGTTTTTCTAAGTTTTGCCAATTTTTAAAATTACAAACTCTTAATAAAATTTCATTCATATTTCAGAAGGTTTAGTTAATTGTTACAAAACCCTCTTCCATCTCCCAATGGAATCTGCTGGTGTATCAAAGGTACCCCCTCTTCATAGGCGTGCACATAATATTGCATTGCATTAATAATCGTTTTGACACCAGAAACAAGCTTTCAATAACAAATAATAAACTGAACAATTTAATATAATAAATGTATTGAATAGCAGGCTTATATCTGTAAATATAAGAACACAACAGTAAAATGTCCTTAACTCTTGTGTATTTATAGGGAAAAACAATTTTATGTAACTATATTTCCCAAAATCAATTTACATACTGCCTGTTTTTGTCTGATACCTGCAGACTTTCGCATACACATGTTGTCTAGCCCCACTTAGTATAGTATAGGTATATACAGATATATCATACTAACAATAGTTTTTTTGCAAATAATTTTTTCATTTCTTAGCCTAGTTTTTGTTTGTGTATGTCAAAGCATTTCCTTGGCGGCGCGTTTTTTTTTAACGGCAACTAATCTAGTGCTCGTAATATGTATTTTATTTATTTAAATAAATCTTTACATCGAATAAAATTCGGTTGTTACATTTCCATTTATGAAGCATGGTTCTATGTGTTGCCCAATAATACCTGTCAACACATTCAGTTACTGAGAATACTCTGTATGCTGTTCCATCATCCAGTGAAGACTATCATTAGATCAGCAGCGGTACTTATGTCTGTTGAAAAATCCATTGAGGCAAAAAGTGGCTTCGTTAGAAAATAAATAAAATGTTGTATCCAAATTTGTATTATTCGAGGTATTATTATTATTGATCAAGTCCATCATCATCGCAAGAAACTACATTTTTCTGCCATGATTATTTTCACTTAGCTCATGGAGAAGGTATGCTTTGTAGGGTTTGTAATTCTTTGTTTTTTATTATGGAAACAACCGACAAAAGACTAATATTATTGTTTGGTGGTTGACGTAGATAAGTTGTTCAAAACACTAACTAATAATAAATAGGTAGGTACATCGAGAAAATTGATCGGAGAATGACTTTATTATTTTATTTAACATTTCTTTTATTTTATGGACCTGGTTTTGTCCAAGATGTCACCTTTAGAGATGATAGAAGAATTTTCCTGAGTGTCCGAGACACAATTCTTCGTTTAGTTCGTCTTCATCTGCCACATAGTCTGAAATGGGTGATTAATTGAGGCCAAATGCCGGTCCTTGCTTATACGAACAAAAGGACCACATTTTCTATGCAAACACACTGGGTCAAAATCGACCAAAACTGAAAAAAGGTCGAAAATTTTGTGATTTTCATGATTTTTGACAATAATGTGGTCCTCTGCCGATTTGTTGCATAATTTACCCTCTTTTTATGACTAATTTGACTGCGTATTACACTGGGGATGCAAATCCCGTTCCGACTTCCTTCAATCATTGTTGATGTCAGCCAGGTGATATCTAACGCATTTAATGGAATTATTCTGAGGTTGAACAAAAGTTGAGTTGGTCATTTTATTCGGAGGAATCCCTGATCCATAAAAACTTTGTTGCTGCGGCTTATTATATAAAACATTATTTAGTTTTCGATATACACTGCATCAATTATTACTAATCAAAACAACAGTAACATAGATCATAAAAATAAATAGGGCATCCCTGCAACTAATGTACAATAATAAAACCGAAACCAAAATAGCCGATGGTTTGTGTAGAAGCGTTATTTCTCATGGTAGTAGAATTAGGCTGTATATTTTGCATTTATTTTACGACGTGTTGAGTGAAGATTTATCTTGGAACTTCTAAGGACCAATATATTGCTAAATAGTCTCAAAACGCTAGCGTCTAAAGACGAGTGATGTCACCCCACTACGTAACCGCATTAAATTATTTTACCGGACTTTTTTTAAATTTAAAAGAAGCTTTAATTTTTTGACGAAAATGCAACAAATAAAATTTCATTGTATGCATATTCATTTAATGCTCTATTTACTTCTCCTTTACGTTATTTTAAAAATTTCTATCCAATTAATAGATATTTGAAACCGGCCTGCAATTCTTATTTTACATACACAACACAGAAATTTTGCCGTCCCCAAAAATTGATGCCTCAGGCTCGGATTTGGTAGGTTTCTACGTTTATAGGCACACTAACCTAATATTGCATATTCGAGAAACCAACAATTATTAATAATATTCCAACAAACATCGTTTTTATTTATCCAGAAACATTCACACACGTCTTTTTATTCATAAATATTATTACTTTTTTTGGCAATTAGCGATATAACCGTTTCACTTTTCATTAGAACCTTATTTTCAATTAATTTTGTCTAGTTTTATATATAAGTAAAATATTTTCCATATTGTTTAATTAACTTTATTTATTTATTAACAGCATAACAGTTATTGTTGCTCTGGAAGTCGAGTAATAGGGTTTATAAACATATACATATAATATACATGGTGTCCCGCATTATGTGATCTACCTCTCGGAATCTAAAAACTGATGCCAAAATAACACTATTTTACAGTATAACTTTTTTTAAATAACGTCCGCCTAGTGAGATATTGACTCTTAAACATGGGGGAAGAGAAACAGTTTTTCAAAAATATCTCGTAAACCGGTTGATAGAATTTCATCAAATTTTGGGTATTATTATTTGAAGTGAAAGCCTTTAAAATGATGCACGCATTTTTTAAATAAATGTTTTGTGGGGCCGGGAGGGGGCCAACCCCCCACATTTTATCCATTAATTTTAAAAAGGTTAAGTATTTTTTTCCAAAAATATGTTTTTAAATATTTTGGCCTTGTAAACAAAAAAGTACTCTTTGTTTATTAGGCTAAAATTGACCCTTTATAAGAGAATTGCAGTTGAATGTTGCGATTCATATTTTACTGCTTAACTAAATAATAAAAATAATAAATAATAATAATAATAAAACCGCTGCAAATTGAATCAATACTTCCACATCCAATTGTCAAAATGACATTTACGTTTTATTTCTTATACTATACGATTAGTAATCAGGTTTTGAGCATTTTTTCTCTCTACACATTTTTTCTAAGACAAACAGTCCTCGGGATATTAGCAAAAATATATAAATTTTAAAATCGGTTTTTTTCAAATAACTCGAAAATTATTAATTTAATAAAAAAAATTACAAGAGTGCTTTCTGATCAGAAATTTGATTTTCTATATAATACCAAAATTTAAAAAAAATGGTACGAGCAGGGTCCAAAATAGGTTTTTTTGGAAATATTTTGAAAATGTCAAAATTTAGAATAAATTTTGTAAGACACTTTTTTGAGAAATTTTATATCCTATCTGATGGTATTTTCATTATCTGAATATATTAAATATATTCGGAGATATTTAGGAAAAACCGTTTTCTTTAAGTGACGCTTTTTTGCTAATATCTTCTAAACAGTTTGCAGCATCGAAAATTTTTAAGAATGAATAATACTCGCAGTTATACTACTAATGACATACTAAAACGAAAAAAAATAAAAATTTGCAAAAAGGGTAGTTACCGCCCAATTTCACCCCTTTCCCGATACCCTACTTGCCCCACAAACAATAGGTCGCTTTGAGTAGTTGAGATTTATACGTTTATTAAGTCTCGAAAGTTATTGTGTCCACAAACAAAACCACAGACACACAGACAAGAAATTTTTTTTGCTCAATTTTGTTTTTTGCGTTTTCGACCATTTTAAAACGAATGAGCAAATAAACATTTTTGAACATTTTTTTCGAGATTCAATACTTCCCATCCGTTGGATGTTGAAGTAATTGTGTTTGATGTCACTGTTACATTGATATTTTGACAATACTTTACATTATTTGTTGCAAAAATCCTGAAATAATAATGATCTAACATTTATACAAATGAGTATATTATATTAATATTACATTACTATTGTTACAGAATTTTTACAAATTTTTGTCAAAATATGAATGTAACAGTGACATCTAACACAATTTTATTATTTATCACGGCCAATTTGATAAAAAAATCGATTCAGTTAAACAGTGAAGTGTGAATCCTAACATTCCACTGCAATTTTCTCGGGAACGATCAATTTTAGCCATATGAACAAAGAGTAACTTTTTTTGTTAAAAGTTAAAAAAAAACATGTTTTTGAGAAAAATACCTAACCGTTTTAAAGTTAAGGGATAAAATTTGGGGGGTTGGCCACCTCCCGCCCCCAAACATTTATTAAAAAAATGTGCACATCATTTTAATGGCTTCCACTTCAAATAATAGTACCCAAAATTTGATGAAATTATATCAACCGGCCTAAGAGATGTTTCTGATAAACTGTTTCTCTTCCCCCATGTTTAAGAGTCAATATCTAAGTGGGCGGGCGTTATTTCAAAAAAAAGTTATACTGTAAAATAGTGTTATTTTTGCACCAGTTTTCAGGTTCTGAGAGGTTGCCCACATAATGCGGCACAGCCTGTATAAACATTGCCGGGTTGGATAGTGCAGGCATTGCACATCTGCATCTGGATCGCGAGATTGTGGGTTACAATCCCAGCGAGGGCATTAGTGTTGTATGTATTCGTTTGTATACTTGTGTATACTTTAGTTGCCTTAGTTATCTGTCAGTTGTGCATTTTCAGTTAACAGGTTTTTCATTAAATAAATGCTTACACGTATTTAGTTTTGTTATATTTCTCACTGCATTTTTAACTTTTTAATACACAAATCAAGTATTTTTTGTTTGTTTGTTTGTTTATCGCCACTTACTCACCATACAAGTGTGATACTGCAAGTTTTATTGTTTTTGAAAACAACCGCACATTTAGGTACTTTAAATTGGAATTGTAATGGAACTAGCCACTGCGATTGAAAAATTGTTAAATGTTTTGCGAGAATAAAGATTCTAGCAAGAATTTTTTTGAGCCACGAAAGTGTTTTTAAAAACTCATTAGATTTTAATGAAGGGAAGGGGGCACAACAATCGATATTATTCATTGTAGTGGTAAAACGTCTACTACTTCCACTAAACACTATACGTATATGTATATATTTTCATGTCAGCCAGTTACTGATCTATTGATGATACGATTTTGTATGATTTAAGCTATATCAGTATTATAGCCCCCCTATGCCTTGTGATTGTGGGTGAGGTACGACCAAAAAACTTCACCTGTGCACTGACTGAAATTCACTGCGACTGGAATCCGGAAATGATAAATACCGCGGGCAATGGCCTCCCAACAGATCATGAGTAGCTTTTTGAAGTTACTAACCTATTGGGTTCAATATGAACTTAAGCAAATGAAAGGGTTGTCTGGCAAACAGTTTATATGCTATCTGCAAGAAATGTAATATACCCAGGGAAGTAAGTATTTAAAAAGTATTTATTGTTATATGGACTTGGTGATGACAAAAATTATTTTTTAGCAATTTTCATAATTTTTCTTTATGTGACAAAAATGCAGATGAATAATATCGATTTCTTTTACTTGAACTGATTAAAATGAAGTCGAAATCAATATTATGTGCAAAAATTAGGCGGTTTCTGTTCACCTCAACCATGCAGGTATCCTGAAGCTGTTACTATGTTCACACCTGGGTCAGACAGCTACCAAATACCGTTTGTCAACTCATCACGATTGGCATAGTTTCGTATTACTGTTATTCTCTTATATGATTACCATTGGTATTACTACTACATTCAGTTAATTGAGCAGCTGCAGTGCAAATTGTAACTATAAAAATCGAAATTATCAAGACTATGAAAAAAACCTATTTCGTTGTAGTTTTACGTTTACCACAGTTGACAGTTAAGGGGCTCACATTTGCACGGAAAAGAACTATGGAGTATGTATCGTACATTTTGATACTGAATAAATTAACAATAACATATTATATAATTCGATGCAACACCAACACGTGCTTTAATACCTACCCAATGGTATTTTAAGTACCTATGTATTTATGACATCTTGTTTTTTTAATGTATCAAGAAAAAAATCTTTAGTGGGACAACATGCACTTGAACATAATTTAATTCCAATTAATTGGTAAGCAGCAAGCAATGCACGATGGTGTAGATCAAAGTTCATAGACACGCCGACCTTGACATTGTGACGTGTTCGATTTTAATGCTCATGTAACATGCAACATGCAATAATCCTACGTCGCGTCGGCACATGCACTCTTTAATGCTTGTATAATGCAGAATGCATCTTATAGTTGCAGCTTCCATAGGTAATTTGTTGTTAGTATTTGTGCTGTAAAATACAGTTTATGAATAATTTTATATGTTTAAAAAATCTTACTACGTTTAGAATGTAGAAGTAAATAGTTTAGTTAAAATTTAAATGTTGCATTTTTAGGTTATTTTTTTGAAGTCCCTACGTATTTTGAGCAATTAGCTAGCATATTAGCTATTGATGTTTATGTATTACCTATATTTACATGATACATTGTATTAGGACAAACATGACCCCATACCGAACCACTTAAAAAGGTGAAAAGAGCTTTCTTTGTGGAAGATACAGTTCGAATTGCAAACGTTTAAACCAGGCAGCAGTAAATTGCTAAGATAAATAAAATTGATATTATCGCATTTACTGAAATAACTGGAAATGTGTTTTTACGTATATTTTGATAACACGTAATTAATTAAAATATTGAATTGATTCTGGATAACTACTTACTCATTTTGGTTATAAATTATAATGCTTCTTATATATATTATATAATGTTTATTATACAGGGTTTCTATAAATGATTCATGCATCCAGGACGCTTGTAAAAATTAGCGATTAAATCAGTTTGCCGCCTCTCAGGAAAGTGAACACAACTATGGTTTTGACGTATCTACATCCGTAGATGTTTCAATTATTTGATATATTTTAATACGAGAAAACGCGTGGTAGTGTATATTTTCGACATATTATGTAGTGTTTTCTGGTACAATCAACTTTAAGACTGCAGCTCAACATTTTGGAGGTGTGGGGTGACACGGTTGTGTTTAACTTTTAGGTTATGTATCGTATTTGTGTGATTGTGGCTCCAGTAAGCCTGTTAAATAATTGTACTACGATGGACTGAAAGCAGGGCCGGCGGCAGCTCGTGGTAGTATGGGTAGACCTACCCACTCAGAAAATTCCCGAATGGGTAATTACCCACTCGGAAAATTTTCAAAAATGTGTTTTATAATATTCAATATAAAATATAATATTTGAAAAATGCGCGCTTCTTCGAAGAGCGTGAGAGCACTTGCGCAGTGATTAAGTATTATAGAGCGCACGCAGCGCAGCGATCGATAGATAATCGATACATTATTAATACTACTACGTATTGATGCATTTGTATTTTGTACGGTGTCACGCGGGGTGAAAAACATTCGTAACAATTATTGAATCATTTTTTAACCTAACTACCATTGAACACTCCTCACTTTTCGTATTAAGAGGAAGCCATAGAGCCATCAAATGAGCGGTTTTTCTCAGATTTTCGGTGCAACTTTTAACAAGTGATTTTCAGTTTTTTGCAATTCAATGAGTTCACACAACTTGAGGTATAATATCAGAAGACGTGTCAAATCATTAAATTGTAAAAAATATAAATCCTTTGTTAAAAGTTGCACAGAAAATCTAAGAAAAACCTCACATTTGATGGCTCTATGGCTTCCTCTTAAGTTAATTGCTTATGACAATAGGTAAGTACAGCTATGATGAGGGGCGGGGGAGGGGGGGGGGCAACTTAACTTTACTACCCACTCGGGTTGAACATGTTGTGCCGGCCCTGACTGAAAGATACTGTTAGCTTGTCGCAATGATAATATTCACAAACTAAGTGGTAGTATAGTTAGCTGCACAAAGCTTCCAAAGTGCAAGGGTGTAAACAACTGTAGAGGTTACCATAAACCTACTATACTAATAATTATTGTAATTTCGTACTTTTGACATAAAATAGAACGGTAAATTGTTGGAAAATATTTATAAAGCCACGTAACTAGCCCTGATAAAGACGTAATATTGTGTTTCGTTTCCGTTAGGTATTATGTTAATAAATTTGTAATTACGGATAATAATAGACGCAGAAAATTAATACTAAAACTTCACAACACAGACAAAACAAAAATTGTTCATGTGTCTGTGCGAAAATGAAATTCTGTAGTTTTTTCAGTACACGTGTTCATATTAGGTAACGATTACAAGTGAGAGGTTTGAATAGCATATTAAAGTTGTAAACGTCGATATCTGTTGTGCCAAATGTAGGATGCAGACCACATGTATTAAATCTGATACTGCTTATTTACTTTTTCAATTATACAGTGACCTTGATCAATTCTTAAAAAAAAACTAAAATTTCAGCTCAATTTACATTTCACAATTATGTGTTAACATTTTCTAAGTATATACATGGGTACCTACTATTACACTAACCTAATACTTTGATTTTTCTTTGCTTCCAGAACTGCAATACGAATGACTCATTACCAAAGCATATACCATGGTCATCGTTACGCGGGTAAGTTTCGCTTATCTAAAAACAACAACCTATATCTATTACTTGTAAGCTACACGTATACAATCGGAAAACAAATACACAATGCAGGCGATATATCGGTAGGATCAGTGATGTAACTACGTTCAAAAAATTTGCGTTCGGTGGAAAAGGGGGTCTTCAAGAAATACACATACATACAAGACTTTTAGAAGAACGAAATAGCCAATGTCAAAGTTACGAGACAGAATTTTTAGCCAAAATGATTCTTCTTATCTAATTACTTTTTCAAATTAAGGATCAACAGTACGGTTTAAGCGCCACTTGAACACGAACGTATGCTTATTTTTGCACTAGTGTCGAGACAGTTCTTGCAGGAAATCTATTCATTGAAGCCAATTGCTAACGAATCTTTTCATTCAAAAGAGCCAGTAAGGCRCTAAAACAGCAAGGAGCAAGTGGTAGTTTCTTTGAAGAAATATCAACAATTATGCGGTTCCGAATTCAATAGCATGTAAAAATAGGCTTCTTGGGAATTTCCTAATATAGTCATCGAAGGAAATACTTCGACACTCATGCTTTCTGTTTTATAATTTTAAGAAGTAAGAAAACCGCTTGAATGTGATGATGACGTACTGAAATATGTTATACAAGTTTATAATATAGATATTAATAAAACTTTATTAAAATATAAACATTTTAAAGAATTTGACACATGAAGAAACCAACAAGACAGGAAAATTTGATACAAAATAATTTACGTTTAGGTTTTGCGTGTACCTAATTCATTTTAGCCATAATATACTCGTCTTACATTTTCTGCTCAAAATCTACGCTAAAGTGCTTTATCTGCGTTTTCTACGCGTTTAACGTAGAAAATTGTAATTTACGCGTAAACGCCCATCACTGCCTAGTTCTTATTTTATATAGTGCGCAATTAAATATTGACAAATTAAAGATGTGTTTAGCAAGCCTTATCGTGAGCCAAAAAATGCAACAAAATCTTATGAGAAACTCGGCAAGGTTAATTCTAATAAATGTTCCAAATATTAAACAGAAGTAATTGTCGGATTAATGTAATAAGTCTTGCACGCAGAATTTAGCGCATTTGAACTAAAAGAAAAATATATTTTCAAAATAACGCAAAAAAAGAAAATGTGCCCATGAATTCTGTACAGAAAAAAGATTTAGGCAAATGCAAGAGGCGGCAAAACCTTGGTCTAAAACTACAATTTTTTTTCAAAACCCTAGAAAGAAATACCAACTCTGCGGCTACGCAACCTAAAGTACAGCAACTACCAACCATCAAGCTCAACTAGTCCCTTAGATATTTCTCAGAAACAAGGACGTGATAGTAATTTTGATAGGAGAGATTATGACAACGCTGAAAGCTGTAGTACTGATGAGAGTGATAATACTGACGGTGATAATACTGATAGTGATAATGATACTGCTGGGTATAATAGTGTAAGCATAGAAAGTATTGACTATTTTTAAAAACCTGAAACAGCTCCTTTGAATTCATTTTATGATTACCATCCTATACAACTGTCGAAGAAACTACTTCCATTTCGTGAACGACAACGTATATTTCTTTGTAAAGACTAAAGATGGACAAACTTTTAAWCATAAATGGCTTACATACAACGAAAAGGTAACAGGACTGTTTTGTTCTATATGTCTTGCGTTCAGTACTGGAAATTCAGTTTTTTGTTCTGGATTTGATGAATAGAAACACGTCCACCAAAAGCTAAAGAAACATGAATCATCAAAGGTTTCTTTTTCTTTCAGTTTAGAATTGTTTAATATAACAATAAATAATAAATATAATTAAAATTAAAAAGACAGATTTTTCTCTATTTTAATAATACTGCGCCCTAATTTTGTTTCCTCCCGCGCCCTCCGGTTGCTCCCAGTCCAGCCCTAATAGTTGGGACCTTGATCCTGACATTTTAAGTTTTATTTGAAATCAAGTAAAGCCAATCTTCTTACGCACAACTCGCATGAAACAATAAATTTGAGAGGTTATGAGAAAAACAGCCGACAACAAAATTGGAAAGTTAGAATTTATAGCGATTAGGCATTACAGAAAAGTATTTTCAAGAAGTTTGAATTACGTCCGAGAGATAGTAGACGTTGTTCAATGAAAGAGGAAACGTAACGACCAAAAGATGGTAGACTAGTAACTTATGGATCATTCTTCTCTTTTAACATTTTTATTTTCGACCTTAAGGGCTTCCCGTGTTACGTAGAACACATGGAACACTGGTCCCGGCACTGGGTAGGATTGCGGCTAAAATTGTAACATGCAATTTTGAAATCCGCATCCTCTTATTTTATTTTACTACTAGAAATAAACAATTTCATTATACTAATGGCAACTATGGAATGTATTGGCCCTCTGGGGTATATACATATTACCGGCAATGTCCGAAATGTCTAGATATTCTGCAAACTGATCAATTTATCAGTCGTTATGCAAAATCATTGCTACTTTGGGTAATCTGCAATTTTGCTACGCTGTTTAAGGCGATATGCAAAATACCTGATGCGTTAGTCAATCTGATTGTTAACGGTGTTTAATGCTCATATTGATTAGACAATATGAAGATAAATAATAACAAAACGATTAATGTGCGTCATAAACTGTAAAAAAATGCTACATCTCCAGAAAAGATTTTATTTCTGCAATTAATATAAACACTTTTTGCAGGGATTAGAAAAGTAGCAACGACTATTGCACAATACTTTATTTTTAAGGCAATAATGAATTTGATGGTAATGATTTTATTTAAAAAAACTGTACACAGTTTGTGGAACTGATTCTAAATTACTAAGTCTTTGGAGATTTCAGAAATTTAGTTCATGAAAGTCAAAACAACACAAATACTAATGCGCCATTTTGTTTGCAGTGCGTGAAAAGTATAGATATTGATAACGGAAGAAATCAAAATTTATGTCAAGATCTTCAAGCAAATAAAATGCTTGTAGTGTGGGAGATAATGCAATTACAGCTCTTCTGTCAGTAGATCGGGTCCCAACAGACCACAGAAATATTTTAGGTGTCATACTCAACCAAGATAATGGTTTTTATAAATTAGGAACTAAACCAGGAACCTTACACAGTGTTTTACTATAAAAGAATTTAAAAAAGTGACGGAAATTTTATGATAGTAGCTGAAGTTCCTGAACATGAAACCAGTCTTGAATTGGCAGTATCTGTTAGTTCTATATCACCGGTGGTAGAGAATGATGTAATACAGCTGTACTAAGAAGTATTGCAATAAATCGTGCAAATGGCTTAAAAGTAAAGTGTTGTGCAATAGTAGTTGCTACTTTTATAATCTTTGCAAAAATAAATAACAAGTTATGTTATTGTTTATCTAGGAATAAACCCTTTTACTCAGATTTAATTAGCGCATCAGACATTTTGCAGATTACCTAAAACAATGTAGAAAATTTGCAGATTACCCAAAGTAATTGTGATTTTGCTTAATGTCTGGTAATTATAAAAATAAAGGTAAACAATACTCAAAACAGCGATGTGCTTCTTCAAATTTAAACTGTGGGATTCAGCACATAGCGGAGCACATGACATTAAAACAGATATCCCAGACCAGATATCCTCTCGAACTAACCTACCTGCCATCATAAAAATTTGGCGCTAAAGTTAAATGGTAAATGCGTTTACGTCCCTTCCGTGGCTCGAATTATAGCGATAGAGACGCAGAGGTTCTACCTTAGTCAATCATTACAGATAACTGCGGAATGATAACAGGAATTAGCACACTTCCTGTCACAAAAGTTCCTTATATTTTTGGTATATGTTTCCTCCAAAGCTCAGTCATTATCTTGATATTAACACAGTTTCTGTTTTGTCTGATATGCATACTTCTGCTGGTACTATTTTAGTTTCTTTTGCCAACCTTACTACTGTTTGTTTCTCTTGAATAACTTCACTAAAAACAATTTATCCAAATTTCCTTTGACCACTGTTAGATGAACCTTATTCTCCATTTCTTTTCAGTTATATCCTGTAGTTACACTACTACAATAGCTAACAATCCAGGGCTGACAAACAGGATGTATAATGGTCGAGCTAATCAGTCAATTCATGTTTAGAGGCTTTTGTTTTGGGATAGAATTTTGTGCTAAATATACTCAAATGACCAAATTTCCAAACATACGACACATTTTGCGCCTAACTTTGGATGCCAATTTTTTAAAATCGGTAATGTTTCATCTAGTGGTGGTTTTACAAACTACCGCGTAGTCTAGTACGATTGGTAAGTACGGACACCTGCATTGCCGATTGTCCAATGAGCATTTGAGCCCATTGGAAAAGCCGAGCGAGCAAAGAGCCAAGTGATATAAAATTACTTTGAACGATAATCATTGTCATATTCATTTTAACTACTTCGTTGCATGAAAAACTATAAACGCCTGAATTATTTAAAACTGGAATTTGGTCTTTATTACGGACAAGACGGGAAACACACTGCCTACGGTAGAAAAAGCAATATTTATTCCATGAGAAGAAAATAATTTAGATAGGGTAACTGAGACTTGACCAGCAAACTTAAGAGGAAATCAAACCTTAACTTTTACATCAAAATAAGGTGTACCGAAAGAATATTTAAATTTTGTCAAATACTTAAAATAGAGTTTTTCTATTAAATAATTTGGAAAATTGTTATTGAAAGCAGTTTGGAGAATTACACCCAATTCGTTTTCGAAAGCATTTAATGACAATGGTATTTTAAAAAGTCGACTAAAGTGAATGAAAAACGACCATTTTGTGTGAATAAGGGTGTAATGAATAATAAGGCTTAACATTGTCTGTACAAGTGGATTTTCTAAAAATTTAGAAAGAAAGGTTAGAAGAAATTTGGTCATGTATAATTAATAAATCTAAAGTAAGAAAATTATTTAGATCATCTGAATTACCTGTAAATAGACACAAAACATCATCTACATAACGGTACCATAATTTAATGTGAGAAGAGAAAAAAGTGTTTTTGAAAATATCTTTTTCTAAATTATTCATAAAAAGTTCAGCTAGAAATGGACTAAGATAAGAACCCATAGCTAAACCCGACTTATGTATAAAATTTTTATTATTGAAACAGAAAAAATTTTGATTTTTAACACAAACTCCGTTAACGAAACCAAATTATTTTTATATAATAAAGATAAATTACACTTGAAGAATTTTTATCTTATGGAAGAATTCATTAAAACATAACTTGTGTCGCCCATTTTTTTGAACGCCCGTATAACGTGATATGCACTTTAAAATAGGCCAAAAAGCAGGATTGCCATTTAAAAATAATAATTAATTACGCCATGTTTCAGGGACATGGTGTAAATATATTGTTTAAAAAACAGCTGCCCGAACAATTGAGCATTAAAAATGCATATACTTAATTTATTTTAAGTTACACATTCGTACTAAAGATACTTAAATATTACGTATCTCTTTGTTACAATATCATCAAATTGATATTTATCTTAGCACTGGCTATTTCTATTCAGTTTTATATTTTAAAGATATTGAATTCCCATACAGCTACGAAAATCAAGTGTCCTACTTTTTATTTCGGACATCGGCTATTCATTGTTGTTCTGTTTCCGGTAACAAACAAGGGGGAAAACGGAGATGCGTAAAAACAGATAGCCACTCGTGTCTCTATTTCTGCGCTTTGCAGCTTCACTTAACCGTGGAGGCCGCTTCCTGTATCCGCCGCACAGGTGCTCGTATGACCATCACCATGTCGCATTTATCGGAAGCAGGAGCAATGAACTGTTTCCGTGACATTGCAGCATCATTACTAGCACCAGTATTTATATTTGCCGTGAGCCCATACTGTACTCAGCAGCATAGTTTGATATTTCATCAGCCTATGTACGAGTATTTTCAAAAATGAATACATTCAGGATAGGTAGCATAAGTTTGGAATAAGTAGATTAGTGATAATTTATGTAAATAAAATTATGAATAAAAAATCAAAGGAATATTGTAATATCCCCAATGTTCTTCCAAATACATTAAATTACATCAAATGTCCGTCAGACATTTGTCAACTTTGATATACTTCAAACTCAAATAAAAATAACCTAAAACTTAACCTATATGACTTCCGGTTGTGGGTTAGCACGTGCGCACGCAACATTTTTCGAGAGCTATTTTGGGGAGTTATTAAGTAAGGTAGTTTGTAATTCTTAGCGTTGAGTGGTTTAGTGTGTTTCTCTCTTCCGTTTTTGGTGAGTGTTTTCTATTTTATTACATTTGTGTTTGGTTTATTTTGATTATTTCAAATAAAAAGTAAGGTTATATTTTAACCTATGTCGGAATCGGAGGGGGAGGGGGAACCTCCCCCGGTATTGGGATTTGATGGAGCTACACCAATGGATCATAGTATGTTATCTTGTGACTTATTTTCAAATGCTTCACAACAAGTAAAAGAAAAGACTGTAAGCGCAGTCAACAGTGTGCAAAATTTTGATAAAGATGTAAGCTTGAACTCTCATATAGAACATCGAAATGATAACAATGCATACTCTGATAGAGATACAGGACCTTTTGTTGTTATGACCGAAGCCTCTGAAAAAATAAATAAGAATATTGGTAAGATAAGTCAGCTTAAAATTGCTAAAGAGCTCCTTGACAATAATGTTACTGACATTGTAAAACTTAAAATAAAAGGTAAAAACCGGATTGCTATTGAATTCTCAAATTTCTTGGCAGCTAATAGATTTAGTTCTCACAAAGGGTTAAAAGATAAAGGATACAATATTTATATTCCTTATAATATGGTGTCGTGCAAGGGTATAATAAGACATGTGGATCTTGATTATGATATTGAGGTACTTAAAAAATCTATCATTTCCCCTCGCAGAATCATTAATGCACGTAGACTTAATAGGAAAAAAATAAATATGGATGGAGCTGAGTATGTCCCAACAGGGACCGTGTTATTGACATTCGAAGGAATTAACTTACCTCGTTCTGTGGAAATTTGGAGATTACCTTTCTCCGTTGTACCATATGTCCCTCCGGTCACACAATGTCATGCATGTCATCGATATGGACATACCAAAACCTTATGTAAAAGTCGACCAAAGTGCTATATGTGTGCAGAAGAGCCACATGATGAATCATGTAATAGAAAGTGTTTCCATTGTGGAAGTGGGGACCATACATCTTTCTTTAGTCAGTGCCCGGAACACCAACGTCAAGTTAATATCAGACATCTCATGGCTTTTAATAATTTGTCCTATTATGATGCTGCCCAATTATGTCCCGTTACCTATAAATTAATCCATTCAGAGACACTAAGGTCAGATCATAGCCAGCAACATCCAGCTGACTTTCCCTCATTGAATAAGTTGCCCTCACAGCAATCTAGTGACATTACAGTTAGTCAGAGACGTCTTGTTGCAACTGAAGACAATAGAATTCGAAGTAAACGTACATATGCACAAGTAATAAATACTGATAAAATAACTAAAAGAAGAAATACGAGTGTAGGGTATAATAAGGACACACACAATGCATGTCTTGACTCTCCCAATGGAAGGGTATTTAGAGGTTCCACCCCCCATGCCACACAGTCATCAGCTGTGTTGGGCAAAAGTACTACTTATTCGCCTGTTAGTGCCACATCAAATTCACAAATATTACAAAATCCAAATCAATTTTACAAACATTTCCTATTATTACCTAATAATATTCAAAATGAGATAAGAGATAGTATACTAAAGCATTTTAGAATGGAGCCTGTGGGTTCCAGTGATACATAATTAGTTTGCTCTTGTTGCCTCTGCATCGTTTACTGATTTATCAAAATATTATAATGGACGATTCACTTGTTATAATGCAGTGGAATATACATAGTGTTAATACAAACAGATATAATTTAATCAATATCATAGGAGAGGTCAATCCTGACATAATACTGTTAAATGAAACCTGGCTTAATCCTTCATTTTCTTTTCATATTAAGGGGTTTAAGTGCATCCGCAGAGATAGAATCGATGGCAAAGGTGGAATTGCGATTTTGACTAAACTAAAACTAAATCATAGTGTTTTATTTATAGATCCCAATATACAAACCTTTGATTGCCAAATGATGGGAATTAGAGTATCTAATATTAACATTATAAATGTTTATTGCACCCCAACACAGGTCTTCCCAGCAGACTCCTTTGGAGACTTCTTGGATACTATTCCTGGACAGTTCATCATCATGGGTGACTTTAATGCTCACCACATAAGTTGGGGTAGTAGTCGTAATAACCCTAGCGGTAATAACCTCTTAAAGTTAATGGAACAACAAAATTTAGTGGTTATTAATGATGGTTCTCCTACTAGGTTTCAAAGTCCATCTGAACAACCTAGTGTTGTAGATATAACAATGGTGTCAGCTAATATAGTTAATAAATGCTCATGGACTCGCTTAACAGATTGTGGTAATAGTGACCATTTCCCTACTATATGCTCTCTGGCTACCAATGTGTCTAGTTATTACATTCATGAGAGTTCTCCACATTTGCTACGAATATATAAAAAAGCAGACTGGGATGCTTATAGAAATTATATTTTGGATGGCATATCAGATCACACTTCCCTAGAATATGACGACTTTTTAAATATAATTAATGATGCAGCGGATAGAGCTATCCCTAAAAAAAAACAGGGTAAAAAATACATTCCCAGAAATCCCTGGTGGGACAATGAATGTGACGAAGCTGTAAGGGAAAGGAAAGATGCAATTTCTATGTTATATACTAATTTTAATATTGAGAATTTTATTAAAACCAAAGCAATTATTGCAAAAACAAAACGATTCCTTAAGAATAAAAAGAAATTAAAATTCCGTGAGTTTTGTGCCTCCTTTAATAGACATACAGATACACATAGAGTATGGAGTATTTTTAAAAAATTTGGTAATATACATAATTTCAATGCCAAAAGTCTACCTCCACCACATATAGCTTTAAACATTCTTAATAGTTTCAACTGTGATGTACCAGAAATTACGAATCTATCTAGGGATCCATTAGTAGAATATATTAAATTTTCGTTTACTGAACTTTGGAATTATCTAGGTTCTAAGAAAGACACAGCTCCTGGCTGTGATTATATTACATTTTCGCTTCTTCGAAACCTACCATCAAGGGCCTTACATATTCTTTTAGACATGTATAATAGCATTTGTCTTAATTGTAGCATTCCTTCTCAATGGAAAACCCAAATTATCTTAGGTTTTTTGAAATTCAATAGAGATCCTACTGTTCATCAAAATTACAGACCTATAGCTCTGTCATCCTGTGTTGGTAAAATCTTTGAAGGCTTGTTAAAAAACCGTATTGAATGGTATGTAGAGAGCAACAAGGTTTTTTCATTCTACCAGACCGGTTTCAGACGTGGAATGGGTACTATAGAAAATACAGCCTTCTTATTAACCTTTGTTCAGTTAGCCTTTAGTTTAGATCAGACAGTCATTGCTGTATTCCTTGATATTAAATCAGCTTACGATCATGTAAATATCCATTTACTTCATGATTATATGAGAAAATTAAAAATTCCTTGGTACCTTTGTAATGCCATACATACGTTGCTGAATATGCGTCAAATTTATGTTAAAGACAATCAGGGTTTTCTCCATGGACCCCAAAGAATTTCGTGTGGAATAGCTCAAGGCTCCCCATTAAGCCCATTGTTATTTAATATTTATATATCGTCTTTGTATAAAATCTTGCCAAAAAATTTAATATGTTTGTCATATGCTGATGATTTGGTCCTCTTAATTCGTGGCAAAAATCCTTTTTTGATGAGTGAAAGCATTAATGTTGGTATGCGGATAGTTTCTGATTGGCTATCAGATCATAACTTCAAACTGTCCTATAATAAGTGTGATGCCATATGGTTTACTAAAGGAAAACGGAGTTATAAACCTCCAGATATTAAAATTAATGATAACATAATTCTATATAAAGATGAAATAACATATCTTGGAGTAACCTTTTTATATAATCTCAAATGGAATACGCATGTAAATAATATTGTTAGTAAGGCACTTAAAGGCATCAATATACTTAGAGCTTTTTGTGGTACTTGGTGGGGTATGGATCCAGTCACTGTTCACATGGCCTATAATGGCCTAGTGAAAAGCCACCTTGACTATGGATCCATTCTTATCAAATCAAATAACCAAGGGTTAAGGAATAAGTTGGATGTTATTCAGTTTAAGGCCCTCAGAATAATCACTGGATGCATGAAGTCCACTCCCCGTAATGCATTGTTAGCAGAATGTGCTGAAACATCCCTAGAAAATCGACGTCAATGGCTAGCTGTTAGATTTGTCACCAAAATAATTGGATTTAAAAAACACCCTTTACTTAAAATATTATCTTCAATCTGTATGTTGTACAGAAATGGATCAGGATATTGGCAACATAGAGAGATATCTTATGTATGTCAGGCTTTAATGAAAATCTGTCCATATATAGATCTTATATATCGTGATGATGTCCTGCCTTGTTTCCTCCATAATTATTTTGAACAAGTTTCACCACTTCAGCAGGTTAAACTAAAGTTAAAAAAAGGTATGGATAATCAGTTGCAATTTTCGATAGCCACAGAAAAATATAGGGGAGATTACAACTTGGTGTTCACTGATGCCTCGAAAGAGAATTATTCTGTCGGCTACGGAGTACATGTAGAGACTCATAATATAAATCTTACCAACCGATTACCGCAGATGATAAATATTTGCAGTGCAGAAATTCTTGCCATCCATAGAGCTTTAAGACTATGTATAGAACATAAAATGAAAAATAACTTGGTCTTATCTGACTCGGCTAGTGCATTGGAAAAAATATCGCAATCGACAATCAATACCAAAAATGATCATGTTACCCTTGCCATTAGACATTTGGTACATCAGTATAGTGATAAAGGTTATCAGTTTAAGTTTGCTTGGATTCCGAGCCATACAAATATTCCTGGCAATGAGCTGGCAGATAAATTAGCTAATCTGGGAAGAAAGATGCCACAGCCTCAGCAAACCTTTATATATAAGTTTGACATTTTACCTAAATTAAAATCACAACTTCTTCATGAACACAATGCACAATGGAAAGAATCAGTAAGTCACACAGGCAAATGGTATGGTGAAATACAAAATACTTTTCCACATATACCATGGTTTAAGAAGTTCCCTTACATTAATCGTAGGCATATTACCACAATTATAAGGATGAGAACTAACCACTGTCTCATGAAAGCTCATCTATACAAAATTAGAGTGTCGGAATCCCCTTTATGTGAATGCGGACAATATGAAGATTTGGATCATATCTTTTTTCAATGTCCCATTCGTTCAGTACCTGGTCTGGATCTCTATAACATGTTTTGTTCAATGGGATTTTCATTACCTCTTAACATCAAAGTTGTGTTACAATCTCTTTCTTCTAAAGTAATAACATTGCTATGTCAATTTTTAACAATCAACAAAATCAATCTCTAAGTAATTTCTCTTTATTTACAGATATACACTTCCCACCAATTGGGCTCTACATTATATGGCATCATTTTAGGTTATACCAAGTGTGAAAGCTGTCATCTAGTGCTTATCCCTTTTGTTTATCCTGTTCTCCTTCTCTAACTATCCTTACCTCTGATATCTCCCCTAAACCCATCATCCTTGCTCTCTGATACATAAATAATGTGCTGGCTAATTGTCATATCCTGACAAAAGCCAATAACCCAAACAACAACAACAACATAACCTAAATTAAACCATAATGACAATAGGTGTCAATTTTGATATCTATCAAAACTGATATATTTCAATTTAGCGTGAATTTGGCGTGATTTGGTGATCACTGAACAGATGGAGTGATCATGATGTGTGTTCTTCACGTAATTTTTTAGTGAATTGTTCAGTAGCCAAAAATTTGTTATAAAGATTAAGTTGGACTTAAATAAACAGCATCGAATCCGATAACCTGCAAGATGCATACGAATTCACGTGATCACTCCATCTATTCGGTGATCAGAGTATAGTTAATTTTAACCAGGCCCTTTGCCCAGGCCTACGTTGTGTTAAATTCACCTACCTTGTATTTGGAATGTACCGTTGTGGAAAGCTGAAATGGGAAACTTGAGACAATTTAAACCATTTCAAAAATTAAAAAGATCAGGAAAAAATATAAAAAAGAAAAATTAAATTAATGAATTGATTAAATTAAACTAAATCTTAAAGCCAATAATGTAACTTGCATTTGGAGTTATTAAAAAATCTTAAAAAATTATATTTCTTAATTTAACAATGGCTTGTCGTAGCAATATGGGAAATAATTTTTTTATATATTTTTACTGATCTTTATAATTATTGAAATGGTTCCAAAATTTTGGAATCATTTTTATAGAAAAAACTTCTTGCCCCCCCCCCCCCAATTACCGCCACTATTTAGATATGGAGGGAATCCATTTGTCATGATATAGTTCAATTAATTCCAAAAAGTTGTTGCCATATAAACGTTAATTTCTTTGGAAAATAAAAAAAGGAATTCGGATTTTTTCGATTTTCTCAAAAACGGTTCGTTCTAGCGAAATGCAATAAGAGSTCCTTTTTGTACGTTATTTGTTGCTCTTTCTGAAAATAGTGACGAGTRTTTTTGACATTTCACACACACCTTTTTTTCAAAGAGAAAACCCGTCTGCCCCTCCCTCTACGCCGCCTTTGTTACAGATATGAAAAAAAATGCTTTATGCCGGATCGTGATCTATTATAACATTCTGCCAAAATTCTTAGTTTCAAAAAACCGTTCTCTAAAAAATAAAAATAATCCAATTTTTTTTTAAATGAGGCATCTTTGGACACATGTTTATATAGGCTTTTCGTCATAATTTCACGTTAGGAACACGCACTAAAAATTATGACATCGAGTTTAGGACATCCTGTATAAAGCAATAGAGGTATTCGCCTACTAGTTTCCTCTAAGTAGTATGTACGAGTATATAAAAAGAGTATTATTTTGTTCACTTTCGGTTGAACGTGCCTCTMGTTCAACACTCATTAGTAATATTTATGCGAGGTTTACAGCTTTCTCTAACTGTGTTCGTATTAACAAGTAAAAATGATAACACCAGCAAGTCTGCTATTAATCTTCTCTTTTCAATGCTAGAATTGTAGTATCTTCTAGTCCATATGAACCTATATAATTTCAAAATGCAGAAATTAAAAAAATAATTTTGTGCCGATTCCAGCCTTAATTTAAAGTATCAGAATCCGGGAACACCACACAGGAGAGGAAGTTAAGTTTGCCATACACGAATGCAAAATACGAAGTCTTGGTTTTATGTGTTACAAATTTAGGCAAATTATGACATCGTGTGTGCATTAAAGATGAACATCAGGATATAAGTGAGTTGAACTTTAAAGAATGTTGTCGTTTTTTTACGATGATGCATCTAAAGAAGCAACTAGCAATATATATGCCACCTGTAGTGACTTCAGTTGTCAATTTTTAAAACAAACTTCCAATAACGTGTGCGAAATAAATTTGTACAACCTAGTCTCTGTTAACTGTTGAGTTCACGCACTCCATAACGGTAAATTCGTTGCAGAATGTTTTACGTTACGTCCCATAAATTCTCTTCAAAACTAGTTAGTACCTCCCTCGTAGTTACAACTCATTCCCGCTTGAATGAGCAAATGTGAATTAAATTAAAGGATAGGTATACGCATTATAATTACAAAATCTATGGGCGTGTTGGAGCACCGTGTGCTACGGTTTGTAAATGATATTAACAGAGGATATATATAGCTTGGAACATCTAATACTATACAAAACTTTGTGATACACAATTCGAAGCGTACGAAAACGGGTATTTATAAATATACAGGTTGAGTCGGAAATCGGTCTATAAAAATGTATACAATTAACTGCTATATAAAATGAAAATATATTCAAAGCGGCGGATTTTCGGTTATACCGGAAATTTACGCTAAGTTGATTGCTTTAAATGGAACACCCTATTAGTTATTGCATTTTTTAAATTTCGCACTGAAAATAAATGGCCTAAGTAGCACTTCAGAGTTTTTTGACATTTTGTGCAAAATTTGAAGTTTGCAGTGTTTGGCGCCATTTTAAAAGTTCTTTAACGAAAGGACTGAGAGCACGCAGCACGGGCATATTCTTCGGAAATTGCATAAAATTAACGCATGCTAATTATTATTAATTCAAACATGAATTCAACACCAGAAAATTCGTTAATTATAACAAATTATGTTGACTTTATTATTTCTTGAATTTTTAAATTTTTGTTTTTATTGCTGCTTTTTAGGATATGTAAAAGCATTTTTTAAAAATCCTTTTCTATTATTTTTTAGTGGTAAACTTCATTATTTACAATTAATATTATTTATTCTATTCAATATAAATCTTTTACGCTTTTGTTATATTATTTTTTAATTAATAAGTAGTGATATTATCGCTAGATATATTTTAATCGGCACAATTAGGTAAATTTCGTAATCTATTTAGTTCATCTAAAACAGTGTCATCAGCGACTTCAGTTATTTGCAATTCGGGTGCCGGAAGTGAAAAATAGAAAATTACTAATAACATTAAGGAATAAAGACCACGAACAGAATTGTACCTCTCCATCTGCATACTTTTACACTTTTCTGTTTACGATTGACATAATTCCACAGTTCATGCAATAAAATGCACTACTAAATCGAAAACGTAATATTATGCTAAATTGAAATTTTAATAATGAAACTATAATTGCAGGTCGAATTTTTCTTATCCCTCTCACTAACTCACGTTTTAATTGCGATTTTATTTGATTCTAGGGGGACTACATATGGATCGAACCAATATCGGGAAACGAATTTGACGTGGCCATTGGCGCAAAAGTAATATCTGCAGAAGGAAGACGAATTGCAGTTCGAGATGATGACGGTAATGAGCACTGGCTGTCTCCAGATCGCCGAATTAAGGCAATGCACACAACGTCCATCCATGGCGTGGAAGACATGATAGGCTTAGGCGACCTTCACGAAGCTGGAATTTTGCGGAACCTTTTGATTAGATACAACGAAAATTTAATTTATGTAAGTAATAATTTGTCTTTAATTTGTCAAAATATATGTTGGCATAATCAAAATTGTTATTAAATAATGGTAAAGCAAAACTGTAAGAATGGATATAAAATTCTTTATGGATCTGCATTGAATTCTGTTAAATGTATACATTTTGTCTTAGCAGAGGCATCATTAGCGTTCTGAATATGATTAAACAACAAAAAAAACGCATGTTAAAAGCGAGATACCAGTCTAATAATTAAAATAGTTCTACATAGTTTTGTTGGGGTTAAATCATTATGCATTAGTCTACTTCAGCGGTTCCCAAACTTAAATAGCAACTAAACAGAAAAATAAATAATGTATTAATGTTTCTACCTTTTTCGTAAAATATAGTAAAATCTGTAAATTAGTAACAGTGAAGTTTGAAATTATGAAACTATTTATTGAACTCAGAATAGAAAGGTAATACAAAAAAATTGAACAATTTGAAATTATCTTAATGAGATTTTGATTTTATAGTATCTATATGCAACTTTTTATAATAATAATTGCAAACAAATATGACCTGTAGTAATTGAAAGCATAAAGACAAATGACTCTCTCGAAGTATTGCTTCCTTAATGATTTTTGCTGTGTTTTTAAGAGTGATTTATTATTAATTTACTTACAGTAAAAATCAATAACTATATGTCAAGGATGTATTTATAATTATTCATCTAGCCATAAGTTATGTCATGCATATTTTAACAATGTGCTAAAAACAAGGATTTAGAAGAAACTGATGAACTCCTTTATATTAATGAATGTAAACTATCTACCAGTAGAAAAAAAATAGAGTTATTCAGTATACAGTTTTTAACTTCACACAAGTCTGCACAACTCGATATAGTTATTAAGCTGTGTTCTGCACCATACATATTTTGATTAGATGCATATGTTTAACTTTATTTTATAATGTTTTTTTTTTGCGGGAGTCGATGTTTAGTGAATTCTTCTGCAACAAAGACACTTTTGAATTGTGGTGTATTTTTATTTAACCAGGTATGTATGATAGTGCTTGCCTTGCAGGTGTAGTGTTGGTATATCCAATGCTTGCTATTGAATGCAACATTTTACTCAGAGAAAGCACCAAGTCTTATAATACAGTCTCTTTGTATTTCATAAAAATGGAATTTTCTAATTTATGTTCCTTTTGAACTTTGAGAGCCGCTTCTGCTTCTTGAACACTTCTCGCAAAAATTCTGTCTTTTGACAGCTAAATTCCTTTTCATTGAAAATTTGTTTATCTGTAAGCAGGTACTGATGCATAATCACTGTCTGTGTATTAAATGGGCAGCACTAAGTTTCTGACTTTTCTCATTTATCTTAAACATGAGATTTCAAATTGAGAACAAGTGCTTTAACAAATACAAAAGAGAACAGGTTGTATCCTACTTCTAGAGGTCACAAATCAGAGTACAGTGTAACATGTAACAAAAGTAAGGACTAGGCTAGATGTCTTTTGCATACTTACATTCATCATATATCGTCCATATGCACAGCTACAAATATATAACATGTAGTATGTTCATAAAAATTACTGTAAACAATTTAAGAGGCTACTTCAAGTATATTAGATGTGATAACAAAGCTTTCATTAATATGTACTATCGGTTGCAATATTCATGCAACGACATAACAAGCAACCCTTTACACTCCAAATTTAGTACGTTTTTCCACCGAACGGTGGGGTAAGCACAGTATCCCTAATGAGCAACAATTCCCGATTTTATGCAACCCAACATTTGAATATCTGCAGAGTTCAATGACAAGTAAGATCTACCCTCGGATCTACCTGTTTTAACGACTACCTACTTAATATAAACAACCCAACTCAGGCGGTGCGGTGTAGCTGGAAATATGGAATTAGTGTTCCAAATGGACAGATACAATGCTCACAGACATAAAGGGTCGGCGTCGCGTCGTCGGCGTGAACAAAATCTAATATCAATAAGCAAGCTTCTTTTCTAAAACATGTAGCAAGTTAATAAAACTTGAAACATTCTGAAGTGTTATATTATTGCTATTCATTTAACACTGTGGAATCTGTCAACTGAAGTCATTGGGCAGGTTTTCATCTCTATTTTATTTTAAGTTAAAATCATCTTTGTAAGAGAATCTAAACCAATCATATTACCTTACTTTAAGGCCCATTAATTTTTAGACACATCGAATGATAGTAAGTCGTTTATTCATTTATTTCAGGTATATTATACTAAATTGCACTACCTTAGCATACTTAGCAATAATATTTGAAAAAGAGGAGCGATGAGTTTACCTATTACAATTAATTGCAAGAAAATACGTGTTGTGACGTGAGTAAATGTTCTTGATAATTGTTTGACAAATTGGCACGTTAAAGTACTCTAATCTGGTATATGTATACAGCCGCCATGTTTTTATCGAATAAGTAGAATTATTACGATCCGGTTATGCAGGACAAATTATATTTATTTTACAATTTGTAGAATGGATAATCGAATGTTCACAAAATTTCAGATAATTCTAAAAACTTTTACGGTAATTCATCAAGCAATACGACATACAGCGCATAAAATACAATAAAATGTTTTTAGGAATCGCTCGTAACCTATTTAATATAATTACATTTTGAAAGAGTAGCTTTTAAACACTTTCGCCGCCACGAAAATATTGTTATTATAAGAGTGAATGTTTCCAGCTTCCATCTTATGACAAACAACAAAAATTATGGATCCGACGTTTTTTCGAAAACGTATATTAATCTATCGAACATTATCTACATCGTTTTCAAAGTTTATAATCAAATTTCCAGTAACATATCTGCAAACCCAATACATTTTAAAAGTAATTTGCAGGGCAACAGGAGACAAGGGAGTGTAAAATGATAATATAACTAATACTAAAGTTTTTCATTTTGAGTTTTCATAGCATTCCTTTGGCGCTTCTTGTTTGTTTATAGGAACTATCTCTTTGTCACATTTAATTTTGTTTAGTACATTATATCGATATTTATGAAGCTAGTTTCTTTTAATATAAAATTCGTTTTTTGAAGAGCAGCATTAACTGAATCCCATTTTACTGGACTTCACTCTTGTTTTCTATTTTATTTTGAAACAAAACATATTATTATTCTGTATTGCTTTAGTTAATAATACTATACTATCACTACCATTACTTCTACCACTACCACTACCAAAACTCGCCACCTCTTCCACTACTACTGCTTGTAATATATGTTTTATGCAAATATCACACAACAAATTTGAAATCTAAAATATAAATACGAGAATTTTGTTGGTTATGCCTTTCTTGGAAATATATTTATAATGCCTATGTTAAACGACGTTTTCTGGTTTTGGTGCATATCACGTTGCACTTACAGATTTCCGTGGTATTGTAAAATACTTGAAAAATTGTATGTAACTGTTTTTCTTAAGATTATTTATGAAGCCCAAATGACTGAAAATTTACCACATTTAAAAGGATTTTTTCAGGCAAGTAATTGCATTGTGCTAAATCGGGTACCACTAAAATATGCGTTATGACAAGGTCTGACTAATTTTAGAGTAACGTTAACGTTAACAAGATTTTGACAAGTGTAAATATCAAAAAGTCCTAATAGTATTTTTATAGACATAAATTTACACTGCAAGTAAATGACATTAATATGTGATTGAATAAAAATAAAACCAGTCTTCTGAACCAGATGAATTTAATTCCCAAAAATACTGAACAAAAACTGAACAGGAAGATATGGATCCAATTTTGAATGACATTAACAAAAACACATCCTTTCATCAAGAAAATAAATTTCGTATTAGTCAAGGAATGTCACCAGTTGAATTTGGTTTCTTAAGCATATCTGTAGTACAATTATGACGATGTAAATGGGAATTTATGTTTTTGATTTTCAAATTTTAACTAAGATTCATATACAGTAAGTTTTACATAGAGAACGTTTTTTATACACCTCAATTTAGCTCCACGTATCCCCCTGCTTATAAAACAGAATGCAATAACAATCTAAAAACCTTATTACCTTCTAAAAAATGTGAACTGTAAATATTCTGTTAAATATGGACAATTACTTAGCAAACATGTAAGAAATATCCTTATCCGACATAAATAAAATTATCCKGCKGATAATAACGGCAAATTCGTTKATACTATCCATTAGTAATTTGAACGATATATTAAATCTTTTAATTAAAATGTTTACAATATTGCAGTACTGTAGTTTCAGAAATTGTTATAAATAATGCGCMTTATATGTAGTCATCCACGCAATACTATAGCATGCATTTCGAAGTAATACTTTCGTGGTGGTATAAGAGTTTTTCTACGCTATTATTTTACAAGCGGTTAGAAAAAATGTAGTTGTTTCTTTACTTTATTACATTTTGTTTGCCATATTTGGTGTATTTTGAAACATTATAGGTACTTTAAAAGTTTTTAAAAATATCAGAATTTTCTAAATATTTAATTATCGGATATATAGATTTAAATATAGATATAGTTTAGAAATGAAGGTAATTGCTATTAAATTTCGTTKACGCTGACCCTTTATACCTACGAGCGTTGTATCTGTCCATTTGGAACTCTAATTTCATATTCCTAGCTATACCGCACCGGTTGGTCTGGCATTGTTATATTGGGTGTAATCCTAAAAACAGGTAGATCCGAGGGTAGACCTTACCTGTCATTGAACTCTGCAGATATTCAAATGCGGTAATGTTGGGTTGCATAAAAACCGGGAATTGTTGCTCAATAGGGATACTGTGCTTGCCCCATCGTTTGGTGGAAAAAGGTACTAAACTTAAAGTGTAGAGGGTTGCTCCTTATGTTGTTGCATGAATATTGCAACCGAGAGTACTTTAGCAATATTGCCCTTTATTAGCCTACTTTATAAATTCATCTCATATAAGTTGAATTTCAATGATTAAAAAGAAGGAATACTTATTAATAATACCAGTACCAGAAATTCGTACATATAGAATACCGTTTTGCATAAATTAATAAACTTGATCGTCACATTAGATGTCTCAAAATATTTATATTATTGTTATCATTATTAACATGATAATAATATTGTGATGTTACAATGTAAGTTAATAAACACAGTATTAGCTCGAAATTGTAAATGAAGACATATAAGTCGTCTTTTTTGCACCAATACTTTTTGTTAAAATTTAATTATACAATTGAGAAGAAAAATGATATAGCTGAGTTGTAAACCTATACTCTCATGTTGAATTAATTGCATCTGTTCCAGACTTACACAGGTTCAATTCTGGTGGCAGTCAATCCATATCAAATTCTTCCCATATACACAGCTGAACAGATAAAACTGTACAAAGAAAGAAAAATCGGTGAACTTCCTCCCCACATTTTTGCAATTGGCGACAATGCTTATGCTAGCATGCGACGCTATGGACAAGATCAGTGCATAGTGATATCTGGAGAATCTGGAGCCGGCAAAACTGAAAGCACAAAGCTTATTTTACAGTARTTAGCAGCTATAAGTGMAAAACACTCGTGGATCGYGCAGCAAATCTTGGAAGCCAACCCCATCTTAMAAGCCTTTGGGAATGCAAAAACGGTTAGAAACGACAACAGCTCACGATTTGGGAAATATATCGACATCCATTTTAATAGCAGTGGAGTGATTGAAGGGGCCAAAATAGAACAGTATTTATTAGAAAAGAGTAGGATAGTTTCCCAGAATCCTGATGAAAGAAATTATCACGTTTTTTACTGTTTATTAGCGGGATTAAGTAAAGAAGATAAGAAGAAATTGGATTTGGGGGATGCCAGTCAGTATCGTTATTTAACTGGGGTAAGTACTTTATCATAAATGTTGTATTATTCTGTGATTACCTGAGCTCCATAATTTAGAAATTGATTATTGCTTGTAGGTAGGGTATGTATTAGAAGATTGAATGTTGCTGTTTAATGTGTTTTTTTATTCTTACGGGAATAATAATTAAGAATAATAACTTATATAAGAATTTGTTGCTAGTTAATTTCAAGTTATATAGGTTTATAGGTATATTCAAAATCTATATCTGCATATTATGCCCAGTTTGTATTGTCTTAAATCTTTTTTAATTTTTTATACAGTTGAATGAAATAGTAATTTATTGGTAAAGTAGTTTTGAAGTAAATAAATCTTCTTTTCTTTACCATTACACCTGATCATCACTGCATGTGATTCCGAGTTTGTATGAATCCTGCCGATTGGCACATGGGAAAAGAGAAGTCATTCAAAAAGGCCTGATGGTCTGATTTACCTGCCTAAGATTTGCAAAAGCTAAGGGCCTGTATCCTGTTTATGGTTATCAGATAACCAGGACTTTCCTGGATTGTCCAAATATTTGGTATTGATCAAAGTATTGATTTTAAGCAGAATGTCCCACTAAATATCTAGCTTTGGGGTGCCACAGTGTGTGGGTAACATAACTATATTTATTAGTAGTAATTAAACAGTCAATCTTGCTTGTGAACAGTGGTAATAAGCTATTTTCTGTTAAGAAGGAAGAAAAACTATGGGAACTTGTACCCACAAGTACCTATGATGATGGCCAATGCAAAAATAAATTGGTAATGGTAATGAATTGCAAAAAGAAATTTTAGTACCTAGCTAATTTATATGTATACAACAATGCCATGTCAAAATGTTAGTCGAGAATCATTTGTTTGCCATTATAAATTTGATTGATAGAGGTGGACAAAGCTATAAGTAAATATATCTATCGAAATCAGTAACTTTAATAAATTTAAGATTACCTATCATTTTCTGTTTATCACTGTAATACTCAAAAACTGTATCAAAAGAAATAGACATACTTACCTTATTGGATTACAGTAGGAGTTTACAGATTAAAAAAAAAACCTTCATGCTTGCCTATAGCTGTTACTATTGCATTTTGTTTGTGTGATGGTTAAGACAAAACGTTCTGCATCGGAGGCTATGTTTTGTTTTCTCTTTTGCTTATTACATATACAATACAAGATAATTCATGAAAGTACCTATATCATATTATTCAACTACCCTGTATTTTTAATGATCAAAAACTACTAACAAATAAAAAATAACAATAAATTACTGTTTTACATAAAAAGATATAAAATTGTCTTTTGCTATGGAGTTACTGTTTACTTCAAATAAAAATGATCTTTTCTTCAAGTCTAAAACTTCTTTCTGTAAAAACTATTTCTAAATAGTTTTGCAATTTAATGCTAATGGAATACCATTTTGGAATGGAAGTTATGTCTCCACATGTACTGAATCACAGCTGTGAAATTGTTTTATGCGGCATTTTCATATTTTTGTTGTGTTTTAAAGGACCAGGATTTATTCTGTGCATTACTAATTGCTACAATATAAATTGCAGTTTTCGTTAAATTATAAGGCAACTACATGAGATAAAAAACGAAAACCGAGACGAAAACAAACAGTAGAAGTAGAAGTGCCACTTCAACAAGAATACTTAAGCAATTAAACTCCAATGAAGTTCTTAAATACATTATTGGACAAACGTTAAAGCAACTTATTAAAGGAGAGACCGTAACGCTTAGGTCCATAGAAAAGTTATATAAATAAAAAAATGTATACTATCCAATCAGTCATTCTATAAATTCATATTTATAAATTATTTCTTTAACTTTTAATAATAATAAAGCTACTTTTGCAAGAACAGAGAATGTCAACTAATTGATTTGTTTGGTAGTGAGATGACAGATAGCACATTCTCAACTATAAGTATTAAAAAATTTATATCAAATATATGTATAATAGACTTTTGACTATCTAACCCTAGATGGTAGAAGGGCAGGCTAGATTACAAAAAAGTCAGATAAACCATAGTTCTAGAAATCCTCATTTCCTACCCACCCATACTATTAAAAACACAGTTTTTATACGAGTTTAAATAATCAAAATAAACGTCTTGGCAGAGGTGCATTATTTATTATTTTCTACTGTTGTATATACCCATGAGAAATTACCAAAGCTCATAGAAGAAACTTGTATTTTGTACATTCTTTTTATAACTACTACATATTTTATAAACTTTTCCCAAAAGCAAGTAGCACTGTAGGAATTCTTGAAATCTCACTGGAGGTAGATCACAGTTTCCAAAAATTTTACGTACATACCAAAAATAGTTATTTTTTTATTTATATGAATATATTTATTTTACCGGAGATACAAGCATAAATATAATATAGTTTTCATGGGTGAATTATTCTCTTAAGTAAATAAGTAGAAATGTTTGTTGCACTCTACATTTTTAAATCACTAAAATGTGTATTTTTTTAGGGGGGAAGCATAACATGTGAAGGAAGGGATGATGCAGCTGAGTTTGCAGATATACGCAGTGCCATGAAAGTACTCCTTTTTTCCGACCAAGAAATTTGGGAGATATTGAAACTCTTAGCAGCGCTGCTGCACATAGGAAATATTAAGTACAAAGCCACAATTGTAGACAACTTAGATGCAACAGAGATACCAGACGCAACAAACATAGAACGTGTTGCTAAGCTTCTAGCTGTGCCTGCTCAGCACTTGGTGGGGGCACTTACTAAAAAGACAATTTTTGCACATGGAGAAACAGTGGTTTCAACATTATCACGAGAACAAAGTTTTGATATTAGAGATGCATTTGTTAAGGGAATTTATGGAAGGCTGTTTGTTTCTATAGTTAGAAAGATTAATAGTGCAATATACAGACCTAAAGATAGGCAAAGAAGTTCTATAGGAGTGTTAGATATTTTTGGTTTCGAAAACTTTAACCAAAACAGTTTTGAGCAATTTTGCATTAACTTTGCAAATGAGAATCTCCAGCAATTTTTTGTTCAGCATATTTTCAAGTTGGAGCAGGAAGAATATAATCTGGAAGGCATAAACTGGCAACATATAGAATTTGTTGACAACCAAGATGCTTTAGACCTGATAGCTATAAAGCAGCTCAATATAATGGCATTAATTGATGAGGAAAGCAAGTTTCCCAAAGGAACAGACCAAACCATGTTGGCAAAGCTGCATAAAACGCATGGATCGCATCGAAACTATTTAAAACCAAAATCAGATATCAACACCAGTTTTGGTCTTAATCATTTCGCTGGAGTGGTATTTTATGACACCCGCTGTTTCTTAGAAAAGAACAGAGACACGTTCAGCGCAGATCTGCTGCAGTTAGTGACTGTGTCCAACAATACATTCTTGCAACAGTTATTCTCAGAAGATATCGGGATGGGGTCAGAAACAAGGAAAAGGGCACCCACATTATCAACACAATTCAAAAAAAGCTTAGATTCACTAATGAGGACATTGTCGAATTGCCAACCATTCTTCATTCGATGTATAAAACCGAATGAATTTAAGAAACCCATGATGTTTGACAGAAACCTCTGCTGTCGGCAGCTGCGTTATTCAGGAATGATGGAAACCATCAGGATTAGGCGAGCTGGATACCCCATCAGACATACCTTTAGCGAATTTGTGGAAAGGTATCGATTCCTGATATCTGGCATACCACCATCCCATCGAACTGACTGCAGAGCCGCCACATCCAAAATATGCTCGATGGTTCTGGGAAGATCTGATTATCAGTTGGGACACACGAAGGTCTTTCTGAAGGATGCACATGACTTATTTTTGGAGCAGGAACGGGATCGAGTCTTAACAAAGAAAATCCTGATTTTGCAGAAGTCCATTCGTGGCTGGGTGTACCGTCGTCGTTTCTTGAGACTGAAAGCCGCAACGATGGTAATTCAGAAGTACTGGAAAGGTTACATCCAACGGCAACGATATAAAAGGATGAGAGTTGGCTATATGAGACTGCAGGCTCTTATCAGGGCCAGAGTCTTATCACACAGGTTCAATCATCTCCGAGGACACATCGTGGGACTGCAAGCACATGCTAGAGGTTACCTGGTTAGGAGAGAGTATGGATATAAAATGTGGGCTATTATTAAAATACAATCACATGTCAGGAGAATGATTGCTCAAAGGAGGTTTAAGAAAATTAAATTCGAACACAGGAATCACATTGAAGCTTTGAGGCTGAAAAAGAAGGAAGAGAGAGAGCTGAAAGATGCTGGAAACAAGAGGGCTAAAGAAATAGCTGAGCAGAACTACAGGTATGCAATCTTTGTTTATATAGTTTTGTAAGGAAGACATAAGAAAATAAGATATAATTATTAACGTAAAATAATTTGCTGTGTTCCGATTGCCAGTTGCAAATTTTTTTGCACCAAATAAAATGTTTTTATCTATGGTAAACAATTCCAGCAACAGGGTTAAATCATGAATGTTCAGAAAACTAGTGTTAAGAATTAGTAGAAAATATAAGTAAAATACAGTGGTACCTCGACATACGAGTTTAATTCGTTCTGTAACCTTGCTAGTATGTCAAGTTGCTCGTATCTCAAAGGGAACTCAACTTGTCACAAATGCTTCGGAAACGAGGGAAACAAGCACACAGACTGAGATTAGTCTGAGGTGGGATAAACTCTTAGATGCTGCACATGACACCAACATGCGCCCGCATAGTGGGGTCGTGTGCAGCGGTGTAGTGTACGATTACTTGTGTCTCAAATCTTGCTCGCATCTTAAAAAGCGTGTATATTAAGGCACTCATATATCGAGGTACCACTATATAGATGCCCTGTAGAAATAATGAAATAGAACTGCCATCAAAATGGCAGATATTCAGTAGAAATAGGTAATTATAATTTTTAATGGAAATAACACTGTCAGTAAAATATATTTTAGTTAAATTAGGCAACTGTCAAAATGTCTTTAAAAATGGCGTCTGTAGGGTAAACAAAGACTGAATATAGTATGTTTACATGTATTTTGTAGTTATCGTTTAAAAGATTTTAGGTGTGTAACTGAGTTTTGTGTATACGTTATCTGCATAGGTGATTCGGCTATTACTGTTATTCCAGTTTTTGCTAAACGAAGATGTTTTACAGCATACCTGCATAACACATCTGTTTAGCAAAAATTGGAATAACAATAATAGCTGAATCACCTACGCAGATAACGTATACACAAAACTCAGCTACACACCCAAAATCTTTTAAACGATAACTACAAAATACATGTAAACATACTATATCCAGTCTTTGTTTACCCTATAGGTGCCATTTTTAAACACACTATGACAGTTCGTTGGAATGCCTAATTAATGGACTCTATTCATTTAACCTTGTTTGACAAAATATCCTTCATGATAAGAATAATATAAATTACACTACTCACATGTTGTAAAAATATAGTCCTAAACACAAAACAATAAGTGATTTATGTTCACAAATGAATACAAGGTGGTCTGTAAGCAATGGTACATTAATGTAACCATATATTCTTTAGGACGAAATATTGTGCTTTAACCAAAATTATCTTAGTTTAAAAATGAATACTAACAAAGATACAGACTGTTAATAGTTCAGTTTTGTTTTAAATATTTTTAATTTGTAAATAATTAAATACCTACATATTTGAACAAAGTTTAGTATCGGGAAATTAATTCCTTCAAGAAATTAATATAATAGTTTGATAGATTTTTTTGTTTCCCTATATCTATTCTTGCATCTTCTTTTTCCCATAAGAAAGGTATATCGTGTGAAAGTCCCTATGATGCACTGCTTCCAACATATTTTAATTCTAGTAACAAAATTAATTCCCATTAATTACAGAATGTGCAATCTTTTAAGCAGGATTTATTTATTCATGAGTTAGTTAAAATCTACTCGTACCACTTAAATAATCTTGGAAACGTTGACGTTTGTTGTTGACGGTGTGCTAAATCTATTCTTAATCATTTGCACATGCAAATAATGACAAACTTCAGATTTGACACAATTGCTTTGTCACTGAATAAAGACAAAGTATCATAAATTATTATAGTGATAATAAGCTCTTATGCTTATTGCCAGTGTAATAGTATGTTGATTGGCTTAAATGAACACATGTGGGGTGAAATTAAAACTTTCTATTGGTTTTTTGAAACGTAAAAAAATCATCAGATTATTAAAGCTTGTATTGACAAAATGTAATAAATACTAAAAATAAAGATCATATTTAATGCCAACCCAGAGGCTTGTAATGTTGCCTCATTTTTTTTAAATTAAGAGCAATGATCTGTCCAATTATGGTGCAACAGTTTGATGCTAAATAAATTACAATAAACATCTCATTTATTTTGACAGAGAAAGAATGTATGAGTTGGAAAGGAAGGAAATGGAATTGGAAATAGAGGAAAGAAAACGTGTTGAAATAAAGAAGAATATTATCAATGATGCTGCCCGCAAAGCTGATGAACCAGTTGACGATTCCAAACTGGTGGAAGCCATGTTTGACTTCTTACCGGATAGTTCCAGTGAAGCACCTACACCAGGAAGAGAAACCTCTGTTTTTAATGACCTACCATCACAGCCTGAACAATCTGAAATTATAAGTCCTATGCAGACTGCTTCAGAGGATGAAGAAGACTTGTCTGAGTTCAAGTTCCAGAAATTTGCAGCCACATATTTCCAAGGAAATGTTGGTCATCAATATTCCAGGAAACCCTTGAAACATCCTCTTTTACCTCTGCATACTCAGGGAGATCAGTTGGTAAGCAAGGTTTCTATTTACCTATCTAATTTAAATAATTTTGTTTTTTATTTGCCCTGTAAAAATTACTATGTAGTTCATACAGTGCTGGATGAAATGGGTCTTTCAATTTTTGATTTATAAAATATAAATAATACTCTTGTTTTTGAATTTAGCATCAATCCAGTATATTATCAGTTAATTCGATACAAATTTCAATACGAAATCCGAAGTTGTTGTGGCAGCACTGACGCCAAATATACTAAGTGACAGATGTTTACACCAAAAATCGTTTGAAAATGAACTAACCTGATCCATCTACTGATTAATCAGCTGGTTACCATTGGGTAAATGGTAGATACCAACTTGGTTAATTTTCGTAAACATTTATTATGTATAGGGACAGTGCACGGGCCCGCGTTCAGATACCTCTGGTGGAATGAACAGACAAATGTGGGGTATAAATATAAATTAAATCGTATGTAAAGTGACGCGGCAAAAACAGCTGTTTATGCGAAATGAACATAATAATAATCAAATATTGTTTTGGAGGTATTAAAGTAACTACTTATAATAATAAACCGAATAGTTTAAGGCGCAGTGTTTGTGAAATATGTCGATATTATCACATTGAATAGCTTGCAAACAAACTGGTTTTTGTTTGTACTTTGTTTCACACTATTTATCATTTTCAAGAAACCTTTCTTAATCGTCGAATTATTCTATAAATAGTGTGAAACAAAGCACAAACAAAAACCAGCTTGTCTACAAGCTAGTCAATATAGTGACTATACTAATAATTATTACAAATTTAGTTGGAATCTTTTACAAAATTCCAAGAAGGTAAAGCCATTGTATGAAATAGGATTTTTCAATGATGATAAGAAACGGGCGTAGACTGGGAGAACTTAAATACAATTATAATGTCCTTCGTTTAAACTGTAGCCAACAGACGAACGCCCCACGCTACAATTTGTTCTTCTGGGCAACCATCTCTCGCGGGTCAAGTGCTCAAGTCGTTTTGTACTAGGTATACCTATATACTGCAGAACACATAACACAATGTTGTTTTCGTTCAGCTTCCCACGAAATCGATAAAAGCGTATGTTTTTGCTGCCACACGAGTTCTGAGTATTATTACAGTCCACAACACAATAATTTCTTTAAGATTTAGGCATTTTTCAACATATTACACATTTCCCTCACAATATTAAAGCAAAAGTAAACCAACGAAATTCGTGGTTGTCATGCTGCGTATACCTCTATCTTGCGTTATTTCACCACCAGTGGCGCTACTAGTCAACGTGCACGCTCCCCATAACCATATAGATACCTTTCAGAGATGTTTACCAACATAATAAAGAAAAACGAAATGGCCCTATACAGCCCGTGAAATTACCAAATTCCTGTTACTTTTTGAGCACATCTCGTATATGAAAGCCTTTTTGTGAAATCTTTATAATTTTGACTCTAAAGTAAAAACTGAATGTCCATATCACATTAACGAATAATTATAGAACAAAACATCACTATTTTGTAACAAGACCATTTTTCTTGCAGGCAGCTCAAGCGCTTTGGGTAACCATATTAAGATTTACTGGTGATCTACCTGAGCCGCGATATCATACAATGGATCGAGACAACACATCTGTAATGTCGAAGGTAACTGCCACTTTGGGCCGCAACTTCATTCGCAGCAAGGAATTCCAAGAAGCCCAGCTCATGGGCATGGAGCCAGATACGTTCCTAAAACAAAAACCTAGATCAATTCGAAACAAGCTTGTATCGTTGACTTTGAAACGCAAGAATAAGCTTGGCGAAGATGTCCGCAGAAAATTACAAGACGAGGAATATACCGCAGATAGTTATCAGTCATGGCTCGAGTCTAGGCCTACTTCAAATTTGGAAAAACTACATTTTATAATTGGTCATGGAATATTAAGGGCGGAGCTAAGGGATGAAATATACTGTCAAATTTGCAAGCAGTTGACCAACAATCCATCAAAATCTTCACATGCAAGAGGCTGGATTTTATTGTCACTTTGTGTAGGATGTTTTGCACCATCTGAAAAATTTGTTAATTACTTGAGAGCCTTTATACGAGAAGGGCCTCCTGGCTATGCACCTTACTGTGAGGACCGCCTAAAAAGAACGTTCAACAATGGCACACGCAATCAACCACCGAGTTGGCTTGAATTACAGGCTACTAAATCGAAAAAGCCAATCATGTTACCTATCACTTTCATGGATGGTAATACCAAAACTCTTCTAGCGGACTCAGCAACTACAGCTCGGGAATTATGCAACCAGCTGTCGGACAAGATTGGATTAAAAGACCAGTTTGGATTTTCACTTTATATTGCACTTTTTGACAAAGTATCGTCGCTAGGTAGTGGTGGAGATCACGTGATGGATGCAATCTCACAATGTGAACAGTATGCTAAGGAACAAGGAGCTCAAGAAAGAAATGCACCTTGGCGGTTATTCTTTCGCAAAGAAATATTTGCCCCCTGGCATGAACCTACTGAAGATCAAGTGGCAACCAACTTGATCTATCAGCAGGTGGTTAGAGGAGTTAAGTTTGGTGAATATCGATGCGACAAGGAAGAAGATTTAGCTATGATTGCTGCCCAGCAGTATTATATTGAATACAACACTGACATGAATCTAGAACGTCTCTTAACATTACTCCCCAACTACATACCTGATTATTGCCTGACTGGCATTGATAAAGCCGTTGATCGTTGGGCAACTCTAGTAGTACAGGCCTTCAAAAAAAGCTATTATTTAAAAGAGAAAGTTGGAACACTGCGAGTTAAGGAAGATGTAGTCAGTTATGCAAAATTCAAATGGCCGTTGTTATTTTCTCGGTTTTATGAAGCTTACCGAAACTCAGGTCCTAACCTTCCAAAAAATGACGTCATAATTGCAGTAAACTGGACTGGTGTTTACGTTGTTGATGACCAAGAGCAAGTTCTCCTTGAGTTGTCCTTTCCAGAAATTACCACTGTCTCAAGTCATAAGACCAACAAAGTGTTTACCCAAACTTTCAGCCTGTCTACCGTTCGGGGTGAAGAATTCACCTTCCAAAGTCCAAATGCTGAAGATATCAGGGATTTAGTTGTTTATTTTCTCGAAGGTCTGAAGAAAAGGTCCAAATTCGTGATTGCACTGCAAGACTACAAAGCACCTGGTGAAGGGTCCAGTTTCTTGAGCTTCTTGAAAGGAGATTTGATTGTGTTAGAGGAGGATAGTACTGGAGAGACTGTGTTGAACTCTGGATGGTGTGTTGGAAGATGTGAACGCACACAAGAAAAGGGAGATTTTCCAGCTGAAACTGTGTATGTTCTGCCCTGCATGACCAAGCCACCACCAGATATATTGCAGCTGTTTTCTGTTGAAGGTGAGTAACTTAATAATATATTTAAATCCAAATTTTTAATAGGTAGGATTCTTATGCTGTCTTTTGAGCTAAATCATTATTTTCACAAATGGATTGCTATTTTAATTCCTCATCAAATCAATACGTTATGCGTTAGAAACGTTTCCAAAATAATCTTATTTTACCATATAGGATTCAGTGTGGGAAGAAGTAGTGTTTCCTGATGTAGACTGTCTGAACAACGTAGGTAGGATTGGTAATTTTGCAGTGTTGTTAATTAACATAAGAAGTTTGAATTCAATTTTTTCTACTTTAGAACCCTACATTCGAAATTTATCGATAAAGCCTGATACTTATAATAATTTGTACAGAAATATGGACTTTGCGGTGTTTTGGATATTATCAGTTAAATGACTACAAATTATATTTCAATGAAAGTTACTTTAATAGAATGGATAGGATGGTTGTGTATGTTAAAAATTGCTTGATTGAATATTCTGAGATTGAGCAAATAAATAATCTTAAAATAATAAATTCCACCATAAAGATATACAATAATAGTTCTATTAAAGTACAGATGTACAGACTTTTTGTGAATGAGCTAAAGTTGTATTTAGATAATAATAGGAATTTGGAAAAGCATTTTGTTATAGGCTACTTTAACATTAACATTGGAACTACAATACATTGAATTTTTTTGCACAGTAACTCAGCCATCGGATCAATGTACTGTTAAGGGATCATGCACATTGATATGTTTATAAAATCCAGTATTAGTGGTATCAAAACATATAAAATAAACAATGTTTTCACTGACCACTATCCGCTTTTTTGGGAGTCAATACACATATACAAACATATGAAAAATGTAAATACAAACACTTATTTAAATAATAACCGGCTGGGGAATGAAACAAGTAAAGAAGACTAGGCTAGTTTATCAATGATGGATGATGTTGATATATTGCAACAGAACAGCTGGTAAATAATAAGGGTTACTAATTTGCCCACGTTGAGGAAAACAGTTGAAAGAGGTAGGAATGTTCCAAGAAAAGAATGGATGACAGTCGGTATCATGAATTCATGCAAACCTTTGCTTGTGAGTTTTGCCATGTAACTACAGCCACACTGTCCACTTCCATGGCAAGCTTTTCACCAGTTTCTTACATAACAATAACCTCACTCTCCATTTCCATGGCAAGCCTTCTATGAGGGCAAGCACACTCTCCACTTCCATGGCAAGCTCTCCACAAGAAAGAAAAGGGAGCAGGCCCTTTCTCCCGGGTACATAACATTTCAGCAGCCCCACCCCCACCCGACCTTTCGTGAACCACATGAAAAACAGCCTGCAGGGTTTTGACACTTCCCTGTATCCATGCTTGGGCTTTAGCCCATGCTCCAAGAAATGTGCAGCCAAAGGTGGCTTAATTTCTTGTTTTTCTAAATAACTGAAAAAGTAGCTTATAAATGTCTATATTATACTTGTCAAATTCCATAATGGGCCTCACACTGCTCTAGGAGGTAGAGGACATAGTGTAAAGTTTTCGGGCTAAAGCGTCTACTAAACTTTTTGTCAGCTGCTGTACTTTTATCAAGCATTCATTAAGGTTTGCAAGTAAAATTTGAAACAATGGTATATTAAATATTGATTTAGGCTTTCGCGGCCTAGGTTTGTAGAAAACTGCGTTATCAGGCTTTCAACTAATAGGATCAATTATTCAAGTATTTGGTAAGCACATTTACCATTAATCACAGTATTTTTAAATGCTAATACAGCAACATTACATTGAATATCAATGTGCTGATCTCTTATTAGATTTGAAAACATTATAATTATTGTAAAAGGACATCTGCAATCAGGTTAGTTGAAGCTACATGTAGAAGAGATGGCTTGGCTATTGTTTATTGTAACTATCTAAGTATTGGGTATTGCTGTTACCTAGTATTCGTAGGCTCAATTTCAAAATTGGTGCTTTAAGAGTGCTCCACAGTCAAGGTGCATATGCATTAGTGCATTTACATGTTTTATGTAGTATTTTCTTTCATATTTATTTTGCATAAGAAAAAGAAACGTAGCTCCGTAGACTAATTATATCTCAATGTGTATCCAAAATTTCAACAAATTTTCCCTGTAAATAAACGAGTAACATGGTTTGTTTTAGAAAATGACGAATTACCATTGTACTCGTTTATTTACAGGAAATATTTGGTGAAATTTTGGACAAACATTGAGATATAATTAGTCTATGGAGCTACGTTCTATGATTTATATATGAAAGAAAACACTACATAAAACATGTAAATGCACTAATACATGTGCACCTCGACTGTGTAATGCTCTTAATTAATTTCATTTAGGTTATTATCGACAAACCAAAACAAACAATTTTAATGGCTTACAGAAAAGTGCAAAATTACAAACTATATTTATTTGCATGTGTTGACACCCTACCTATTCATCTCGTCAAGAACAGCAGTGAATGTTCTCAAAAATAAAAGAAGATGGACCATTTGTCCTTAAGGAATATAAAAAACTGCTGTAAATTGAATCAATACTTCCACATCCAATTGTCAAAATGACATTTATGTTTTTATTTCTTATACTATACGATTAGTAATCAGGTTTTGAGTATTTTTCCTCTCTACACATTTTTTCTAAGACGAACAGTCCTCGTGACATTAGCAAAAATATATAAATTTTAAAATGGTTATTTCCAAATAACTCGAAAATTATTAACTTAACAAAAAAATTACAAGAGTGCTTTCTGATCAGAAATTTGATTTTCTATATAATACCAAAATTTTAAAAAAATTGTACGAGCAAGATTCAAAATAGGTTTTTTGGAAATATTTCGAAAATGTCAAAATTTAGAATAAATTTTCTAAAACACTTTTTGTGAGAAATATTATTTCCTATCTGATGGTATTTTCATTTTTTGAATATATTAAATATATTCGGAGATATTTAGGAAAAACCGTTTCTTTTAAGTGACGCTTTTTTGCTAATATCTTCTCAACAGTTAGCTACACCGAAAATTTATAAGAGCGAATAATACTCACAGTTATACTACTAATCACATACTAAAACYAAAAAAAAATAAAAAAATAAAAATTTGCAAAAAGGGTAGTTACCCCCCAAGTTCGCCCTCTTCCCGATATCCTACTTACCCCACAAACAATAGGTCGCTTTGGGTAGGTGAGAATTATACGTTTGCCTAATTTCAAGTTCATATATTAAGTCTTTCGAAAGTTATCATGTATACAAACAAAACCACAGACACAGACACACAAAGAAATTTGTTTTTGCCCAAATTTTGTTTTTTTTGCGTTTTCGGCCATTTTAAAGCGAATGAACAAATAAAAAATTTTGAAAATTTTTTTCGCGATGCAATACTTCTCATCCGTTGGATGTGGAAGTAATTAATACCCCAATAAAAAACTTAATGGTATTGCGAAATGAAAATAATAAAACAAGCATTTATCAAACATCTCTGTGCACACAGAAAAGTAAAAAAGTAAGTGTTAAAAAAAATCTTCAATATTTCTTTTGAATTCTTATTGTTGGCTCATTGTTCCTCGAGTGTATAAATAATGATTTATTTGAGAACATTCGGTAGATAGTTTTCTGTTTTCCACGAGTTCAAATGTCGGCAGGGGCATCAACCTAGGTATCCTCACATACTAAGTAGTTTGTAAGCTTCCACTTGCTTATAACATTCCTGAAACTTTGCAACTGATTTTTCTCTTTCGAAGGTACCTAAATAAAGGAACCACACAAATATTAACTAATATCAAACACATAATCACCATAATAAACAATACCTAAATATAAATGAATGAACAGTATTATCCCATTAAGCATGCAGCATTACTTAACCACGGCTATAGATATCATTTAATGACAACTAATAAGTTCAAACTTACTAAAACAGCAATGTTCTGGTATACCAAACCCTGTCAGAATAATTGATCATCACCAGACATCAAAATTGTGCAAATTTCATCTGCAAATCGTGACAGCCACCGACATTTGGCCCAGAACTGGGACGTCACTTGCCATTGTACTCAATTAACTTATTTATTTAGTACGTAATTCTTTTGTTAATCATGATATTTTTACAGGTTCAGAACAAGGAAGACGTTTAAGCCAGCAGTATTCAGTAAACGGAATAGATAACAGAGATCTTCCCTACACTTTAGCTGAATATGCCATAGATCATTTCAGACCTCCTCTAAAAAGAACGATGTCTAAAGCTTTAACCCTGACATCAGCTAGACGTAGTGTAGACGACCTCTGGCGACATTCACGTGAACCAATAAAACAGCCCCTCCTCAAAAAGCTATTGTCGAAAGAAGAACTGGCAGAGGAAGCTTGTTTTGCTTTCAGTGCTATCCTTAAATACATGGGAGACTTACCATCAAAAAGACCTCGAATGGGCAATGAATATACTGACCATATTTTTGATGGGCCCTTAAAACATGAAATTTTGCGTGATGAGATTTACTGTCAGATTATGAAACAGTTAACGGACAATCGCAATCGTTTATCCGAAGAGAGAGGTTGGGAGCTTATGTGGCTAGCTACAGGTTTATTCACTTGTTCACAGAACCTCCTAAAGGAACTCACGCTCTTTTTAAGAAGTCGTAGACATCCCATTTCACAAGATTCTTTGCAACGCCTACAGAAAACTTTGAGGAACGGTCAAAGGAAGTATCCACCGCACCAGGTTGAAGTGGAAGCGATTCAGCATAAGACTACCCAAATCTTTCATAAAGTATATTTTCCTGATGATACGGATGAGGCCTTTGAAGTTGATTCTAGTACAAGAGCTAAAGATTTTTGCCAAAATATTAGCCAGAGGTTGAATTTACGATCCAGTGAAGGATTTAGCTTATTTGTGAAAATAGCTGACAAGGTAAGTAACCTGCATGGAGAGACAAGGTTTATTTTTCTTCTTTTTCTAGTATTTTCTTTAGTTGTTTTCTAAATAACGTCCAACATTTTTGCTTAAAGCATACATACAAATTTTCTTCATTGTTAAATGATAACACTGCTACGATAGATAACATCAAATTATTGCATTCTTGTAATAAGGCATAACAAAATTATTCAGAATTTATCAAAATGTATAAATTTAAAAATGATAAAAAGTTTGTTACTTTAAACAATATGAATTTGTATTTAAAGTATCACAAGCATATCATTGTGAGGTAGAAATCAGCAAGACCACGGGTGCTAAATTTTTTTAGAAAACATCTTCAAATATATAACTATCCAAATTTCTGTCATTGATTAATGGAAATCATAACCATCCCATTCATAAAAATCTACACTACATAAAACATTCTCCCAGTGGCTGTGATTCTGCTTCAAACTATGGATGCTTAGTAGTGTTGCTGGCAATATCTTTTAATAGATGAAAAAAAAATAATGCTGTATGTCTGAATCGTTAAATTCGGTTTAACTGAAATTTTTACTGAAGGTTACATATATAATGACTTGTATTGTTTCAGTTGATTTGAATCTTTTTATCTGAAAAAAAATAAATGAAATTCTTTAAAAATTTGATTTTACTGAAATAATTTCGAAAAAGCATATTAAAAAATTGTTATTTACAGCAAGTCATCTCCTTAGTAGAGCACACCTACATACTAAATTTCGTTAAAAATTAATTTTCAGGCAGCTGCTATTTTGAAAACATATATTATTGTAAATGAATATTCATAAGCAAGGAGTGAAAATATGTACAGGGTGTCCCATTTTCGTTGTGATTGTAGGGTATCTCGGTAACTATTAATGCTAGAGGGTTGCGGTTTCGACATTACTGTATTACTTTTTTATTCTGAGTTCAGCTGTACCGTCGCCATTTTTGTATCGTCTTTTGTTTTAAAGCCATAGCCCACTTTTTGAAAATGTAACATTTCTCCAGCTCTCAATTTCTTGCTTGGGTAACTGTAAAGACATTTTTTATAGATATTTTTATTTTGCATCCAGTGGCGTACCCCGTAATTTTCTAGGAGGTCACATTTTTGAGATATAATACAAACTTGCATTTTTTTAAATGGAAACCATTGTTGTCTTTGCTATGGTTAAAAAGGCCTATTTTTCTGATTAAAAAAATGTATACATTGTTAGGTTTATTTCGGTTACTGTATTACTTTTTTGTTGTGAGTTGGGCTGCACCATCGCCATATTTGTATCGTCTTTTGTTTTAAAGCCATAGCCAGCTTTTGAAAAATGTAACATTTCTTCTGTTCTCAATATCGCGTTTGGCTATGTAGACACAAAAAAAACTGTTGAGACATTTTTTATAGATATTTTAATTCTGAATCCAGTGGCGTACTCAAATTAGGGGGTCACWTTGTAGAGATATAACACAAACTTGCATTTTTTTAATGGAAACTAGTTGGCTTTGCTATGGTTGAAAAGAACTATTTTTTCTGATTAAGAAAATGTGTACATTGTTAGGTTTTTCTTTACTAATTTTGATATTATTTCATTTTTTTGTAATAATTTAATGAGATTTCGTTTTTCGTCAAAATGGATGTAAATACTTTATGATAAACAATGTATAGGTACTTATCTCCAAATAAACAATCATTTTCATTATTTACATGGCCTCCTAGATTTCGATAAAGAAATGCTTGAGCGCTCTTAGGAGTCTTATGTATGTATTCAAATATGTGTATATTATTTTTAAAGAATTAAAATTTTTACTTAATAATATAAATTATATCGTGTGTTTTTTATTCCATTGCCTCCTTGATATAAACGTAAAATATGATCAAATTATTTCAAAAAATTTGAATAATTCCAAAATTAGAAAAAATAAACCTCACAATGTGTACATTATTTTAATCAGAAAAATAGGCCTTTTCAACCATAGCAGACAACTATGGCTTCCATTTAAAAGATGCAAGTTTGTGTTATATCTCAAAAATGTGACCTCCTAGAAAATTACGGGGTACGCCACTGGATGCAAAATAAAAATATCTATAAAAACTGTCTACAGTTTTTCTGTATCTACATACCCAAGCGAGATATTGAGACCTGAAGAAATGTTACATTTTCAAATGTATGGCTTTAAAACAAAAGACGATACAAAAATGGCGACGTTACAGCTGAACTCAGAACAAAAAAGTAATACAGTAATGTCGAAACCGCAACCTGCTAGCATTAATAGTTACCGATACCCTACAATTACAACGAAAATAGGACACCCTGTACATTGAGACAAATTTAGAGGCAAGTGAAAAATTATAGAGAATATCAAAATAAACTATATTTTTAATATGCTAGATTTCAGTTCAATGAATTGAGTAAATGTAATGAATTACAATAATTTTATCAACTGTTAATATTTTAACGATAATCAGCTAAAAATAAAAATAGAAATGATTGGAGCTATCCTATTCAAGCTTACTTATGCTCTTCTGAAAATCTTAATGAACTTGTATAATTCTGTTCAAAAATTTTTAATAGCTTATAAAAAAATTTAAATTTGTGAGTATTGCACGCTCTAGTTGAAAAGGTAGTCCTCATAATATTATTAAGGCCGCAGACAGGTCTTGTGATGTTTTAGGGAAGGAGATTAAATTCATATCACGTTACCATGTCAAGTGTCAACTATTTCCAGGTTAAGTAAAAAAATTTTAAATACCATACCATTATCATATACACATCAAAGGTCATAAGATTACATAATTGAACTTAATTATTACTTGTTATTATTTTTTCAAACCTGTTATTCATTCTATATTTTCCCTTACTATTATATATGTTACATTTTAATTTACTTGCGTGATGTATATTGCATAAAAATTGAACAATATTTGATCAAAGCAACAATAGTATACTTGATACTTAAGCTCTCTAAAAGTTTTATGGTACTGATCTACATCCATTTATATATTTGAAATGATGCTTATTGCAAGTAAAATTAATTTTAAAGTTGTAACACCTGGTCAATCATGTGATGTGTGTCCTATCTCAATATGGCAGTCAACCCTGCACGGGAGTAGCGAAGATCGACCTACCCGACTGTCAATCAGATAGCAAAATATTTAAGTTAAATAATTCGTTCTGCTCCTGTTTATGTAATGCCAGTTTATCAATTACATTAAAGTGCAATTCCGACGGGCGTTTTATTGCTCCTCCTCTCCCCCCTTACGTTACATATGGCGTTAAAAAGTTTATTATATGGCATAACAGTAATTGCAACTTGGTTCTGATGAATTTACCACCTGTTTTTATTTAAGGTGATATCTGTACCCGAAGGAGACTTTTTCTTTGACTTTGTTCGTCACTTAACTGACTGGATAAGAAAAGCTAGACCAACAAGAGATGGTATAACGCCACAGTTTTCCTATCAAGTTTTCTTCATGAAGAAATTATGGACAAATACTGTACCTGGAAAAGACAGAAATGCAGATTTGATCTTTCACTTCCATCAGGAGCTACCTAAACTTATCCGAGGATATCATAAATGCAGTAAAGAAGAGGCAGCCAAATTAGCAGCATTAGTGTACCGTGTAAGATTTGGGGAGAGCAAACAAGAATTGCAAGCAATACCGTAAGTAGCTGCACATTAAATTTCGTCAGTAAAACTTATGCAAGTTCTCTTTTGATAGTCAAATGTTGAGAGAGCTGATACCAGGAGACCTGATAAAGATACAAGGAGCTAATGACTGGAAAAGAGCAATAGTGGCTGCTTACAACCAGGATGCAGGAATGACTCCGGAAGATGCAAAAATAACATTCTTAAAGATTATTTACCGATGGCCCACATTTGGATCTGCTTTCTTCGAAGTCAAACAGACCACAGACCCTAATTATCCTGAAATGCTGTTGATTGCCATCAATAAACACGGAATCAGTTTAATTCACCCGCAAACAAAGGTCAGTATTTTTTTCTCTAGGAAGGTGCATGTGTGTAATGAATGAGTTTGAGAAGATAATTACAGGAAACAATAAATGTGGTATGCATTTTATCTTGAGCTGGCATCAGTACATTTTAATGTGGGAAAATCTGGTTAATTGCGACTGCAGAGATTGGGTGTACTGTTACCTATTCATTTTTAAATGTGGCAGTTGTTGTTTATCTTCTACAAATACGAGCCAAAGTATGCTGTTTTCATCCATTTCATCACTACAGTATGCATATATTTTATTTTCGTAATAAGTTATATAAAAATATTTTGTACTAGTAAATTGATTAAAAATAGCTTTAAATTCAAAACTGTACATAAGAGCATTACAAGGCAATATAAAAAAATATTTGAAAAAAAAGAGGCATTTGAAATGGGTCTCAGTCAGATACCAAAGTGTATCTTTCATGTTATGTGTTTAATGATTAAAAACAGTCTCAAGCTAACTTGTTCATCATTTTGAACGATGAATTTGTTAAAGTTATTTGCAGATTTTAGAATTAACACACAATCATACTTGGGTTTTAGAAAAATACCTATTTTATTTGTGTTTTTAATTTACGACATATTTTGCTTTGTTATTATGCATACATTGAATTCTCACTATGTAGTATTTTGCAAATACTAGCCATAAACTGAACGAGCCACTGAAAAAAATATTACATTACTACATTGATATTCAAAGAATGATGTATTTGTATTTTCAAATATTTACAGGATATTCTCGTCACCCATCCATTTACAAGAATCTCAAATTGGTCTTCGGGAAATACTTACTTCCACATGACCATAGGAAATTTAGTCCGAGGCTCAAAGCTTCTATGTGAAACGTCTTTGGGTTACAAGATGGACGATCTACTAACATCATATATATCACTGATGTTGACAAATATGAATAAACAAAGAAGTATCAGAATCAAATAACACGACAATGACAAAACAATGCCGTAAAAACCAGAGATGCATCACAAAAATGTACCGAACATCACTGAAAGCTCCTATTTTTTCTTTTATTTATGATGTTAAATTGTGATATGTATTTCACACAGACATTTTGTGCAAGGTGATTCAGAACATATTTTCCAACATTTATTTTTGTTATGTAAAATGAATAGTTATAGAAATTCAAATGTTTTATATAATTTAAAGGGTGAACTCATGTTTTTTTAAATTATTTTAAGTTTAAAATTATAATACTGTTATAGGTCCATCAACAGTTACTTAACACAAAACACAGAATGAAGTAATTGTATACTTATAAAAATACTGATTATTTTTTACTTTTTCTCAATTTGTGGTGATTTTTAAAGCTATAATATTATATATAGCAGTCAGTTAGAATCGTCTACATCCAGTGAGAATATTGAGCCTTATAAGCAACCTGAGGTACTAATAGTATTTTGTAAATAATGATCTAGTACATTGCCGTTCATTTTTAAATTTTCATATATTTATATCAGTTTTATGATATAATCTATTTAGATGTTATGCATTATATGTTAAAAAGAATGGTTAGGTTTCAAAGTTTACTTCTATTAATTTAAATTACCATTCAGTTCGTGTTTTAAATGTGAGTGGTATATAATTAGAATAATTAAAACCACTAGTGATACTTGAAAAAAAATATTAATGTCAGTAAAGGGTCTTCAGTACCTGTTGGGAATATTGGCTTGTTATTCTGCCACACACTCGGCTGATAATGTTTACATTTATAAAATTCATATCCCTGTGATATAGCTATGTGCTGTGCTAATACAGGAGCTGAGAACTCTGAGGTAATAATACATATACAACTATTTAGATACTGATACTAGTTTCCAACACGAAATTTATTTTTGAGATATGTTTAGATTGAATTTATAAGCTTATTTTTTTACAAAAATTATTTGCAATTAAATAATCCATTAACTGCCATGAAACTACAATACTTTTGCWTTACAAATTAATTTTGGGAATTATCAAAAATTTGTTGAATTATAACGTCCTCATACCTGTGGTTAATTGTGGAGCTGGATTATTCTCAGTTGATATGTAGTCAGTGAGGTAGGGGTGTATATCAAATTCGATTTCAATACATTTTCTGATTCAGGAGTTGTAAAAAATAACTGCTATTTCAATAATTTCAATACTGCATATCTGATAACAGAGCATTTGTGAAATTATATAGATCTAAAGTCTCTGCCATGAAATTATTACTTCATTCTGAAGTAGATACTTCAAGCGATATTTTTTTACATCATAAGTTTTTTTTTCAAACGTCTCAACGAAGTAAATGAAAGTGTTCTAACATAATTGTGTTAATAACAAAGAGTAAAAAAAACCTTGTATAAGTAGACACTGTTACTAAACGATTAAATACTTAAGTAGAAATTTAGATGGCAATGCCATCTGTCAGCATTGCACTGACATGATGACAAAGCTGCCTTTGGTATATAGGCAAAATCAGTTTTGTGCCATGCTGTCTACACTAGAGCTAAACTGCACTGATGGGCTATAATGATAGCAAAATAGATCTATCTGCAGTTGTTTGCGGTGCAGTCAGCACAGCATAGACATGCATTTTAGTGATTAAATACTTATTTTTCCAGTAACCTAAAGGATTATTGATTTAATTTTATAAAGAAAATTACACCTTTCCGTGTGAAATTAGAAAATAACTGTAACAAACTGTCTGCATCACCTTGTATATGTGTCTAAAATATTTTCCTTATTGTATATTTTATCAGACATGTATTCCTGAAGTGCTCTATTTATATTGAAAGACTGACTTACTACATGAAAAGAATTGTCTTCCGTCCATTTTAAGCTTTACTAAGCACATGTACATCTCATCAGTTGTATCTAAAAATGAAAATTGCGTTGMATTTTTTGTTTCCCACAGGTATGTAATGATCTTATTATTAAGCATGGGAATGGGACCATTAATTAATATGCAGTAGGAACTGCTGATTATTACAAGAATACCATTGTTATCTTATTTTTCCCACAGTGGGGTATAAATAACAACCGTCCTTAATGTATTTTTTTCTCTCTCGTAATGTCATGTGAGAACTTGTGTGTGAAAAGAATCGCTGAAGAGCTAGGAATCTCCATTCATGTATGCACGTAGAATTGTAGTAATACTCCTGTGACTTGTACATATTATATTATTTATTTCCTGGTTTTATTGTATGAAAGTATCGAATTAAAACATCAAAGGGTATTTTTATGATAAAAAATTTATTTATATTGATGTAATATTCTACAAAATATGTGTTAATGTACATAATGTCATGTTTTATATTGTATTACATACATTAAATTATTATCTAATACATATTTACAAGGGTTTTTGTTCTTCGATGTTATCAAATTGCAAGGTGCGTGTGTTTAATTCAAAACTTTGGCTTACACATAAAGCAGACTGCGTTAAAAGATCAGAGTCAACCTATTTATCACTAATAATACTAACACATAAAACTGTGTGCCCAACTTTTGTACTGCAATTTAAAAATCTTTTTTTTGTTTATTTTGATCCTCACAATGAAATTCACTAGGCAGTCTCGTGTACATTGCAATAATTTTTTAAACTTTAAAATACACAAGCACTGCAACACAATTCAAAACAATCATCACACAATTTAAAATTACATATATCTCTCTCCATCACAAAAAAAAAACATGTWAATGCATATMACCATGCGAATTCCAAGCTTGATCCGCAACGGCTGCATTATGAGCTGCTGTCCTTTGTCCTGACCGCATGATTTCATCAGCGGGAACACAATGTGGCCTAGGACCTGGTTCAGGAGTGTATGTGAAGGTTAAGCCTGTCGCATAGATTATGCCATCGTTTCGCACAAGTGACACAGGCACTTGAGTTGGCTGGCGCACCCACAACCATTCTCCCCTAAACTGGGATATATCAGGTACTACACACAGCATGGATTCTTGACACCTAAATGAAAATGATAGTTTCAGACTCTACTTATAGGGCAAAAGCAGCAAAGAAATATATAAAATATACAATAAAGAAACAATGTAAATGTAATAATCATAACTATCGATATTATTAGAATTTATTCGATTTATGGAATATTAACATAGCTTTGAAGGTTACAGTTCAACAATCTAATTTTACTCGTAATTGTGCAATTTTTGGTAGTTGCATTAACTTTTTTACTTTTTTTACGGGACCTTTTCCTTTATGTTTTAAATAACACTTTATATTACAAACCAAGCTTTCGGTGGACTTTATTCTCACCTTCTTCAGGGTTCCTACAAATGGTTACAATGTATTAACAAGTTATTTTATAAAATAAACTTACAATATACGAGATTTGATAACTACAGCTTCAAATTGACAAGTGATAAATTTACGAGGGTGAATGCTTTCAGCGTCCATAATATAATAAGATAATATTTTGTCGGATAGATCGCTGTCTCTTGAAAAACACTGACAAAAAATTAATAGTCTGACAAAGATTACAGTTGTAATTGAAACGTCAGACTATTAATTTTTTGTCAGTGTTTTTCAAGAGACAGCGATCTATCCGACAAAATATTATCTTAAGTGATAAATTTGTTTATTTCAGATTCAAATAATAACGAAACTACATAGTTCAGCATTTATCAGTTATGTTAAACTTCAATTTGTTTCTTTACAAAATTATTCAATTATAATAGAATACTATTTTATACAATTTAGAATTAAAAAATATATGTAATGGAGTAATATTACAATACCAATATTATAAAATGATTTTTTAGTTTTTTGTTATAATTTAGTAAGTAAGTATAAATTACACTTAAATTTTGTATATCCGTTTTTTTATTTATGCTATTATTACATCTATTAATATTAATCATATCTAAAATTGACCTTATGCCTAAATTACATTCTTTTGCTAATATATTTATATTTTCAATGTCAATTTCATGTTGAGAATTACCTAGAAAAAAAGTGGCATCAAATACAACCGTTTGGTGAAAATATATCAAAAACTACCTTTCTGAATATTGTATCCTTCATTTTACAAAACAGTTATAGTATATAGAGACGAAAACAATCATAAAATTAGATTGGTACAGAAAACCTACATCTACTGGCAGATACTTGCATTATGATTCAAATCATTCCAACAAAATTAAAATAAATTTTATAATTCAAATGAAAAATGGAATTGAAGTGCTATACCATAAAGACTTTAGACACAAAAAATTAAAAATTTTAGAATCTTTATTTATAAAAAATGTCTACCCAAAAACACTAATAACTAAATTACTTTATTGCAACAATTCAAAATTACAAAGTAATAACATTCAGGAAAACGGTGAACCAAAAAAATTGCAGTTTTACCACATTATAATAATTTAACAGACAAACTAATAAATTTATTAAAAGGTTATGACATCAATATTGCAAAATGGAGTACAAAGTTAGTAGGATTGTTATATACTAAATTGAAAGATAATAAATAATACTCATGTAATTTACAAAATAAATTGTACATCTTGTCAAGGCACTTATATTGGTCAAACTTGCCAACATTTAAAAAGTAGGGTGCGCTTACACAAAAGCGATATACGTTTAAAAAAAGATAGGAGTGCTCTTTCTCGCCATGTATTAGGTAATTCTCAACATGAAATTGACTTTGAAAATATAAATATATTAGCAAAAGAATGTAATTTAGGTAAAAGGTTAATTTTAGAAATGATTAATATTAATAGATGTAATAATAGCATAAATAAAAAAAACGGATATACAAAATTTAAGTGTAATTTATACTTGCTAACTAAATTATAACAAATAAACTAAAAAACCATTTTATAATATTGGTAATGTAATATTACTCCATTACATATATTTTTTAATTCTAAATTATATAAAATTGTATTGTATTATAATTCAATAATTTTGTAAAGAAACAAATTGAAGTTTTACATAACTGATATTTGCTGAACTATGTAGTTTCGTTTATATTCGTTAATATGTTATTGTTAATATGTTAATACATTGTAACCATTTGTAGCAACCCTGAAGAAGGTGAGAAGAAGTCCACCGAAAGCTTGGTTTGTAATATAAAGAGTGTTATTTAACACAAAGAAAAAGGTCGAACATCCCGTAAAAACGTTACATATTATATACTAATATGACCGTTAATTCAACAAAATATAAAGTGAATTATACCGGGTGTTGCAAATTAGTAGATCATCCTATTAACCCTAGATTCTCAAGGCCAAAATATGATGATTTTGTTATTGGTAAATTTCTGAAAAAACTTCGTTTAAAAAATACAGAATGACAAAGTTGAAATGATTAAACACCTCTAACATTATTGTTCTATATAAACAAATATACTTGCCAATTAAAAATAAAGATATTTATTTTTTTGCAATGAATTGTAACAAGTATACTCCCTACAAAAATAAAACATTGTATAAATTTAAAAAAAATATCTTTAATAATAGAGGCATAGAGAATGAAAAAAAGGCGTGACAGAGAGCATAGTAATTGTCAGAATCACATTCACTAGTGCTACCCTGAGTTACAGGAGCAATTATACGTTCTGGCACACATAATGGGAAGTTTTAATTCAACAGTGAAACTATATACTGAATAAAAAGCACATGTATTTTAACAAAAGTACCTTGAAAATTACAACAAATTTATAACCAAGTACTATTACAGCTTAATTAAGCCAAGGTCAAACGCTAAAAATGGTAAATATGTATAACGCCAGTGCATGATGGCTTTCTCATAGCAATGTTTTATAATGTATCTTTGGGAAAAAACAATTATAAAGGAGGAAACTGAGAAAACTGATTTGTCTCAAGATATAAAAACCACTGTTTAAGGGCACTAATTGTTTGATTTGAGCAAGTCCTTTAACTGATCATTTCGATAAATTTTCATGGATTTAAAATTCATTTAAGAACAATGTTTCAACTGAATTTACATCTGTGGTAGAAGAGAACCTTATTGAGTTGTGTTGCGACCAAGAGTTTGTCAGAATGGAATCGAGACAATTTCAGATTTCAATAAAAGATAATGTCTGCTTTTAAGTTATAAAGCTCTATGTATTTTAATCCATCCTTAGAAACATGGTGCATAACCAGAGAAATCATAGTTACCAAAGGTTGTTCACAGAGAAGTGTGTATAGGGATAAGCGGACAATATCACCATTCTGGTCTACGAAAAATTCAAAGAAACCGTGTTAAATCTGACACAGCAGGCACTAAAAACCATACAGAAGTGGTCTACAAGAGGACTAACAGTCAATTATACAAAAACATCAGTGATAGCGTTCACCAAAAGAAGAAATATTTGGGATGTTGAATCTTAGCTACATGCTGAGCATACATACAGAGACTTCCACTTCCAGAAACCCTTCGAAGTACTTATTACTGAATGGGTAGAAGCAGGTCGCAATAATATGTTAGCAAGATCAGGAGACATTGGTACCCTGATGGTTCAAAAATAAAAGATGGAACTGGGGCATGTGTGTAACTTAATAAGGAATCTGAAAGCATAAATCTAGACAATATTGCAATTTTGGGTTTCGTAATTTATTAAAGCTTTTAATTGAAAATGTTAATCGACGGAATTATTATGTGGCAGGGCTTGTATATAGAATGGAGTAGAAAAGGCTTGCGGCCTTTATTATTTGTTCAGCATTAACAGATCATACAAAGGGTGGAAGATAACTGATTAATTAAAACTTAACAATTGTTGATTATTGATATTTAAAATATCAATTTGAAAAATCAAATAATAGAATTTGCAATGATTAATCGATTGATTAGTTATATGTTTTATGAAATAAATGAGTGACTGAATGATCATCTAATACAATTTTTAGTAGTTAATTAACTGCAAAAAATTTATTGACACTGCTTAATCATGTCAATGTTTATGAAACTTGGAAACCTCCACCATTCATATTTATAGGTACCTACAGGTAGATATGTAGTCGGTATCAACTCTAATGACGGCTAGCATCCTGACATTAAATGTATAAAATGATAAATTATTCTACTTTAAATGATAATTATTATATTTGATCAGTTTTTGCAAACATATATTTATGGATTAACAATTTTAGCTATAAGTATGGGTTTAACTGGTAAAACTTTTAACAGAATGAAAGAAATAATAAGCAATAGTATCAAAAACAATCATAATCCAGCAGATGATTTCAAAATATTACATGCATGTAAGAAATACTAATATTAGTAGAAACCTTAGAAATTAGAAAAGCACAACTTGGTCATAAAAATTTTGTTAATGATGTTAGTTCTCCTGAAGATGGGCTTATAACCTGATACAGCTGTCAAGTTGAAAATAGACTAGTGAAATATTCCAAGTGTGTTATTACTTATATTATTTAAGAATGTTTCACCAAGTGCCGTCCGAGAATTCAGTTCAAATAATTTTAGTATTTTTATATAAATCGAATAATTCAAATATTCCTGAGTAGTAAACTGACAATAAACTTAACATTTAAGTTATGTTAATCAGAAAATTTCTTCAACCTCACAATTTGTAATATAATTGCGTGAATTTTTAGTGAATTGATTATTTTAATTATTTAAACTGATTAATCAACTAATTACTTTTTTATTAATTGCAGTAATCAATTATTTCTGGTCAATTAATAATCAATTGTCCTAAATCAGATTAATATCAGTAACAAGCTATACCCAGGTACTACATAACATATGTAGGAATTACACTAGCTTGTGATATTTTGTACCCTTCCTCAATTCACCATGACATGGTACTAATCTACTGCAAAATATATGGCATGATGTGATGTTAAAAAAATATTTTCCTTCTGACAACTGTTACTTTTCAATGGAAGACAACAGAAGAGAGTATGTGATATCAGGAAGTTGGGCACCATTTTCATAAAATGAGCAGATATACTTCCAAAATCATATGATATTTTTGAGCATTTACACTATCATTAAACATATTATAAAGGCATCCTACTTTCTGAAATGACATATCCCCAGACTATCACTGATGCAGAAACTTAACTTTTCTTTGTAGACAGTTAAAATATTGATTACTTACACTGTATTTTAGAATTTCATTGCCTTTGAACTGGGTTTTTTCTTCTTTAACTCATGAAGGTGTATCTCACTATGTTTGAAAAGTAACACAGATTTCAACTAGTTTTGACTCCTTCCTTTTGAAAATAGGTAACAATATTTTGCGCTGTACTCAGAGATCTCTTGGCTTGATATAGAAAGCGTTTTTAAAATTTGTTCACTTTCTACTGATGCTTTTATTTCAATTACTATACCAGGTATTGCAGAAATGTTGAATGTTTTCTAACTATTTTTCCCATAGCACAAAATGGTATTGTTTTTTATCTTAAATTATCGCTTTCAGGATACAACAAAACTTTTTTTTTTAATTTTATTGAAGCAAAAAGTAAATTAAATTGCATCTAAAATACTACAAAAGAATGCTATTTTTTTMCAGTTCTTTTCATGAACGTCAATTAGATTTTTTTTCTGAATTCAACATTGCATAACACGTCTACTTTGGATACATATTTACTGAAAAGAAAATAAAACGCTTAAGAAATTTCAACTTTGTTTTTGTTTATAAATCCTTTATCTGAGAGCTGGTGACAAAAAACTGCAAGAGGTGGTACTGACTCAGGTACACCGTAAGTACTACAACATATTAAATATAAGACATTATCAAACTCTTGCAGTTTTATGTTACGAGCTCTTAGAGTGTGCCATATAAAAACAATAATGGAATATTTGTCAATAAGTGTTAGTGTGAGCTTCTTATTTATTGTCCTGTTTGAACATTTTACCACAAAAAAATGTATTTTTGAAAAATGAATAACAATTYGTTAACAGACATYTTGCAGGTGTATTTTGAATGTKATAAAAATCGTATTTCAGATTCGAAAATATTTCAGAGAATTGAAATGAATTTGTGAAATTATGGATCATTTAAAAAACCTGAAACACAACAATGTAGATTCTCCGGAAATAGGAAATTAGATGTGCTTCTTGCAGTACAACAAAATTTTCTTCCTCTTCCTCGCAAAATTACACATAATACTGGAATATCAAAAACAGTCTATAGCATTTTTTCTGAAAACAGAATTAAACTGTACATAGATGGAAAAGTTCAAGCATTAGAGCAAAATGATGCATACTAGAGAATACAGTTTTGTCGTTTTAATTTAAAGGCATTAGAACTTTTTAATAGAAACATACATGACCAATAAAGTCAAGAAAATTTAGATTTGTTATTTAAAATGGTTTTCAGACATGTCAGAGAATATGTCTGGTATGACATTTTAGGCGATCAATTAATAAGACCATTTTTTATAGATGGTTGTTTAAATCAAGAAAAATATCACAGTTTATTAAATGAAAGTTTACAAAACTTTTTAGTTGAATTACCTTTAGCAGATTTAAATACAGTATTTTACCAAAACGCAAGGGTAAATACTGGTTGGTTGAACAATCAATTTGGAAATAGGTGAACAGGAACATCCAGTCCTATCTATGGAGTGACCGGCAACATTCACAGAGTCTTACACCCCTTGTAACATCCGGTTTAGGATGGTATTAAAAAAAAATCAGCTATATCACTTTATTTTTGTGGTAGCTATTTATAGAATCTATCAAATTTGAAAAAAATGTATAACGAAAAGGAATCATTTTACACAAGATCTGTTTTCGTCACGCACTACCTTCGAAAAAAGAGATCGTTCGATCTCAACAAAAATGCCTTACCTCCTTGTGCACTTATACTATTGTAAGCAAGTTACTAATGGTTTAGTATAGGTACCAAATATATCAGGTTGGCTAATAAGTTCCAGCCGTTTATGTTGTACTGAAACTTACACGTTAAAATAAAATTTTTTGGCATAATGTTTTGTGTTATTCGAAAGACAATTTTTTGCTCTACAAGATAATGTAGTTTTTTACTTTTAGTCAATTTTTTTATCATTCAAATGGACTGTCAGGTCGACAAAAACGAGCATTTTTAACATGATCTTCTTTTTGCGTTTAATCGAAGCGCCAAAGCCACTGACCTGCTCAAGAAATCTGTGTCATGTACGGAAAGGGTGCCATAGCTGAATGGACTGCTCGGGATTGGTTCACCAAATCCAAAAAAGGCAATTTTGACCTGAAAGCTGACCTCCTTCAGGACGATCAACTCTGCGGCTTTGGTGCCTCGATTAAACGCAAAAAGAAGATGGTGTAAAAAATGCTCGTTTTTGTCGACCTAACACTCCATTTAAATGATCTAAAAATTGACAAAAATGAATCCAAACAAAAAAAAAACAAATACATTATCTTTAGAGCAGTGGTTCCCAAACTGTGAGCCGCGGCTCCCTGGGGAACCGTGGTGTTTGTCCAGGGGTGCCACGAAATGTTGCAAAAACTCATAATTTTCAATTCAGTCTCTAGGGAGCAGAGATTATATTACTACAGAACTAAAATAAATAAGCTTCTTTAGTCATTTACCAGCCTGCCAGCCTAAACTAGATGACTTTCTACAAAAGTTTTAGAATATGGTATAGTTTTAGTTGGTTGTTTTGTAGTTTCAAGAACAGAGTTGCACGATTCGGCTATCTTTTAAACTTATTGCCAATATGTAAATTAACCTAAGGAGCAAGTCGACAATTTAGGTTATTTCTAAAATATGAAAGTCCTCGTAAGCAACATTGGGAAAAAATACCGGCGATTAGAACACGTTAACATGCTGGACCTGACGATTTTCTTGGAGTGTTCTAGAATCGGAGCTTCTGAGTAGAGTGACTCATGCTACCAACCAATCCACAAACTTTTTAACTTCAAACTCAGATATGACTTGGCGCTTTTGTTTTTTTCAACATAAATTTTCTTCCTTAGCAGAAAAATATTTCCAGTTATCATTAGTTATGTTTATGGAATAGCTTTCTGGTGTTTTTAATAAAAATATTTTATTCCTTTGGCATTGTTTATTTTCACCGCACATTATATGTTTGGTACATCTTAACAACCAGTTTGAGAAATACTCTAAAAATGAGAATATCGACAAACTTACATGGATTGAAAATCCTTTCAATATCGGTGCTCCACTCGAATTTGAGTTGAGTTATCTTGCGATAACACTTTCAAAACGAAATGACCGAATTTTGGATTTCAGCAAAAGATGAATGTGCTCGTTTAAGCGAAGATGGATTTTCGACTGTTGTGTTTATCAAGAGCAAGTATAGATTGAAAATAAATGTTGTAATAATGCAGCTTTCGTATGTCTATAATATTTTTTGTGGTGTATTTTTTTGTTTTATTTAGTTAATGCTAATGACTTAGTCTGTTTGTATTTTAAACTTAGGTTAGCGAGCCGTAGAATTATTTCGAATAACACAAAACATTATGCCAAAAATTTTATTTTAACACGTAATTTTAAACACAACCTAAACGGTGGGAACTTATTAGCAAAACCATTAAATAAAGATGAGATTTTAATTTGTTTCTTTAAAATAAAAATGATTACAAGAAATCCTTTTCTCTATCATGTGCAGCTGATTTAATGTATACTCATGTGATATACTTATCGATAAATTTAATAATGGAAAAATCACAAATTTACAGCAAAAAAGAATTCATTAAAAGCCTTTTAAATTAATAATTTCATATTACCTGTACATAGTTTCTGCTTCGACATCTCCAAACCAAACTTGCAAAGATGGTGAAAAATTGTCACCAGTCAGCTCCAGCATTGCCACATCCCCCCCTCCATTTAAATGTAAACTATGAACTAGTGGAACAGGTGTAACTGGCGAACGGACAGGTCCCATTCCTTCATAAAACTGATATTCAGCCTTATCAGTCGATATGATTGTCCAACAGGCTCCATCATTGATCATCTCCTTGTTGGGCTCCTTTGGGCAGGGTGTGGCTTGGAATTGTATTATCCTCTCCTGAGAGAGGCACAGGTACATGCGTTCAGTGTCCTTCATGTAGAAAGCACATTTATGGAGCTGAGAAACCGGATCATCTGCTTCCAAGAGAGCTTGCTGTTTATCAACCTAGAAACAATCAAATATTCGTGTAGTCATTTTCTTATCATTTATAATTTAGTGTATCGGTTTCATTCTTTAATCTATTATATCTATAGCCAAGGTAGTCTTTTCTTACAGACAAAATTTTCTTAAAACATATACCTGCACTTTAGAGATATACGAAACTCTTACATAGAAACTTGGCTAAATTAGTCTGGTCAATAATTATGTTAGAAGTACAGAAGAAAGAGAGAGAAAGATGAGCATGGTTATCTAAAATAATCATGAATTTGTTTTTGTTTAATGAAGCCAATAGAAAGTATTGTTAATGACTTTATATTTATTTATTCATTTATATGTGCCAAGTATATTACCACCATTGTATAAAAAAGGTTTGAGTTTGAATGCCTTTGGAACAGAAACCACATATATATTTTTTTAACTTTAAGTACTAAATAATGTACATGAAACTTCATTAGATGTATTAAATTACATTAAAGAAGGTATTATGTTAGCCAATTGACAATATTATAACAAATGCAGTGGTTCTGGATGAAACTCATTTTTATTTAGGGAAAATATTGTTTTCATTATATGAGGTACAAATGTAAAATAACCTGTTTTAATAAATTCAAGCATGGGAAGTGGTATAAAGATAAAGAAATTTTTTACGCAGTTCCAAAATTTAATAAATTCAACCAGTTGAGTATGTTTCAACATCTGTTAGTTATGAAAAAATGCATTAAAAAATATGCAAGAGAGACAGACTTCTTATATACCTACATACCTAATAAGAAATGGTAAATTTAGTGACATTAAGTGTTTTTGTCAAGACACAAGCATATTCAGTTAGATCTGCTAGAAAGCGAACACAAACATCAACAAAGAAATTATTTTGATAAGTTTGTTCTTTACAACCATTCATAATTTTACGGCTAGGTAATGATTGACATTGCATACATGCAATTAAAATATACATTATTTTTAATAATTATATTATAAATTATATATAAATGTAAATGTTTGTACACTATTAAAATAAAGATTACCTCATGATTGTAGTTCTGAATTGTATTTTATAAATAATTCAATACATTTAAACCTTAGGACACGAACTTAAAACATTCATATTTTGCACCAACACCATATTCAATTCTTACAAATTCAAAAACTATATAGAACTATGCTTGCTGGTGATAAAATGGGAAACGGCAGATGTCATCGGTACCAATTTAACTATAGTCATGAACTAAAAGATGCTTTCTATGATTTCTTCAGAAATATTCAACAAAAATTAACAAAAGTTGTTTTCTTTTAACAGTAGGCAGTTCAGTTTTTAGAAAAATTGTTTTATTTACTTGACTTACTACAGTCAAATTGTTACATTTGAGGGAAATACACTATCATTATTTAAACACTAATCAATCATCAGAATCATAATTTTTGTCAGTGTCTGGATAGTGACAGCGCATTTTACGAGAACTTAACAATTTCATGTTATGAAAGTGTTCACCCTCGTAACTACAGTGAGTTCCAAAATTAATAAACCAGTCCACAATTTGAAATGGCCTTCAGTAAGTTACTTACAGCATTATTCTTGTGATTGTGTAATTGCGAACAAAAAAACTATTTTTGTAACAAAAATATATCAAAAATACATTATCAAGATATATCTATTCAGTAGTACAGTTTCATTGACCAGTAACAGTCAGCATCTACTGTTTCAAGCAGACTCATTTTATAATAATCATTAATTTAAAAACTTTTTTGAAATTACCTATTTTTTTCAAAAATTACGTACAATCGGAATTTTACACAAAATAATCTGACATGGTCTTTAGGAACCCTTTTTCATGAAATAGCTATTTTATTTCCCTTCACCTGCAGCTTACTTTACAAATATTTGCACATTAATGAGGATTCTGTTTTTCAGAACAAGCAAAATTAGACTACATCACACATAGAGCAGTGAAAAAATATCTTGGACATTTGAGACCCAAGATGTAGTAGAAGTAAGATCTTTTAGTTAAAATTATACATAGGTGCTATCATTTTTTTATGTTTCTGTATGGACCATGTAGCAGAATAGATAGCAGTCAGTTTCTAACTCAACACATAATTTCTACTAACAACTGAGTTAGTACCTTGTCAGAAATACATCACTAAGCTTGGGTTGCACATGTAATATCAGATTAATGTCTGTCTTAGTAGGTACATCCACCTACCAAAAAAGTATTTGACTGATAGATGAAGAAAAGCAGTTTACCAGTAAGTAATTCACTGATTACAAAGCTGGTTGCGAATGTGTGCCAGAAAAACAGTGCAAATTATGAAAATACTGCTCCACATTTGCACCCTATTCAGATTAATCTCACAATAAAAAACTTTATTGCTCAAATGCAACTGGGTAAGCATATTATACATATTGAGGGACAAGTCAATTATTTATAAGGTTTCTGTTCCATATACACCCAACTCTGAATATGGATCAATATAAATATCAACATAATCAAAGATAGGAAATATTATCATGATTACATAAAAGTGACTTGTTTCTCCCTACAGTAAATAATATGCCAAATACAATTTTATAAAAGCTATCAGAGTAAATAACAACTCTTCTTTAGAGTACCTAGCCTTTTTAACTGATTTTTCATCATGTTTCTCAGTTTCTTAATTATAGTTAAAAAAATCTGAACATTGAGCTGTACCTTTCTAATTTCTGAAGTGTCTAAATTCTAAGTCTGTCATTAGCTACTGAAATTTTCTATTCTTCAGAATTTTTAACAGTATGAGATCTGAAATACATTTGGGCTCTTCAATAGGACGGAAATATTTACAAGTACAAGGGAAACATCACCCGTTTTAAAATAGCTAAATGTTAAAAACATTTCAACATGATTTTCAGACTGATTGATATGATTCTTACCTTTCTTATTATCAGCCTAGGCAGTGCCATTCCTGTAACAGAACATACTAACTTCACAGTTGATCCGTAATGTATATAACCATCACGCACTTGAAACTCTTCACTTTCAGATTCATTGTCATCGAGTAAATGTATAGTAAATGCACCCCACTGTGTTGAGCTAGCATGAAAATGTCCATTTTCCACATGTAAGTATCTCGTAGACACAGTCTGTGACCTTAACCTATTGAAAAGTGCAACTTTAGTCCCGCTAGCAATGCACAGATCCGCATTCTTCAGAGACTGCTTCTTTTTGGAAGGTTTCGATATGACTTTAATCCTTTTACTATGAAACACCCCGATGTCATGGCCGGAACCATAAAACATCTTCACTGACAACATAAAATGCTTACGTTTGTCAGAATCAGAAATGTACAGTGTCTTAGCGGCACAGTACTGTTTTCCATTATTTAAATCTAGCTGTTGCATGTCTTGGTCTGAATTGCCTATCCCTATAAAAGCACAAAGCTGCGATGCCTGCTCTGACTCTCCCTCGCGTAACATCTGCTCCTGTCTCAATCGCCATCCCTCTCCGAACAAATAAATACAGGGAGGTGGGCAGAAAAAACGCTTCTCATTGCCATACGATTTTTGGGCCACTTTTGCATGTAGAATAACAATTACCATGTCAGACCTATCGCGTAAATAGCGCTCCATTGCTTCCCTGGTTAAACGCCTGTCTTCCCCTCTGTATCCTCCAGGAACCACCGCTCCAGAAAACCTGGGATACATGGCACCATGCTGGGGCGGTGGTGTAGGGGGTGACTGGGCATGGGCTATCCCTGGTAGTCCGTACTGATGAGGCATGCTTGAGATTGGCTGGATTTCTTGGTTATGTGTACATTTTCATTCAAGTGCACGGCGGCAAGTTATTTACGTCGAAGGCACTTGTTTTACAAAGGAACGGCACAGAAACACTGCGTGACTTCTCGCCAGATAATCTTCGCGGCTACCGCGGTACGTGGGAACCGAACGGCTGCGATCCCCCTCTCAGGATCTCAGCAGAAGTTACCACAATCCATTTGAAAAACACCTGTTCACAGACAACATTTTCCGACAGTCTGACCAACATCACGTTATCACAACACATTCATTCAAGAGCTGATTTCTACGTTTTCCTTTAATTATACGTCATTTTACCATTTTGTCTTATTTAACTGGCTCCTTTTCTCAATACTGCTCAACTGTAAGTCATTTTTAACTGGACAAATATGTTTAATCGGTGCCGTCATTTTGGAATTCTTATTATGTATATTGGTATTGCAATTTGTTATGAATAAGCTGTACCTTCGTCCGTCCCCTCACGCTAGCACGGATGTTGGGGTTACCGCTAGGGCGTGGGAAAATGATGGTGTGGGAAAGAGTGGGTGGCCTCGTAATTCTCAAATGTTTGATACAAGCAATGTAATTCAGGCTGGCGGTGAGATTGGGTCTATTTTCCTCTGATTTGGTGCGTCTGCTGACTTCTAAATCATGGGAACTCTTGGCTGACAATTGCGTGGCGCTAATGTGCCGAGTAGCTCGAAACCGAAGAAGACCGTGAGAAATTTTTAAAGAAGCGGCATCTCAAGTAGCGGCGATGGGTGTTCATGGCCTTTGGCGCTTAATAGAGCCTTCCGGCAAACCCGTGCCGCTGGAGACTCTTGAAAATAAAGTGCTCGCAGTGGGTATCCTTTGGTGCTGGATTTGATCAATTATTATCTATTAAATTTAGACCATTAGATAATAGAACTGTCTTCTATTTGGATATGGGGGAATAATGTGTTTGTGTAGACTATTGAATTTCGTTATACTGAATATCACATAATAATTGATTTTGTAGAGAAAAACATGTACACTAAATAAGAGGTTAGGTGATGCTATCAGTTTTTTTAGAATATTTATTTTTTAAAGCCTATTTGCTGAATGTGATACCTATTCTTTGATAATATTTTTAAATATAAAAAGCAAAAGTAAATCATCATTGGTAATGTATAGCCACATTTGAATCATTGTGTATAAAATTTCTATGCAATTTACATAACCTCTGTACTTACAAAAACGAAACTTTGTTTTAGAACAGTAATTACTACCTATTTGTTTCTTTTTAATCGACTTAATTTTTTCCTACGTCAATACAATATTCCTTCATCACACCCCTTGCAATTCTTTCAATAATAAAATTAACATGTCGCAAACATATTTTTACTTCCATCGTTCCATCTTTCTTAACAGGAATCATTTCAAAGGGACTATGGTTATAAACGATCAAATAAAAATAATTAGGCAGATCTACTCAAGAAAATAAACTGCAACTTCTGTTATTGTGTAAACAGTGTTTGCAGAAGTGAAAAGTACCCATAGCAAAATTAAAATGAACTTGACTTGACTGTGAAATTGGAAATTGCATTGGAGCCCTCTGCAACCATATTCCATTAACAAGCTTTGCCAAAAATAAATAAATTGGAAGTAGGATATACTTATTATTTAATAACTCAAAAATACTACTATACGTTGTTAACATTGAGGATGTTGTGCCGGAACAGGAACAACCAAAAGTAAGCCAGGAAACAAGTTTGGTTTTAATGATATCTCATATATATTCAGAATTAGAATAAGTAACTGCAACTGGTGGACATGGTTCACCATGATTTTTGAGGTTTGACCAATTGGAGAGAAATGCATTCATTGCCACAATGAACATGTTCAAATAAGCCAGAGATTTTGTGTTAATGGATACATATTATTCCCTATATATCTGATTTGACACCTAATTTGTATAATGGAGAAAGGTAACTGTGTTTCATAAATAATGGCATAATCAGCACAGTACCTACAAGTGGGCAGCACAGTAGTTTGTGTCTTTCGGTGGAAACAGGCAACCAACAAAACAGTACACCTTTATGCAATTATGCACCTGGATCGTTTAACAATGATTACATAAAAATTTTGCTCTTTGTGATGGGATTTGAAATATTCAGAAGTGTATACCACTGTGTAGGTGGAACTTTTCATTGAAACTTCAAAGTAAAATACATTCATGAATCGTGTATCGTAACTTCTGCATCGGACAATTTATAAATATAACTACAATATTGTTGCTTGAATGAAGGATATGATGTAAATATATTTCAGTAATTCATATTTTATATTAAACACGATACTGCATCAGAAATGTCAGTATGTCCATTTACATTATACATTATAGTTGGTATTGATTTCGAAACTTGCATGAGCTAATGTGATATAAATTATTACTTCACAAACGTTTTTGCAATAGCTTAGAGGTAAATCAATATACATATGAAATGTTTATATTGAAGTATGCTATATACTTGTTTGTAAAACTGCTGGTTATTAAATGTATTTATTCATCACAATAATGCAGTTTCCGTGATCCAAAGTAAAAATAATATAGGAGTTGATGTTATCGATAGTGCAAAACGACTATGAACATTTCTATGACTTTTAATTCAAAACTTTAGACAAGGGTAGTATGCAACTATATTTCATATACTAAAAGGTGCCATTTAAAATTTCATTTAATCATTGTAATGTGTGAAGCTACAATAAAAATGAATGACTATGACAATACTATTTGGGCTAATTGTTCCTGTGATCTTTGAGTTAAAAAAATCTTAATATTATCAATATTATGTAAATATATTTTGTTTTGTGGGTGTATTAGAATTTAGCAGTATTAAAAACAATACAGCTTAGAATTAGGCTACAACTTGTTATGTTGAAAGTATGCTGTTAAGTTTGAAACTTTTATTTTAAAGGCGATCACGGTGATATGCAGTAAGTCAAAGAATTCGAATAATTACAATTTAAAATAGAAACAGTTGTTCGGTTTATTATAAACTCCGAGAATACTTTCATTACCCGATATTGGTAAATGCCTTCCATTAGATGCACTCTAGCATCATTCCAAGAATTTTGTGAAGATATTTGGAATTTCTTCAATTATGAAAGACAATAGAAGCAATTGGCCGAAATACTGCCCTTGTTATTGCAATTAATTTTGTATGTTTTACAATGGATTAGTAAAGTTTATGCTAGGCGGTATATCTTAGTATAAAAACATATTTGCATATTGTATTTACTTAACAGCTTTGAATTTTCGATAACCTCAATTAATTTTTAACAAAGATACAATTATGACATTTCTATTCATGGAAACTACATTCTCATATTAAATAACCATTTTAAAACCCGCACTTTGTTTTACAAACGAGTTTATAAGCAAATTAATTTACCTGCAACTGATTGCAAAAATGTTTGTGAAATTTATATTACATTTCTTCATACAATAGTTGGAATCAGTAGCAAATACACAGTAATTACCATATGAATTTAAAATTCTCTTATCGTCCACTACATAGTTATTGAAATAAAATAAATAAAAATAATAATAAAATAAAAATAAATTGATGTATTTTGCTTTTAGGTTTCATATTTTTTTTCCGTCTGTGCATTGCTGTATGCCTGAATATTTCAWATCCCACCTCAAAAAGGAAATTTTTCGTTTAAGCATCGTAAAACAGGGCCGGTGCCGTTGCTGTTGGTTGTCCATTTAACTTAAAGATAGCAAATCTCACAAAATTGTCTGCTGACCGCTTGTGACCGAAAGTGTAACTCACTTGCCTTCAGTACTTGGTATAGTGACAGACCATACCATTACTTATGAAACGCAGCATACCTACAGTTCCAGCAAGATGATATCCACCACATAATACAGTAATACTGAATTCGGTATTCTTTAAGGTGTAGTTGAGCTCTTATGATACTTGGCAGACTGTTTACTGGATTTGTGTATGTGATTTGCGGAGAAGGATTGTGCAAAAGGGATTAGTTTTTGAACATGTATTGCAACTTTTATATATGTTTTTAAGTATTACTAATTCCCCTATTTTATCAAATTTCAACATTTAAAATTCATAGGTAATGATATAAGATTTTATTGTTGTTTGGTCAACTTGCTTCATTCGTTTCATAGACTGATATACACTAGTGTGCACTCACCTTTGAGAAAAAGATTTTATACCATTCGCTTTGTTATTACTTCCAAAATTTATTAGTTTGACTAAAAAGTTAGTTGGCCGATTGCCCGCCCTCCCCAGATGAACATCAAGCTATGTCACTTGCAGTATGATGAGTAAATGTTGAAAGTATACAGGACAAAGTTAGCTGTAAAAAGAAAAACCTAAATCATTCTAAGACAAGTAATGCTCCATAATTTTTAAATGCATATCAGATTATGAGCCTTTTAAACTAATTCAGATTTCAGCTCATTTAACCAAATATATCTCTCTTTTATTAAGAAAATATGTTTATATTGGACCCATTTTGGCTCGCCACCTTTGTATAGTAGTGCTTAGAAGAAATAAATAAACATTTGCTTTGCTTTATGTAACCTTAACACTGCATTCAAGATGTATCAATTTGGCTTCATCAAGCAATAAAAGGATATCAAGACTCTCGTGGACAGCCTGTGCCGAATGCACATCTTTTAAGTATCTATCATCGCATATGCAAGTTGCTGTATTTTAAAATACGCCCCGTATTTGTTTTTGATGGAGGAGTGCCTGCCTTAAAAAAGGAAACTATTGTAGGTAATGTATACTTTGAAATATCTGATGCTTCTACTGAATTATTTTTAGGCCAAGCGTAATCAGACAAAATCAAAAAACCATCAGCAGGCTAATAAAATCCAAAAGCAACTTCTCCACACACTTTTAAAACATCACGCTGTGAGCAAAGTAATAGCAGAAAAGGCAAAAATTAGTTTAGAAGCTTCCACTAGCAGTGGTACAAAAGAGAACGATCTCTATGATTTACCTACTTCTTTAGAAAGTTCTGTCTCTTCATCTAGTGATGAAGAAGCAGATAGTGACACTGAAACTACAACTGATTCAAGTCCAACAAAACATTGGGATATTCATTCAATAGATATGGAAAGCACTCACTTCAAGTCGCTTCCTGCAGATGTAAGGCATGATATTTTAACTGAGATGAAAGAGACCCGGAAGCAGTCATCTTGGGGCCGCTTGCATGAACTGCCTACTCAAAGTGATGATTTTGCTGTTTTCCAGTTGAACAGGCTCAGAAAACGGCATAAAGTCCAGGTGTGCTTAGAAGAAGCTGAACAAGAAATGGGCGGACATTCACTCTCTCTTGGAGAACTGGAAAAGTTATTAAATGATCATGGAATAATAACCAACAGCAAAACAATTGGTAACCGCATTGCATCAGATGAGAATACTCGATATTTGCTCATCAAAGATATCAAGGCTGCCATAGAAGAAGCGAAGAAAAAAGAGCAACAAAGCCTTGAAACGGTTAAAGAAGACACTTCGCATCTTTGTAGCGGTAATAAAGCAGAATTGGAATATGAAAGTGATTTGAAACAGGCAATTGAATTGTCGCTGCAGTCAGTGACTTCTAAAGAAACTTCTGGTCAGAAGGAAGAAGTTACTGTTATTCATCCACCTAATAAAGAATATGAAAGCAAACACTTAGATTTATTAAGTACAAATATAACTAAAGGAGTTCCTGAATCATCACAACCAGGTTCAGATATAGAACGCGAAGAAAAACAGATTTCATCAAATTCATCGAAGGATGAGTTAGAAAGTTGTCTTTTCACAACTGAGAAAGGTGAAGCCATACCTGAGAATACAGATTCGTTGTCGGAGGAAACAGACAGACATTTTGAAGAAGATTTGCAAACAGCAATTAAATTGTCTTTAGAATCTGCAGGATGCAGTGCTGCAGATAATTTGTCTTTCTTAAAGTACAATGATAGTCTTATAAAATCTGATTCTGATGCTGATGATTACGAAAACGATACTGCCACTATTTTAGCATCGGCAAAAAACTATATGATAGAATACAGTGGTCTGACACCAAATGAAATTGCCAAGATTATCACTAAAACAACAACTGAGACCCAAAGTAATAACTTATGTTCTCATACTAAACAAAAAGACACAGATGTGCAATCAGAGTTGTTTAAAACAATGCAAAATGTAGAAGCCACATCGACAAATATTGTAGAAACTGCAAAGCCTGCTGCATCCGATTCTGATTCTTCCGATGAATTTGTGGAAGTACCGGATGATACTTCAATTGAAAAAGTTACCAATAAGCTCGGAGACCAGAATTTTGAAGTAATTGTAAATCCAGGAGAAAATTTGGAAGACGATTTATTTGTTGATATATTTAGTGAAGACAAGATAAAAAATGATACTGGCTCTTCTCCTGATATAAAAACTAAAGAAACTGCACCAGAAGAAAAAAGCAAGCATAATATTGAGAAAACAGATCCAGTATCAGAGAAACATAAGCAAAGATCAACTGATGATTCAACAAAACACGCTCCCCTTACAATACAGGAATTAGAGGTAATAAAAGAATCTTTAGCACATGAAAAACAGGAACTTATTAGCGAACGTTCTACACGAGAAAGACTAGCTTGCAACATCACTGATCAGATGTGTCTCGAAGCACAAGTAAGCTTATTATCTTCAACACATAGTACCTATTACTGTTCAATTTTTTTTTATTACAGGAACTTCTTCGTTTATTTGGTATTCCATATGTCATAGCACCAATGGAAGCAGAAGCCCAGTGTGCATTTTTAGATGAAATAAACCTAACGGATGGTACTATTACTGATGATAGTGATATATGGCTTTTTGGAGGCAAAACGGTATACAAAAACTTTTTTAACCACAGTAAACATGTCTTGGAGTTCAAAGCTGAAAATGTACAGCATTTATTTAGTAAGTAAATATAAAATATAATTACATACTTGTGCTTTTTGCCTGAAACTGATTTAAATCATGACAAAAATCTTGATTTAAATCTGATTTTTATTTAATAAATACCAATTTAAATAAAAAGTAATCATAATTTCAAGAATATTTATTGAATGAAAATAAACAACTTATTTTGAACAAAATGTTTATAAGCTTATGTTTATTTACTTTAGAGTACCTATTATAGTGTTAAATATTAATTTTTATGCATATTCCGGTCAAAGGAAAAAGTATAATAAAGTGATTTATATAATTAATTTTTTTCACAGAATTAAATCGGGAACAAATGATTCTTCTGGCTCTTTTGGTCGGCAGTGACTACACTACTGGAATTCAAGGTGTAGGTCCAGTAACTGCGTTAGAAATACTAGCTGCATTTCCTTATCCCAAGTTAGCAGCAGAGTTTACCCTTTCACATCAGCAACTTCTCTCGGGACTTCACGAGTTTCGGAAGTGGTGGAACGGCACTAAAAAAGCTGGACCTAGCCGTACCTCGCTTAGGAACAAATTACGTAACATAATACTAGCTGAAACTTTTCCAAGTTTGCAAGTGCTCCAAGCATATTTAAAGCCTACTGTAGAAACAAGTCGTGAAGCGTTTTCATGGGCAAAACCTGATTTGATTGGTCTTATAGATTTTGCTAGAGACAAGTTTGGTTGGAGCAAATCAAAGAGTGAAGAAATACTAACACCAATCATGAAGAAACTTCAAGAAAAAAATGTGCAAACCACTATTAGAGATTACTTCAAAACTAAATACAAAATAGATTCATGTGAATTTGAAAATCAGATGAGTAAACGGGTTAAAAGAGCTTTAGATAAACTAGGCTTAGATGAAGGTGATGTGGAAGAAAAAGAGGACATACCTAAGCAACCTCGAAGACAAAAAGGAAGCTCAAATAATACTGAAAATAAGGCGATGGCAGAAAAGCCTGCAAGAAGGAAAAGACAAAAACTTCCACTTGATGAAGATATTGAGGTTTTAAAGAAAACAAGAGCCATATCAAAAAAGAAAGTTGAAGAAATAAAGAGATCAGCTATGGATCAGCTGAAGGTAGGCAAAGAAAGTGAAAGAGTTGAAGCACGCCACTTTCACAAAAAGGAAGTAATACCCCAAAAACAAATGGACCAAATTCAACTTATTAGAAGGAAAATGAAAGCCATAGAAGCTTTTCGCAAATCAAAACAGGGACCTGGATATGTCAAAAAACGGGGTAAAGTTGTAAAACATCTCAAAGAGGATGCTGATTTATCAGAAAGTAGTAGTAGTGAATGAAGCTGTGATTTGTATTTTTTATTCTGTTGCATGTTATAATTAATCTTTTGTATATAAAAAATTTAAAATACACATTTTTATTATCGAAATAAAATTGTTGATTCTTCACACTCCTAAACTACCAGCGTTATGGAATTTCTTTTGTATAAGCCTTCCATATATAAATATCAATATGTATTTGTATTCCTATTCAAGATTTCAACATACTGGTATGTGTACGGCTTTGAGAAAATGTAGATTCCTGACTTAACGTCTTTTGTTTATACACTAGTGAGTATATAGCAACTGAATACACTGAATTCTAATACTGTTTGTTAGTTCATTTCACCATTATTCCAACACTACTAATCCAATTCATCACTATTTAAAACACTACAGTCTGCTTAGAACACCTTGAACGGTTGATCTTCACTTTTTAAATCATATGAGTTTCTATAAATGGTCCATGCAACGCGGGCGGCGTTGATTTTTGAATTTTTTGTGCTGCCTTTTTTTACTGAAGGTTGCAGATCAATGTCACACCACAGCTCCGAAATGTGATGCTTTCTGCAAACTTAAAGTACATGATCCTACAAAACACTACAGAGTATTTTGAAAATACACGCTCCTAGGCGTTTTCTCATCTTAAAATATATCAAATAATTCAAAAATCGACAGATGACATTAAAAAAATGCGATTTAATTTTTTTACCTCGAATATCACAAAGTTAGACCACTTCAATTTTTCTTCTGAAAATAGCTAATATTGTATAGAACATCCTTGCTAAGTTTTATAATGGACATGGATATGGATCATAGATTATATGGATTAGGAGCTAAACTGGAAATGCGGAAATACTGCCGAAGCGTGGCGCCCTGCGCCGCGCCGCCGCGCCTATTGCTCGCCACTTGCGCGTTTGCAGATTACATTTTTGCTTTAGTAGTTTGATATATTATGAAATTTAACATAAAAAACGAATTAGTCTTTATGATTAACGTGAATGTCAATATATGAACACAAATGATATGTATTGACTATTTTGTACCTATAGTGCAGACCAGCAGCACACCATTTATACCTACATTCACTTCAACAATTAAATAATTTACCACCTACCATTTAGAAATACTGCTAAATCTTTGTGGCTAAATCTATGTACTTGCAGGAATCACTACTAAAACTTTAGCGTTCGTAATAATGGAATTTCTAATTCCGATTTTTACGCTAGCAGGGTGTCAAAAAATTTGAAAGAAAATAAATAACACGAGGCTAATTGCGGGCAAAATAATTATCCAGTCTTTAGTCAGTATTTAGAAAACATGGATAAGCTTTCCCTCGCAAATGCAAAATTTGCTCACCAAAAAAACTAACACTTTCTTATTATTTTTGGATGATTTTTCTAACAAATTATTAAATAGGGAAGGAATTTTAACTCAGTACTAATTAATTAATAATAATCTGTGATTTTACCTACATTCGGTCAGTAGCCCCGCGTGTGTGCAATGCCTATAATTTTAATATTACTATGTATGTTGATGTATGCTAATTACAGTCGGGATCAGCTGACAGCTGATATTGACATTTGTGGTTGTGGTCAGGGTTGTGGTACTACAAATAAGCGCGTACCGCACTGCCGCAGGCTGAATTTCGCACCGGCAAGGTAAAAAGACCGAACTAGGAAAAATGTGATAGATACGTGATATTCTTTTGTATTTTTATTGTTGTGATTCTACAAATAATATATATCTACCAATCGTTTGCATTGCAATGTGGAAATCTCGAATTTTCCCMTTATTACATAATGTTTAAATCTTTATAACATACACGTTACAAAATGTGTGCCAATGAAGCAGCAGGTAAGCAGGTCATGCTGATAATCAATTTGCAGTAGTGTTTATTATTCAACCTTCTCGAATTTACCTATAAACTGTTATAGCAAAGAGCAGAGGGTCTGCCTAATTTGCAGGTTGGCAGGTCAGCTGCAGGTTAGCAGGTTATAATGTAAAATCTTTGCAGGTTGGCCAAAATTCCTTCAGGTTAGGATGCATTCTAATCATACATCATAAACTTTAACACTACATTACAGATTAACACCCCCTACCCCCACTCCGAACAATTTTAGCTGCAGGTTAGCAAGTTGTAATGTAAAATCTTTACAGGTTGGCCAAAATTCCTGCAGGTCAGGGTGTATTCTAATCATACATCATAAACTTTAACTCTATATTACAGATTAACATCCCCTACCCCCACTCCGAACAATTTTAGCTGCAGGTTAACAAGTTGTAATGTAAAATCTTTGCAGGTTGGCCAAAATTCCTGCAGGTCAGGGTGTATTCTAATCATACATCATAAACTTTAACTCTATATTACAGATTAACATCCCCTACCCCCACTCCGAACAATTAGGTAGGGGATGTTAATCTGTAATATAGAGTTAAAGTTTATGATGTATGATTAGAATACACCCTGACCTGCAGGAATTTTGGCCAACCTGCAAAGATTTTACATTACAACTTGCTAACCTGCAGCTAAAATTGTTCGGAGTGGGGGTAGGGGATGTTAATCTGTAATACAGAGTTAAAGTTTATGATGTATGATTAGAATACACCCTGACCTGCAGGAATTTTGGCCAACCTGTAAAGATTTTACATTACAACTTGCTAACCTGCAGCTAAAATTGTTCGGAGTGGGGGTAGGGGATATTAATCTGTAATATACAGTTAAAATTTATGATGTATGATTAGAATACACCCTGACCTGCAGGAATTTTGGTCAACCTGCAAAGATTTTACATTACAACTTGCTAACCTGCAGCTGACTTGCCAACCTGCAAATTAGAATCGCCCAAGAGCAGACATTACTGATCAAAGGGGAGTATCTGGTGTTTGTTTCAAATTACAAAAATGGCATTTTATAGAATTCTATGTGTAAGAAAATTGTTATGGGCTTTAATATTATGCACATGTTTATTGTTGATGGTGGTAATTATACGAAGTAGTTCAGAAATAGATGACCGCAACAGAAGATTGCGAATGTAAGTATTAAAATATTTTTGTTATAGGTGTACCTACCTATGCAGCTTATGTTATTCTTTTAGAGAAAAAATTGAGGAGTTCATAAACAATAAAGATAACTCACAACACTGTAAGTTACCAGATTTACCAGTTTACTCACCAGAAATAATGAAATTTGTTCGTCAAGAACCCCACATTAATTGTAATGCTGCAGGAATCGACTGGGTAAAGTGTGAGGTAACAGTGCAAATAGTTTACATAATTTCAAGTATATATATTTCATCTGGTTGGTCTTTTTGTGCAAAAGCACTATCATAAAATGTAGTCTAACTACTTGCCATCCATAAATAATTTATTTAATGTTTATTTTTTAATGCTCAACTTTAGAAACTTCCTAACTATAGTCACTTTACTTTACTTTAATTATAGGATCCTACATTAATTAGGTGCTACCAAAATTGCTCAAGAATGTTAGGGCTTTGCTCATAGGTGTAGCTAACATAATATTTTAGGGGGGCTTAAGTTCCTCGAGTAGAAATAATAATAATTATTTATGATAGATAATAATAATTAATTAAATATTGAAGTTGACCTTCTCAGTAGAGGCAGTTTTGGCGAAGGCAATTTTATCGTATTTGATAAAAATTTAAAGGCTATACATATAAATAAATTATCACATGTAAACCTTGAGAAATATTTTTAGGGGGGCTGGCAATATTTTTTATTTCTTCATATGCCTGTAAACCCATTAATAATATCATACATGTTCATAAAAACTGAATTCAGGCAGTAATTAACTTTCACTGTATATAATAATATAATCCTGAGATACGTAGGTATTATATAATAATGCCACATGCTCTTTCTCAAGTTCTTGTGAATAATTTATGAATTTTGTGTTTTAATTATGCAAAAGTAAATCAATGGCAACTTTCCTTTTGCTAATATAATATTCTGTAAGGGATGTAATATATAATAATGGTAATAAAAGTAATAGTAAGTAAGCCATTTATGTGACAGAATGTAGCTTTAGAAGAGGAATGTAACATACGACTGGTATTTGTGGTAAAATAAAAGTATTGCCTTAATATAATATGTTGATTACAAACATTACAAACAGTGTACTTCTTTTGAATAATACTTGTATTGTTACTACCAAATGCAAAGATGGTCTCATTACTGAGGATGGTAAAATTTATTCTTTTGGGGGGCTCAGCATCAGATATAAGGTTTTTGAGGCTCTATAGGCCAGGTTTTCTAAATAGCATTTTCCACTGAAATAATATTATACACTTCAGAAATGATTTTATCATTATTAGTGCTATCTGATTTAAAATCAATAGATTATTATACAAACATTTATTGTTTTAAATAATTAATAGTAACTTAACTAGCTTAAGTTTATTCAGAAACTAAACATAAAAAATATTTTATTCTGAAGGTAGAAACATTCTTTTATACGATGTTTACCCAGGCAGGGAAGAATATATTAATTCATGCAACCAGACATAAAACTTTCACAACTCACTGTATATAGCTATTACTGTGAGGATAAAAGGAGTGTGTTTAGAGAATGTGGGAACACAAGTAAGAAGATGCAATAAATAGTTAGAATGCAAAATTGAAAACTCAATTGTTTAAAATGAAGTGTTATAGTTATCTGATTCATAAAGATTGGGAGACTCGTTGTGGTGGAGTAGCACTGTATCTAAATCAGATGTGTAATATGAAGTTCTTAGTATACCTAATAACCTTTTAAAGCATCTTATAATATTGTGGATTACGTTTTGGGAAAAGTTAAAATCTCATCTCAATTTATTGTTTTGGCGTGTTCTACAGACTCATAATAATTACTCTAATATTGTAGTTTTATATGATGTGATAAGTTACTTAAAATTTAGATAATCTACAAAACATTATTTTAAATGGGAGACTTTATTCTTCTTTCTGAATTAGATTGCAGTAAATTAAGTTATATACTTGTTAAGCCACCGAAGGAGTTCGTTTGGCAGATGAAATGCTAGCATTTGGTTTAGCCAAAAATAACAAATTTGGAAGTAGGAACATAGACAAGTGTTTTATTATTATTATTTAATAACTTCCAAAACACTCTACATCATTAAAGTTTACTATGTTTATTTAATGTTGTACATTTTGAGGATGTACTTGTTGTGCACTACCATGTTAAATTGATTAGACTAAAATAAATAACACAGTACTTTTATAAAGGAATACATTTACTTCAGTCTGACTGTCTTAGTTTTATCTAACTTCTCTAAAGGTAATCATGATTATCTTTTTAATTTTCATTTTCAGGGGTCCGAATGCAGGATTCAAGATAAAGCTAAAATAATGTACAATAATATCAAATGCTCATTTACTGATATTTTGCGTCAAGATGAATTTCATTTAAGGGATGGCGAAATAACTGATACAAATTCTATATACCACTTGAGGAAGAGTGATGTGGTATGTAAAAGATGCTTTCAACATCAAATTCTGTAATATGACAATATTAGGTAAAAGCATCATGCAGATCAGAAGGATCAAAATGGTCATCAGTATTAACAGGCGTTCGCCATGACGAGGAAATATGGAATAGGATTAGCTGGAATAATTTACCACAAAAAGGATTTAAACTTAATGTGCTTATGTTTGGGTTTGATTCTATATCTCGCAATACATTTATAAGGAAACTACCAAAAAGCTATAAGTACCTAATTGAAGTATTGCATGCTGACATTTTAAAGGGGTATGAATTTGTGATGAAATGAACATTTTGTAAATGGAATGATTTTAGTTACAACATAATAGGAGATGGTACGCCTCAAGCATTGATTCCTATATTGACTGGAAAGACGGAATTGGAATTGCCAGATACAAGAAAMAGGATACCCAACTCTCATTTTCTTAATATCTATCCATTTATTTGGAACAATTACAGGGATGCTGGTTATGTAACGGCATTTTTAGAAGACATTCCAGAGCAGGGAACATTCACATACAGGTTGAATGGATTTAAGGTAGCAAACGTCTTCAGCAATAAACAGATTTAGTAGCAGTTTGCCTTCTGAACAATAAATGATTGGTTAAGGAGGAAAATTAAAAAAAGCTTAATCTTGTTAAGTAGGTACTAAAAATACTGTTTCTCAATAATTAATTAATTGGGAAAATTTCTTGGTATTCTTCCGGTACTGGAAAGAGATATTTTAAAGAGCCTATAAAACAGAGAATGAAAAGTAGCAATTGTATGTTTGTATAAGAATACAAGAATCATGATATAAATAAATAATATTACCTGTACACTATGTTTAATTATCAAATTTAAAAAAAATACAAATCCCAAACAGACGGACATTACTAAATTAACAAAAGAAAGAAAATTATAAGATCAACTTGATTTCTTGTAGAAAGGTGCAAAACATCATCTATATAACAAAACTAGCATTAAATATGTTGTGAAAAGTGTTTGGGTCACCTTTAATTTTATACAGTATTTTTATCAGTTAAAAGATAAATGAAATTTGTATAGTTAGCAGGTTTTTACTTATTCTTCCTTTAGTTGAACTGTTATTTATAATCTTAAGAAATATATTTCAAAGAATACATGCTTTACTTATTTTCAATTTTGTTTGGTTATACAGATGTTGTATTGTTGGAAATTAAGCCAATTTCATTAATTTTATTTCTGCTGTTAATTAAACATTACCATCTTTAGTTTTCAGTTCTGAAACTAGAGATTGAAACGCCATTTTTTACATTCTCTAAATAAATTTGATGAAAACTATAACGTACAGTATTATTATTTTTATTCTTAGATATATCAAATTACTTTTACATGTGATTCCACAAATTACCTATGCCAAAACATTGAAGTTAAGTTATTTATTTGAACAAATATACTTTAAATACTTAGAAAAAAGTGGTGATTTCTCTTAATACCATTAATTCATAACAACCAAATGAAATTTGGCATTCAGTTTTGTCGAATCAAGTTCAGTCAGTCTTTGGAAATATTTTTGCCGCACTAAAATATTAAGTACTTTTTCTACCACATGGGTGTAACTTACAAGTTAGTACAATAAGATTGCTCTTTTTTGAAACAAATGGGAATATTTTTACAGTAGAGATGATAAACATCTATGTAAGTACTGTGATATAATAACAAAAAAATCCTCCTTAGCTAGTCATTTATAGTGCAGTAGCACATTGCCATTTTGGATATCATCAAAGCTTGTCACAAGATTTACAAAATTTCAAATGATAAAAGTTTTACACAGTTTTTATCGTTATATCGTTATTAAATAATTTATTTAATCTGCAGTGTTAATTGGTTGCTTCTGCTCCTGTATGACTTTTGGGGCCTAGATGGTGTACATCCAAAAAGACATAGGTACACAATAAAACTATAGTTTGCTCCTTTATTAATTTCAAACTATTTTGTGTGAGCATTATAAGATTACAGATCAAGGTTAACAGTCAACACCATACTAATAATAACAAAAGGCTTGCATTATATTTATAAGTTACTTGGTGTTTCAATGTTTACATTTGAGGGAATCATATTTCAGTTTACACAATACTGATACCAAACAAGCCCGGACGATCATATGTAAGATTTAAGTTCTGATGTATCACTTTCCACTGTTAGCATGAATTATTCCGATTCTGGTGACTAATACTGGTTGAGCCCGATAGACTGGTATGGCAGCAGGCACGCATTGAATACAATATTCTGAATATTTTAAAATAATAAAATAATATTTCAGTAATTGGATAATTTTCCGCTTCCTAATTTGGTTCCAACTGTAATTTTCACATCAATTTTATGGTGATACCAAGTTCTTTTCGAGTTTTTGGAAAAAACCGATTTTAAAAATGTATATATTTTTGCTAATATCACGAGGACTGTTTGTCTTAGAAAAAATGTGTAGAGAGAAAAAATGCTCAAAACCTGATTACTAATCGTATAGTGTAATATAAGAAATAAAAACTTAAATGTCATTTTGACAATTGGATGTGGAAGTATTGATTCAATTTGCAACGGTTTTTTATTTAATTGTGACAGTAATATAGTTTGTTTCATTTGTCATAACCTTGCTGATGTGATGATATTGTTTATCTCGAAAACGCTTAATCTTATCGACATACAAAGAGAGTAACTTTTTTGTGCAAGAAGTATGATAGATTTCAAAAATTAGGTCAGAACCGTAAAACCACTAAGGGATGAAAAGTTATTGAGAAGAAAAGGGTAACTACCCTCACTGAATGTAAAAGAAAATGAAAATGTGTCTGAAATCAGGCCCTTCTATAACTAAGATGACTACCCGAATGTCAAATTAAAATTTTTCTAGATTACTTAGATATTTTCAAAAAAGTGGTTGTTTAATTACAACTTTTAAGGATTGTATCTCTGAAACGGAGCTCTTTAGGGTATAAGTCGACATGAGTTTTTTTGTTCAGAATTGTGAATATTACCATTTCCCAAAATATTGTGACTTCCTCCTGAATCACTCAGTATTATTATAAATAATCATGGTCACTTAAAATAAATACAAATGTAATATATTTGTAGTATTTCATAAAACTCTTCATGTTATGGACTATATTTCTATTTTGTGGATTGTAATTGAAAGTAGGTAATGAAGAAAAATGAGTCTGATAATTGGAACTAGATGGCAGGTTGTTCAATTTAAATCATAATATCTTGATTGACTTGAAAACTTGGAAACCCTACTGATATGTACAATTTTTTTTAAGGACCCTCCAACGGATCATTATATGCGCCCATACTATATAGCAGCAAAAACTGAACACCGTAAATGGCCTAAATTGTGTTCTGGGTCAGTTCCACGTCACAAAGTCATGATGAATTACATCCAGAGTGTAAGTATCTATCTGTAATTATTTGAAGCACTATATTATATGTTATAATTGTTAACAGTTTTTTTCAGTTTATAAAGCAAAACCAAAATTTTTGTTTGGCTTCCAAGGTGAACTTTCACATGACTCATACAATCTGGTGGGTGTTGCTGATGATGATCTATTGGAACTTTTACAAGATCTGAATAATAGCGGTGTTTTGAATAATACCATGCTAGTTCTTATGGCTGATCATGGCCACCGATTTGCTGAAATTAGAAACACTCTGCAGGGTAAATTGGAAGAAAGAATGCCTTTCTTTGCATTTGTTTTACCACAATGGTTTCAAAGTCAGTTTCGTGAAGAATATAATAATCTGAGGGAGAACAGTAACAAGCTTACTACACCATTCGATATATATTCAACTATGAGAAATGTTCTTGACCGGGAATACATATCTTCTGATAAAAGGTCAATATCATTGTTTGCCAAGGTAAGTATAAGCAAATGTGTTCTTGGTGGTAACCTTAGTAGAATTAGCAGGGTTTTTAAGATATTATAACTAATTTAAATATACATAAATGAAGAACTAGCAAATTGTCATGTCAGAGGCATCTTATTTACAAGCTGTAGCAAACTAATTTTGGCAACATTGCATTGGAGACTTATGACACAGCATAGGGAAACCAGCAGGCGCACTCCGCCCAAAATCGTAAGTGAGCATATTCTCCGGATGCAGAGCGTCAGTATCGTTCCTGCAACGGTCGTGTAAGCATCGATATTCCAGGGCCGGATTGCGGAAATTTTATTCGTGGTTCAAGCACAGCAGTTTTTTATGCCGAGGTCCACCATGTAGCACAATCAATGTAAATATGGAGGGTCGGGAATATAAATTAAACATTATTTAAACATACAGTGCTTGACTATTTTATTATTTTCATCCGACAACAAATTTTAAATCCGGACCTGGTCAAGCAAACAGCACGTAAGCAGGTACCCATCCCCACTACAACCGCCGCCGTTTGAGTGAGCCTGCTGGTTTCCCTACGCTGTGCTTATGACTGCAAAATTATATACAGCTGTTATATGAGTATAAGTCTTTATGAACTATCGATAGATACATTTACATTCATTTCCACTTGTATTTAAATGTATATGATATTAAGCCTATTAAAAAACCTTTTCTTGTAAATAACTTAAAAGTTTTTTCCACATGCAACAGTATTATTAAGAAGCATTTCTTGAGACAAGTGGATGAGAGCAAAAAAAATGTTCTGAACTGTGAACATTTCCCTTTATGTAAATGTATGGATGGAGAGGAAATTTAACATCAAACAAATAGATAGTATCATATTCTTTGACAAGTGGTATAATTATTATGAATGTGCCTTTTAAAATACACATTTTACACCTATAGCAGTAGCAATACTTTCTAAGGTATACGCTACAGTTTTGAAAAGTGCCGTCCTTGTTCTGCATAAACATAATTTTTTTAAATACAGAGTAAGCCAAGTGAACATATTTCTTGCATGACCCCATAATTATGATAAATACAGAAAACTGAAGAATAAACTTTAAGTTTTCCTAACAATTTATCTTCTATCCTATCTACCTTCATATGTTAGGTGTAAGAAGACCTAATATTATAGAATGCTTTCTTCATTCCTGTCCTGTTATCTTCTCCAGTCTTTCTAATTATTGATCAATTTATAGTTTATTGTTATTTGAATGGGCCTGTTCACTAAATTTCAATTTACGAATAATTAAGTAGCATAGATGTCGGTAGTAAACACCTTGAAAACCAAATTTCATTTGCATTTCTCATTTTCAAACTAGGGCCATCTGAAATTTGCCCGCTTTCCTTGTGTGGAAGCTAGTAATACGTCACGGCCACGCCCCTATATAAAGTAAATGGCAATACCCGACAGCAACTGTGCATGTGACATATGTTAGACTCTACACAGGAATAGCGCAGTAAAACTTTAGCAAGTAAGTAAGTAAGTAGTTTATTAACGGTTAACCATTTTACAAAATAATAAATCATACAGTATGTAGTATACAAAATGGTACATGCGATACATTCTAATCCAATCCCAACTGAACATCAAAGAAACCAACAAATAAAAAAGAAAAAACTACATGTGCAAGCTACATGCGAGGTACAGGCTGCCTCCTGATAGCAAAAAGGGACTGATGGAAGGGATCTGTTAAGTGCGCTACAGAATTGTAATCACGTGGTAAGCGGGACAAGGGAGCAAAAAAAGAGTAGTTCGTGGAGTGATGTCCAATACGAAACAAATGAAATGAACGTGACCTGTGATAAGTGGAGAAGTCGATACAAAACAGTAGTTCTGGACAGTCAACAGCACCAATAATCAATCTGCACAAAAAAGAAATCCCAGCAACAAATCTTCTATCTCCTCTGCACCTGCTCCAGCGCATCAATATCACAATCATAATATGGAGACCAAACCACACTAGCATATTCAAGGCCAGGACGAATCAGTGAACAGAAGGGCGTCCCAAAAGATCCTATCGAGAAATCAGCTGAATTCCTAATAAGGAAACCAAGATTTCTATATCCCGTTGAACATATTTTCATTAAATGTGTCTTAAAAGTCAACTTGCTATCAAAATAAACACCAAGGTCTCTAATGACCTCAACTCCACCAACCAATGCACCATTAACAGAATACTCAAATAATATACTAGATAAAAGTCTTGAGAACGTAATCACATAACACTTATCTGTATTCAGAACCAGGCCATTAGACCTAGTCCATTCAAAAAAACTATTGAGATCATCCTGAAGCCTACACTGATCAATTACAGAATTGCATGCCATAAAAAATTTTATATCATCCACAAACATTAAGAAATTACAGTACTTCACCACGGTATGCAAATCATTTACAAAGATGTCGAACAAAATTGGACCACAATGAGACCCCTGTGGCACTCCAGAGGTCACAACTATATTCTGTTACTGGAAGCTTATCAGTGACTTGAATACTATAGAATGGTGTACAATTTGCATTAAATTAAGTTTTAGTGAACAGGCCTATTGTGTTATGTTTATCTATCAATTATTTATTTCCACATGGAGATGTGGAATGAAGAGAATGGCCTTCAAGAACTTGATGAAATTAGACAGGTAATGCCACAACAATTCTTTTMTAGCCAGCTCTGCCTAGCATAATATTTCTATTAAACTTTAACTGCATTAAATAGAATGCCTATTCTTACCCACCATATTTCCCATATTACTGATAAGTCTACATTCAAGGGTAAAAAAACGAGATACTCACTAGAAGTCAGAATATTATTATATACATTTTTTTTAAATTGTTACATATTTACTCGCGTTTTTTAACTTACTTCAAATATTTTGTTTTGATAATGTGATTTTGTCTGAAGCTCTAAAGCATTGTTCAGTCTTAAATCTGTATTTGGAATGGTCGTGTTTTGTGTTGTGGTTTGTATGATGCAGATGTGCGATCCCTTTATGAAAGTTTATGAAAGTTAAAGGTGACTCTGGCAGTACAGTCGTTAAATTTTTTTTTGTTGAATTGTCAAAAAACATATTTTTATGGGCTTTAAATAGAAACAAGACTGGGGATTGTTTTTTACAATGCAGTAACAGCATGTATATATACATTCGTATGTTTTTTAGATTCCAGATGACAGAAGTTGTGCAGATGCTTACATAGAACCCCATTGGTGTGCATGCCTGGAGTGGCACCCGCTGTCACTATCTGCATCAATAGTTAACCGTTTAGGTATAACTTTAGTTAGTGTTCTAAATAATTATACAAGTACTCACAGAGATTTTTGTGAAACCCTTAAATTGTCTGAAGTACTTTGGGTTTTAAAATTAGATCCAAATCAAAATTTGTTAAAATTCAACAGAAATGCTGACATTGATGGTTTTGTGCCAGATATGTCTGCCAAAATGAAGATTCGTAGTGATATTAACCAAATTAAAGCACTCCTTGTCCCTGGAAATTCTCTTTTTGAAGCAAGTATATCACATTTTCATGACACTGATGAAATGAGTTTAAAATTAAGCGACGTTAGCAGAGTCAATATGTATGGCAAGCAAGCAAGATGTATTGAAGAGAATTATCCTAACTTAAGAAAATATTGTTACTGTAGAGACTGAGTATGTGACTTATGAATCTCATTATGGTATGGCATTTAGGTGCAACAGCACTCGTGCAATTTGTTAACTGCACAGATGTATGTGTGTGTAAAAAGTGTATGGAATTGTATTTAAAAAAAATCGGGAAACTTGGAAAGTTACTCAGATACAGTTCTTCTGTTTGTTATTAAGTTTAGCAAAAGAGATGTATTCAGCATTGAGCTACTTTAATTGTTTTTTATAGCTCACTTTAGTAACATTTTAAGTCACCTTCATACTACAAGATTACACACTGTCTCATTTATAATGTTTGTTTGAAAAATCAATAACTAATTTTAAAAGCATTATAATTTTTTATGGAAAAATGTTAAACAACATTGAAATAAGGAGATTTAGATCAAATGCGGTTTTCAAACGATATTTTAAAGAGATTTCTATTATAAGAAGAAGAATCAAAGAGTTGTTAAATAACATCGAACATTAAATTCTATGCTGGGCTATATTAAAAACACTACCAATTTGTCTAGGCTGTTAAGTATGTAATGTTTTCTCTTTTTTTCGTTTTTGCTCATTTTATTTTCAAGTTATTGAATAATTGTACTGCATGAAAAATAAGCCAATTTTCTGTGGGATTTCCTTTCTTAGAGATCTGTATAATATTTAGTTTTATTAACACCATGTCCTCTATTCGCTCTGTGCGTTTGCTTTGTGTCGATCACTGGTTGTTAAAAACAAAAATAATGGTGAACACAATAAGGGACTGTATGTAATATATTTATTTATTAAAATTCAGTGATAGTTTACTCAAATATTTTATTGCATATAGTATTCGTATGTTTATGTAATTCATTTTATTGCAAATATTGTGGCAGTATGTCAGAAAATAATGTTATTTAATGTTATTGATCCAAAAGTGTCAAAAATTATTAAATCTGCCTTCAAACAAAATATATTATAACATAGGTACTATTTAAACCTGCACACAGAAAAACACGGCCTAAACGTGTCAAACATACATCTATGGAATTTATTTCTTTTTTTCCTGAGAAGTCCATTTCCTTTGTTGTTCCACCTTATAAGCTTCTGCTGGAAATAAAAAAACATAGAATTTGGTTCGCCAATGTTTCTCTGTTTCACTACCTTGAGCGCTTCGATTGTTTCAGTTATCTCCTCCAGAGACTTGCACGGAGCGAATATAATATGTTTCTGAATGCAGCAAGGACTTTCACAATCTGATCACTGCTTCCCAATTGAATTTATCCACACCATTAACAAAATAAATTCCGGGCTTTTTACACTCACTATATGTGTTATAACAGTTACTTTTAGTCTATGTCAAGTGTGATGTACATCCTAGTTTTTAATAAACTGTTACATATACTCTTGTGATTATTTAAAACACCTACTCTTTTTCTGTAATTATGAAACACCAGCTTGGAGGGAGGTAAATTTGTATAAACTATTTTAGCAGTCAAAAAAAACCAAATTATTTTTTGTATTGTAACGTTGCTTCTTTCTGAAGCCTTTTCAATTTTTCATTACATTTAATAAAAAATATGCCAAATCGGAGAACTTAAAACATCAAGGAGCCCAATTGGAAGTGCTTAACAACTCCGGTATAATGTGGGAAAATTAATAAGTTTGGTCATAACAAGAAATAAATATGTGATAAATTTAGTTATAAATTATATCACTATAAATACTAGTTACATAACTGGTGAATGTTTTTCCTTTTATTTAATGCATTGGGTTTATTTTTTATGGCTATCATTTGAAGAGTCAGTCTGCTGAGAGTGTATTTTCTTGTCCAAGTATGTCATCAAAATTGTGTCCTGTTTGTATATTTTGTAATTTCAATGTACTTAATGTTTGCCTGTGTTTACAAGTCTTGTTTCAAGGTGGTTTTTCGTTTATTCAATGTATGTTTCTTCACATTTATTACAGATAATTTTGTATATTACATGAGTTTTTTGTTATTTCTCTACTGGTGATTTTAGTTTTGAGAAAAGAGATTAAGTGAATTGTTCTTTCTCTATGTGTGATAATATCCCGGTTATATTATTTTAACAGTTTTCTTAATTTATGTAACAGTCCTTGAGTAGGTGCTATGTGGGTGCTATAGTAATGAAATTTATTTTTGTTGGGACATCTTTTTGTTTTTATTTTGGTAAGATTAAATTTATTAATTGGGAGTGATTACCCACTACTTTGATGACATTTTTTGGATTTCTTTATTGTTTCATTGCGAAATTCTAAGTTTGTTAGTTTAATGGCTCTATTTATTACACATGTGACGACATTTAAATAGTGATCACTCCACTCGAGTTTAGTGTACCATTTTGTTTTAATATGGATTTTAATTTTGATGTTGGGTCCAAAAATTAGGTTTGCTGTTTTTTTCTATTTCTGTAGTAAATTGCTGTTTTGAGTGGTAGAGCTGTAGAACATAGTGAGGAATTCATTTTGTTTATTTTTTGGAATCAGTTAGGCCGTCACACACATGTCCGAATAAGAAGAAACGAAATTGTGCCAATTTAATCGTGCTTTCAACAGGGTCTTCAATTTCACTGGATGCAGGTGATCCCATAGCAAAGCCTATTGAAAGAAACTATTTATTATGTTGCTAAAGATGTCACGCGATTGTGTTATAAAACAAAACGGTTTCAAATATAAAAATTGTACTAGCATGAATTTCTTATGCGAAAGCATCAGATAAATTGCACTATCTGGCAATACCCCAGTTTCGGACGCCAACTAGATTGACCAATCAGAATACCGAAACAGCTTTTTTACTGCGCTTTCAGCAGCCCCTTAAATGGATTGTGGGACAAAGAAGTATAATATATATGCAATAACGTATGTTAGAAAAAAGATTAAATTTCGCTCAAAAACAAACCAACAATTTTCCCATTTCATTTAGTTGGCATCAGTTGGGTATTCCCAAAATTTCAGTGATCTTGCATCGCGTTTTTACGTCACTTGTCAAGCAGTATCAAGTCAGTTGTCATTTGTCAGTTGTTATTCAAGTTAGTGTTGGTTTACAGTTCACGTTCACGTATTTCCTATCTCATAGAATTAAAATTTCAAGTGTCTGAAAGCAACGTAAAGAAGCGTGAAAATGTATTACTAATTAAGACATAATTTCAAAGAAAGTTGTATAAATATGCGGGCTAACTTTATTTTTAATTAGTTTTTCCGTACTTTTAAGACCGCGGAATATAAGTGAAATGTTTGGATTCACTAGAGAAGCAATAAGAGTTAAAGTGAAGGTAAACATCAATGGACTTTTAAAAAGAGTATCTGATAGTTCTTTTTCAGAAATGTGAAGGGAGCTTACCTCCAGAATGGCGAAAGTTCAGTGTGGATCCCCAAATTACTTCGTTTGAAGTATTACAGAGCATTCTTATTAAAGCTTTTGATTTAAAAGGTGATTTTACAATCTGTTATCGACTGATAGATGTATCTGGACATGAGGTCTATTTGCCTCTTTTATCAGATTGGGACTTAGACGCAGCATTTTTGAAGTAAGTCGCTTATAGAACCTCCCTGCAGTTTTTTTTATTACTAATTTATTTAAGGGCGCATAACATTTCAATAGCTACAAACGCTGAGCCGTGTCTGTGTTTACGTATTGACTTGAAATCATTTGAGGAGTGTTCTGATGAATGGGAAGTTAAACAAAATGTTTCTCTCATCACTCATATTCGAACTCCTGGAGGGCAAGAAGCCAAAGCTTCACCACGATTGCATGGTATCTTCAATCAGGTGAATTTAGATTGATTTTATAATTTTCAAACCTGTATTGAAACATTTTTTTGACATGTTGTATTTATTTTTTGTGTAATTAAGGGGGAATACCTAGCTGGAAAATTTGTTCAATTCAGACACCTGGGAGAGATTTTCTGTTGATAATAGAAACTCTTATGAATCCGTTTTTAATTTCTTCTAATTTTTATCTGCAAAACAAAAAAAGGTAGTTTGAAAATTCAAAATCTTTATCTCTGTCTAGTTTTAGTTCGTGACCAAATATACAATTTCTGAAAACTAACAAAAGTTCGTCTAACCTTTATCTAGCTCATAAAAATTTTCATTTAATTTGGTACAGAAGTAACCCTGTAGGAAGTCAGCAGCGAAATATCTACATTCGAGAAAATGCACTTGCGGAAATGCTGCCGCCTCACGGTCTATTCCCTATTCATGTCCATGCACAGTTAGCTAGTGATATATTGCTCGGCATTATTAAAGTGCACAAAATGAGTTGTAGATGTGTTGGTCATGTTCTTTTCCTGTTAAAATGGACAACAATGCTAGTGAAAAGAATTACCATAAAAGTGACAGAATAAATTTGATATTATCATGCAAACGATATTCAAAAATACAGACAGGATCAAATATATGTAAGTGGCACTAAGTATACTTCCATTTACCTATTCTTTGACAATTCTGCATGTGTATGCGGTTGTCTGCACTATGTACAAAAATAAAATACCTAGCATGTTCTTTGAGTGAAATTGTTTGGAATTTCATATAAAAAATGCTGTGGGAGTGTACATGAAAAGATTTTATTTCTATCTAGGCAGATATGTAAAGGCTGAACTTGGACTTGTTTATTAAACATAACTTAGTGAAATTATTTAATACATATAGGTACAGCAAGATATCATCGTTTAATCTGCTTTTATACTGAGGCTTTCATGTCAAAAATTGTTAATTTTGATTTTTTGCGCAAAAAATATTTACAATGGTAAATATTAAAAAATTACACAGAAATGTGTCTTATGTTAAATAATATTACAGGTATATTCTGACCACTATAGGTATTATAGCAGCTATTATCCTTAATATTTTGGAAAGTACCTATAAATATAAGTACTTGTAGTGTAGTTGCATAAGTGTTGAAATAAATTCATGTAAGAATGATAATACCTACATATCATGTATATTGATAAATAAATCTTAATTCTCCTATGTCCTTTTTTCAGTTAGTTATGTATCATTACGGTTCATTGTGAAAATTTGAAAATTGCATAACTAATTCTTTTAGCTGTCTTAAGTTCTAAAAGCCTGCCTTCCCGTAACTTTATTGGGCGATTGGATTTGAGGAACACGTGACTGCAAAGCACACGTTTCCTGATGCTCCGGCTACCACACATTTTCCCTCCTGAGAAACTAAGTGTCCGGCCAGTATCCCCTCTTACTATAACTGCAGAAAATAGGGTAAAATTGCTAAATAAAATCAATTATAAAAGCCATTCATTTACTCAAGAGTATTACGGAGATTTGAAAAATCAATTTTATTTTTTAGGCCAACTGTTCCAGATAAATTATTTAAAAATCAAATTAAAATATAAGTAATAATTGTTGATTAGTATTATTGCTAGACGAATAGAGATGAACTCAAAATTATGCCATTGTAGATGGGCAAAACACTCAACATGGTACAGAGAGCATTTAATTTTGGAGAGGATGGCAGTGCGACTTTACAGCCACCAAGACCTCCTTTGTCGGATTCCGAATTTCGTAAATTTTTGGATCCTGTTGGTCAAATATTGTATGCCAAGGAACTTAGATCAGTAATTTACTTTGGAGGGATAGAGCCAAGTTTGAGGTAAACTTATACATGTCCCCATTAAAACATGTTTCTAATTGTTGCTGTGTCAATTGCAGAAAAGTAGTGTGGAAACACATCCTCAATGTTTATCCTGATGGAATGACTGGTCGAGAAAGAATGGATTACATTAAATTGAAAGTAGGTGAATATATTAGCTTGCGTGAGACTTGGAAGATGGCCATAGCAAATGGACAAGTAGTGGGTGAATTAGCATACACCACTGGCATGGTTAGAAAAGATGTTTTGCGTACGGATCGCCACCATCCATTTTATGCTGGAAGTGACGATAATCAAAACATTGCCGCTCTGTTTAATATTTTAACAACGTAAGTGTGCTATCTTGAATCTACTTCCTTTGTATAACAGCATTGAATGGCCTCGACTGTTATCGATTTTTTCATGGTTAATTACCTGTACACCTTGAAGGCTGGAGCTGAACATGTTTTTGCTGATAATACATCTGGCTAATAATGTACTGTGAACTAATTAACTTTTATTTAATGGTTTTCATCATTTTTGTGTCAGTTTTGTTTACTTTGATTGCAATATTTTCTAATGCTAAATATATCTGTACTGACTGTAGACCTAAATTGTTTGTAAGCAATCACAAGTAAACATTGAATCATATTTACACATTAGGCACTGTTTGGTTCAAGGTTCAAAGTAAACATGGGACTTTTAATTTATTTCCCTTTGACCTTAATATACAAATGTTAAACTACTTTTTTATAATTATATTTTAAAATTTGATATACTTACTGAAGTGTTACCACTTATACAGGTGTATTTATTATATGCACGGTACACAAACACACTCCTTTGTGCTGTTAGTGATTTGCTATTACCCATGTATTTACAATTACGATGCTTAATTGTGTTGTAACCATGTGTGAAAAAACCAAGAGGACTACAAAACTTGCCGAAGAAGAGACAAAATAAATGTAAGAAATGGTAACATGCATATGCAACTTTGTGTATAATAAAGCTAATACCCACCAGTTCGCATGCTGCGGTTAATATACTCTCTACCCCTGCCTGATGAGCCCCAACAGGGCGAAACCGGTCGTAGTCGTGAGAGTGGATTGACTAGAGGGCAGATGATTTATTTCATATGTACAACTTTGTTAAATACTTCATTCTAACGTAATAAATACATAATGTATTTCAATCTGGAAACATACTCATGTTTTTTTAGATTTACTGTCATATTCCATATCTGACCTCAAATTTTTATATGGCAATGTTATTTTTTATAAAAGAAGCAGAACCTATATCACTTTTACTTGTGTTGTTGTCAGTTATTAAAAATCAGTTTAATGGTGAAGTGAAATGTGCAAAATGGCATACACGAAATTATTAAAAAAGTATTTCTAAGTATGCACGCAGGCGTATGCATGATATCAGATACAAGTACTCGAATAAGCCATGCTTGTGTCTATATATGTATACTCACCATATAACAGTCGTAAAATATAAAAAGATATATGTGAGTTCACAAAAATTTGCGTGGTTGAAGTAAAACTTTTTATGTATATAAATACCTGTAACATTGGTTGTAATAGAGATATAATAGAGATATCGATATTTCATGTCGCTAATGTTTAACTGTATCTTTTAACACAAAAAAATTCCATGCATGTGGAATCAATTAACTACGCTTTGAGATAAAATTTCTACCACACCGTTGGTGTCATAAAAGTACAAGTAACACTTTGTTAAAAAATAAGCTTTCTAGCTACATTTTCAATGAAGATACATAGATTTAAGTTAAAAATACTGTGTACCCTTATTCTAATATGCGAATTTTTGCTAGAGAGTGACATCACAACTGTGCGAGGAGAGCTGTGAATGTGTGCAATGGCATACCACACACTTGTGTATCATGTTTGTATGTTTAATTTATTATTTTAAACATGTGTCATTCACTTTGATGTTTAATGAAACTAGGCATTTTATTCTGCTGTACTTCTGCTAAATTGCCTATAATGTCGAAAACTGTAAATACCCAAAACTATATGTCTACAAAAAAGCAGTTAAGCAGAGTTTAACACAGATATTGTTGAATTAAATGCAGTTATTTTATTAACTTAGTTAATTTGTAACAACATATTCTCTTAAAATGGTTTAGAGATCCGAAAATAGTTTTTAAAATTTATTATATCTTATATTTGAAAAGCAAAGAGGAACCTATGTTTGGTAGGTTGCAATTACGGATAACTTGACTAAGGATAACAATCTTTCCAGATAGAGGTTCCAAATCTAATTGGTAGATGGCGGCAGATTACAAGTGCTTAATTTTTTTTTGCTTTTATTTTTAATTTATTATGATGCTACTCTCACATCGAAAATTTTGCAATGTTATTAATAAAGTCAAAAAACGACATAACTTTACACAGGTAAGAACATAAATATTTCTTATTCAGAATGAAACACATATAATGATCATATGATAGGAGGACATGACATAGAGATATTTAATATTAACTTTCAATGTGCTCTGAACAGTAACAACATAAATGAGTTAAGTGCACTGTTTTTTTAATTGGGTGTTTTCCATCAATCAAAATAAAAACTTATTGTTTTACTTTAAAACATGATTGACAAAAGTGTAAAAAATAAAATGATTTTGGCAGATCGCAACACTCATGTTAAATGATCGAAGTTTTTTGTGTTATGTGACTTGCATGGAATGAATAATGGCATAACGGGTCGATTGTTTTATTTGAAGTTTCTATCTGTTTGTGTTTGACACAGGTAGTTTTTTTATAACTCTTATTCTCATGTGTAATTAATTAGAAAACCACAGAATATCTTGTTACAAAAACAAATAAACAAAACTAATACTTCAGTGTGTCAGCAGAGATGCCAGATTTGTATGGATGATCGTGTCTAACTACTCCCAAAAATGTCGCCAATTGCCAAGACTTTGGAATACAGATATCAACGTACTTTTGTCTCACTAGGAAGCAAACCCTTTGAAATTGATCTACAATCGCACAAAATACCTTCAAAACACTATGCTTTTATTGCTAATTAGAAACCTGAACCGGAAACTGCAGTGAGTAACCAATACATATTTTCTTGGAATAACAGAAAGATAAAGCCGCCCTTTTCATTGTGTATCGTCACTGCAAAAATTTTATCATGAATAATTGTCCAAGTACATATTTTATTATAAGTTGCCCAATCTGGCAACTGTCTGTCAGTGCAGTTCCAGCTGTTATAAATGATCGAAACTTATACTTCAGAGAGGTTATGTGACATAATGGGTGCCGCTGCTAAGCGTTCAAGTCAACTGGTATTTTTTAGCTTGGCAATTATTTATTTTTGAGATAACAACTAAGAAAAGAAAGCGAAAAAAAGGTTTTTTGGATAACGGCGAAATAAATGCTGTTTCACAACCTTCATTTACCTTTTAAGTGTTTTTGAATTTATTTAAGTTTGAGTTTTGCTAAATTCGTTGTTTAACATTCCATTTAACACAATTTAAGGACACTTAGAGCAGACAAACCAATAAATGTACGGCAGTACATCATCATTGTTATATTTTAACAAATGTTCCTATTATACGGTAAATTTATACTCATGACAATAAACTGAATGGTTGGTATTAGTAGGTTTGTTACTTGAAATGTAATGATTACCCAGTAAACGAGAAATTGTGTCACATTGTGTTTAACTTATTAAAAAATTGTACACTTAACATGGGGCACCACCTATCAACAATTGAATTTGTTGGCATAAACGGGGACACTATCGAAGCGTTTGTTTGATATCCTTAAGTGAAGTTATCTATAGTTACAATATTTGTACATAGATAGAAACATTTGAAACCTACAATGACTATAAAAAGCATTTAATTTTAATATATAGGGTGCTTCAAAAATTGTATACACAGTTTTAAGTGTCATAGAAAATTTAGTTTTTGTTCTACAATGTTCTGGAAACGGAAAGCTTAAAGTCTAATTTGAAAAATGGCCTTCAGCATTAATACATTTCTGAGTAAGAATCGCCACTGATTTTATACATCAACGATCATACCAAATGTCAAATTTGCTAAACCCAAATAAAGCATTGTTATCAATTAAATTTAAATTAAATCTGCATTTGAAAACTAAAGATGTGATATATCTCACAGATCCCCAATATATATACATATTCACTCCATTAAAATCCATAAATAATCTTTTATTAATTATTAATAAACAAAGCACTGTGACCAATTGATGTATTTGTCTTGTGTAACATCTGGTTGATTGTTGATCTGCAAAGTGTCAGGCATAAATTTTTTTTCCTTTACACTCCATAGGGAACAGTCAGTTACTTTCAAATCAAACAAAATGTATTGTTTTAGTTGCTTGTGTGTACAATTATAATCAATTCAGTGTAATTTATTTTAGCAATTTTTAAGCAGCTGGAAAACAGTTTCTAGTGTGTGACTTGATTAATGTATTTCTATGTAAAACACAGTAAAGCCATTTTTGTAACACAAATATTTTAATCTGTTATATGCATCTTTTTTAGATATGCGTTAAATCATCCGAAAGTGAGTTATTGCCAAGGAATGAGTGACATTGCATCACCCCTTTTGGTTACTATGAATGACGAAGCACACGCTTATATTTGTTTTTGTGCCCTAATGACTCGCCTAAGTACTAATTTCATGTTAGATGGAATCGCTATGACCCAAAAATTTACTCACTTAGCTGAAGGTATATTGTACTATGATCCAGAATTCTACAACTATCTGAAACAACATCAGGTATGACAGTTAATATACTAGTGAAAGGTAACATTTTAATTATTTACTGATTTCAGGCAGATGACTTGCTATTTTGCTATCGTTGGTTGTTGCTGGAAATGAAAAGGGAATTTGCATTTGACGACTCTTTACGTATGTTAGAAGTTCTTTGGAGTTCTCTTCCAGCTGATCCGCCACGAAAAGAGCTCAAACTGTATGACATGAAGTTTCAGCCTGTGCAGATCAGCACACCTCCCATTAGTCCACTAGTCAAAACTCCACGTGAAAATCCCTACACCAAAGTATGTGCATTAAGAAGACAAAGTTCCTCAGTATCACTGCAAAATTATGCAAATAAGAAAGCAACTGCAGTAAAGAGACAAATTCATAGTTTGGATGAAACTGCTGGACGAAACCATTACTCTTTTGATATCAAATTAAAACACCAAAGTTTAGATGACGCCACCTTAAGTCACAAGTCAAATTTAAATCAGGACCCATCACCAAATTCACCAAAACCTACAAATCCGGATGACACATTGGTAAAACAAGATTTATCTCCACATGAACTGAGGCCCAGATCTGTTTCACCCGTGGAATCAAAATCAGATTCAGTAATTTTAAACAACAGGATAAACTTATATCACACAGCCAATAAGTCAAACAGCACAGGTTTATCATCTAGTATGTCGAGTTTAATACGGAGCACAAAAAAAGCGGGCCATTTCAAAGACTTGAAAGAAAAAATTACTGGAAGTCGAATTGGAATATTTTCCTCCTTAGATCGATTGGATAAATCTCAGGCCATTAAGGAGGAAAGTGAAGTAAAGTCAGACGGCAAACTTGTTAAGAATTTTAATGAGTTCTTAAACTTTGCTTCTATAGGAAAGAATAAAATAACTAACATGCATCATTCAAACGAGAGACCAAAAATAATGCTCACAAAATCAAGTTTCGAGGAAACGGAATCTTCCAATCAGGAACCTAATTCTTCCAGTTTAGATAAGACAAGGAATCATTCCTCAGCGTCGAATAGCTGTGACGATACGTTTGATGAATGCAGTCCCGATGACTCTCAAGAATACTTTCCGATGACGACGTCTGTGACCAGGGAATTACGTCTAGAAATGGAAAATCTAGATCGACAAGTCTTTGGCAGTAACCTTCAGAAAGACCACAAAGACTGTTCTCCACCTACTGAAATTGAATGCGGAGAAGTGATTCATCAGAATGATACAGTGGAATTAAAAGATAGTGAGAAACGAAAAAGTGATGATATTTTTGTTTGGGAAAATCCACTTCATCAAACTAGTCCCAAGAAATCTGTGATTAAAGTGCAAACACCAGATGAGGATTTTGCTACTATGGTAGATGAGAAATTGAAAACAGTTACCCCCATCACGATATTAAATATGCCAAAGCCAGTAGCAAAATGTGAAGCAACGGTATTCCGTGATGTAGAAGATATTCATGCTAAAAAAGAAGAAGTGAAAGTAGATGTAATTGAAAATTCTTTAGGTGCTCTTATGAATTCTTGTGAAGAAGTGACAGAAATGAAAACATCAACGCTTCTACCTCCCCCCAATGAATTTGGAGGCGGTAACCCGTTTCTTATGTTTTTATGTCTCACAGTATTACTTCAACACAGAAACCACATAATGAGCAAAGGTATGGATTATAACGAGATGGCCATGCATTTTGATAAAATGGTACGAAAACATAATGTAACGAAAGTTTTGAATCAGGCAAGACAAATGTATGCCAGGTATATCAATCAACACACTATAGCTCAACAAAAACTCGTACCAAAGAATGGGGACTGCTAATTTTTATTTAATTACTGTGATATTTTTTATTCTTGTTGCTAGGAGATCGGTGCAATGATCTCCTATGTGACGAAATTGTGTATTATATACTCTTAATACTTTTTAATTAAACTCCATGCATTTCACAACAGTAAATATATGAAATGTATTTTAGAAGATCTCCCATGAATCTGAATGTTGCTAGTATGTCCCAAAACATACATGAATCTTTGTCTTTGATACCTAATTTATCCAAAAAAAATAATTTGTTATACGAATTTGCTAGAATGCACTACTTTTGAGAATGAAAATTAAGAGAATAATAATGATAAATAACCAGTGTGCATTGATGTAGGAGAGGAACTCACAACCAATGCCTTAAGTGGGACTCAAAACCACAACCTCTCAATCTAAACGCTAGTGTCGAGCTAGAGGTTGAATATTTTGAGCAATTTATAGATTCACTATTTATATCAACTTATTAGTATTTGGGGTGCATCATTAAATGGATTTAAAAGAAACAAAATAGAAACAACCTAATGCCAACTCTAGTGTATATACAAGAGGTGCAGCTATAGTCCTATTACTGAACGGAGGGAGTGATCACAATGTGTAATCTTCACGTGATTTTTTAATATAATCATTTAATCATTTTTTAGGTAATTCTTCAGTAGCTTCTGCTGTAGAGAGCAGTCAAGTTCTCCTCTACTGTTTAAAATAACATTGCATAAATATTGTATTGATCTTTCCGCTGCATATTTTAAAAATATTTTCAATAATAGTTGACTTTAGTTATACTGAAATAGAAATATAATACACCAACAAATGTTTTTTTTAAATGGAACACCCAGTATTCAATTTTTTTACTCTTTATCGAATGTTTATGTTTTTTATACATATATATATATTATGGTCTAAGATCAGACATCTTGCCCCAATTTTACAGTTTGTGTAAAAAAATTTTTGCAGTGCTTGCGAAAATTAGCAATATTTCCAAAACTAAAGATGGCAAAGTACGGTTTTCAATATTTAATAAGGGAGATCTAATATTATCTATCAACATAATGCATAATTGTTTTTAATGAAATTAGTGCCATTGTAGTTTTCCAATAAGCATGTCGGAACTTTATACTGAAATACAATGATAACCACAAATAATAGTCCACTAATCTTTAATTATTTTGAAGAGCTGTCTTTAGCCATATGTTTTGAAAATAATGTAATTTAAATATCATCCTCATATTCTCTAGTTAATAATAATGAAGATTGTCATTTGTTTTGTACATTTTTTGCAACAAGGATGTCGGTCAATTTAAACATACCACACAACCAAAAACTATGTTACCATTTTTGATATTTTAATGAACAAAAATTATTGCATTTAGTGACAAAAATAATAACAGTATTATGTACAGTGTTATGGAATGAGCATAGGGAAACATAAATAATATATTCATCATGAAAACAAGATCAATATGTTCCTAAAGCCATGTAATAAATTTTGAAAATAGATTTTTGGTGATGCTATTTATTCAAAAATCCTTTGCATGAATGCTTTAATTGAAAGAGAAACTTTGACCTCATTAACAGAACAAAGATTGTGTCATTCATTGTAAATGATTTTTTTATACATAGCAAAACTAAAATATATGCACCTTAATTTATAATAGCATTGATATTTACCATAATGAACCATACATGCTAATTTGATATTTATGAAAAGTTAGATGTTTTTCAATTTTTTTAGAAACTGTAAGTAACATATACCTAACTTACACTTAAAAAAGGAAATTTTTATGTACATTTTGTGCCGGTTGCACAAACATGGATCAAACATAATCAGAGTTTAATCTGCGGTCGTTGCCTAGCAATGTCATGGATCCGGTGTTCTGATTGGTGTTGCTATAGCAACAACCGCGGATTAAACTCTGATCAAAGATCCAATGTTTGTGCAATCGAGCCTTAGTGTTGTAAAGATAAATATAGTATTCTATCTTAAAAAATTAAGTTGGCCATGTTTGAATTTTCCCAAATTGATTGCACCATATTTTTGTAATTTTGAAAAAAAGTTAAACATTTTTTTTTGTTGATTATTAGATAGATAGATAAGATGTATTACATCTCCCCTATCAAATGTTGAAAACTTCATTTTGCCATATTTTTATTTTCAAATATTTGAAATTTGTACATGTAGGTAGTACAAACATAATTTTMTACACAAAATGTTAAATTACGTCAAAACGGCATTGTGTCTTAGACGATTATGTATGTTTAATAAAGTTACGTCAAAAATTCAATAAAGAATCCAGAAAATGCGAAAATATACAGGGTGCTTTATTTAAAGTGTCGAAGTTGGTATGCTTTMTTCATATAAATCATTTTGTATATTAAATTGTAGAAGAGTAAATATACTGGGGTAGATCACCCTGTAGAATTAGGTAATGACCGTTACGTGATTAATATTTGACAGATTTGTAGGTTTTATTAACAATTTACCCTGTAACTGACATATTATTAAAAAATAAATTTCTTAGATGTCATCAGATCTTATAATACATACAAATATATAATGTTTTAAACACATAAGAGAAAAATATTATAGACTACAGTTGTTTAATTTTGGTTTACTATAATTTTATTACCAATAACATCAGTACTGTTTATACTTAGTAAAAAATAACACTGTATCAGTTAATGAACTTTAAAAGCGACTGAAATTGTTTCAGTGTAAGCTAATTAGTGTAGTTTGTTCTCTTTTGAGTATCTGGTAAATTGGATTATTAAAAATAATTATTAATTAATCCTAGAGATGAAATAGTAACAAATAACAGAATTTCATAAAATCAGTTTTATCCCACACTGGTGAGCGATCTTATATAAGATTAATTATTACATGGTTATTTATTTGTTGACATACCATCACCATTCTAATTTATGGGGTATATTTCTAAAATTCTCTGTATAGCAAATACATTTTAAATTTTTAAGTAGTACCGAGTGTTGGTAGCCCTTGAATATAGGATCACTTTGTAAGTTTTCATTTCACAGTTTATCCAGGTAATAATATATGTAGTGTAGATACTTAATATGGTAGGTTGCTTTCATATTAATACAGCTCATATTGTATAAACTCCAAGTATATGAAGACTGACAAAAAGACCTAAAACCTAATCAGAATGCATATCTTAAAAGCATATGCCTTAATCTACCTGTATGTACTTACATATTTCAATTATTACCAATGGTAAATTTCTTGTTTATTTGAAGAAGTAAAAGGCCTCTATTGCTAAATGTTCTGGTAAAATTAAAACATAMACCCATATTATTAAATATGTTAATTATATATATCATTTGGTTTTGACCATTCAACGGCATTTTGGAATCATTTTTTTGCTCTGGAATGGTTACTTTTGAAAATACGAAATGCCTGTATATGAGGCAGATAAGGAATCAGCGTTTTAAAAATTCTTCGATTATGTATCCCCATTGTTCCGCTGACCAAAGTAAGGCATCTATTGGCATATCTTACTACTCTTTTTAACTAATGGGACCTATTTTTTGGCATGTAAGCTTTAGTTAGCCACATCTGATTTTCATTCTTTCCTACTCCAGTCAAGGTCGTACATTTCTAAACATTGGACACATGAAGATGATATTTATTTTAAAAAGTAAAGCAGCAAAGTAACATTAAATTTTGAAACACCATTATGTATAGGTTCTAGATTAAATTCAGAAGTATATAAAGAATGTTTTCAAATCAATAATAATGTTATACACTACATATTTTATTACATGAAATGTTTAAAACGGCAATATAATTGTATCAACACTGGAGGCCTTTTTCCATTTAATATTTTCTCTTTACAGTTAGATAGAACTAAAAGAAAAGATAGGTTGTATTAAGTACATCAGGAAGGCCTAATTACGTTTTGTTTTATTACTTACCTCACTAGGTACTATAAAAAACTAGTCTTTTATTGTTAAGTAACACATTCTTTATAGACCAACACATAATTAGGGACCTCTTGATTAATATGCTTACAAGTTCCATTCCCATGTAAAACTACATGTAATTTTTCAGTATTCAGTTAGTTAATAGGTTAGCACAAGGACACCTACAGAGAAACCTGCAATTTTAGCAATAGTACTTATGATTAGCAAGCAAAAACATTTTGTTTATGTTGATATTTATCTGTATTTTGTATATGCATCAGTTATATTTAATTAAGGAAGCATGTAATGGTATTTTAATTTAAATACAACATTAATTTTTATACAGTATTTTATTGTCATAAATAATACATCTTAGGTGACTATTGACTATGTATTTTCACACTATGACCTACAAATACTGATGAGCATGAACAATTTTTGGCAAAAAATTACTCAACACACTTTAGCATAGAGCAGAACAGCCGATTCATGTTACATTACATTTCTTAGTGTTTCAAACACACATACACACTATATACTTATTAATGCAAAAAAAACATCTTCAGAGACTGTTCTGCCATTTGCCAAAATTAAAACTATTACAACACACATAACGATAGTATTCTGTATTAAAGTTTTACCAAAATTCCAAATGCACCATTTTTCTAATTAACCTACAGTGCTATTTTCCATCGGTGACCACTCAATCGATTCAATATCTTTACAATTACCTGCCGCTAGATGTTTTTTGACAATACTTTGCAGGTGAAAACGGGCCTTTTTTTCCTCATTTAGCTGAGCTGCCATAGCAGCTAATGTCTGTTCAACATTCCTAAATTTAATGCTTAACAGTTGTATCTGCTCTGCAATATTTCTGTCAGTTTCTTGCAGTTTTCCTTCTGACGAGTGCAAATCCACTGCAAAACGTTTTTTCAAAGAACAAAACAGTTAGATCAAAATTTTATTTAATGTGTTCAATACAATAAACTATATAAAACATATTCGATTAATAATCACAGATGTTGCTGTTAAACAACCAACGCTAACACTTCAAAAATTGGTTAGTATAAATATATAAATTTCTAGTTGTAGTTAAAAAGGKACTTATTTTGTAACATAATAAATATTCCATACTATCAAAAAAMAAAWAGAKTAGCAAAAAATAGATTATTCTAAATGTTGAGTTTTACGTAACMGACGGAGGACAAACGATCCACAACACCAGGTMGAAGCTCTGGGGGCGTGTGGCCTGTAATTACGGGGATGCAAGGGAGGGGTGATTATTGTTGATGAGGAACGACCCAAATCAATGCTGGACCTATGCAATTGCAAACGTGCAAGTTTATCATGCATTTGTACATTACCACCAGTTAGTACCTCCACTGGACAACACCACCACCAGAATGGAACAAAGTACAATTTCAGAACATCACAGAATCAAATTTGGAAGTACAGCTTACAATTAGAAGTAGACAAAGCAATTATTATCATCACACTAGTAACCCTAGTACAATTTCGATTTCTAGCTACATATTTTCCAAATTTGCACTTTCGACAATGTCTTATGAAAGAAACTAAAACACTTATGACTCGTTCAAAATTTTCTGATATTTTTTTTAAATATATTAAATTTTCTTGTATATAGGAATTAGGGACTGAAGTAAAAGTATCGATACTTGTTATCCGTATGGGTAACAGATCAAGGTATCGATGCCTCACAGTATCAAAACAAAAAGTATTGATGCTGCTAAGTATGGGCATTGAGTATAACTAGAGTGCTAACCTTACGGACTTAACATGCCTACCGCGATATGGATATAAAGTTTTGTTTCTTGGATATAAAGTGTTTAGTAGCAAGCGTGCGTGAACTGTTATGCGACAGGTGGCGCACCGCTGTAAGTAGAAAACTGCACGCTTTTGCATTCCTAAAGTGGGACTCGTCATGTCATCATGTTACACCCTCACCTGCGTTGCCAGACATAGAGAATTGTCCCTACTCCTAGCTATTACCTATTTCTCATATAACGACACGGGATGTATTTATTAATTCATCTTTATGCAGGAAATCTGAAGTAGAAATGGAACTCCTCATACCTTTTACAGATGAATCCTTGAGAAAAAATATTTTTCAAAATCACAGGTGCTCTTTGCATATTCATAAACTGTTCGCATTGTTTGTTGCAGAAAAGGCTTAAGATCTGCAGACTGCAGAATCTCTAATTTTATAAATATCGGTGCTGCCATTTGTGGCTAACGACAACACTATAAGTACTTGAAATATTTTGGTAGAAAAGGATCTGTTGTTATGCTGTAAGCCAGAAGCTCTGGCACACTGTGTTATCCTCGTTTCGGTCGTTAATACAATTATTATCTGCGACTGACGATGACTGAATGAGTGAATACCTATAAACCTCTGTACTAGAAGGACTCATATGAATATCTATTGGAGATTCCCCAACTTCAATAAATGAGTGTTTCAAACGTTCATAAAGGTGTCTGGTGATTTGTTCACCAAATTGTAGGTACAATATAGTATAATTCGCGTTCCAAATCTATGGTGTTGCCACTACTGATTGTCAAAAAATGAAAGGAAAAGAAGTATTAATGGTTTGCCAAACGATAAATATTACTATTTTTTGCAGTTGTCGAAAACAAAAATAATATCTATATTAATGACAATGCTAAGTGTCACAACTTTATGAAATGTGAAATTTACTTGTTCAAAGCGGTTTATGATGCTTAAACCACAACCCAGTAGGAGGTAAACCCTAAATCAATCTTTACGGAGGTAACTATGTAACACCGTATTTAAGATGAATGGAGGATACATCAGTACTTGCAGCATCCGGATTATTTAAATTCGCATAGCCACATAGCGATTTTGGAATTAGTTTAATTTCGGTTGAAGGTTCTATAATTTACAAGAATTACTATCGTCTATGTATATCTTTGGAAACATATAATCGTGTACATTGTAGAGTGATAAATGAATGGGAAAAAAAACATTTGATACTATGAGAGACCACGAAGCAGGAAGCGCTATTATGATTTACGATATATTTTGCGCATACTGCTGCTAAGGAGGCAAACCACACGTGTTAAAAATATATACATAGAGGATCCTCAAATAATATGGAGTCTGAAATTTAGTAGATGGGTTTTGGCTAAGTATTAAAATGTTTGGAATAAAATGCAATATTATAAATGGGGATGAAGACAGTAGTACATACAAGAAAATTATTGAAACTAGACCTTACAAAAACTTCACAGTTGAAAAATTGAATGTAGAAATCATTTACTCAGATATTTTTTCAATAAATTTAACGAGCGCTACTTCATATCCTTTGCAGAACCGAAAATTATTAGACCAAAATATGGATCTTATGAGAAAAGATATAAAACTGGCAATGAAATATACAGAAAAAAATTAAGCTCAAGCCCTAATTCATGAACATCAAGATAATTTGATGATAGCAGTTAATTTTTAGTATATTTTTGTCAATAAAAAAGAATGAACATATTATTTTACAGCAGTTAAATAAAAGATTCTAAAAACAAATACAAATACGCTCGACGCTTGTAATTTGACGTTTATAACGTTTTCACTCGATTGCAGCAAAAGTCGTCGGCGGGAAAAGAATAAATTTTTCAATTGAGATTTATATTGCATAGGCAGTTGTTCGGTAAAATGAGAAAATAATTCACCATGTTAAGACGGTTAAGTAGATAAAACGTCAGCAAATACTTTGAACGAAAAATGTGAGATTTATGGTAGTCGGGAAGTTAAAGATATTATAATACAAAAAATTGCAAGCATGAACAAAATTATCTACAAACAAACTTCATCAACTACTTTGACAAACAAGCTTAAGCATATATTCTGGATAATTAAACAGATACGAAGCTCGGCTAAAAAATTAGACGAAGAAACGCATTTTCCAAATTTAAGCAAAAAATAGATCAAGATAACTTAAATGTTCTATTTGGCGTACACGGGAAAATATTTTAACTAGTTAACAAGAATTTGAAGGTAAGGATGAGGATGTGCCAGTTTAAACCAGTGGTCTTTTTATTGACCTAATTTAAAGTTCTTTTGGGAGCTTCACAGGATGATCTTAAAGATAGAAAATCGATCGCAGTGGCCCTTTACTGCTTTTAAGTTGTGGTTGTCTATGACGAAGCAATTGTTACTAAATATATTACGTTTTGGAAAAGTTACATTAATATATATTATTGATAAATACGTTAACGTTAAACGTTAAAATCTTCCTAATTAAGGGGTAATCGACTTCTTATCTTAAAATAATGTTTATTCTTCTTTCTTTCTATTTTTATTTCAAATCTTCGTCACGGCTTCTATCAAAAATTTACAATGGTATTTAGGTATAAAACATGTAATTGAACCTTACTGAAAGTGAGGTCTATAGTACGGGGCCAACTTTCAGATTTTGTCATTAATCTGTCCAAAATTAATGCTTCAAGTTCAAAATAACATTATTCATAAATGGAACGTATTTTGCATGTTTTAGTTGGCGCCGTACTATAGACCTCATTTTCAGTAAGGTTTAGTTACATGTTTTATACCTAAGTACCATTGTATATGTTTTATAGAAGCCCTGACGAAGATTTGAAATAAAAATCGCCACGTCAAACTAATTCATTGAACTTCAAAATATTTTCAAACTCTAGGAGTGACGTTTGTGTGCCAAAAAACTGTCTTTCACTGGTTGTTTCTGAGGTAAGTTTATAAAATCGTCAAATTTCTTTTTATATATACCTATGGATTTGAAAATATCACCTACTTTAATTGAAGTTTCTAACTCGTTATTATGAATTATTATTTTGTGTCAGTAGTAAAACTCTCTTGTTCTTAAGAAAATAACGTATATTATATATTAATTACATGTTTCTAATTTTTTTTTAATAGAAAAAAAGGAAAATTTTTACCTACTTGAAATTCCGTACTTTTATTAAAAAGAGCAGTTTTATATCGAATGCATCACGAAGTTAGAAGGCCTAGAAGAGAAGTTAGCGTACTTTTTTAATAATTTGTAATTTAATCTAAGGATTGTAACTTTAAAGTGCAAATAATTAGTTTGAAGTGACAATTACCAGTTTGAAATGGCAATTGCATCACCTGTATAACTTACGTGCGAATTATCTCTTTAAAGTGCCAGTACACGACTAGACCATAAAACGCGGCTGCAAAAAACGCATCAAAGGTAAAAAATATACAGGGTGTCCTCGAAATACACCGACAACGTTGGGCAGGTGACAGAGAATGCAATTTTAAATTTTTTTTCGAATAAAAATTCTTCCAAAAACGCTTTGTTTTTGATATACAGGGTGTTGAAATTGAATTTTGAAAATTATTTTTTAAGACTATTCATGACCTGTAAAAGATATCAATTTAAAATTTGGTGGGAATCATAACAGCATAAGGTACAATAAAAAAAGTGATTGGTAAGTTACAGTGGCATGCTCTGGGGTCATGCACACCCCTCCATCCTTTTTAATAGAACTTTTAAGTCTGTGGATTATTAGACAAAACTAATACACCCTTGTATTCTCTAATCAATTCTAAATAAAACATGTTTCTTTAAAGTTTGCTGTAAAACGACTTATTCCCCCCTAAAAATTGATTTTTTGATTGAAAAGCACTACACACACCACTATTATTTTGTGAAATCGCAAACATGTTAATGAAGCTGACAACGCTTGAAAAGTGATAGAAATGCAATTTTAAAAACTTTCTTTAGAATAAAAAATTTCCGAAAATGCTTTGTTTTTCATATACAAGGTGTTGAAGTTGAATTTAAAAAATGATCGAACAGACATGTTGTATTTAGAATTGATTAGAGATTACAAAATTGTATTAGTTTTGTCTAAAAGTTCTATTAAAAAGAGGGGGTGTATATTACCCCAGTGCACGCCACTGGTGCTTTAGAAATCCCCCGATTACTTTTTCTTATTGTAATGATATCTTTTATAGTTCGGGAATAGTATGAAAAAATCATTTTTCAAAATTCCATTTCAACACCCTGTATATCACAATTAAAGCGTTTTCGGAAATTTTTTTATTCGAAAAAATCTTTAAGATTGCCTTTTCTATCACCTGTCAAACCTTGTTGGTGTATTTCGAGGACATCTTGTTTATTGAAAACTACTAATTGTTTTTAAAAATACGCGTGCTATAAATGAATAGAAGGACGACATAGAAATTGCAATCACGGCTGATAAAATCTAGATTTCTTATATGTAGATTGCTGTAATAGTAATAAAATTTACTCTGCTGTTAGATTCAAGAAGGCTTATTTTTTAAAGAGTGTGCTTACATGTGGATTGATATTTCATTTTACTATTTAAAAATAGAAACAGTATGAATCGGGCAGAATTAAAAGGAGAAATAAACGCAAAATGTGATCTATGATCTTCAACAAATCAGTTGATAAGTGGGGAGCAATGCAGGATATGTCAAGAGAGCATTTACAAAATTTTTACGACGTTGGCTCCTATGCCACTTAATTTTAAAGTTGTATATAAAAAAAAACAACACTTAGCTAATTTCCTATTGCTGTTGTACACCCAACCTCTTTTATTGCAATATTTTTATTTTTATGTAGTTTTGTGTTTTTGCGACAGATGAGATTCTGCCTAGTGGTCTGTTTATGTGTTGATATTAGCCGGCAGCCGCGAGCCAACGATCATTTTCGCAGTCACAACGTCACAACGAAAGATGCAACCGCGACGACATGTACCGTGTATTACAGTTCCCCCTCCATCGCTTGGTTGCTGCGATATGTACTTCGAAGTTGGGTTAAAATCCGCAAACGGAGCCACTTTCTTGAGCTTGTGTTATGAATCTACCAACCGTCAAACTTAACGCGGGGCAAGGGGATTGTGGTTCATACGCCCATAGGTTGTTAGCACTCTAGTTATACTCAATGGTATGGGTATCGGTTATTGAATAATGTCACAAAAAGGTGCGTCACCTGATGCATATCCTTGAAGTTACAGCACTGTTGCCATTACTTCGTATCCAACTCTTATTCACTGAAAATATTTGTTTTGTATAAAACCAATAGCTTTCATTTTCCCTCTCTCTATTCAAATAGGGAAACATTGCAGACAGAAAGAGAGAAACAATTTCCATCAGAAGAATTAGCTAATTGTAAAGTTTGTCTACTTAATGAAAATAAAAAGCCCTAACAGTTTACAGAAAAGTTCCACAATATATTAAATACTGTTGCTACAAAGTTTTCCAATTTCAACGGCAACAAAACAATAATATGTTATACTAAGGTTACTTGTAATTGATGTATTAGGCATTTCAGTATTACGTCACAGTCCCTTTAAAAATGGAGGCTGTTGGCACACAAAGCCATTGTTTACATGGACTTCTTACAAGAGACAAACTTTAAGATTTTTTTAATGTATATTCGAGGCTGAAATTAGTAGCGTGCTGCATATATTTAGGTTTGTCATGATTAGCTAGATATACCTGTGTAATTTTAACGCAATATTCAGCGTAATAAACGAAAAAGATTGTTGAAGGTGACGTTGAACTTCCTGTTGGCAGGTTGACACACTCCCTGTCCCTGTATTTACATCGAAAATCTTTTGTATTTTGTCAGTTGTCAGAAATAAAAACAAGATGGTTGCTGTATGCTGTTATTTGTTGTGATTTTTGTTTTGATTCGTACTACACAAAACACACTGAACAAGTTATTATATCATGGTTACATATAATATGCCGTATATACCAAAATAAACAATAGTTTCAGTGTAATGGATCTAGTTTAATATAGACTACATGAAGATTACGTGTTTTATATCAAAGTAAAACAACTGTCATTATTCACACTCTTTTCACTAATGACAGCGTATATTGCACCAAAATTATATACATATATCCAACTAACCATAACGAATCTAAATATAGGAATTAGCTTAAAATTTCGTGTCACAAAATACTGAAATAAATTTGTAAAAGTTTTCTTCCATAAGAGCTCAATGTAAACATTAGCTTTGTGTGCCAACAGCCGCCATTTTTAAAGGGACTGAGGTCACGTGTTCTGAAATGCCTAATATAAACTATTGTCTACATCTTATTCCAGAAATTGCTTCATAACTTTGCACTCATGCAAAAAGATCTAAGAAAGATAAAATGCTTACTTGATGTTAACAACTTAGAAATACTTTCTACAAAAGAATGTTTTGTCGCTGGACAAGTTCAAATAATCCGAAACCCTTGATAGCTTAATCCATGATCGTAACATGTTACAGCAGAAAACATTTTTCAAAAGGCACATATTTATCAGAGCATGAACGGGACTGAGGCAAGCTGATCACAAATGCTTGTTCGTAATGAGGAGGCACGGAAAATTGCATTCGCTCATGCAGTGAACAGAACGAGGAAGTCCGAATACCATTCGAAACAGAAACAAACGCTCAAGTGTCTACGGCATTCGTMTCACTGCCTGCCTCATTCAGCTCGTACTTCGCCCTCATTCGTTGTTCAGTTTGTACTGTTGTCGGACGTTTACACTAGTATTACTCGTATTATCCTACGGAATAAAAAAGATAAGCTGCATTATAACATTGCTAGTTTTCCTTCATTCTCAGATGAATATGTGCCTTAAAAGAAATCATTCTGCTTCTTCTAGCTTCAACACAATCACAATGTACAGAATGCTTGCTTCTCTAGATGATTTATCTGTTCCATAAAAACAGCTCATTTCACGTTTAGTGACAAAAAAAGAAAACTTAGTTGGATAATATGATGTGGAGTAGAGTTTTTTGGAACTAAAAAAATACATATAAATGAAACAATCCAATCCATTCTTCCAATTAATTTTTGGCAAAACCAACGTTAGCAATTCAATGACTAAAAACTGAAACAAGGAAATGTAACAAATGTCAGTACACTGTTTGCCACACCGAATATGAATCATCCTCAATGACATGGGAAATCCAGTATTAGTGAATATTATCTCTTAGGATTATCTGCACTGTACCAAATTGTAGCAAAGTAGCAAAGCCAATTTTGAAGTATTTTCTAAAAACTTTTGCGTTTAGTGCCGTCCACTACTTAAAATTCAGCTTAAGCTACAATGTTTGAACATAGAATGAGATAACTTTGACACTGTGAGGTCATTATAAACCACTAAAATACAAAGAAAAAACGCTGGTCAAACAGGATTTGAATCCATTCTGCTTAAGCCCATCAGTAATCAATTTTATGTTTCGATGTTTCTATTAAATTTATGACTTGTTTCTATGATGTTATGGAAGTGCCAGTTTTTTCCAGTTCTGTTTACATGATTTCATGAATTCCAGGTGTCTTTAACAGACTTTTATTTAGTGTTACCTAGTAAGTTTTTTTAATGTACAGTTACTATGTAGAAAAGAAAAAGCCAGTGTAATAGTAAATTTAGATAATAAATTTTGGGATTTAAATTCCATTGAGTAGGTACCTAATAATATATAAATCTTCTCTGAAAGATAGTTTTTTTTTTAAAACAAAGATGTGTGGCATTTATTTTACTGTCCAAGGACTATTTTTAATGTAATGCTGGTATTGGCTTTGCTAAAACAAACAAGAAAATTGGATTGAATACAAGTGTTTAGTTTTTACTTGGATATTTAAAAAAAATACAATGTAAATAGGAAAATATTGTGGTTTTTAATAACATGATTTACAAATCATTGTCAAAATAAGATTTTAAGTGGTTTTAAGGCTATTTTATAAATAAATAAATACCAAAATGGTATCAAATATATTTTGCCAAGAACATCGGCTTACCTGAATTGACAGTGTTTCTAGGTTTTACTGCAGAGCAATATGCCTCAATGACATCCAAAATCATGGAGTCCTCTTTATAGGTCATAGGCCGTCTTGTAGAGTATGCGGCATTGTTGGATCCATTAGGAGTTACTCCAAGAGCTAAACAGGGTCGCAAAGGGGGTGCAGGACGCAAGCAGCTAGCTGACCATTTGGAACTGTTTGATGTGCCGTGGGATGGGACAGGTGGAGTGGAATGCAAATTGTTATTTGTACTTCCGATTTGGCGGTTGTTTATCCCCGTTGCCACTACCGGGGACATCTGTACAAAGAATAAAAGTGTTGTAATAAACTGACAGGAATAATAATGTCAATTTGTTTCTTTACAATATCCAATTAGCATTTAGGAACATTTGTTTTAAGTCAAAGCACACAGGTTTTAATTAAAAAAATGGAGCTTAAAGACAAACTTCCTGTCATAAAATAAATAACAAACTTTTATTTTTCAATCCACTAAGCTAATAAACAAGAAATTGGTAGAAATAATACTGGATTTATTTATTTTTTCACAGAATCTTATCATAAATAAATATAAATATAAATAAATATTATCTCAGTCATTATATGTTTGAAAGTTTAACTGAAATTACCAACATACAAATGGAACTGACTTTCAGTCCGTATGAATMCTACAACATTGTTTTTTATTTTAAATGAATATAATAATAGAACTGTTATGTGCAAAAAAAACTTTGAAACACAAATATGGTAAATCAACTTTCATGCTATTTGTTGCAATGTATTGCGAAGATCCAATATTAAAATGTTAACCACTTGAATATGTAAAATTTATAAAAGCAGGACACAAAATGATATGTTACGTACATCCATTCTAAGTGAGTTTAGCTTATTTTGTAGGGAGTGCACCATCAGGGTATTTTTAATGCAAAATCAATCATGACATTCTTAGATGTGCTCAACAACATACTATAGTTTTTGAAGATAATGGAACATAAAAACTAATGGTGATCACTGATTAGCATTCTTATAACACATTTCTAGTTAAGAACTTTCTCATCCATAGGAAACAATGTGCTTTACATATTTCATCAATATTTTAAAAATTTGTGGTCAAAATAAGAGCACTCTAGCACAACTAGCTGTTTCCATTCACATATCGTCACCCTGCACACGTAGTGGCGTAACCGACTTCTTATAAATTTTACAGGATACCGAAAATACATAAATATGTATCTATTAAATTAAATTAAATATTATCTATTGACATATTCGCGGTCTCACGCACCAACATAAGTAACTTACGCCGATCTGTGAGATCCGAGTATGAAAATGACGGTAGATACGCCATTTCAATATCAGTATATTTTTGCAAACTTTGTCAGTTACATCACTATGTGTGGAAGGTGACGATATATTCTGAAATACTTTTTTAATAACTGACATAAATTTACCAAAACTGGATAGTTAAGTGAAACCTCGTTTTTCTTAAAAAGGCGGTATATAAAAATGAAGAAACCTAAGTCTGTTGGGAAAAATTTTCCAGTAACTATGTATACCTGAATCAAATCACAATCTTGATTTCATTTAAAGTAAAAAATGCAAAACATAATATTTTATATCAAAGTCTTTTGTTTGTCCTTACTGACTAACCACACTTTCTCATGTAATTTTATTTCTTTTTCTTCAGATTATCTTGTATTCATAAAATATTATTATTAGGTGATTTAGATACATTTAAAAATACCCTATTTCATAAAAATTTTTAATGTTGCATTAAAAAGTTGCTAAATATGTGTTTATATTATACTTCTACTTTTCAATTAGCTGCGAACAACAGTCAGTATGAACACACAACTACATAGAATAAATTTTATGCATGTTATTTTTAAGCCCTGCAAAAAATCTTTAAATGCTTTGAAAGTTAAAAATTGCACTGAAAAATTATTAGTAAAAAATACAAATCTCGATTAAAACAATTAATTCGTTAGTCTTGCAGAACATTTCTAGCTAATGTGCTACGAAATATGTACAAAAATTGCTGGGACCATTAGTATACATAACGCAGGGTGTTTGGCTAAGTAATTTAAAACTTCGATTTGCCGCCATTTTGTTTTTGTTGACAGCTGTCATCTATTCAAAGAGTGAATTCTTTGGGGTGAACAAAACATTTTAATTGTAAAATGTTTCAATGTAAATAATCCATTACCGCAACACTGAAAAAGATGCATGATATAATAAGTATGTAGCTCCAAGTAAGCCTCCAGTGCTTAGTCTAGTGAAAAATTTTGAAACTTGTTGGTCAATTAGTGTTCTACCCATGTGAAGACAGCAAAGACCAGAGGATATTGTTGCTGTGTACGAAAGCTAGGCTCAAACTTCAGGCACATCTATTCAGCATACCGAACAACAGCTTGGTATTTCTCTACAATGTATAGTTTATTCTTAGAAAGGTTGTCATCTGTTTCCATATAAAGTTCAGTTAGTTCAGAAATTCAAGGGACTATGAACTAGTCTTGTACGACCCCAGAGGGTTGTTCAACTTAGTGTTGATAATGCTCACATTTGGCTTAAATTGATAATGGATGAAGGCCATTTTGATATAAGTGGCTACCTCAATAAACAAAACACTTATTTTTGGAGTACTGAAAAAGCATAAAAAGTCACCATGTGGCAGTGGCATATCTAGAAATTTTGTTTGGGAGGGGTAATGATTTTTATTTAAGTAACACAAAAAACCTGTTAGTTTGAAACAAGAATTTTTAATAAAAAAGAAAATCACAAAACAAAGTTTAGCCTTCTACGATTTTTACTTGCAAATTTAGCTATTATATGGGAAACATCTATCTTCACATCCCATTAACACCAGTTCCTCACATGTCGCACGTCACTAGGCGAGCTTTAGATTCGAATGCATTCTGTCAAAGTGTTTGTTACTCTTCAGCCACCAGTACCCCCACCGTCTTGGGGAGGTAATTACCCCCATTAACCCCTCCCTTAACTATGCACCTGCCATGTGGTGTGCCATATATAAAATATTAAGAATTTAATGTGAGCAACATATGGTTCAACAAGACGCTACACTGCCGATATATCACACACATCAGTGAATTTGCTAAAAACCATTTTTCCTGGGATAACTACTTCAAATTATGGTGATATCAACATTTATTAAAAAACTGTTACAATTCTGAAAACCCAAGCTTAAATAAACTTTATGTTAAAATAACAATTTTTATTTTTATAGCCTTGAAAACTAGCTACTAGCAAAACCCACTGCACTATCAGTACTGGATTTAACATTTTTTTTTTGTAAAAGCATATGTACAAGTATAATTCTTTTCAAACCAATTAAAACTGCCAATCACACATAAAAGGCTACTCACAATATTCTATATGTTTTTGTAGAACTTTGGAATCATCACCAATCTATTTTTGTACAATTCTGCATCACGGCACTTAGCAATATTCCTGTTAATAGCTCAGTTGCACAAAAAAAATGCATTATAACAGGCAAGGGCTACATTTTGAAAAGCAAAGTGGTTGAGTTAGATGCAAACATAAGTAGTAAATTAATTATTAAGGATCATTCCAAACGTTAATACACAAAACACCCTTGCCTGTATTTGTTGGTCTAGTATCCTTATATATTCCTTTAACAACACTAGCGGGAATTTTGGCCTTTAACCACCAATGGGCATACAATCCCGATTTATAAATTTGGCCCTTGTCTTGATCATCGACATTACAAGCAACATTTGGACTAGTATTAAGACTATCGAGCGATTTTGATTTTTGAGCAGGTTCCCATGCTTCTACACATTGCGGTAGCTCAGTTTCTAACATCTTAGGGGTAACATGGGTGAGTGTGGAATGGGCTTTGGAGTCAACCTCCCAGGGCTGAGTTAGTGCGATATCCATGCTGGTAACCGAAGTTGTACGCATTGAATCGTGAGATCCTGTTAAAACATTTTCCGAAACTGATGTCTGGCAGCTCGTTCGAGGTGTTGAATTGAACGGGGAACTGCACTGGCACTGTGAATTGAAAGTTCTAGCTTCTATTTCGCTTAAAGACAAATTTTCATCTAACAGACCAAACTTTTGCAGTTCACTTGTAATGTCTACACTACAGTGCCCTTGTTCATTTCCTGCAAAATCAGGTGAATTTAAATTACAGCTGCCTGCCATTCCCGAATCTGACGAACGTGGACTCTGGCACATCTCTAGGCAGCATGCAGTATTTGGACATCCATCACTGGGATGGCTGATACGTACGAAATGGGAACTGACACATCTCCTCAGAGTTTTTGCATCATTTGTTCTGTGAACATGAACACTGGACCGCCTTTTCGGCTTATCCGAATTAATACTGTGCCTCTTAAAACCAATATTTTCCAAGCTGAGATTCAATACTTCGTCAGAATGTGAATTTTTGGTATCATTTTGAAATACTGTAGGTGGTTTTATCACAGTTTTAAAAGACTTATCGCTTTCGACAGATTCCGATCTGTCAATATTTGCAGGTGCAGGATCATAATTGTACAATAGTTCAGCAACTATATTATCAGGCAAGGGCAGCGTATTCACTTCCAGGTCCAGGCTACTAGAATGTGTAGTAGTACTGCAACTGCCTGTATCAAGAATCTGCTGTCCAATTCCACATTTTGATCTACAATTCAATTGGTTGTCGCTGTTAGATTGCCAGTGAGGGATTTCAATTGTTGTTAAGCTGCTTTCGCTAAATTTATTTCCTACAAATTTCGTAGGCAGGCTTTGTCTCGTCAAGGGCACATATGGCTTACGGGTGTTTAATGACAAAACAGGAAGGTTCTCATCCAGGTTCCTTAGATCTTCACATGCTAAGCAGTTCTTTGGTGCAACCAATGAGCTGGCTTCAGATGATTCAGAAATTTGGTGCACTAACTGTACTTTTGCAGTTGATGTCACTAACACACTTACTTTCCTTGGTTCCTCATTCACCATTTGCGGTTCAGATACTGTTACCGGCTCCCCATAATCGATAAAACTTTCATATTTTGTTTCAACCTCATTGCGAGAACCAGTTTGAGGATTGTAATAACGTATATATCCAAATGGATTACTGGAACTACTCGATTCGTCATCTGACGAATCATTATCAATAGCATTTTGTCTAGGCATCTTTTCAACATCAGAGTCTGAATCCGTATCTGATTCACTATCACAGTTGACTATACTGAAGCGGCAAGCTGATGTTTTTGTCATTATAATACATTCAGTTTTATGATGCCGTATCTTCACCAAACTCAAATTCATCTTGTTTAGATATTCCGGATAAAGCAGCTGCTTCAACAATTTACTGTGTATGCTTTTTTCTTTGATAAACTTATGGAACAGTTTTGTTAATGATGCATAGGGAGCGGCAGAAGGATAATTTGGAGGAGGAAGGGTTAAGCTATAAGAAACGTTATTGGAATAACTGAGCACCGAAGAACGATTACAATAACCGCGATGATCCAGCTGCAGAAACATCAATTTCATTCACGGTCCTATGCAAACTAATGTCAAGAGCGACTTACATGTGGAGGTGGCTGTGGCACCATTTGCGCTTGAGACGGAGCAACTTTCTGATTCATACTTAAAGTACTATTTGTGCTAGGCATGTGCTTTCTAAGGAGTTCCACCCAATGGTTGGCTTCCTCACGACTCTGGCAAACTGCAATGCGTTTTTCTATCATCGGACTGCTTAGCTCAAACGCATTTTTATACTGGTCACTGTCTTCTAATCTTGTCACTACTAAACCAGACAAGGGAAGTTTTCCCTAAAAATATATCAGTTGTACATAGAAGAGTATGAAAAAATTCAATTAGTTATGGGCGAAGCTGTAGACATTTTGACATTAACTCAAAAACTACAAAACCTATCAGATCCTTTTCTATTGACCATTTTAAAAAATGCTACCAATCAGTAGAACTGAATACATTACATACCGTACAATGTCGTTAGGTTCTTTTCTATCTTGGTTTGTTCATTAAAACAAAGTAGTTAGCACTAGACTGTATACAGATAGTACCACTATTTTACATATTACCTTTGAATATAGAATGTACATTCTATATTCAAAGATATTACTATAAGACTCAGATGTATCAAACATGTCTTCACTAGAATACCACCAGTAGTAAAATTTCAAACKAAAATACTGTTGCAAGAGCTTGCCATTTATCTACAATATTTATTATATTGTGTAACTAATTATCTGGTTTAGGACAAATCAATAATTATAAAGTACACTTTCCTCCACTGTTTATTATTTGCCTATGTTTTGTGATGATCTTACAACTTTTTCAAGGCTGAAAATGATAAAAGGATGCTGATATAACCGAAATGTCCAATGCAGTCGTTACACAGTTTACCTTATAATAAATTTCATTTAAATCTGTAAACTGTGGAACGACTACATCATCATGGTGTGTTTTTTTCCCATTTTCAACCTTAAAAAAGTAATAGGGTCACCATGTCACAGTTGGGGTTAGACTAACTGGTCCATTTGAAAATCATAATAGGGGTTATTGGGTGTGCAGTCTGGATGGAATAAGTGTACTTTTATTTCATAAATCGGGCTTTTGGAATTATTTATTCCTCTACCGAGGTCTACAAATTAATATATTTGAAATTTTATCTGCGTGATTGTTGTAGACATTTATAAAGGAATAAATAGTTCAGAAAGCTTGGTTAATGAAATAAAAGTACACTTATTCCATCCAGACTGCACACCTAATAACTCCTGTTGATTGAATATTATAAAACCAATAGAGGAAAGTACACATTTTCATTGATGAGTTGTTATAAACCTGATAGTTACATGACGTATGCAATAATTTATTATATAAATCCGACATCTTGTAGTTTCATTTATAAGGAATAAAATGATATAAGAAAAAAGATTTAGGATAACGTTTATGCAAAAACTGCAGTTAACTGTTGTATCAGTCACTAATGTAGAATTATGGCACTTATAGTTATATCTCCACTACATTACTGAGAGAAGTTAGCAGGGATCTCATCAAGCTATAAGTGACAAAGAAAAACAAAACATGATCATTTAACAAAAACAAAATGATTGCGAAAAGCAACAAATTCTACCAATTGCTAAGTTTCTCTATGTATTAATAATGACTGCCACTGAGATGAGACATTAATAAAAATATAAATATGATCAGGCACTTTCAAAATATCTGTTGTTGTCTAATTTAGACTTTTGAATTTTGTGCAGACATGTCACGATGGAAATTGATGAATGATATTCGCTTTGTAAGGACGAACATGCTGTTTACAAGTAATCTAAAAAGGAAATGAATATAGTTCTTTTGAAGACAATCGTTCTTGTTACTTGTGCGCAACTAAAGCAAGAATTTACAATGTAAACTGAATATACAAGGTGTAGAAGTATGAAAGCGGAATTTCCCTATAGATGGTGCTCACTATCAATTTAAAGACCGTCAGACCGCTTCTGTAGCGCCATCTTCTCCCTCTAACAGCTGACGAAGTTTGTCAACACACCTAAGTTTCATACACCGGTATATTTTTCTATAACCTCAAACATGTCGAGTTTTGTGCCTACGAACTATGATTTGCGGACAGCATTGGTTTTCTGCTATCATTTGAAGAAAACTGCTGCAGAATCGCATAGAATGCTTGTCGAAGCATACGGTGAACATGCTCTTGGCAAAACTCAATGCTTTGAGTGGTTTAAAAAATTTAAAAGTGGTGATTTTGACGTGAGAAACGAGGAGCGTGGGAAACCACCAAAAAAGTTTGAAGACAAGGACTTGCAAGCCTTATTGGATGAAGACGATACTCAGACTCAACAAGAACTCACGGAACAATTAAATGTGACGCAAAAAGCAGTATCTCTTCGTCTGAAAGCTATGGGAAAGATTCAGAAAGTGGGAAAATGGGTACCACATGAACTGAATGAAAGACAGCAAGAAAATCGAAAAACCACTTGTCAAATGCTGCTCGTCAGATGTAAAAGAAAATCATTTCTTAATCGAATAGTGACAGGTGATGAAAAGTGGATATATTTTCAGAATCCTAAGCTTCGTAAATCATGGGTGAATCCAGGCGAACCATCAACATCCACTGCAAGACCAAATCGTTTTGGAAAGAAAACAATGCTGTGCGTTTGGTGGGATCAAAAGGGTATAATATATTATGAGCTACTAAAACCTGGCGAAACCGTTAACACTGATCGCTACCAACAACAAATGATCGATTTGAATCGAGCAATACGTGAAAAACAACCGGAATATGCAAGAAGGCAACATAAGGTCATTTTGCTTCATGATAATGCCCCCTCACACACAGCAAAACGGGTCACGGATACAATTGAGGCATTCAATTGGGAAATACTAGCGCATGCGGCTTATTCTCCAGACTTGGCTCCGTCTGATTCGTATGAAAATGTACGAAAATGGCTCGACAACTGGTTGGCTTCAAAGAAAGAATTGTTTTTTTGGCGTGGCATTCTTAACCTGCCGAAGAGGTGGGAAAAATGTATAAATTCCAATGGAGGCTATTTTGAATAAAATATTTTTTATAATTTTCAAATAACAAACGTGCAATTTTTACAAAAAAATTCCGGTTTCATACTTCTACACCTGGTATTGCACATGAATGCTGCCTACAACTGTTCAGACATGGGTTAAAGTAAGCTGGTTCATGTATCTAAGAAGCTTTACATATTATTCTTCGAATCATGAATAAATAACTGAATGAAGGTTATAATAATAGATAATGTTAAACACTGTATTGGGCTGATTAAAGCACACCCAATCATTACTTCATTATTATCTACTCAGCAATACTACCTAACAAAAAATATATGTATTTGAAAAAATATATCCTACATATTTCCTGACCTGTAGTAACGCAGCACATCACTGAAATCAAGTCTAAATAAGTCTACTGTCATACTGCGGAACACTACCACAAAGTAGAAGTTATAGTCAATAAACTGTTTTTATTACTATAAACAGGGGCAGTTTTAATCTATTTATGCACTTACCTCATAGATAAAGGCACTTAGTCGGTGACTAACTGATAATATAAGCAAAGTTGTAGGGAATAACACAAAATATCTGTCGTGATGTTGTGGGCCAACTGCCACTGACCCCATGTAGATTATGTCACCTAAAGTTGATAAACTTTGACCTTCCCATCCACGAACTGGTCCTGTCAGCACCTGTAGTTCAAGTTCCTTCTGACGCCTAATTGCTGCACATGTAGCCTACAACAAATTTCATTTTCAGTGTGCCTATAGTTATTAACTTAGTATGCATCTTACGGCTATGTCCTTGTAAACAGATACTGATCTTTGAGTGTCTCCTCTATCAGGATGGTTTTCTTCTGTGTGCCTTTCCAATTCCTGTAACATTGCAGAGTACTTTTCTAACCTTCTAAATGGTTTACTTAAATTTGTTGTGAGGACTAGCACACCGGGACTTGCAGCACCAAAGGATTCCATATGTTTTGTTAATTCATCTCTGTGGAATTGTAAAATCATTAATTAAGGCAAAAATAGCTATTTTTATAGAAATTACATGAATCATACAATCATAAGAATTCTACTAACTAAAAATACAAATTTACCTAAAGACCTAGATATAGTAAAAAAGTATATTTTTACTTGTTCAAAATTGTAAAATCTTTTTGTAAGAACAGAAAAATATATATTATTATCAATGTAACAATCAGTTTTATTTAAAGAAAACCAAATTCTCTCTGCTTTAAATTTATATATAGGTATATATAATAATATCTGTTGTATTCCCAAGCTAAGTAGTTTTAGGCTATTTCAGTTTAAAATTTTTTAATTATAAATTATGTAAATCAGGGCCGGGAAGAAAGAAAGAATAATGGGAACATCAGTTTGATATTTTGTGGCACTGTATGAATGTTTTTTTCGAAAATGTAATTATTTTAAGACTAGCATTTGTTTAACAAAAACTTTCAGTGATGCCTAATTTCATAATATTTTTAATGACCTACCTTACCTATAGAGAACACTCACTCCTCTATAGGTAAGGTAGGTCATTAAAAAATATTATGAAATTAGGCATCATTGAAAGTTTTTGTTAAAAAAATGCTACTCCTAAAATAATTACATTTTCGAAAAAACATTCAAACACTGCCACAAAATATCAAACTGATGTTCCCATTATTCCTGTAATCTTTGTCAAAGATAGAACCATACAAACTCTAAATGTCTGATACAAAGTCAAACAATTTTTTAAAAATATATAAACAAATCACCAAGGTAGCAAGAGATCAGAAAAACAATGTGCCGACCTAGCACAATCTAAACCAATACGTGCATTTAGCAAATACGTCACGGGCACCATTTTTTAGGCTAGGTCAGTGGCACTGGATGTCAACAAGCTGTAGCATCCATTGGTTTAGCACGCCGTTTGCTGTTGTTTGTTCTTATTCATTGGAAACTGATAATTAAAGTTGTTTCTAATTATATTTAAGGACAGTTAAGGTAAGTTGAGATGGTTTTTATGTATGTATGTATCCTTTGTTGACATCCAGCCTACAAATGATGACGCACACTAAATGTGTGTATTGATTAAACAAGACCTACCTACAAAATATACATTAATGTGTATGAAAAGAAAACTACAAAATTATCTTTAAATATTACACAGTTGTAATTTCTATTGTAAATAAAGTTATTAAAAAATATTTCTATAAAATCTTTTATTATTATTTCTTATATGATTTTATCTACAATGAAATGTCAAAGATATCATTGAACCCCTTTTTCATAAACACTGTTCATGTTTCATCAATTTCTTTTTTTTACCTTAGATATTTATAGATGAAAACATAACTATCTTATACACATTTCCTTTGGGTGGAACTGCTCTATTAACTGTACAGTTTTTGGTTTAATGTGTCTTGTTAATGATCATTAATCATGCCAACATTATTTCATTTATGCAAGCTTTTATGTATTGTACATGGTAGTAGAGAGAGGTATATTCACGATGCCATGTGGAATGAGCCGATTCCGTATCCAGTCGCGTTAAAGAGAGATAGAGCATAGTGGGAATCAGTGAAATAGTAATTCTACTTTCTAAGTTTCAAGGTTCAGTTTTGGGCGTACTTACCGAATATGTTGATGTTACAACTTCTGTAATCAAAAACTGAGTTTGAAAATGTTTATCATAAACCACGTCTTTAGAAGTCAATTTCCGATCGTTGCGGGGTTTTCTCTATCGGAAGAATTACTGTTACAGTTCGGCACCGCACAATACTTTCCCATTTTGATTATTTCAAAAAACTTCATACAAATACACTGAGTACACTGAGTACGAATCTGAACCGCAGTAGCATACAGTTACCATATGGTCGTGCATATACCTCTCTATTTACTACAGAGGTATTGTATAAAGGTGTTTAATCAGTTCCTTTTTGCTAATTTATACCATTGCTTTGCTTCCCGACAAATATTATAACATTTTTATTTGTAGTTTTATATGTTTAATGTAAAGACAATTTCTTGGCTAATGAATTCTAATCCATTCGGGCAGTCCGACTTTCTTTTAGAAACAAATAAATCCAAAAATATGCATATTTATTACATTCTTCTAAAATGTAGAAATAAAAATGCTTTCAATAAACGTCAACACTTACTTGTATCTGTCTAATATGCAAACAGCCCGTGGATGCAGCGAGCAATAAACTTGATGGACAGCTTTGATTCGTGCAGCCCATGTGAGAAAGAGTCTTCCAACTCGTTGTTCCATGCCCTGCTTGGTTTCTTCTACTTCTAAGAGACTCAGAAGTTGTTGATGAGTCTCTAAAACCTCTGACAGGTTTCCTGTTAACTGCTTGAATTCATCAGCAGTTAAGCTGGAAAGGCACACATTACTATTTAATTGTATCATCCGCACAACTTACATGTTACTCTTTTCAAGTGGCTGCAGAAAACTTGTTACAAGTCCATGAAGTTCTGCCACATGTGCCCTCTCTGAATCTATCAGATCCTTAAGAACAACTGTTTTGTTATGATCATTGACCATAGCAATTGGTGGTAAAGCATCTGCAAAAGAGCATTTTTCTGGGTACTACTTGTTACAAATTATAATGCAGAAAAACATTATGGTTTAAATGCACATACTTATTAAGTTGAAAGTGGCAATACACCATTCTCAACTCCAATGTAACGTGCACAAAGGTAATTAGGCAGTGAAATAAAATTATACTTGCACACTAAATCTGAAAAATACTACTTTGTGAAATGGCAAATTAAAATATTATATATATAATATAATATAAAATATTATATGTAATATATGTAATATATATATATATATATATATATATATATATATATATATATATATACATCAATATATTATTCCTGAACCAATTGACTAGCTAAAATCCTGAACCATCCTTAAATCAGGCTCAAACCAAATATTTTATTGAGTATATTTGTTAATTATTTACTATCACTGTCAATTTACTAAATTATACGCGACAAAATCACAAAATTAATTTTAATTTTTATACAAAGAATTTTGTATGTTCCTGATCCTATTGATCAATCCGGTCCTGAACCAGTATGTATGTTCATCAGGACATCCTGATCCATGTGGTGGGGGAAGTAGACGTAAGACCAAATAGTTGCCCGGTCAGCCATGAGCCCTCAGTATCTGACTACATAGAATTAATGAATAATAATAAATGTCAATGCTCATTCTTTTAATAATCATAATTGCAGTAAAATATAGGTAATACAATTTTGTTGATTTTTTAATTATTAAAATAAATTACACTATAAATTTGGTGAATGAACAAAATACTATTTTTGATTATATTATGGCCAAATATGGTTCCAATTAAAAACAGACAGTTTGACCAGTACATCAGAAAGAAACCATTATTTTAAAATACTGAAGTAGACTTAAAGAAAAGACAACGAGTTAGTGTAAAATATTTCTGTAAAATTGGACCCCCTGTACTGTACAGTTAGAAAGACTTGTATAGTTTTTTTTGTAGTATAGCTGGTCAAATAATTTTACTTCCGCATCCAATGGATATGAAAGCACTGTATCGGGAAAACATTTCAAACATTTTTATTTGCTCGATCGCTTTAAAATGTTCGAAAACGTCCACAAACAAATTTTGAGCAAAAAAAATTTTCTCGTCTGTGTGTGTACTCCATAACTTTCGAAAGACTTTATATATGAACTTGAAATTTGGCCCTCAACTACCCAAACTGTTTATAAGTTATTTGCAAAAAACAGTCACCTAAAAACGGTTTTTTTCTAAATATTTCCGAAAATACTTAACATATTCAAAAAGTAAAGGTACCATCAGATAGGAAATAATATTTTTCACCAAAAGTATTGTAAAAAGTTTTTCCAAAATTTTGACATTTTTGAAATATTTCAAAGACACACGATTTTCTTTTAAATTTTGCTATATGTAGAAAATCAAATTTACGATTGAAAAGCACTCTTGCAATTTTTTTGTTATGTTAATAATTTTCGAGTTATTTAGAAAAATCTGATTTTACAAACTTATGGATTTTTGCTAATATCGCGAAAACCGTTTGTCGTAGAAAAAAATGCTCAAAACCTCATAATTGATGGTATAATATAAGAAATAAAAGTGTAAATGTCATTTTGACAATTTGATGTCGAAGCAGGTGGAAGTATTGCTTCAATTTGCAGCGGGTTTTAGATATAGCATAGTGCGAATTGAAAACAGAAATTAAAACTGCTAAATCGTATGAATGCCTAACTTAGGATTCGCAAAGCATTTTCCATTTCATTTATGGACAAAAGGCGTATCTAGCTCGTTGAATAAACGTTGACCTAGACCTATCTATCTTGTATACTTAAAATGAAATTAAATACATCCTGACAATACATGAAGCGGCACCTTTGATCTTTTCGATTAGGTTTCAATTACCTTGAACAACTAGTCCCTTTAAATGGATTGTGCATTTTGCCCGCGAAGTTCAATTTGATGAACTGTTATGGGAATTCTGTCCGCAGTGTCCGGCCGGATAAACATCAAAATCAGCTGGCTTGCAATAAGAAGGCGCCAGGATGTCAATTTTAATTTAACCAACAGCGGTATAGTATCAGCGGAATACTAACGAATAGGTATGTGAACATACCGAAGAGTCCTTTAAGTGGGTTGTGTCAGTTCATCTGTCTCTAATTTTAAGCTTCCTTTTTCAAGTGTCACCTATTGTTAGGATAATTACCTTTTAATTATGGCTTGTTCAGGTTGTTTCAAATTTTAGAGCAAATTTAGTGATACATTTAATGAATGTAATTCTTATTTTTTTATAAAAGGATGTAATGTCTACATCTTCGACAAAGAATGTGGCTACAACATGAAGATGTGCCTCTTAACAAGTACACGAAGTTTTTAAAACCAACAATACTAACACAAAGGAATCGGTAGAGGTTGAGCAATAAATTGCAGCCACCCAGGTTCCCAGATTTATCAAGACTATGCTTTTTATGAGGATGCATAAAAAGTATTATATAGCATACAACACCTACGCCTTCTATATGTTTATTTTTCAATACTGGTAGTTGACGTACCTAATTTAGATTTATGAATAAATAATTGATTTTATAAATACCTTTTTTCTGCATCAGCATATGTTTCTATTTGCTATTTTACAAAAAATATAAAAAATAATAAAAAGATAAAGAATAAGCCGATAAAGGACTAAAAATTAGCCATTTGCGCATGTAAAAAAATTATACTTTTCTATTAAAAAAATAATGTATCAGTGATATGACTTAATGAAATTTAAAAAGTGTCCAGTAGATTATGACAATGCCAAAGTAGTTGTAAAAGTTGCTATTTCTTTTTTAATTTTGGTACTGACGGTGGCTTTTAGGTAGCAGAAAACGCTCTACCATATTATTGTAAATAAATAATACAAAACAATGTGTTATTTGTATCATGCCATGTATAAATCAAAATGTTTCTAGATTAAAGCGGTTTAATGATTCATATAAGTATAATCCGTTTCTGACCTTACATAATCAGAAACCTTAAATCAAAATATTTTAATTCAATCAATAGCATATCATAAGTTATAGCCCGCAATTCTCCTCTCAACGTAGCCTCCCCTACGCGCCCTCCCTTCTTCGACTCACAGTCCCCGCACAGAATTATAGGAGTAAAATTGTTGTTGGTTCAGGATGATTATTATACAGATATACACCCGCGGTGGCGACTACAGCGCCACCATCGGCTCGGTGCTAAAACGGTGGAACTACGAAATGGAGATTCGTCTAAACATGAGCCATTTTGAAATTCAGTCTACGGGCATTAGAGGTCACCATGGAAGCGTGCGTACGGTTTGAAAACCTGAACCACATATATGGTTCAGGTTTTCCAGAGTGGTTCAGGTTTTTGCATTCAGAAACATACGTTTGGTTCAGGAACATACTATTCCGCTATATATATATATATATATATATATATTTTAATTATTAATCTGTTCGGCTAAAGCTTATTAACCTATTTAGCTAAACGATAGAATGTATTACAAGCCATAAACTTCAAAATGAAAAGGATCTTGCACAGTTACAGTATATTAAAAAATTACTGAGATTGAAAGGCAAAATGCAATGAATTATGACCTATCATATACCCAGAAGAACTATGTTGAACTTTTACATCTACTTTTTGCACATTTCACTGTTTAAAAACTCATCGGCTTTTCCTCTGCTGATTCATTTTAACTGTTTGTTCTGCATATACATTTCCGTTTAACAACCTAATTTCCTAAATTATATATATGTTTGCTTACTGTTAGCTAATCTAATCATTAATCAGAAAAATAATAAGGCAGCCTAGAAAAGGTAACCCATTCGTCCATACATACTTTTAACACAGTATAGGCATGTACTACATATACAATTGTGACAAAGATTGCAAATACCTAATTCTTATGACCTTGGGATCGTCGGCTATTTTTTTGGGTTGTACAAATGCACGAATTCAGAAGCATTGAATTGAATTCTGTTTGCATGATTTTAATGCATTTGTAATAAAAAAAAATAATTATATACTGAGGTGTTGTGTGTTAGAGCACATGTTTTTGGAAATGGAATGGAAATAATCTTGTATAGCAAGAGTGGGTCCTTCTCTCCTAAATATGCTCAGTCACAACAAAATGCCTAGTCTTTAGCCATAAAAATAAAAAAAAATGCTTGTTCTTAGATAATGTTTGTCCAAATTTAATACATACCGTTTTATATCTTTGGAAAAATGAAACAACTCAAGTTGTGGTTTTATGGCTATTATTCTTACATTTCAAAAAAGCACAAGAAAAACCACTCTTCACTTTCATTTTTATTTAAACACACAAGCATGCTGACAGATTGACACAAACAAAATAACTGAGCAATCAGCTGTGGACGGCCATTTTGCGGGTAGTACAAAAATCATGCACACAGATTAATCTCTCGTGATCAATTTTATTATTTGTGGCTACTGTATAAAGTAAAAGCTTACACTGTGCTTCTAGGATGCATGTTAAAAAGACACTTGTCAAACCTTTAATCAAAACTTATATATGGGGGTGATACAAGCATCGCCATTCAATTTTATAAAAATACAAACCCAAGAAATTTTGTTAAAATAGATATGGGAATTTTGAGCCCAGGGGTAGCATACTTGTGACCCCACCTCAACAAAAAGTATTTTGGCCACACCTACAGACCATAAAACACTATCTAGCGAAAACCTGAGGTTAATACAATATTTAGGATTTGAGATCTCAATCTCACTATCCATGGACAGACAGTCGGACTGAAAAGGAAGTATATAAGTGCTACCAGGTGGGAAGCACAAAAACCTGTCTACTGCAAGACAATTTTATTAATTTTAAACATTAAGAGAGTATTTTCACTAATGAATAAGAGGGCAATTACAGCATTATTTATAAACGCTGATCCTTGAAAATATTTCCTATAAAGACAGAGTAGACCATTTTAGTACAAATTACAAGGTACAGATTAAATGGTAAGAGATAGAAAAATCAATTGGCATGTCTCGATTTTTTTTCCCACCACAATTCACTGGCGCAAACAGATCTTGACTAACCTAACTTCCATTATACCCTTTTTATTATGTTTTTCTTAAATGTGCAAAACTGAAAATTACTTCTTTAAGTAAAATTCATAAAATACATATTATACAAAAATTAATTAGTACACTTTAGGCTACAAGGGAATCGTACCTGATACCCATAATTTAAAAACATACATACTAAAATTAACCTTTATACCAACAAATCAAATGCTCAATTATAAAATTCAGAATCAGACATTCTCTAGCAATCAAGTATTCCTATTCAGTTGTGAAAACTTGTGAATAAAAAAATAAAACCAGATAAAGCAGTCTTTCCCACTTTATGGATGGATGAAAACATGAAAGTGGGAGCAAATTCTTCCAGTCCAGTCAAACGCACCCACTACAATGCAAACTATGCTAACTACTACCAGGGCTTTGTACTCATGTAGTTTTTTGATGTAATCACCAGCAAAATGTCCTGATTCCAGTACTAATAATTCTAGTCTACCAAGTATGCAAGTGGAGGACATTTACTCCCACTTTCACGCTCTCATTCGCTGCAGATAAAAGCAGGCAATCTGTGATGATCATTCGTTCAGTATTCTCACCTCATGAGCCCTAATAAAGACAAAACTTGAATCTTGGAATCCAGATATCGTTGACCGGAGCAGATTATATTTAATAAATGGATTAGTTCACAAATTCATGATAAAATCATGTAACAGCTCCCATTTTCATTTGTATATAGATACGAATTTCATTAAAAATCCAAAATTAAAATTATTTGAAACTACACATTTTTTCGTTCTTATCTCAATTTCCATAATGAACGGTTTAAAATCTTTTGCTGTTAAATGTTCTGAAATGGTCATACTGTTAAAGAAGAACTAGTGTGTATGCCAGTCGTCGGCGTGAAATTATGTTAACTTGCATTCAGGCTGAAGAAAACTTTTGCATTATAGTTGACAAAACCAAACCCGATCTTTCAGAAATTCAGTTGAATATCTTGTTTCTATATACACATACTTCATTAAAATATCAACAAACATTTCTCAGACATCACTGAGTAATTTACAACTCAATATTTTTTTTTTGTAATTAGACAATGTTCATTTAAAAGAGATTAACAGAGATTAATATTTTTTTAATAGCACAGCATAACTGGAAAAAACACTACTATATTACTGATAGGAGCTTATCGAGCTTTCAAAAGCATACACAAGTCAGTGGGCTACATTTGTTTCTATTATATGGTTACATTAGTCAAACCAAAACAAGAAGTTTGCGTCTACATTTATTTAAGTAACTTAAATAATTAGATAAGCTCAGAGACATAGTCATTACAGATGGCAATTATTAATTATATAGGTACTGCTATCACAATTATTTACTTTTAAAATGCTAAATGCAGTATTTTGAAACTTTTTGCTTTGCATACTTTGTACACCCACTTAGCATGGCCCTGCGTCGTCAGTAATAAACAGTATAAAATTAATCATATTGACCAAATTGGTACAAGGAATTGCCATTTAAAAACTTGTAAAAATATAATATACCTTTACTCTCCTTCACATAATTACTGGGAAACCATCCTGTTTTTCCATTCAAAGTGCCTTCCCACCATCCCCCATCTTCAATTTGAGTAACAGTAATTTTATCACCTTTCTTCAACGTTAACTGCAAACACCAAATCKCATAAGTTTTTCTTTCTTTATTTTTAAAAATCAATACTACTTACCTCATCGTTATTTTTACCCTTGTAAGAATACAAAGCTTGTACTATTAAGGGTTCACTGGCCATTGCATTGCTTCACTGCTAAAACAATTCGTATACAAATATCAAGAAATTAAAATATAGAGAATTTTTTTTGTATGTATCACATTGTTACAGTTTTTAAGAGGCATGTATTTCCCAATCCCAATCAGAAGAAGCATATAATTTTTAAATACCGTCACATTCTTGGCAATGACTGCCACTAATACACCAGTTAAAATTGGCTCGCTGCCAAAAATAAATTCAACCTAAGTGTTTACTCTAAATTTTATGCTTTATTCTACTACATATTAAAAAGCCAATACATGAGTAACTAAATAATATGTATTCTGCCACAGCAGTCCAATTTAATTACATTCCAAACAAAAATATGTAAAGCAAGCATTTTTTCAGTTTATTTTCACCACTTCAATATAATTGTTATTACCTAATTAATAATTGATATACCTATCTATGGGACAAATGAAACTATACGGAGGTAGAAGTCAAAATATGTTATTTTGTATGTTTACAAATAGATGCAAAGACAATAGTTCTACTAGTTTTTGACTATTTCACTATTTCATACCTATCACAACGGTAGTACATCAAAATCCCTAGTACATAGGTATTCCTTATTATCTTACGTAATTAAAATGCTTGTAGCTATAACTTCTTCGTTACCAAGCACTTCTTTCTATTAATTTGTTCAATGACTATTGAGTATTCACTAACATCACACATATCACTACAATCACATCGCAGCGTCCATGATAAAAAACCTCAATTTTTAGGAATTTAGGAGTTTACGCAAACGCATACGCAGAAGTAACGTTACTTCGTTACTCGTTATCCGACTACGACAACTGCACGAACGCAATGTTATTAATGTCTCGTGCACGCGTTATTACGTCCTACCACACCACGGAGGTTTAGGGAAGTATAGAAGAGGTGGGATGACAGATGAGATTGGTAAGAAGAAAAAGGAAACGCAGCTTTGGCCTTCATGGGATGGTGTAGTACCTGGAAACGTCATGTCACTATCGGCTAGTGCCATGCTGTCACACGAATCATCTGTCAGGGTCAGAGTCACAGTCAGTCAGAGTGTTGCCGGCACACGCACTGCGTGGTATCAAGCAACAAGCATTGTTGCTCATCTATTTAAAAAAACATAAGATATCTGTGCCAGGCTATGGCCAAGCTGTCAATTGTTTTATCTCTCATGAACTGTCATTCTGTCAATGTCAATATGCCAGAATTGCCAGATTGCAGAAATGATTATGATTGGCGACAAGCAACACAAGCGCAGTAATTGGTAATTGCAGCCAGAATGTAGTTACATGGTAGTTACGTACTTGGAGTGATATAGGTATTGGGTTTATGTATGGAATGAAAAATAATTAATTGACCGGCGTCGTATAGCGTGTGCAAGTGGAAAATACGATTTTACGCTTAAAAAGGAGAGCAATTTTTATATCAACCAATCGTGTATCTACGCTTTATTTTATCTCGATCTGTAAGAGAAAAGATGACAGAAGAAACGAATAATTTCATGTCGTGGTTGTCCAAGAAATTAACAGAATTAAACACTGATGAATGTATTTTTGGATCTTATATCCAAGGCATCCTAGACAGTGATGAAACCCCAGAAGAGAAAACTGAAGCATTGCAGGGTATCCTATCAGAAATTATTGATGAAGTATGCACTTCAAATAATTTTACTTGTTACATGGAGTTAAAAAACTAAAACCTTTCAGGAAACGGCCATCACCAAAGCATGCACTGAAATTATGGAAATGTGGTTCAAATTTAAACCAAAACAGCCTCCGCCCATGGCAAGCACTAGTGAAGATGTTGATACGAAGCTAGTGAAGCTGCTCGAGTCACAATCGTTAGCCACCACAAAACAGAAACAGTATACCGAAGAAGAAAAGAAGATCAGGGAAGCAATTCTTTCACAGTACAGCCAAATGACAGATGATGAAGATGATGAAAGAGATTCTCATCAGTGTGGAGATCATAAAGATAATTTGGAAAAAAATACAAATGCACAAGCCGTTCTACAAGCTGAAAAAGAAAAACGAGAACAAGCAAAATTGGACAGCCAGAAGAAAAAGGAAAAAGACAAAGAAGACCGAGAAAAGCAGAAACAACTGAAAGAAGAAAAGAAAGAAAAGCGTAAAACTCAGAAAGGAGAAAGAAGGAGGTAGCAAGCCTAACAGTGATACAGTGCTTATTATATTATTAATAATTTATTATTTGATAATCATCAGTCACATGCGAATGTTGCCAAAATGTATTACCGCCAATATAATAAAAATTTATGCAGCTGCTGTCCTACTGTTTAATCAAAAGTCCCATATTGACTGATTGGTTTTTTACTTCATTATGATTACCTAATGCAAGTGCCTCATATTTTTGTCTCTACCTGGGAATCGTAAACGGTAAAATAAATGACCTTTATTTGGCGTAGTTCAGCAATTATTGTTTTATAACTAAATGGTGTGATCAGTATAAAAGAGAGATATAATCCAATAAACTTAATTCTATTCAGAACTGTTAGTTATAATAATAATAATACAATATTTAAGAGAAAAAAAATAGAATCAAAACATCATAAATATACAAACCAATCATGTTTGGAAAAATTGAGGCAAAGTTGCTAAATATTATAGTGTTCTTTTAGAATTTGAAAAGAAATCTGCACTAGTTTATGTTGTAGCTTACAAGATAATTAAAATGAATGTAATTTTAATTTTTGCACTTAATTTTTAATAAGCATGGTATCAAGAAATAAAAAGCACAATCTAAAGGCACTTTTGTATTATCCATCCATTGCAGCAGATATTTATTTAGATGTTTCAGCCATGAACTAACTTTGCTTCCTAACCTTAATGAGTAATAGCCAAAGTGAAGAAAAGGTCCTCATGAATTCTCTATAGGTAGGTACTTTCGAAAGGAAGAAAACAAGTGTAATTAGTTATTTTTTCCAGTGCTGTACTGTGAAAAGATACTGTATTACCTTATTATTATTGAATATTAGAAAATACATTCAATACTCATATTGATTCTATATTTTATATGCAGGTAAGAAGGTCTTACATAAAAGTAGAAATTGAAGTATATACCTAAATTTTTGTAGATACCTACCCACATTTTTTATAAGACAAAGTTTTATCCTCCTGAGTCCCGATGTCCAATATGTTGGACATCTCAGTTTTACGGTTTTTCTAAATATGTACTGGATTTCCGGCAGCGAAACCCTCGGTCCAACGTATTGGACATACGAGCGCATGCGTTGTGAGCGAATTTGGTGCAAGGTCATGTTGTATTGCGGTATTGAGTGCTTCATAATAAACGTGTTAACAATGTCATCGTTTCGTCGTGCAACAATTGACAGTAAGTACCAATTTTATGCATATATTTCTTTTATTTTTGTTTTAAACTACTAGGAAATAGTTTAAGAATAGGTCTAGAATGTTTTTAGTTCATAACCTAAGTTATTAAACTTAATAAAAAGGTTATGGTACGCTGTCCATTTAGTTGGACAGTAGGACGTACTCCAACATTTTTACCGAGATGTGATTTTTCTTTTTAGCAATTTTTGGATCAAAAAAATATCTTCGCCCTGGAGAAGACGATGATAAAATTTATCAACTTTTTGATGCCGATTGCTCCGATCTTGAAATTGATGATTCATCTGGCGATGAGGGTGGTTTTGACATTCCTGAACTTCAACAAGACCTTGAAGAAACAGAAGATGCCCCTGGTGAATTTTTAGATGAAGAAGATTCCGATGACGAGCCTCTCAGTGTAGTTCGAGGAAGATTACTTGCCGAACGGATACTTGCTACTGACCGATTAAAGTGGAAAAAATCGGAAAACTTTATTCCTCCAAATTTCGAATTTCGAGAAGATTTTAAAGATATCGAAGAACGACGAGAGTGGAATGTTCTAGCTTACATAAAAATGTATTTGGATGAAGAAATTTTCCAAAATATTTGCGACTGTACTAATGTAAAATTTTTAGAAGAAAAAGGAAAACCAATGAATTTAACATTACCTGAAATTAAAAAGTTTTTTGCCATTTCCATACTCATGTCTTGTTTGAAATACCCCCAAGTCAGAATGTACTGGGCAAAAACTACAAAAGTTAATGTCATCGCTACTGCAATGACTAGGGATAGATTTTTTCTAATCCGGACTAATTTAAAAGTTGTTATCGATAATAACGTAACATTGCAAGAAAAATCATCTGATCGTTTGTACAAAATTCGCCCTCTGATTAATCGGATCCGAAAGGGATGTTTGATGTTACCAAGGTTTTCAGAGGTCGCTATCGACGAACAAATGATTCCCTTCACTGGCGTTTGCAGATTGAAACAATTTGTCAGAGGTAAGCCAAACCCCGAGGGCCTAAAAAATTTTGTTTGTGCTACTCCTGACGGGCTAGTACTCGACTTTGAAATTTATCAAGGAAAAGATACATTTTTAAATGAAAAATCAAAAAACCTAGGGATTGGCCCTTCAGCCGTCATCAGATTATCTGAAACCTTAAAGGAAGGTACACATATTTTCATTGACAGGTATTTCACTACAATACCACTACTGGAACACATGTTTGAGAAAAAGATCACGGTCACTGGTACGATAATGAAGTCAAGAATTCCTAGGAGTGTGCAGTTAACATCTGAAAAGACAATGGCAAGACTTGGACGAGGTTCCTCTGAAATGTCAGTTAGAGCAGATGGTAAAATTTCGGTGGTGCAGTGGTATGATATGAAAAATGTCCTGCTTGCTTCTACAGGCTTACAGGTAGAACCTCAAGACCAGTGTAAGCGCTGGTCTAAAAAAGAGTCAAAGTACATAGTAATTCCAAGACCAAATATTGTGAACAAATACAACTCCTGCATGGGAGGAATTGATTTAATTGACAGAATGATTAGTTACTATCGCATCAGTACAACAAGAACTAAAAAATGGACCGTTAAATCTATTCTCCATTTAATTGACTTAGGAGTGGCTAACTCGTGGATTTTGTACAGAGGCGATCGAACAAAATTAGGGGACAAATCTGCAGACATTTTGAAATTCCTAGATTTTAAAATTTCTTACGTCAATTCTTTACTTGAAGAAGCTAACACTGAAACTGCTGGTGAAAATAGATTACCCTTAATGGTAACTAGAAGCAATCTCTCCCCGTTTGGTTCAAGAACCCCAACCCGGCCCCCGTCTGGAAGAAAAGAGAAGATTCTACATCTGCCAATTGTGGCAAGTAATCTCAAAAATGCTGTGAGATGTAAAAATCCAGGTTGCAAATTAAAAACAAAATTTTATTGCGAAAAATGTGACCTATTTTTGTGTCTAACGGGCAGTAATAATTGTTTTAGAAGTTTTCATTTGCGTAATAATTAGGAATGATTTCGTCCTAATGTCCAATTTATTGGACATATTTTTTTTTGTACTTTTGGGTAAATAAAAATTTTCAAAAAAATTCAGTGATGTTTTTGTACCAAAAGAAACAAAACTTCCAAATATTAACATCATATTACTATAAATGTATTCTCAGGACTCAGGAGGTTATAATGGGCTACTTGCACTAATTTTATTTTTGGATAAATCTGGCAAAATTCGGTGCTCATTATTAAGCTTATTTCACACAAAAAAAATAGGACTATCAAAAAATTGCAAATACATAAAATTATTAAGAGGGGCGTTTACCTAGAGCGAATCGGGTCATTTTAAGCACCTACCGTTTTACATTTTACCGTGTTATTCGAAACTTTTTCGAAGTGAAATTTCGACATGGCAATGACAAAAGATGTAGCTACAACGTGGAGTTCGAGTTTTTTCTGAATTTGGTACAGTAATGTAAATATTTGTTGTTATATTTTGCTTAAAAATGCGTATTTTTGGCGAGCTATTTCTCGAATACTAAGGCGCATAAACGAAAAATTCGAACTCCACATTGTAGCTACATATTTCTTTGTACACTACCAAAAACACGAGCACGATAAATGAGTAAAAACATTCAAAAAATCTAAAACCGCAAACCCTTTCGCACGAATCCGTCACGAGAGCAGAATGCGAATGCCCATCCCCACCAGGTCCGTCGCGTGGTATCCACTGAATAGTGAGGCTAAGATACAATTCTGTCGGGAATGATCGAGCGGTATACGATCTATTCCGATATGACTGGATTTCTAAGATTGTATGTGTAATTAGTAATTACACGGGACAAGTTTAATGTTAAAAGCTCTTTCACATTAATTTACTGTCTGCCGAAGCAATGGGGAGGCGGAAGGAACATTGTTATAAAAGTTCCTACAGAAATCATGCAGTTAGAATGAAATGTTATATAGTTCATATTTACAAAAATAAATGGGTTATTCCATATTTTGAATAACCTGGTATAATATCATAGTAAGTTACTAATATCATGCTTACTATTTATGCACACCCTACAGTCAGCAATTTTCCGAATATTAGTTTAGCCCGTCTGTTGCTCGTACGATCTTTGCGCGATGTCAACCTATCGGCTACCCTCTTACGTCCCATGTCCCGCTGGTAATACGGGTTGCATAGTTTACATTTCTGCCCGATCGCTCCAAGTAAATGCCCCTCTTAATTATAAATTGCATTTGGGCCTTTAAATTTCAGGTGACATCAAAACGATGTCCACGTCACTATTATCGAGTCTGTTATGCGCATACTCGGCGCCTGCCAAAGGTAAACAACGTATACCTAAAGCCTAAACGCTGGAAAAGCGAGTGATGAGTGGCAAAACCTTTAAAAGCAGAGGGCCCTTTAACTTGTTTATTTGGATAATTCTGATGTCACAGCGGTTCAGTGATCGTTTTGGCGCGCAGATAATGGGTTCCGATTTTAACACAAAATAAATAGCGTATTAACAAAGACAATTCAAAAGTAGTTTGCACACGTAATTATAAGACCTTAATGATTAAATTAGGTATATACATTTTTTTGCAAGTAGCTCATTATTTTCTTTTAATAAAGTACGAGTAAAATCATATTTTGTTAGTTTGAAAGTTAACCTAATGTGTATAGATTACTATAAATTAGAGTAGGTAGGTAATACCGTTGTCTGAATATACACAATAACAGGCATGTATAATATTCTAATTTCAATACTGTTATGCACTAAAGATAAGCATAAGCATACAACTCAATTTTTTGTATTTCTTACTGATTTTCATACCACTACCTCCACCATAATAAGTATGTAGAAATGTTAAACCTGACATACTAAGTCCTGTGGACCTATGAGTATCATACATTGTGTCGTCATGTTTACGTATAGGTATATACCAATTTTGTTGCCTTATTAGCGTATAGGATTGCATGCGTCATAGGGTCCAAACCATGAACTCCAAGCAAGTTCGTAACTACAGTTACCCGTATTTATAACTAAAACTATTCCGTTTTTTTTCACTATTGACTTTGTTCTATCTTGTGCATGTCAGTTAGCGAACAATCTATTATAAAATTATTACGTATAATCAAAGTATAGATTAATGATTGTATAGTGAAATGACATACGAAATTACAGTTCCAATAAATGACAATTTGACAATATCAGACAGCCACTCATAGGAGCTATTTAACTGTTCTAAATAGTCTGATATTTCCTTAGCCATAGATCATTATTGCAACGGGATAGAAATATTCAGATACACATTTACATTTTCCTGTAAATTTATCATTTTGCGTTTTAGAATTAATTTAATTATTTATCTGCGGCCGCAGCGACGCAAGCTGTAGTATAATAGCACTAGAGACTAGATAGGATGTACAACGCAAGAAAACATGCAATGAACGTGACGTATTATATCTATTACGTCTACGTTAACGCTGTGGAAATTGTTGGTGAACGTACCATTACGAAGAAATTTTAGAACGCACCCGTTACACAAAACCAAAACAGCTGAAAGCAGCAGACAACTTTCTCCTGACGTTGTCAATGCTAGTGTAAGGATTTCGTTTAGCGTTATATAAATTTTGAGTTTCAATAAACAGGAGCCGTAGAATTTGTATTTGCGACAACAATATTTGTGTGTGGTTAATATTAATTGTACAAAGTTGAGGTTCTGTAATTGTTTGGGACAATGTACGTGTAAACCCTGATCGTGCCATTAAAAAATACGAACGGTTGTGCTAATACACGGGCAAATGATAATAAGCTAATAAAAGTGGTACCGTGTTTATGATTAAATGCGTAAGCCATTGCAATAATATTCATGATGTGCTACGAAAAGTGACATTTATGAACTGATGAAAAACGAAGCTTGTGACTGAATTACCGAATTTAGAGCGTGTGGAAGGAGGAAATTCAAGAACAATGTCAGCGATTAAGAACGGTGCTTTGGCCAAAAAGGAACAAAAGATGCGCATTCGAGCGTTTCCAGTAAGTGAAAACAGTAAATGGAAAATTTCACTAACCAAATATTTAAACTACACACTGACTTGTCCCTCATAAATGTCAATGCTTTTTATACGTGTGATAATCATTCCCTTAATAGCATCGTTTTTTTGCGAGAAACCACTTGTAAACATTAGAAATTATGACTTTAAGACTAAAAAAGTGGTTAATAAATCTTGCTTTTTGCAAATCAACTTCTCATTTGTCATACAAAAACAATCGAATACATTATTGTCACATTTGGCCTTTCATATCATTAGAACAAAATTTTCAAGTTGATTGCTACATATACAAACCGTGATAGTTTCGGCATCCGAAATTAAGCGTTTTAACATGAAATCGCACATTGCTATTGCCATTTATTAGTTGAATTACATATGGCGAATGATTGTCATTCGTTAACCTAGAAGTTGTTCAGCAAAATATGTCCAGTAATATAGGAAACACACCAAAATGGGGTGCACCAGGGGACTTAAGTGTACAAAATGCATGAGTTTCTGTTATAAAATTTCTACCTTAATAACAATAAATGATCGTTTTAGATGACAATGGATGAAAAATATGTGGAACGTATTTGGGCACTTTTAAAAAATGCTATACAGGAAATACAAAAGAAAAACAACTCAGGGTTAAGTTTCGAAGAACTTTATCGCAATGCGTACACTATGGTATTACATAAACATGGAGAACGCCTATACACTGGACTCAAAGAAGTTGTCACACAGCATTTGGAAAATAAGGTATGCTTTTTTAATACTTTGCAATTATTTGCCTAATCGATACCATCAATACTCAAGGTTCGGCAGGATGTCCTAGAATCCCTCCACAACAATTTCCTTACAACATTAAATCAGGCGTGGAATGATCACCAAACATCAATGGTCATGATTCGGGATATATTGATGTATATGGATCGTGTGTATGTACAACAAAATGATGTAGATAATGTATATAATCTTGGACTCATTATATTTCGAGATCAGGTAATGGAAATTTATTTATTCTGTCGAAGTACACTTACATCATGCATATTTATGCCATGCTGTCTGCACTAGACCTAAACTGCACCGATGAGCTATAATGATAGCGAAATAGATCTATCAGCAGTTGGTTGCGGTGCAGACAGCACAGCATAGACATGCATTTTAATCATGCATATTGTTAGCGCAGTTGTTGTTATTGTGGCTAGTACAAAAAAAGCTTGCGTCTTATAGGCCCTGTTGCACAAAGCGTGGTTAACCAGACGCCCTAGTTAACACGCGGTCAACGGGCAGTTGCCATGGAAACGGTTCTTTTTAAGGGATCTTCATTGGTGCTGCCTATGGCAATAGCTGGTTAACCACGTGATAACCAGGGGGTCTGGTTAACCACTCTTTGTGCAACGGGGCCACAGTACATTACACTGCATTTTATTAGACTAGGCAGTAGGCAATTTTAAACAACCGTATGCAATTGGTAAAGATTATAGGGTTTTCACAGTATGCAAGTATACATTTCAAAAATGTAGTATGTTTTAGTCAGTATTTTTATTTAGTGGTTTTAGGAAATATAAAAAATATTTAATTATAATTTGTCTGTTTGTGAACAATGAACCAATTCATCTTACACAGTCACATTTAAGAATTTTGAACTATGCACACAAGGCCAACATCATAATACTAGTCTAGGCAACCACTTTGCTTCTATTTTAATTGAGTATGTTTCATTGTATCCTTGTGCATAGAAGAAACCATAGAAAAACAATAATAATAATGGAAAAATTGCACAATTTTCAAAAACATGAAAGCTTGAAAGAGCATCAAATTTGGGGGTATATGCCAGAAGAAAAAAATAATTCAGTCCTCAAGTAGGATTTAAATGTGAATTAGAAATTTGAATTAAAGCCACGTCTCTAAAACAGGTGTGGATAATACCATTGCTAGCCATAATTATAATACAAGGGCTGTTTTTTCTTTCACCCTCGAATTGGAGACCGATTTACATAAAAATATTTTATTATTAAAAGTTGAGCAAAGTCTTACTCATTTATCTACAAAATCGTCAAAACCATTGAAGCATTTGTTATAATATGATGACACAGACATTTAGATGCCCTTTTCAAGAGACTGTGCCGTGAACTCGGCCAAGTACATTTCTGAAGCTTTTTGTTAATTATCTGCTTAACCATGAAGTAAAGGACAACGATAATCAAGGAGGTTTATTGTGAAACATTATGTTGTCTGTGACAAGTGATTTATGAGTAGAATAATTGAAGAAGCATGCTTTCGTTTGGCTTTGTTTTGAACTACGAAAATGCACAGCTACACTGTGCCAATAGGACTTCTTTTTCAGGTATCAAAATGTACTTGACCGAGTTGGGGGCATAGTTCCTTGAAAAGAGCATGTAAAAGTCTGTGTCATGAGACTATGAGTAAAGCTATTCTCAACTTTTAATACCTAATAAATATTTTTTTATGTAAAGGGATCTTATTTTTATAACTCACTTTAGGATGAAAAAAAACTACCCTCTTACTTTAAACATTGGTCATCACTGGTGTTACTCGTTTTCATCAGCCCATAAATCGTTTATCTTATTTTCATGGCAACATAATAAAGTATGTATTTCAAATTGTTTAAAAAAATAATACTTTTGAAAAGTTTTTTTTTGCGACAAGTATTAATTACAAAGAGTTGCCAAACATTGTGGTGACCCTATTGGTGGGAATGAGAAATGATGTAGAGTGTTACTGGAGTAACATGCTGACCCCGTATGTTTTAATATTTATTGAATATTTTCTTAATTCTGCAGATTTTGCACCAGTTTAAATAGTAGTTGGTACCCTCATATTCAAGAATCGCAAAGTTTTGATCCAAAGTTCTTAGTGTACAAAAACTTTTTAGTATTTTTACAAGGCATATTTGAAATAGAATTTATTTAAGCAAAAGTCTGCTGAAGTAATTTTTCAAAGTTGRTATTTTTTTAATATCGCCACTTGGTATTGCAGGTTGTGAGATATGGTTGCATCAGAGACCACTTGCGTGACACATTACTCGACATGGTGATGCGTGAGAGACGTGGAGAAAAGGTGGATCGAATATCAATTAAAAATGCTTGTCAAATGCTGATGATTCTTGGTATAAATTCGTCAAGGTCGGTTTATGAAGAAGACTTCGAGAGACCTTTTCTGCAGCAGTCGGCTGAATTTTATAAGGCACGACTGACACCGCTTTCGTTAGATGCGCCAATTAACATCACGTTTGCTTCACAGGTGGAAAGCCAAAAGTTTTTGGCAGAGAACAGTGCATCAGTGTACATCAAGAAAGTGGAAACAAGGATATTCGAAGAATCTGAACGAGCAAAACACTACTTAGATGAATCTACGGAACCTAGAATAGTAGAAGTAGTTGAGGAAGAGTTAATTAAAAAACATATGAAGACCATTGTTGAGGTAAGTATAGAGTACGATAAAGCAGTATGCTTATTTCATTTTTCGTTTGTAACGAGATGCTAATAGATTGGCGTTCATGCAGAATTGTACAAATGTAGTATCACTCTAATTTTAAGAGATAATAGGTAAAAAAAGATGTTTAACATGAATGATAACTCTATAACGTTATTGACTTTACTATAATGAACATTATCTCTTAGGAACATTTTCAGATAATTTTAAGACCAGAGAGCGATTTCACTATGTTTCTGCAAAATTGTGCCCTGTTCATAATAACTAGCAAACAATTTTTCAAAATTCTTTAATAACCATATGTAAGCAAGTTGTACCCTCTCATTCTTAGCAGCTTTTTTTTGTAATATATTACTGAATTTTTAGATTGTAAAAGTCTTGCTATGTGTAAATATGGGAATTTCATTGATTAAAAAAAAGGTCAAATGAGAGTAAACTGCGTCTGTAGACACCTGCAGAATACTTTATCAAAAATGAAAAAAGAAATATTCTAGTTTTTGAGGTAAATCATGTTCTGCACTTATATTCATATGCACTATTTATGATCACTTGCGGTTTAATGGGATTATTTTGAATTCCAAATGATATTTCTCAGCTAACCTTTGAGCCAAAATTTCTTTTGTTATCGATGATCTAAATTTATGGTTTATAACTATCAAAACATTTGTTTTTTTGTTTAATCAGTCTTGAAGAACCTTTTAGTAATTTGTATCCAATATTTTTTTTTATGTAGAAAACAGTTTATACACATATTTAAACAATAAATATATTGCGTGTGAATTAATCTGAAAGGGCTCAGAATTCAATGATATAATTAAAAAAAAAACCTGTCTTGCGATAAACAGAACATATTATGACTTTTATTCAACCAATAAAAATGTGCAGTTTAGGAGTGAGTACTAGAAGTTCCATATATACATATGCTTTAAGTTGCTCTTACATTCAAGATTATATAACTTTTACGATAATGTTCATGTAATGTTCATATGCAAAAATGATTGTTTTGTCTATCTGTCATTGTAATTAATATTGTAATGAAGCACCAGAAATCAGCTCTATATTAAATTTCAAGGAAGTGTATTTGTTGCATTTGGATAAGGTACAATATTATGCCTCACTGATAAATTTACAACATAAGTTATTCTAGGATTTATTTTTTTGACTTTGTTATACATACAAGGTGGCTCTAAACTTAGTAGTATAATCTTGGGAACAAAAATTAAAGGGTACACCATGGGTTGCAAAAAAATTTTAAGTATTAAGTAGTATTAGTATAAAGTGTGAAATTAGAAATCTTTTAAATACCTGCCTTGATCCTTCTAACAAATTGTTATACTTCCAGCGAAGTTTTTCATAACATTTTGCAATTTTTGGTTTATTGTCATGAATAACAGCTTGAATCTTGTCTTACAATTCTTGAGTCATCTGGGGAACACGAAATAGTCCATCAGCATCAAATTATATGTTCGAGGCAGCCAGCCAGACCTGGAAATTTCTTATGCAATAGCTCAATTCTGATATGTATGGCATGTATGTAGCTCGGCACAAAAATTAGACAATATCACATGATAATGCACTCCATTGGCCTAAAAAACATTCTTTTTGTCACCCATGTATGGCCCAAGATCACCATCAACCCCTAAACTGCATTAAACTGTGTTAGGGAATCCCCATGCAACAATTTTAATTGCTAACAAATGTTTTTAGATGCAAATGCGGTTTTGTTTTTTTGCCATAATTTTGATCGAACACCAGACATGTTAATGTAAGTCATAGGACTGTATGTGATTAAGTGACGAAAGGGTTTCTAAAATTGTTGAAACATAGAGATAAAGCTTATAAGAGAGAATGAGATAATGGCTGGGCGTTTTAACAGTTTAGTACTGTTGGATCGGCTGTTAGCAAAGCAGTTGAAATGGGCTTAGGGGCTGCTGTTGAAGAGTACCAGCATCTTTTTGTATATGACTCCTTGTGATATTGATGAGATTTGTGCAACAACTAAAGGAAGTGCAAGTACGGATTATGATAGAATAATATATGTACAAAGTGACCTCCTATTAGTTTATGACAGCATAAAAGACCCACTGGTGCATCTCGTGAACATTGTTCTCACTACAGGAAACTTTCCTGTGGAGGTTAAGATTGCTAAAATAGTGCCTTTACATAAGAAAGGAGTTCATGATGATATGAATAATTGTTATTGAGCACCTTGTCAAAACCAGTAGATAAAATGATCAAGAAACGCATTGTTGCATTTCTAAACTACATTTAAATTTGATAGATATTAGTATGGTTTCCAGCAGTCTAGTGAGACGTTGCATGCATCAGTGGATCTTGTGGAATACAAGAGCAATCTGAATGAAAATTAATATGTTGTTGGCTTCTTGTGGATCTCACCAAGACTTTTGATGTGGTGGACTTGGTTATTCCGTGCGATAAAATGGAGAGGATGGGTTTCGGTGAAGTTGCAGCAAAACTAATCAAATATTGTTTGACAGACCGGGCCCACTGCACATGTGCTGTTGGTGGGGAAAGTGATTTAAAGTATTTGCAAATGGGTATACCACAGGAATGTGTGCTTGGCCCACTGGCTAAATCATAATAAGCTGGTTATTAAAGCTAGTAAAAGTGTACATGATTTATAAACAAAAAATAAGCCTAACATACAACTGGCTGTCAAAATAAATCATAAATCACTTAGCCTTATAGAGCAATGTAATGGGTCTCATTTTTGACAGTAAAATGAATTGTTTTGACCATATTGCTAAGACCACATCCAAACTTGCATGAGTTTCGGGTATTCTTAACAGGATTTCTAATTTGTTACCAACGCAAACCGTAAACTTTTGAGCCATAGCCTAGTAGCTGGGGTACTGCACCCAAATATTTATTGGTTAAAGTGCAAATGTTACAAAACAAGAGTATCAAGTTTTTGTACTGCTTTAATTATTATGTACCCATTGCTGCATTACATGCAGCGACTGGTTTTATGAATGTAGAAATACTGAGAACATTTGAGTAGATTAAGCCGATTTTCTTTATGGTACAGGGTTATACTAAGACAAATATGGTGTAGGATCGTACACATCAACGCCACTCTATTAATCTGAAAATAATAAATAATATCAGAGACTATTTGAGTATAACTAGTTCATTTTTATTCATTCATTTTTATTTTTGCGTTCAATACTGTATATTCTTCTGCCACTGACAATGTTAGTTATTGTATAATTAAATGTATTATACCACAGTACCAATATGCTTATGTATTGTTTTGGTGGAGAATTTTGATTCATAAATAAATAATATGATCAACAGCTGCTTGCATTTCTAGGCCTCAATTTGAGAGTGAACAATTTGTGAAAATTGAAACAAATTTAATTAACTAAAGAAACAAATTTTCGAGTTATTTTTAAGTGTTTCTCATAATTGAAAATATTGTGGAAGCTTCTGTCCACTAAAAAACATTCAATATGTTTAACTTTGTTGTTTCAACTAAATATTCTTGTTGCAGATGGAAAACTCAGGTGTAGTACATATGTTGAAAAACCAGAAAACAGATGATCTTGCCTGTATGTACAAATTATTTGGACGTGTGTCTGATGGTCTAAAGACAATGGCCGATTGTGTAAGCCATTACCTGAGGGAACAGGGTAAGGCATTGGTCCAAGAAGAGGAACATCAACCGGCTACAAACGCTGTCACATTTATACAGTCTCTGCTCAACCTTAAGGATCGTTTTGACCATTTCCTTATTAATTCGTTCAACAACGATAAGATTTTTAAACAGATGATAGCGTCCGATTTTGAATTCTTTTTCAACTTGAATCCCAAATCTCCTGAATACCTGTCGCTGTTCATCGATGATAAATTGAAGAAGGGAGTTAAAGGCGTAAGTAAACTAATATTTTTCATGTTTCTCTTCTGTTAATCGTCTCAATGGCGTAATACTATATTGATATACATTTTTTTAAGATAAGATTTTTAATTTAAAAAAACTTTTAATACTAAGATGGATTCCTATGTTCCATTCCTGACCCCTTTACAATAAAACTACAGTGGCATTATATTTTTTATTTTTCGACATAGTCTCATGCTSAACACATCAACAGCCTCCGGGAAAATTTTTTATCCGACTTCTGCAAACCACCTCTTTATAGCTTGCATCTTTTCATCATTACTGAAAAAATTAGACAAATCGATCCAGCCGTTCTCAAGAGATGTGCTTATCAACAAAGAGCATTTCATTTTTATTTACATATATAGGTTATAAAATAGTGTTGAGCTTACAAAGGTGAAAACTTTGAGACTTAAGAGAGAAACTAATTAGTTTTCAACATTAAGTTTGGTATGCACCCCCTTGTAACTTTTATTTTTTATAAAAAGTTTAACAAACCAAATATGTTCCTAAATTTGATAACAAGATCTATTGAATAAGAGCATTAATTTACCTTTACGATGAAATTACTCAAAATACTGTATCACTTTTTTCCAAATAACTATATTTTTTGCACCATTTTATAGATAGTTTACTTCTAATTTTGAATATGTCACAATATGAGGAAATAATGGGCAGTAATAAAAAAAAGTATATAAATTTATTTACATATTAAAAAACAATTATTAGAAATCTTTATTTACTAATCTAAAAGAAATAACTTAGTTTACTTAATTCCATTAGTTACTATCATGACCTTTAAGCTGTCATCCATTTTGGGGGTAGTACAAATGCATTCACAAAAGCTTTCCTACTTAATTCGAATTCTGCATGCAGAGTTTTTATCGACTTGTAATTATAAATAAATAAAAGGAATATGCTGTAAGGATGTTTGTTTTGTAAATGCTCTAGTCTGCACTCTGTTTCGTAAATCAATTGTGAAATTGCAATCTTGAGAAACAAGCTCTTTAATTCCTATATAACCACAGTTTATCCTTTTCTCCTAAAACTGCTTTGTCACAAAGAAATTCTCCTGTCTTTAGCACTAAAAATTTAAGTGTTTGCTTCTGGAAAAAAATGTGCAAAAATTAATACATACCGTTTGCATTTTTGGGAAAACGAAAAACTGAAGTTATGGTTATTGCGGCCATTGTTCATTCATTTCTAAAAAGGTACATGAAACCCACCCTTCGCTTTCATTTTTATTTAAATCTTTTTTAAATATACCCATTTAAGAACGCTATCATGTTGACACAATGAAAATAATTGAGCAATCAGCTAGGAGCAGCCATTTTGCGGGTAGTACAAAAAAACATGCAAGTGCATTAATCTCTAGCGACCAATGTTGTTGTTTGTCGTTAATGTACGAAGTAAATACCTATACTGTGGTAATATCTTCCTTGTACATATACGAGAAAGAACTCCTTGATTTAACTCATGATATTCATTTTTTAATCTATTCCACAGATTTTATGAATTAATGTATAAATTAAACCCTTTCCTTAAGATAGGGCCACAACAAAAATCAAGTGGAGTGAGATTAGGAGATCTGTGCACACACTTCACTTCCTCACCTCGATTAAATAATTTGTTGCAATTCTGGCATTATGAGGTGGCATGCTGTTTGTTGCAGTACCAGATTGCTAATTGATCATCTAAATATTCCTCTAATTAGTAGTAGTATCCTTTGGGCTTAAGGCCCGGTATTTCAGTGAGAGGTTAAACTTTGGGTTAAAGTAAACTGGTTTTACTTTTAAACCAATAGTTAAACCCATGAGCGTATTTCAGTTCACAAATTTGGTTTAGTGAAAATCGGTTTAACAGTCGACAGATTTAACGTAAGTTGGCGGTGCTTTTGTAGTTGCGCCTGCGTCGTAATGCTCATAAGCTAATAGTATGTTTACGTATCAGTTCGTTGACCTATAAACTCGTTGTCATTTCTAACAAAATACTGTTACGGTTCTAAAATGATATTGACAGTATGGAACTTGCAGTTGGCCGTTAACCCTCGTATTCATACAGTTCGAAATTTTGGGATTAGGAACAAGTTATATATTCGCTTGCTTACCTACATCAACAAAGAAAAGTGCCCAGACAACAACTACAATTTTCAGCTGGTTGTTTGAGGATAAATACCGGATTGGGCTTTAAATTCTTTCGCCAGAACTACCATGCCAATTTTTTTTGTTAATTGCGAACAACCCCTAACTCCTTGCTCTGTAATACCTACATTAATCTTAGTTTGAAGTAGTTTTACCAAATCGATTCCTTTGTTTCGAAATATTTTAGTGCGCAAACTCGCCGTTCTTCATTATTACCAAGGTTTTTTTACGAGTGTTATAAAATGTAACCCACACAACAGAAATATATGTAAAAGACAGAACGAAATGCATTTAGTTCTATGAACGTGAAATCCTCGTTTCGAGGAGTGTGCAGGCTTAATCCGAAAATCGGGTTTAACTCTCCTCGATGGCTTGGTTTAACTTGCCGCGGAATTTAACCCGGTTTTACTCGTAATTGAGTACTGAAATATGCTGTGCGACTAGTAAACTAGTTTATCTTGACAATTTTGGTTTAAACCTAAGTGAGCATTCATAAAACTTGGGTCCAACAACTATTTCATTAAAAATGCCTCACCACACATCAGTTCCCCCAATATTTTGAAATTGGTTTCCCGAAGTCATTGAGGATTATGTTTTTACCAGTAGTGGCAATTGTGATAATTAACTCTTTCACTTCAGAAAAATTTCGTTGTTTTCAACTTTTATATCATATTACGAGTAATTTTTCAGTGAAAAATTGATTAGTTCTAGTGAGAGATTGTTTGATATGTTTTTTTTTTAAATTTAAAAGGTTTCTGTTCACGAATTTTGATTTTTTTTTGCAGATTGATAATACTTTACATTAATTTAAATATCATTACGTTTATTTCAGATGTCTGAACAAGATATAGAGTTAGTGTTAGACAAGTCGATGGTATTATTCCGCTTTCTACAAGAAAAGGATGTGTTTTTACATTAATTTAAATATCATTACGTTTATTTCAGATGTCTGAACAAGATATAGAGTTAGTGTTAGACAAGTCGATGGTATTATTCCGCTTTCTACAAGAAAAGGATGTGTTTGAAAGATATTACAAACAGCATTTAGCCAAACGATTGCTTTTAAATAAAAGCGTCAGTGATGATTGGGAGAAGAACATGATCTCAAAACTTAAGGTAAGAAGTTTTCTTTTTTATTTTCTGAACTGTCTAATAGATAATTTATGTTAGATAATAATAAAAGACACATTTTAATTTCACTGTCTTAACAAATCATTTACCGGTGATCTTAGGGCCACGACTCAAAAATTAAAAACATGGGGAAAACTCAAGTTTAAGATTTAGCTATTTTTAATATGAAAGTGTAATTATTAAAATAATTTTATTAGACGTTGGAATGATTACTAGTGCGTTATTGATATTTAAAGATGTGCCACTAATGTTGAAACTTGGGATACAGTTTTTGTATAAAAAGTGTCATGCAGATTGTGGTTTTATTATTCTTGCGATAATGATAATGATTTGAAATATTAACTTTATTGAAAAATGTAATTATCAAACAAAAATACAAAGTTGAAAATTTAAAAAATACATTCTTTGGAAAATAAGTCTTATTGACTTTGACTTTTTACGCTTTATCAATGATAACGTAGATGTTGGCCATTTTGCTGCTACCGGTCAAGATCTTGGATTCAAACAAACCTAGCTAGTATATGGTACATAAGGGGAGCTCACTGTTCTGATAATTATACAAAAGAATAAAAATATTTAAAAATGGCAAAATTTCTGGGTTCGCATATTTGAACTGGTTGCTTGTCCAGAGAGTTATCGTTCTAGAACTTATGTGTAACTATACAATAAAGAACTTAAAGTAAGCATTGAAAGTGATCACCGTCATTCTCCATGCATCTTTGACGTCTCTGTTAACACCTTCAAACACATTATGTACTGAGCTGCATCTTCTGTTTTCAAATCCATGGCATATTATGAAGTCTTTTTTATTTGATGCTCTTTACAGTTGGAACACACTTGTATAAATAAATGTAATTTGTGCCTATAAATTGAAGGGACTATCTCATTTTACAGAGCTGATTCAGCATTTACAGCTAAATCGCAGACATATTTCTGTCTTATTTATTGAGGTAGGAGTGTAAGAAAAAAAAGTTAGGTATCTAAAATGCATTCATCATTCATACTATCAGTAGTGAAAATATTTTTTTCTGACTCCACAATGAAATCGGCATAATGAATTCAAGAATGAGTCTTTTATGCAATCGCTCGTCTGTTGCAGTGTGCAGTTATAACATTGTGAAATATGCATTTATAGCTAAAAAGTCATTAACATCTCTGTGTTAATTATTAAAGCAGGTTGGCAAATGTATTTCTTATTAATTATTCTTAGTGTATTTATTTGTAGGTTCTGGCTCCTGTTTTTATTAAATTAAAGACACTTTTATCTATAAATAAGACGTTTCGACCTACAATTTAGGTCTTTATCGAATATTTTTATTTTATAGATTGACAAACTATTATGAAATTAATATGACATTTACAATTTTGATATTAATATAAAATGTACCTTTGAGTTTGTTCCTTTGCTATTATTGTGTATATAGGTGGATGGTAAATGTGATGGTGAGAGTGTGTTTAAATGATAGTGTTGTATATATTACTTAGTCCTTGTATGTCAGTCCTGTCGTTTACACARGTGTTTAGGTTTTTTTGTATATGTATCATTTCCAAAAATTGTATTTTATGTTAATGTTGTTCCGTAGTAATAATTTTGGTATTATCAAAGTGAAAAGTGTGGTCAGTTTGTTCTTGATTTTTTTTTAAAGCTGTGTAGTTGTTATTATTATAATAATAAATTGTAGGTCGAAACGTCATATTTATAGATAAAAGTGTTCTGTAGTAATAATTTTGGTATTATTAAAGTCAAAAGTGTGGTCAGTTTGTTCTTGATATTTTTTTAAAGCTGTGTAGTTGTTATTATTATAATAATAAATTGTAGGGCTAAATGTCATATTTATAGATAAAAATCTTTAATTTAATAAAAACAGGAGCCAGAACCTACAAATAAATACACTAAGATTAATTAATACGAAAGGACTCCACAAAATTAACATCAATATCTGTATTTCTTATGTTTTAATTATTGAATTACAATCTAGGCTTGTGGTATGAATGTTGACAAGGTTATCGAAGTGATGGATACAAAAGCTCCCGACTCCGAAGTCAGTGAGGCTGTGAAATAAATTGTTGCTACTCATGCGTCATAACCATGTCCTTATAATCCCGTCCTATGTCCTGCAAAATTCTCATCTGTGTAAGAGACTACAACCCTTCTTAACTCGCCTTGGCAGACATACATTTGATTCTGCTTAAAGTTCAAAACTAAAATTGCCTCTTGTACTGTATCTAACTTTTGAGAATTTTGCAGTGCTTTAAGCTAGAAATGTATGTCTGCAGATAACAGCAACTGATTGATCTTAACGGTGTTATTGGATTTTCAGACCGAATGTGGTTGTCAATTCACGTCTAAGCTAGAAGGAATGTTCAAGGACATGACTGTGTCAAACACGATTATGGAAGAATTTAAGGAACATATTGTGAGATCTGAGGTAACAGCCTTAGTATTTACCATATCGAACTACTTATTTATGTTCTTAAACTGTTCTTAGGTCAATCTGGGTGGTGTGGATTTATTCATGCGAGTACTAACAACTGGATTTTGGCCTACACAAAGCGCCATACCTAAGTGCCACATACCTGCAGTGCCACTAGCTGCCTTCCAAACTTTTCGTAGGTAAGATACCTTGCAAAGTGCAGCAAGTTTGCCATAAAGCGATTTGTTGTTTCATGATATCTACAGTAGTCCATTCAGTTGCTTGCAATTTTTATTTAAAATAGAAAACCGCCTAGCAGGCAGCCTCTTGAAATTGAAATTATTTGTCTTTTCTTTCATTCTTGTTGTGAATTTAGAATTAAAAAGAAAGTGTCACTATGAGTAGATTGACTTACACAAGTTTCTTGCAGAAATTTTGCTGATCAACATGGAATATTAAATAATTAGGAATTTGACTATGTTTATTTTAAGAGGGGCGTTTACCTAGAACGAAACGGTTCATTTTAAGCAACTACCGTTTTACATTTTACCGAGTTATTCGAAACTTTTTCGAAGTGAAATTTCGACATGGCAATGACAAAAGATGTAGCTACAACGTAGAGTTCGAGTTTTTTCTGAATTTGGTACGGCAATGTAAATATTTGTTGTTATATTTTGCTTAGAAATGCGTATTTTTGGCGAGCTATTTCTCAAAAACTAAGGCACATAATCGAAAAATTCGAACTCCACGTTGTAGCTACATATTTCTTTGTACACTACCAAAAACATGAGCACGATAAATGAGTAAAAACATTCAAGAAATCTAAAACCGCAAACCCTTTCGCACGAGTCCGTCACGAGAGCGGAATGCGAATGCCCATCCCCACCAGGTGCGTCGTGTGGTATCCAGTGAACAGTGAGGCCAAGATACAAACCTGTCGGGAATGATTGAGCGGTGTACGATCTATTCCGATATGATAAGATTGTATGTCTAAATACACGTGACAAGTATAATGTTAAAAGCTCTTTCACATTAATTTACTGTCTGCCGAAGCAATGGGGAGGCGGAAGGAAAATTATTATAAAAGTTCCTCCAGAAGAAGAGTTGCTCTCATGTAATACTTATTTGTTATAATTAACTACTTAAAAGAATTTAATAATCCTCTTTTTGATATCCATTGTTCTGTCGGTAACATCACCCAAATTGTCACTTAATTGTAATATAATCATTTAAAGCAGAACCAATCTTGAAAACTAATTTTATTTCTGAAATCATGAAATATATGATATGTAACAAAATAAAAGCCATTCATGATGCGCCTTACAATAGAATTCGGTTTATGGAATATTAATTATTTGTTATCTACACTTTAGAATACTGTCAATCTATAGATTGATCTGGTAGAACATTTGATGTCTGTTGTAAGTCACCAAGTGGCTTAAGACTCTGTTTTCAGAAGAAATCCACATATGAAAATTAAGAGGTCACAGTTTTGTACTAGATCTTTTGTGAATTCTTTCACTTTATAGGACCTACGATGGCTTATTTCAAATTTTACTTTCAGCAATAGACATCTTGAAACCTTCCGTCAATGGAAAAGTGCTATAATCAAAAGAGTTTATCCTCGACCATTTAACATTTACCTTACTGTCACATCGAATTTCAATAAATGACATTGACAGATTATAAATCGCATACAATTTTTGTGCCGTCTTTGTCACTCAACAAATCAAAGACGACTTTCATCATTCCTTAATAACTTTTAGAATAATTGAAATATTTTTTGAGCCAAGGAATTGAAATATTTTCTTGGATTGACTGATACTTGCATATGGCGCTGTCTGTGGTACTTCCAGGTGATTTAAAATGTCATAACTTATTTGCTTCTCACTGTATCTACTATTTTGGATGATATATGAGTTTCTCTATTCTTTTTCCACAAAAAATGTATACCTTGCAGATGTTGTTACTGTTAATAATTTTCTAGAGATTAGCATTTTAGTAATGCAATGCCCGTCTATTATTTGATTAATATCCAACATTTGAAGTAGGCTTTGATTCAATAAAGGTTAAAAGCAAAACAGAATTAAAACGTAAAATTTATTTGAAACAAATACTGTACAATAATTAATAAAGAAAGAAGTCTCTTCTTAGTAAAAGGTGCTCGAAATGATTTACATTTAAATCAATGCAATTACGAAAACTTTATTAAATAATCACCGTATTTTAAGTAATCATTTTTGTTTCTCAGTGATTCTACGGAATTTGTAATTATCTGCCATAATTGTTCTGTTATTTATAGCATCTGCATATACAAGTAATTTCATATACCCCCATACCCCAAAAACCATTGGTTTAAATCCAGACTTCGTACAAACCTAGCTGTTTGGCTACCCTAACCTATCCAGCGACAGGAAAATAAGTATTGAAGTAATTTCTCACTTACTTTTAAGGGTAGATTATCTAAATAATCCAGAAGCTGATTTTAAAGAAAATTCAGGTATGAATCACAGTTTAAATTATTTGGTAATCCATATGGTCCCAAAACATAATTATCAATAATTCCGCAGCAAACATAAATTTGAATTCATGTTGAAAGTGCTTTTTGTTACCCAATTGTAGAGTTTTGATGTCTCAGTAATGCTTATTCCGGGAGTTGAATACAGTTTGACATGTAATTGTAGCTTTTTCAGTAAATAAAACATTGTTTATTAAAAACAATGGATTTTCTTTTTGACAAATGCGTTAAAAGTCTAGCCTAGACGGCAGATTGACTTGTAGGAGATTCTTGACAGGTGTAAAGTGGTATGGATGAAATCTTTCCTGGTGAAGAATTCTTAATACAGAAGATTTGCTTACTCTAGAGATTGTAGCTAATCGCCTGGAACTTATTTCGGAATTTTCTGCTACATGCACCAAGATTTCCTCGTTCTTTTTCAGGAACAATTGGTTGCGGGCGTCTCAAGTAGTCTCTCTTGGCGCGAAAGGAACCACTTTTCCCAATCTATCATAACGATTCTTAAATAATTTAAAATATGGCTGCCTTTTGTTTGGATAAATTTCACAATATTGATGATGAACTCTAAGTATATTAATTTTCTTAAGCATATAATATGCAGCCATATCTCTTAACACTTTTATGATTTTAACGTTAAATATGTAATAGAAACTCAAAAAAGAAAGAAAAACAGAGAAGCAGGAACACACAACACTAACAATCAATACTTGATCACGATGACAGCTGTTTTTTGTGTTGTATTGGTTATTAAATTAAAGCTTACTTTAAACATTGTATAATTATCAAATAATTAATGTCCAAGAAACTATCGGGGCAATTCCAAAAGTAAGGTGTCCTATATTTTTAGATATACAAAGAACTGTTTGTTTTCTGTAATAGTTACATTCATGTTTAAGGTTGGAGAATGCTTTATTTTTCTACATTATCACTTTCGGTGAATGCATTTTTGTAGACAGCTCGCCGTCGTGTCGTTCAGGAAGCGTTGGACCTGCATCTTTCACCTCGTCATCGAAGCATAAGTGCTACCCACACAAGTGTTGTTCACAACTTAGTGAAAAGGTAGTAGTTGCTCGGCGCTAAGTCCAGACTGTATGGTGGGTAGGTGATGACGTTCCAACCAAAGTCTTCCAGGAGATTGACAGTTTGATGGGTTAGGTGTGGGTGGGCATTGTCATGGAGAATGCTTACGCTATCGCTCAACATTCCTCTTCTCCAGTTATGAATTGCTCTATTGAGGTATTCCAGTGTTTGACAGTATCTGTCAACATTCATTGTTGTCTCAGTAGGCAGAAAGTTGACCCTCTTCCGCTTCCAATACACAGTTACCATGACTTTAACATCAGACTGTGTTTTTTTTTTAATTTTCAAAACTTGGACAAAGGGGGATGCCACCACTCACGTGACTGTTGTTTTGTCTCAGGTCTAACATGGAACCTGTTCCAATTCCAGTTACGTACCTATTCCAAATACCTGTTCTAGTTCCAAGCTGTTCCGGTCGTGTTCATGATGATACTCCGTCGCCTCGGAAACAGGTGCGCGGAACTGGCAGTTCCTACCTATTCCAGTGTAATAGGTCCTGTTCCGACGCAACACCTCTGCGGTAAACTATATCGAGTGTCGACAAGGCAACTTTTAGAACCGGGGCATTCTGTTCATAATTTTGTTATGGACCAGCATTTTAAATAGGTAATCAACAATACATGAAAAGTCATTTTCAATTAAAGTTTTCTATTTGTAGCAAATAGCAAACTTAAGATGAATTTAATGTAGCATCGTTTTATCAAAACAGGGAGGTTGTACAAAAAATATTGTATTATACTTTTTTCAAAAGTGGTTTCATTTTGTTTTGATTCACATTTCTGTACATTACTCATAAAATGAGCAACTATTATTATTATTACCTTTATACATATTAATAAAGTATGAACAGCTAAAAATTTAAATTGGAATATTTATCAAAAATAAACGTTGATATAGCAAAAGCTGCTCTTTGTACTCAAATAAGTAATCGTAACGTTACTGGAAATTAGAATAACTATATTGCTTTATGCGTGCATTTCTACTCTTCTGAAATTCCAAAGGTATATGTTCAATAACAACAAGTATATCTCATCGATGAGAATAGCTAAGCGAAACTGGCAGGTCGTACCTGTTCCAGTGTAAAAGGTCGAGTTCCAACGCAACAGTAATAGCTCCAGTTACGCACTTATTCCAATCGAAAACGCCCGATGGGAGACTGTGGACTCGTAATAGGTACATCAGCTTGTCCGGAACAGGTACGCGGAACTGCCAGCTCGTACCTATTCCACTGTAACAGGTCCAGTTCCAACGTAACACCTCTAATGGCCAGGCTTCGTCTGCATAGCTGTAAAGAAATTCACAGGATGAATTAACTCGTTGCTGTTTGTGAACCTCCAATCTTTATACATGATTTCTGCTCCTAACTTTGTCGTGAATTTCAGTACTACTAGCTTTAAACTCTCGACCCCACTTGCGAAAGTTTATGACATTCATTTTCGACTGTCCATATACTTCCGTCAATTGGTGATGCATTTCAACCAGCTTAATAGGAGACCTTACTTTTGGGATTGCCCTCATAGAAAGAGTGAGGAATAGAAAAGTTATGACATTTTAACCCAGCCGGAAGTACCATAGATGGTGTAAATGAAAATATTTGTATTCCTTGACTTAAAAGATATTTCAATTATTTTAAAAGTTATTAAGGAATATTTATACAAAATTTCAATTCTAACATTAACATTTTTGTTAATAGGTGGTAAAAATTTGGTTAAATCGGAATATGTAGTTTTATGTAAGGAATATGAGGTTTCATAGTCTACTATTACTTAGGAACCACCCATATATAAAAACATTAGTGAGTGCATTGAATTATGTACTCCTTGCTGTAGCTTATTTCTAGTTATTGTGTACACTATTGAAAAGATGTATCATAAAAATTTTTGTTTCTTCTAGGTTTTATTTAACGAAACACACAGGGCGTCAACTGACACTTCAGCCACAGTTGGGTAATGCCGATCTCAATGCAGTATTCTATGGTGCTAGAAAGGATGACAGCGACAAAGATAATGCATGTTCTTCCTCCACCAGCATAATTTCATCTCGATCGGGTCCCAGGAAACACATCATCCAAGTATCTACATACCAGATGGTTGTGTTGATGCTGTTCAACAACCATGACAAACTAACATACGAAGAGATACAAAATGGATCCGACATTCCCGAGAGGGACCTAATAAGGGCGCTGCAGTCGCTAGCAATGGGCAAGGCCACACAGAGGATACTGATCAAGAACCCTAAAACCAAGGAAATCGAACCGTCTCATGAGTTTTATGTGAATGATTCTTTCACCTCGAAGCTGCACAGAGTCAAGATTCAAACTGTTGCGGCTAAAGGCGAAAGTGAACCAGAGAGACGAGAAACCAGAAACAAGGTGGATGAAGATCGCAAGCACGAGATAGAAGCAGCGATAGTTCGTATAATGAAGGCACGGCGAAGGATGGCACACAACATATTAGTGGCAGAAGTGACCGAACAGTTGAAAAGCAGGTTTTTGCCATCGCCGGTTATAATCAAGAAGCGGATAGAGGGATTGATAGAGCGGGAGTACCTAGCACGCACACCCGAGGATAGAAAAGTTTACACCTACGTTGCTTGAACTCTTTTTACGAAGTTTTTTTTAAGTGGACTTATCGAACGTTAACTTTTAAGACTGCTTATTCTGGATTGTGCATTTTACAGAGTGGCAGCTTTAGTGGTCCAGTGTACGCTCCCCTTCTGACCCCTAAGTATAGTTACTTCAACTATATTCGATATGAAATTATTATTGAAAAAACTAATAAAAAATTAAATTGTTGTCGAAATTTTCGATAAACAGTTGTATGAACCTTTGAATTATCTGTTTTCAGGTTGGAATACCATTAAGAAGATATGGCGTAAGGTATTTATCGAAAAAGACATTTTTGTTTGCTTACTGAATGATCGAAGACGTAAAAAAGTTTATAGAAGTTGTATATTTAATAAATATCTGTACAGTGAATAGAAATTGCCATTATAGTATGAGTTTGAGTACAAAGCTGGTAAATAATATTCAGGGTAGTAATGAAATACAGGGTGATTTTAAAATTATTTTTTTTTCTTGTAACAGAAGATTAAAGGTTTTTTTCATTTACCACTTCTCCAAAATATCAAATCTAACAGATATAGTGTTAAAGTTTGTAATTGGAAACTAAAATTATTCACTAACAATGAAGCTGAACCTAGTGTGGTTTAAATATTACGCTGAAAATTATTACAACTTGCTTCATCACATCATTTAGCACAATTATCGATCATAGTGCCTAGTATCAAATTTCATTTGCCTGTAATTTTTGTTGCAGCCTATTCAATCCCTCCCTTATATCTACCAGTCTTTAAACCTCAAAATTTCATGTAACTTCACAAATAGAAATGATGGAAGATCGGTTTTGAAAGTTTGTACTTCTAATAGCAAGTGGATTTTCAGTATAAGAAACATGCATATTTTGGCAGCATTTTGGGTGAATATTGCCTTTTGTACAGTTAAAATGGTTCTAGTGCAATTTCCATCATTGTCATGTTTTTGTTATCGCCATTCACACATTTAATTGAACTCTGCTTGGATGATTGATAGGTTGTAGTGCCTATACATATTGGATGGGAAAGGTATTCAACTGATTTTTGTCAAATGTCCATACTTTTTTCGGCTTACAATTTGCCGAGTACTTCTTATTGGGTCTTTTTTGATAAGAATTCTTATTTTTCTTATCATTTTCCACCTTATCATTATCATAAGTCACCAGTTTCTCTGGCTCTAAGTACTAGATTGAGAATACTCTGGGCTGAAGGATAGACTCGCAACAGAAAACAATCCCTGTATAAGTGCGATGTGGCACCAGTATTTTGACGACACTTTAATAATCAGCATATCAACTAGTTCCTTATTTTCATAAACATGCCCCATTTTTGGCAATAATTTAATAAAATTAGAAAGTTTTTTGTGACATGTGATTTTATTTATTACATATTACTTTTTAATTTCAAATTTTAACACCCTTTATTTCTGCTAGTTTTGATATTCGGCAGAAGTGTAAATAAAACAAAAGCTTATTTCTTTGAGCTCTATCTACTGTTAAAGAGAAGAGGTAACTTAAAAAACACCCTGTATGTTGTAACTTGCATGATCAGTAAGTTATAAAACATTTTTATTTTTACTTTCAAAGTCTACATAAATATGAGTTCAAGAATCAAATTTTTTCAGGTTGTTACAATTTTTTCGAAGGTGGTTTTTGTGTTGTCTGAAACAACTTCATTTATGTGTGTCCATTTTTCTTGAACTAAATGAAACTGTATTTTTTGACATTATGGTTTGTTGAATTTTTTTTTGTCATAATTTCTGGCTGGACCCATGTAGAGGATATTGTCAACATAGAAAAACAAGATTTATTGATTACTGCTGAAAATATGAAGGTTCCTATTAAAAAAAAATATGAATGTCAAATGCTAAGAACAATAGAGGAGCTCACATGCAAAACCAGATATATCAACTTTTGAAGAAATAGAAAATTATTAAAAAAATATTTTTTTTTATAAACCACACATCAAGTCAAAGTAAATTAATTAGCAAAATAAAAATTTAAAGAGTAGTTCAACATGTACTACTGTGCCTTTTGTTCATCTTGTAACAGTAACATAATTAGCTATGTTTTTTTGACAAGAAATTGCCAAGCATCTTAATCCTGACGTCTGACTAAGACGGTTTAGATTTTGCCTACGAGAGATGACTCATTTGATTTTCCATCAAGAACGGTTTGTCCTTTGCCTATAAGAGTTGTACGTAATCCTTATAAATCATCAGTACTTTTATGAATTCCCCTGCAACAGCATTGCTTTGAAAAATGTAATGTTCTTTGGTGATTACATTGAGCGGTAACTTGACTTAATTTTTTTTGTCTTTACAATTTTTTAATATTTTTCTATTTTGATCACAATTTTTTTGTTTGTTTTAAAATGAATGATGTGGTCGTTTTCTTTGCATGGCTTATGAACTAATCCCGGAGAGGAATGGTATAAGGTAAACAGCTTAAACAAAAAATGTACACTTTTTTCACTTTGGGACAACAGTAGAGCACTGCACAATCCAAGATGTAGCCTCAGGCTAGAAGCACCCAGGTTATTTAGTGTTTAGATTTGATCTGGAAGAATCAAAGTACCTGTCATTATAATTTAATATTCATAAATTTTATGTTACCTACATCTATGACTTTTTTGTTAGGCATGCTAAGAACTAATTTCGTGTTTGAAGGATGAGATCTTTCATTTTATCAAATTGTGCTTATCTAAATCTGAGACTATGGTAATGAGCATTCTAAGAAAATATGATCTATGCTCTCAATTCGGCCACATTCACTTTATGGGTCTTCATATATTATTTTATGAAGGTGAGCCTTGAGAAATGTAAGCTGAATTCCTCCATACTATTTACCCTTCAACATAAATGTCTGTTTCCATATTCGTTGTGTTTTTTGATTAGTTATTTTCTTAGGACAGGAATTATGTTCCACTTAAAAAAATTTTCTGTGGCTTGTTAAGTAATCTTCCTATATTTGCCAACTCAGCTGCAGCGTTGGAATTGATCCACAAGGCAATTAGCATTAACAAATGGTGGTTACAAAATATCACAACAAAACTGAAAGAGATCTCAGTTCAAGTAATTTCACAGCTCTGATACTGATGATTTTGTGTATATCTCGCTATCCAGATTAGGGTAACGCTCCTGAAGTACTCTATGGCGATGGCAACATGCATGCCCATATTTTGTTTTCCTTGCTAAAGGTGATGGGATCTTCATCTACTGTTGTCAATATAAGCATATATGGCTTCTAGGCATAGTATGCTAATTCCCTGGACGGCTATTCTGGGCTTCCCAGAAATGACAGTACCTAGGAGAGAAATAATATTTAACTTTCTCGTAAAACTTTCCTGCGGTAAAATTTGGTCTTCTTCAGTTTGAATGATCATTAAGTCACAAACAAAATTAGTAGACAACGTTGCCAATGTTAATCAGATGCTTCTTGTCTACTATCTACTATATCATTGCAAGGTGCGGGGCAGTACGAATCTGACTGACAGAACTGAATTGCATTGATTTGCTTATATTGATATTTTTAAGGAACACTGCAAATTTCGTTATCATACCTTTAAGGTAAGTGCATAAAGGAATATCTCCTGAGTTTATAAATGTTGTATTCATCTACTTCTACAAGTAATTTCAAACTATTTGAAAAGCTTTGTGGAAACCACCCACTCGTTAAAAATTTGTGCATTCCACAATAAATAGCCTTATTGAGCAATGGGTCATGGGTGTAAACAAATTTGTGCCAATAATTTGTTGAAATCTCACTAGGCCATTGAAAAGCTCTAAAGTTTTTTACTTACATTATTTTGTTTATTGTAATCATAATAATAATTTGTTTTTTTGAACGTTTTTGATTATGAATATAATTATGCTTTCATTTGATTGTCTTTAAATCTTTTCAAAAAGACGCAAATCATACTAGTTTAAAAAGTACAAAACCATGGACGGAACTTTTACTAAAATGTTAGTAATTCGTTTGTTTATAACAATTCCTAGAAACAAAAAGTTGTAAATAAGAAGGTTCATCAGGATATTTTAAAGAAAGGTTTGATAGGTACAGCTTGTTGTTTTTGGCCATTAAACGTCGCGAAGTACTTAAAAAAAATAAAATCTATCATAGCTTTTGCTAGGTCAAATGTATTTATCGATTAGACCTCTAGGCATCTAGGCCCAACGTTAGAAAAAAATGAATTACCCGACCTGCGAGGTAACGAGTTTATAAGTAGGTACTTATTTTGATTCTGACTGAACTACTTTTTTGTCTAGGGCTTAGTCAATTTTATTACTATTAACTTAAACCAGCTTAATATTTTTACTTATACAGGGTTTCTATAAATGCATCCAGGGCGCTTATGGAAATTATCAATTTAATCAATTTGCCGCCTCTCAAGAAAGTGACGTATACTTGTCCTCTATCGATTGTTGAATTATTTAATATGGGGAAACGTCTGGGAGTGTGTATTTTCAACATATTTTGTGGGATAATAATAATAATATATATAAATAATAATAATAATAATAAGGCGGCACACATAAATCAACAGTGTCAACACCGCCCGCACTGCATGAATCATTTATAGAAGCACTGTATAAAGCGAGAAAAGAACAGAATGACAAAAACACCCATATCTTGGATAGGTCTGGATACCTGGTAGAAATGTTAATTGTTGTCGGCGTCGTGTAGCGCAAGCGTGTTGCACAAATATACGGTAGCATTAACGTTACGTGAATACTTCGACAGTTATTGAACGAGCCACAAATTTGGTTGCAACTCGACGTAAATGGTGGTTTGTGATCGGTAACGTTCGTGTTTGCACGAACAGCTCCCGATCCAGAAAGCTGCGAGCTTTTTATATTGGTGTCATCAGCACAGCAAACGCCGAAAAAGATGCGATATATCGTATCCCCACCATACAGGTGTTAGTGCAGTTTGGACGGCAGTGGTGCGTGTTTATTGTTGTTGCGCTAAACGTGGGAATAAAACTACGTTTCAGTTTTGTAAAGTTAAATAATTGATTTAAAAGAAAAAAGTTTTAAAATGTGTAGGTAGTTTTAAAGTGCTATTTTGAGACATGATTGGATCTTTACTTTGTTGGATTACCTAATTATATGAAGAAGGTAATATTCTTAACCTCGTAATTATATGAGTTATTTAAAACAATACATTGTTTTTTTTACTGTGAAATATTGTGACAAGCACCAGAAATATAGGTAAACGGTTTATCACTGCATTCTGGTATATATATTATACTAGCATCGTTGTCTGCTTTATTTTGGAGGTTAACAGGTTGGAGTGTATTTTTATGTGATGACAACATGAAAATGTTTTCAAAATTGTTTTTTTTTGTATACCTATTGGGCTGTGATAAACACTTTTAAATTGAGTAATCATCTAGGTACCTATATACCTACCTAAACGCATTGATTCAAATGAAAAATTAAAACTAGCTGTTAATCATTTTTTTAAATTAAATTTACCTTAATACTTCGCATTAACTATTCAAAGTGCATTCAATATTATATTAGGATAAGTGCGATGTAAGTTTCAAATAAATTTAGGTCAAGATTCAATCTAGGTAGGTTACATGTGGCTATTCATCATAAGCCCAAATTTGAATAGCTAAATAATTTAGTATGAATATAAATTGTATACCTATTCAATGTAAATGTAATAGTATACCTATACTTTATCTCTAAAATGTAGGTATAATCATACACGTAAGCTTCCTATAATTGCAAAAGCTCAATTATTATTGTAAATACCAACCTACTTTTTCTGTAATTTGTTGGCCTTCATAAATAGGATAAATACAATAGCGGTTCGCGAATTAAGTGCACATTAATACTAAATATCCCCTGAATGGCCTTGATCAGAATCTTATAAGAATTATCGTCACCTCCACATTGTATCAAGTGTACCTACCCCGGGAAATACCTATCTAATTTTAATTAATTTATGGAGCACTTAACTGCCTTGTTTGATATTGCTCATTTTAAGCCTTATTTTTTAAACCATATGTTAATGTAAAACATTTCGTTTTCTTTTGGGCAATCAAATAGGTACTTAATGTTACGTATACTAAACTGTATGTACAAAATGGATAAGTTTTTATTTCTTTTTTACTAATGCATGATCCAATAATGTTCAATTACTGGTGCTAAGCAAAACAAAACAAAAAAGCAAACACCTAGGCGTAGCTAACACAATATTTTAGGGGGGGGGCTAAGTTAATAATTAATTAAATATTGAAGTTGACCTTCTCAGTGGAGGCAGCTTTGGCGATGGCAGTTTTACCGAACTTCATAAAAATTTAAAGTCAATACATCTAAATAAATTATTATATTTAAACCTTGAGAAATATTTTTAGGGGGACTATCGAGACGTTTTGAGGGGACTTAGCCCACCTAGACCCCCCTAGTTCCGCCTATGAGCAAACAAAATATTGGTCTTAGAAATGTATCACATAGATAGGTAGAAAACACGCAACGTGTTGAAACATTTATAAACATTTATTGTGACAATTTGAATCTATAATTTTTGTTATTGTTTTTCTTAAATACCAAAGTATACAACCAATAAGAGTGGCATATCGCTTTGGGGTTGGGAATAATGTTTGGTAATTTTGGGTCTTTAACAAATTTGAATTAGTCGCCATGAGTTGAGATTGGTAGGCACTGTTTCACGGCCTGTCTGGCCTAGTTTGATTACTTTTTTGTTTGTTTGATATAACAATACGCTAATGATTTGGACAACCGTTCAGTTCTTAACTCCAGTTAGTAACAGTTGGCATTTCCTTCAATTATTTTTAACAATGCTTTCATTTTACGTCCCTACCTATTCAATTGCAATTAGTTACTGTTGTTTATTTAACAAAGCTATTATGAGATCTTTCTTATTCATTGTTTATCAACTTTCTAAATCAGAATTTGGTTTGAGGTCAGGAAAAGAAATGTGCATGCTATGAAAATTTGCAAATATTAAAAGATCCTATAACGGCCAGAGTTTCTATGTATAATTTTTAACGTTTTCCTTTTTTCGTGGAAACGAATTGCATTTCTTGATATGGCAAAATAGTTATTCGAGATACAGCAGGCGTTTGGTTTTTTTAAATGGAAACCGTAGTTAGCCACGACTCTATTAAAAATTATGACGACGAATACATCTGTCAAATTGAAAATTGGGGATATACAGAGCTTCTATAAACGATTCGTACAGCACGGGCGGCGTTGATTTCTGAATTCTCTGTGCCGCCTTTTTATAACTGCTGCCAAGCTGCAATATGTACGACGATAGTAGTAGAAGGTTGCAGATCAATGTCACATCACAGTTCTGAACTGTGAGCTTTCTGCAACCCACAAAACACTACAGATACAGAATATGTTGAAAATACACACTCCCACGCGTTTTCTGATATTAAAATATATCAAATAATTCATAAATCGACAGATGATAAATATACGTCACTCTCCTGAGAGGCGGCAAATTGATTTAATCGATAATTTCCATAAACGCCCTCGATGCACGAATCATTTATAGAAACGCTGTATATAAGTATGAACGCCATATAAGTAATAAAATGAAATAATATATATTGAAATAAAAAAGTTATAAGAAATAAAATTTTTCGAAATATAAAAACTGACCGCAACAGGATGCTTGGAAATTTGAAGACCTTCAATTTTAAGCTATAACTTAAAAAATGTCCAAAATCTGTTTTGCTGTCTTAATTTAAGTAGGTATCTCGAAAAAGTAGAATAGGTTCGAGAAAATCTCATGTCTTTATCTTTACTTATTAATAAAATAGATACCTTCAAAAAACGTCGATAATGGGACATCATCCTGTACATATGTCGGTGTGTAATATATGAAATGGAATAATAATAATAATAATAATAATAATAATAATGTGTGTTGTAGTTGTAATATTTTTGATCTTGTTATTATATTAGACAAAACAAAAGTATTATAAGTTAAGAAAAATTATATGTATAATTTTACACCCTTTGTCAGAGAAGTAATTAACATAATAAAATAAATCCAGTTTCAGAATTATTTTGGCCGATTGATTTAGCTATTTTTGGTCTGTCTGAAGAGGAGTCATGAGCCAACTACTTAACTGGGTTAGTTATACTAGGTACTTTAGCTATTAATAGCAAAATTAATATTAAAAGGTCATTGGCACATAAACCCGTTCAAAATTGAATTACATGCATTGTCGTAGTAAACAAGTAAATATTAATATAAACCATGAGATAATTAATTAAATTACGCTATGGTTAAAGTAACACCTCGATTTTTGATAGTATAAATCCTGCTATTTTGCGTCACAGGCTCATTCTTTATATTAATGTTAAACACATTCGTCAGCCATGGTCCATAGCAAATTGAATGACTTCATTCATATACAAATTTCGGGTGTTTTCATATTGCTTATACTAATGGGAGGGGATCAATAAGAAGTTTCAATAACATTAATATTGTCATATTTTAGCTGTTTAGCAGGTTGTGTTTTGATTCATCACAAATAGCACATTGTCGATAATTATGCCTAATTTTATTCAGCAATCATCTAACGACAAGATAAATTTGGTATACTACTATGATTTACAATTACACAACAAACACAATTAAAATGTTTTCGAAAATCTTAGGTGAAATAAAAAGTTCGTTTTTTCATTTTTGAAAACGCATAAGTACAGGATGTTTCTTGAAGGCAGCTCATTAAAAGGTTAGAAGGCTACGTTTATAAGGGTGTGGTAAAATTTAGTATCAATTTTTCTTATTTTAAATTTTAAGATTTAAACCCAACCAATTATAATAAGTATTATTTTAGACAATCCTTCCTATATATTAAGTTACCTCTGACAGTTCAACGATACGGTGTTTGTAGGTTCCTGGTTTGTTTATTCAGTATAGTAATACAATTCCAGCTTAAGGTAAACCATTTTATTGTTAGAAACCATAAGTTTCGGCCTGTATGTAGGCCTTCTTAAGTGCAAGCAAAAGGATCTTCATCTAACAAACCTGGTTGGAGCCAAAATGAAGATCTTTTTGCTCGATTTTTTGCTTGCACTGAAGAAGGCCTACATATAGGCCGAAATCGCCGAAACGTATGGTTTTTTTAACAATAAAATGATGGTTTGCTTCGAGTTGGAATTGTATTACTTTTCTGATAGTTTAAGAAATATTTAAATTTTATTGAAAAATATGTCCACTACAGTGAACTAGAAACCAATCAAACTTGCGGTTCCGTTCTAGTATACCAATCATGATCCTATTTTGTACCACGCAGGAGCAAGCGATTCTGAAATATCAGGCTTTAAAATTTGAATACGTATTCAGTTTTTTTAGTAACGCCATTTTTTGACAGCATTCTAAAGAAATAATTTTAAGGAAGTTTACTTTCCTACAAGTACCGAACTTCATTCCTGATAGTTATTTACCAAACTGAGAAATTTCCATATCAGTTAATGTATAAAGGCAGTCGTAATCTTAGTGCTCTGTAAAAATAAAAACTGTTTCAGTTTAAAAAGCAAAAAATGCTCAAACAGTTATATTTGACCTGTTTATAATATGTGTCAAAAATTTATCCAGCGAACTATCCGTGAGTTTAGTTTAAAACATCCTAATTTAACAAGGATGATATATGAAAAGTTTTAAAAATTAAAATATAACATTTTTTAAAATCAGAGCCAAATATTGAATTTTTCGTTCTGACTGGGATTCGAACCCGGGCCTCTAGGTTAAGTCCTGGCGCGCTATCGCTGCGCCATTAGAGGTCCAGTTGCTAATCACGGTCAGAGTTTTTTTTATTAACGATGAATTTTATACGTAGCTCATTCCTATCGCCACGCCATCTATAATGTAGTAACACTAATTCGCGTTCGTATAATTTTGTTAGAGTCGTAGATCAAAATCTTTGGAACCATCTTTTCTACTGCGGGTGTCAGTCATATTTGCGGCAATGGTACCGATTAGTACTATCTTAAACACAAATTTTATATTTTTATTAAATAGACCTGCGCATGGGTGGATGGCACTTTCGCAAGCGCAGTATTAAAAAAGTGTTTAAGGGTGGTATTCTACGAAACAAAGTATAATCCGATTTTAAGTTTGCGTGCCTTCCGTGCTAATTCCATTGTACACGCTTTAGCAGGTGGTTGCCGGGGTCTAATTAAATGAGTGGGCAATACGTTCAGATAAACACCCACGATGCATATTTTAATTAATCAAATTGCTCTAATCAGATATCTAATCGTATAGGATAAGTCTTTGGCCTTGTATTATAACCTCTCATATTCGTAACTAAACATTTTCATTGTTCCTAAATTTGCTTTTTTCGTGGGAAAAATTCTGTTTGTGCAACGCAGATACTAGATATAAGTGTAATTTATGAAAATTATGAAAAATAAAAACGAATCAGTAAAATGCACAAAATTTACTCTAAACTTGGCGTTTTAGACTTCTGAGCATTTTATTTCAGCGAGGTCTATATTTTATTTAATTTAACACTATATCTCTATCTATCTAATGTGTCCCGAAGTGGACATTATCGTACTGTAACCACTGGAAAACCAAATCTGCTTAAATAGTCCAGTTCACAATTTTAAAAATAAACCATATTTAAAATTTACTAGTGGAGGCATTTTCATCAACGTATAATATGAAGATGTTGTCTGGTCAGAGCGTACGTATTTACCAATTTATTTTAAAAATACAATACTTTGAACTGTGTGATTATTATGTTTATACTGTAAGGATACTTTCACTGTCAAAAGTAATAAATTTAGCATCTTCAATCTCTATAACGAGACATTACTATTGTAGCTCGTACAAGATTAAATGCTAAGATTAAAATGAAGATACTTCATTGGCCGTATGGCCGTGCATTGGCTATTTTAATATCACTCTATGTTACCAACGTTACAATCTACAAAAGTTTTTCTATCAATAAGCGTCATATTTGTACAACTGGCAGGAAAGTGCGATGTTGCCACTTCGTTAGGCGTGAGTTTTTTTGCTAATGAAAATCAAGCAATTTTAGCAGTGTAACAAAACTTTTTTACGTAATTGAACTTTACATCTTGGTTAGGTGCATAACACCACATAATGTGCTTTTGTTTTTTTACGTGATGCCAGTGATGCGAAACATGAAAACTTTTTACGCCTTATTGCACTTCTTGGCCATTTTATGTACATTTGGGACCGTATTTTCTAGCCGTTCTAAAATTATATGAATAAAATTTGGAGCCGTCGCAAATAATATTAGACAGAATGTTAAGAGTATGTATTTATAACTTGAGCAAAGATAACATTTCCTAGGAAGCCTGATGGATGTTGTTTAGGTTTAATACAAACACATTGAGTAGCTTGGTTGCACTTGATGAAATATGCATTTCAGCAACTTCTATTTTGAAGATTTTAATTTCTAAGAAGTATTTTGCCGTTTCCTCCTAATATCTTGCTTAAGTATTACTAATCGTTAGCCTCAGTTCCTGTAACGGATGTATGAGATAAAATAACATATTTCACCGTATTTTAAACGTTCGTTATTTTACAGGTGTAACATCAGTGATGGCAAACTTTATCTTCTGCTTCTGTGTCTTCAGGATAGCGCTACCATTTATTCTTGCAGTCTGTAAGTACCACATACTATTTGTTATACACATGTCACTGATACTTGTCACTGTTAATGAAATATAACGTTCCGATCTTTGTGGTTAGTTGAGTATAATCATTTTTTGTTTGTTGAAATGCCTGAGTTTAGACGGTAATTGTAAATCTATTAACGGGCTTCTGTCTCATCGGTCTTATAAAGAATGATTTTAAATTCCAAATTAAATGTTAGTTAAGTTCTATTTGCACTGCTCTTTGTGACTGCTACGTGTCATCGCATCTGGTTCTAGTTACATGTTATTGTTACTTGTCACTGCTATCAGTCACTGTTGTTAGTCACTGGTACTTGCAGCACTACTGGTTACTGCTACTTGTCACTGTTAGTTGTCACTGCTACTTGTCATTGTTACTTGTCACTTACAGGTCACTGCTACTTGTCACACCTTCTTCTCACTGTTATTGTTACTTTTACTACCTTAAGTGATTCTCGGCAGACCGTTCTGTCTCCGTCGCTGATGCTGAAATAGTAATGCCTTTTAGACCATCTACATAACTCGCATTGCAGCTAAATCTTCGGGCTTTACTTTACTTTACTTTATTTCTCCTTAGGAACTTAAACAGTTGTAGAACACGTCAAAGGGCAAACAAAGAATACAATTAAAATTACTGATACAATCAACACAATTAATACATTATATCTCCAATATCAGAAAAGTCAAAAGAGAAAAATATTCTTCCATTGTGTAAAAAGGATTTTGTAACAAAATCTTCCTTAAGACTCTTAAAAATCTTAATGTTGTTTAAAACCTGTATTTGCGCAGGCAGTTTATTAAAGATTTGAATAAACATTACATACATACATTACCTCGGCTTAAACCTCGGCTGAAATTAATAAAGCTCACCTTCCAATAATGCGACCTTTTTTAAACAATATCGACGGGTTTCATGAATTCTAGATATATTTGAAGGCTTAATTTTTGTGATAAAATTTAATGCATGCAGTGAGATGAAGTAGTAACATGTTATCGCTTCTTTTTCTTTCTAACATGAATAAAACGCGCATATTTGTTAGTGGGCTATACCACATCTACAAGGGGCTGCATTACTTTTAGCATAAAAATTTAAAAATTTAGAATTTGTGAGGAATTTTTAACATTTAGTATATTATTGTGCCATTTACATCCTGAGTAGCAACTGGTGATTATTTAAGTATATGGCTCGATATTCAGTATTTTCTAGACATATCCCAATAAGAAAAAACTCCGCTTTCTTCTTTTTCTTTAGTATAAATTGACTATCATTGTGCCTTTTACATCTTCAGTAGCAACTGGTATTTATTTAAGTATTCGGTATTCTGTAAGCATATCCCAAAAGGAAAAAACTCAGCTTTCTTAATACAACGGTTCATTTAAAGGTAATATATAATAATACCTCTTTTAATGTATTTTAGTGCTGTATCGAAATATGTATCGGTTTTCTCTATTCCCTATTTCCTATGACCATGACCCATTAAAATATACTGGCATCACTATAATGCGAAATGTGGTTTCTATTAAAATAGGCGAAACATTTTTTTTTTAATTTTTAACACCCTATATACTTATAGAAAACGAATTTGCTGGAATTTCTTTACTTACATAATTTCTTGTTTCGTGTACTAATGTTAGATCAAGTCACTTTTAAAGCACCGTAGTGTGTCAGAAAATACAACTCATTTTAAATATGATATACATATTTAGTAAGTGAGCCTTTATCATACCTGTATCACGTACACAGCGTGGTTTATATTCAAACTTATGTCGCTTCAATTTTAACAGTTTGACCATTGAGTTTATTACTTTGCTGGAATATTATAATTAAAGCTTTGAGTATTACTAGCGTCCTGAATCACTAAACTAGGTAGTGAGGCAGTGAACTGTAATAACATAACTTTGCTTGTTTCACTTACAGTAGATTTTATTTAGTTTAGGTTTTTTAGTAGAAGTAAATCTTTTGAATTATTTGTTAAAATGCTCGTGAGAGTTGATCCTGTTAAAATTTGTTTTTTTTGCATCCGGAATAGGTCTAATTATTCTATAATTTACTGCTTCTTATTTGATAAACGCTTGAAAGGAAGATTTTGAACGTCTTAAGTATGATACCGGTATTAAAAGGTGCACTTACAGTAGCTAAATATTTAAATAAGATAACTGAATGTTCTCGAGCAGTTCCTTTTAATATAGTAAACTTTGTTATCACATTATCTTATTTGTATGCCACTCCAAGCCCAATTTAGTACATATTTGCATTTTGTTGAAATAGCTACGTTTAATTCGCTATTGGGGATTCGCTATTCTGGATTATAATGTATAAGGCCGACATGAAGAATAATACATACAAAAAATATAATTAATACATATTTGTTGTTGTTTTCTTCAATATTACCGAATATATTTTGATAGCGTTATTTTAGTACTACCTTTGAAAATGCTTTTAATAGTGGGTAAACCTTTGTTTGACAAAACAATTAGTATTGTAGAGTGTGATCCTAAAGACTAAAGTAGATAATATAAAAAAACTAGTGCCATTATAAGTATAAAATTCGTCAGCTGAAACTGCTTCCTTATCATTTATTCATTGTGAGATCACGACTGATATATCATTTCGGACAATTTAATAGTAAATATATAATCACGGCATAACTGTTAAGCATCGATTTTTTATAATTTTCTGGATGTTTATATTAGTAATGGTTTATATTTACCTTGTAATATATTTTTTAGATATGGCCTGCCAACTGAAAAATGAGTGTTTTTCAGAAAAGTAAGATGGAGTTGAATTTCACCCTGCACTTTAAAAGTTTGTAGATCATATTGTGCCATTGTACATATATAAAATTTTTTAGTGATTGTTACTTACTTATTGTGTTGGAATTGTCGTAATTCATTTCTGTGATTTCATTTTACTTCGTATGATGTTCTTTTTTTCATGAGAATAATACAAGTAAAATACAGTTGGATAATTGTAAGAAAGTTTAGCGAGTGAACTGGCGTTAAATAAAAGGTTTTTACTACTCCGTTCTATTTTTGTAAGTGATTCAATAGCATGTATCTGCAACGACCTGTACGACCGTAGTGTTGAACATTGAAGCCATGTTATCATTTTAGTTATGATAACTGAATCGTGTCATGCAATATGTAAATTCGTTTCGTATAGTGCCATAATTAGGTTTGGCTGATAAAAGGATTAATCCGAACTTAACTGATTTTTCTTTAATCCAGTATAAGTGAATTCGTCGGGACTCATATTTTTCTGAAAAGTACCAATTTTGTAGCGGACTTAATAATGTTCCCGTTACTTATTTAGCTGTAAAGAAACAAAATCTGTTCACAGTGAATGAATGTGTTTTCTAATTAATTAATAATAATTAAGTAAGCCTTTTAGCGTAAAAGCAAATAGAAAAAGAAACAAATTTTAAAACACTGACCACTTATTTAGCTGGCGTCAGAGTTATTTTCTTGTGAGTGCTCTGATCTCGACCGCAGTTGAAACTCATTTTTCCAACTACAATGGCAGCATATCTACATATAGTGTAGTATATTAAAATAAAAATAAAAACAAAATACATCAGCCCCAATTTTCCAGGAATGAATGATCAAATATCCTGAAGGAAAGTGCATAATTTGGAAGCGCCGTTTAAAGAAATATGAATTTGTTAGAGATTATAAGAACAAGATTTAAGCTTGCCGAGGTTTGTTTCTCAATAAATAATTTAAGGAAAAAGTGTGTAAAAAATTTGCTAGAAATACCTAATCTAATGCATCCATTTATATTGAATAGTTTGGTTGTTTCATCTACAGTTTCGGATATGCAAGAAATGTTTGTTGTGACGCAGTTTTGATTTTTCATATTTTCTTGAAATTTCAACTATTATTCTTTCCCATTATTTTAACCAATTTTTTACTGGATGCCAGTGAACTGAACCCACAAGACTAGTTGAGTTACGGAAAAGTTCTGAACCGTTCACTGCGAGTAAAGGTAGCAGAAATAATCCCCCACATCTTAGCTGGCCCACAGTCTACCACTGGTTTTAATTATAAGAGTCCCGCGGGTATTATAGCTGCAAGCAACAATCTATGACTCTATACGAACAGCCGATTACCGCTCACAATGGTTTACAAGTATTACCTGAAGCTGTCGTAAATAACAGACGGGTTCGACACGTTCCACTGTTTTGCAGCGGAGTGGACCGTATCCAAAAATTGTGTTTAGGCTTTTTTGAATTTTTTTCCGTACATATAAATCAATGAACATTATTTGGTATTATTATTTGAACTACAAATATTTCTCATCTAAAAGCGTTTAATGTATGACTAAATCGTATTCTTTCCTAATTTAATGAGTAGTATCTATTTTTATAACCATGAATGGTAAACATTCCAATTTCAATGCGGCAGCCCATACTTTCTAATTTTTGATCGCGGTGTGCAATCATCCTCTGCCCTGTTTCTTCACAGGTTAAAATTTTCTTTTAATCCGGAGGGTCATAAACGTAGATTCTACGTGTATATATTTTTGGAAATAAGGAGAAATCGGAACTATTCTACTCCTACTATAAACGGTATTGAAAGCATATATGTTTACTTATATTTTAAAGTTTTACAGCATATAAGCGTACCAACTGCAATATTTTTTACTTATTCTTACCTACATATATGCTTACATTTAGCCACTTATTAAGAGGCGTTTGTGTCAAATACATTTCGTAGGGCAACTGGTCAAAGAGATTTTTTTGAGTACGGCCCATTTAGGAAGTTTGAAGCGTGCCATTAATCCCAATAGTTTAGGACGGCCGACCATAAGGTTGTAAAAACCCTCATTTACAATACAATAGCTTACGACGGCCGACCATCAAGCTGTAAAACCCTCTGCATAAGTCAGTCTCATAGATCGTTTCTTGATACTTTACAAACAAATAATCTTTTATTCGAACTGGAAGCTCCGTTTTAATAATACATTGTTCTTATGGATGTTATTTTTTCCTATTTTAAGTGATTAATGACTAGGTTCAACAACTGGTAAATATACCTTATTTTGATAATAGTTTTAGTTGCATAGCCATTTGTTAGTGAAATTATATCGGTTTTCTTATACCTTTTGTCCATATGCATGCATGTCCCAGCATTTTTGGATTCTGCGTTGAATTCTAAGGTAACTTTGTATGGGGATTACTATAGCTAAATATTACCTTTTTTTTAAATTTTAATTTGAGGCCTGTTGAGGTTCACAGAAATAGAGATAACTGTGGTATGCATTTGGCAAGTGCAATTTTTCTTCACTAAACATGTTTAAAATAAAGAAGTAATTGTCATTTAAAGATGAAGTTACCTTAAAATTCAATACAGAATCTAAAAGTGCAATAATATACAGGGCGCTTTTTAATTTTGTTTCGTGTCTTTAATACTTTCGGAAATATCGAAGAAATGCGCACTAAAGCGAACACCCTGTATAAGATATGATATTTCTGCTGCAATACATACAAATTATAGATGGGACACAGTAAAAGTAAAATATTTTTTTGTTAGAAAATTTGTATATATTTAGACAATAAAAATGGTAATTTCGAGATAAATTTTTTTATAAACTGCCAGTTATTCCATCTAAAGGTATTCTCGATTCCCGTATGAGGAAAATTAAATTATTAAAATACTTTATGAACAAAATTCTTAAAAGTAAAAAGACCCTATTTGCTCAGTACATAAAACATTTGCTAGCGTTTAACAAGTTATTATGGTAAAAATAGCATAATCATGATTTTTGTAATTTCGAGATATTATAACGCCCTCTCGCTGTTACTTTGCTACTCGCAAATAATTAGCAGCAATTTTTCTTGACCACTTCAGTTAAATATTATTTCTGCGAAGCTTTAGGGCTATCTAGGAATATCCCTTAATTGTTAACCCTTCACGTACTATATATTTTTGTAATATTGCACGACCTGTGCAATGACACGTAAATAAATTGCGTGCAGCTACGTTATAGAGTAGGTTTTATATGAAATATTTCATTATTAAAACCGCCAATTCAAAGAGCTAATGTCGTAAGACGTAAGTTAATTCTAGGGAAGCCGGTTTAAATTAGGTACCTAGTTACTGTCTAATAAATTAGATTTTAAACTGATTGATCTCCGTAACCCTATTAATTGCTTTGGGGTCAGCTGTATTAAGCTGCAGCACCCATTAATTACAGTTGTCATGAATTTTATTGGAGATTTTTGTGTTGTAAGTGAATTCAATTATTATTAATTTATGAAATTCTAATTACGGCATTATAGCAATAAACCAATGTCTGCTTTTATAGTGCTTTAGACAATATGCATGTAATATAATTATTTAACTACCGAATATATCTGAATATATTTTGTGTTATATACAGGGTGATTCAGGAGGAAGTGACAATATTTTGGGAAATGGTAGCATTCACAATTCTGAACAAAAAAACTGATATCGACTTATGCCCTAAAGCGCTCCGTTTCAGAGATACAACCCTTAGAAGTTGTAATTAAACAAACACTTTTCCTGAAATTATCTTAGCTATAGAAGGGCCTGATTTCAGACACATTTTTATTTTCTTACATTCACTGAGGGGTATAAAACTTAACTTACAGTCACTTCAGTGTGCTTGCTTACGCTGAATATGCCAATATAGTATTTGTGTATAGTTTTTGCCAACGGAGTGCATCAGCTGTTTCTAAAGAATATCGGCATATTCAGCGTGTGTAAACAGACTAGGCATAATTGACTGTAAACCCAAATCTGAGAAAATTTTACTTAATTGTGACAGTAATGTCGTTTGTTTCATTTGTCATAGCCTTGCTGATGTGATTCGAATATCCCACTTCTGTTTAAGGATGTTCGAATAAAATGTCGTTTATCTCGAAAACGGTTAATGTTATCGACATACAAAAATAGTAACTTTTTTGTGCAAGAAGAATGATAGATTTCAAAAATTAGGTCAGAACCATTAAGGGATGAAAAGTTATTAAGAAGAAAAGGGTAACTACCCTTAAGTTTTCTATCCCTAACTGAATGTGAGAAAATAAAAATGTGTCTGAAGTCAGGCCCTTCTGTAGCTAAGATGATCTCCGGAATGTCAAATTTAAATATTCCTAGATTAATTAGATATTTCAGAAAATGTAGTTGTTTAATTACAGCTTCTATGGGCTATATCTGAAACGGACCACTTTAGGGTATAATTCGACATTGTTCAGAATTGTGAATACTACCATTTGCCAAAATATTGTCACTTCCTTCTGAATCACTTTGTACAAGTTTTCTACAGGGCTTCTATAAATCATTCATGCAACGCGGGCGGCGTTGATTTCTGAATTCTTTGTGCCGCCTTTTTGTAACTGCTGCTAAGCTATAATATGCATGGCGATAGTAGTGGAAGGTTGCAGATCAATGTCACATCACAGCACTGAACTGTGAGCTTTCTGCAACCCACAAAACACTACAGATACAGAATATGTTGAAAATACACACTCCTACGCGTTTTCATAAATCATAAATCGACACATGACAAATATACATCACTTTCATGAGAGGCAGATCAATGTCACACCACAGTTTTGAAATGTGAACTTTCTGCAACCTTAACGTTAATTATCCCACAAAACGCTACAGAATATGTTGAAAATACATACTCCCAGGCGTTTTCTCATATTAAAATATATCAAATAATTCAAAAATCAACAGATGACAAGTATACGTCACTTTCTTGCGAGGCGGCAAATTGATTTAATCGATAATTTCCATAAGCGCCCTGGATGCATGAATCATTTGTAGAAACCCTGTATAAATGATTCATGCATACAGGGCGCTTATGGAATACATCGATTAAATCAATCAACAAGAAGTTTGTACCTACATATACAGGGTGTCCAGAGCTAGCGTAATTCCTTTATAGCTCTGTTGGATTTGAAGATACTCAAAAACTTTTTAAACAAAACCGTAATCAAATTTTCTCCTTTACATTTTAAAATTATTTTCACATATACAGGGTGTCCCAATTTTCCTGGACAGCTACCAACTTTATTTTTTTTAAACGGAACACCCTGTATATTTTTGCATTTTTTAATTTCTTATCAAAAACAAAGGTCAGTTAGTTAACAACACATGTGGTCTCTCTTGCGTCGTTTTGGAGATATTTTAATTTTTTTGTTAAATTTGACATTTGCAGTGCGCTCGAAAAAGCTCGAAATCTCTGAAACTAAAAACATTAGAAGACTGCAGTTTTTTTCGTTAAATAGGGCATAAAATGGGGTTTATTTTCGATATTCAAGAATTTAGTTGAACTAAAATGGTTACCTAATAAGAATATTTAAATTTTGGAATATTTGATCATGGATAACTTGATTTTTTTAAATAGAACGGTATATTTTTATTTTCATTATCAGAACCACAATTTAAACCCCATTCGATTTTATTAAGGTATAGTAGGGTTTATCTCTTAGGGTTTTGTAAATATTTGCTATTTTCTAATTTTTTGGTGGAATTACTCAATGTTGAAGTTAAGAAGGCTTTGGAAATTTGTTCGTGCATCTTTAAAACAAAAACGTTAATAATTTTTATGTTTTAGTTTTGCTCTTTGTCATCAGAAGCAAAATTTGATTATTTTACAATTTGGTGTAACATGTTTTCTTTGTATTTCTAACGGTTTAAGATATATTTAGATTTGTTTGCTTGAACACCTGTTTTAGGTATTGAGCAATTGTCAATTGTTATATTTTTTCAACATAAAATATTTACAGCAATGAACACTTAAAATTTTAGTGTATAATATTTATATTAACTAATATTATTAATAATAAATATGTGTTTTTTACAATTAAATTAACATAACATATTAACATAAAAAATAGACATTACGAAATGTGTTCGAAATGTCCGCCATTTTGTTGAATGGACATCCTTATTCTTGTTTTGAAAGAATCTTCAACATTGGCTAGTATTTCCGGTATGACTGTTCTGAATGCCGCAATGACCCTTTCTTGCATATTCTGCACTGTAGTTGGTGGATCTGCATAAACTTTGTTTTTAACATATCCCCACAAAAAGYAATCGCACGGTGTGAGATCAGAGGATCTAGCGGGGCAATTAACTTCCCCTCCTTTTCCAATCCACCGGTGTGGAAACACTGCATCCAAATGATTGCGAGCATCTATTGTTCCATGCGCAGGTTCACCGTCTTGCAGTAACCACATACGCTGTTTAACCGCCAAAGGAACATTGTCCAGCAACCGAATAAGCTCGTTCTGTAAAAACTCAACGTATGTTCTTCCCGTTAGAGGCCTATCAAAGAAAAATGGTCCCATCACATGATTTCCGAGAACTCCTCCCCAAACGTTTAGGAACCAACGGTACTGGGAGTAAATATTTTGAGTACGACGAGGATTTACTGTGTCATAATAATGAAAATCGTGAATGTTAACGAATCCGTTTTTGTGGACAGTCGACTCATCACAGAACATCACATATTTAAAAAAGTCTTCATCTTCGTTTAATTGGTTTAGAACCCACTGAGAAAATTCCATTTTCACAGCATGATCCCTTTGACGAAGTTCTTGATGTAGCTGGGTATGATAAGGAGGGTAATTGTATTTCTTTAATATCACATGCACTGACGCTTTACTAATTTTAGTTAAGCGACTTAATTCTCTTGTGCTTGTAAGTGGATTTTCTTGCACAGTAGCCAAAACCAGAAATTCCTATCTGGATAACGCTCAGCGTAAACCGTCGACGCTAACAGAGGACTTCTCTGGCATTCTCCAAGAATAAAAACCATATCTATCAGCTTTTCTCTACTTAACGACATTATTATTTGTTAGTAATTAACCACCAAACACGCTTAGAAACACACACAACAAACAGAAATGACATTTACTATAAAACAAAAATTGTTTAATATTTTCCATGGCTAACTTGACAATTTGTGTAAACATATCTTTATGCAAAAAATAATTTTAAAAATCGATTAGTAACACTAAAATTTCCAGAGTGTACTGCTGTTAAGATTTTATGTTGAAAAAAATAAAAATAAAACAATTGACGGTCTATTTGCCTGATGCCTCAAAAAAGGTGTCAAAGCAAACAAACCTAAATATGTCTTAAACCGTTAGAAATACAAAGAAAATATGTTATACCAAATTGTAAAAGAATCAAATTTTGCTTCTGATGACAAAAAGCAAAACTAAAACAAAAAAGTATTAACGTTTTTGTTTTAAAGATGCACGAGCTAATTTCCAAAGCCTTCTTAGACTTTAACTGTGTAATTCCACCAAAAAGTTAGAAAATAGCAAATATTTACAAAACCGTAAGAGACAGACCCTAAAATACCTTAATAAAATCGAAAGAGATTTAAATTATGGTTCTGATAATGAAAGTAAAAATATACCGTTCTATTTAAAAAAATCAAGTTATCCATGATTAAATATTTCAAAATTCTAATTTTCTTTTTAGCTAACCATTTCAGTTCAACTAAATTAATTAATATCGAAAATAAAGTCCATTTTATGCCCTATCTAACGAAAAAACCGCAGTCTTCTAATGCTTTTAGTTTCAGAGATTTCGAGCTTTTTCAGGCGCACTGCAAATGTCAAATTTAACAATAAAATTAAGATATCTCCAAAACGGCACAAGACAGACCACATGTATGGTTAATAAACTTACCTTCATTTTTGACAAAGAATTCAAAAATGCAAAAATATACAGGATGTTCCGTTTAAAAAATAAAGTTTGTAGCTGTCCAGGAAAATTGGGACACCCTGTATATGTGAAAATAATTTTAAAATGTAAAGGAGATAATTTGATTACCGGTTTGTTTAAAAAGTTTTTGAGTATCTTCAAATCCAACAGAGCAATAAAGGAATTACGCTAGCTCTGGACACCCTGTATGTATTAAGTGTTTAATGGGCCTAGGATTTGATTTAACCTTATTCCTTATTCCATCATTTAAATGATGACTATCTAAATAAAAAGTTTAAGTTTAAAGGAACCAACATGTTTAAAATAATTTTATGGAATTTGATTCCCACGTTTCATGTTTCGAAAGGTCTAAACGGGTTTTAAAAAGCGAACCAATGATGTCATCATTTCACATCGCCGTTACTTTTTTATAACCTCCATAGATTGGTCACTGTAATTATTCAGTCATTTCCTGCATTAACTGCTTGGTTATTACGTAATACTTACATACATTAATATTAATTACGTTGGGGCTTATCGGGTGCCACTAAACCAGTAAAAATTCAATAACACGTAACTAATATTATTTGCTAGATCGCAAAAATGATGCGATCGTATGGCCACAACATTTGAATTGCTCCATCTTTAACTATTAATTAAAACATGTGTCCTTGTAAGACATAGGCGTATTACTCCTAATTTAATTAATTTTATTTTTGGCACTACTTATTAGAGCTTTTGATTGAACGTATACAACTATAAAACTTCAAAGTATCTATTTTATATGATTTTTATGTCCCGAAACAAATTGATTGCAGTCATTTATTATTTCTTAAAATCTGAATATCGCTTTTTTATACACGTAATAATGTGTTTTGTATAGGTTGTCATTTCTAATGAAGAATGCAGAATACGCAGTTTAGTACCTTATTGTTAAAAACCTACAAAACTCTTGTGTTAACTATGTTAGCGCCTGCGAATTTTTATATCAGTGTTAACAAGACATAAGCTTTGATTTGTTTGTAAGAGAGAAAGAAAAAGAAATTAATTGAGACATGAGTACTTGTAGGAATGTGATGATTCTAGTAATTATTGTGGCACTTCAGAATAGTAAGCAAATTTGGGTAGCACTTTGACTAGTAACGTTAATGTAGAATGTTTGAAAGGGGTTTGAGTAAGATTTTTACCGAATCAAATTACTCATTAATATTATTGTCAGTTACGTAGAATGTCACATATTTTCTTGACACTGCCCTGTTGTTTTTTTCTAATAGAATACCTCGTATATTTTAATTTTAAAGCGCTTTTCTCCACATTGTTACCATGCACGTAGTATAAGTTGTCTGATATCGGAATTCTTTGATATCTATCGATATTTCTTTTTTAAGTAAAGTAAATAACCAGATACAGTTTGCACATTCAACTGTGCTTAATTTTGAAAACTACCACGGTTTATGAACTTTTTTTTAAGCATCTTTAGCAAAATGTACTTACATTTGGAGCTTAAACAATTATAACTACTTATATGATACTGTTTTCAGTTTCAGTAAAAAAGGATTAACATGTTGCTTACTGAAGATACGCTAGTAAATATGGTGTATGGCATAAGTTGATAACTGGTAGTATTAAGAAGTGAGCCACATACCAAATTGATCAAAAATTCACATGGAATAATTTTTAGTGTTTTCAAAAATTGTCGACTTTCTGTTTTACTGGAAATCTACTGTAGCTTCCTTATTTCGAATAGGAAACCTATTTTTTATTGAATTTTTTAATTTCTCGTTCTCGTTCTAATTTCGTGATACTCCAGGCTATGTGTGGTACCCCGGCCCGATCCTAAAGCTGATAACTTCATTCGTTTTCATTTTCGTTTGGATATGGCTTCATCAGAATGGTGGGCATTTTTACACTTACATAATTATTATCGGTTTTGTCAAGAATTACAAAAAAGTAGACTTCGATTTGTGAATATCACCACAAAGGAAGTTATAATCTGCATCMGGTTATATAAAAAATCGCTGGGTAGTCGCTATTTTACATTAACATTTTTGTCGCTATAGCTGCGAAATAAACACTAAAATAACTTTTTGTATCTGGCACGATTAAAAAATCAGTCGTAATAAGTTAGTTTTCAAACACCGACGAACTATGAAGTGCTGATATTAAATTATTGCACTTCAAATTTTTAAAACATCTGTCAATAGGTAATTGTAATCAGGGTTGGCAAAAAACATGTTTTCTTTTAAATTAAACAAAACAAACAGTTTTTTTAATTTAATCATGTTTAAATTGTTTTAAACATGTTTTTTTCTTACTTAGTTAAAAACATGTTTAAAACGTTTTAAACACTGTTTTAAACATGCACTCTCATGCAAATTACTATGTGTATTAGTGAAAATAAATACGAGTAGATGACTCAAAGCGTAGCAGTTGTCTAAAAATCCCTAGGTGACTACGATTGCCCGTTGACATTTGTCATTTGTATTCGATGTGTACGGCGTTTACGCGACAATTTTAGTTATTATGAGCCGGCTTTTCTTTTTTATTTTAAGCGAAAATCAACTCTGTTCTTAAAATCCAGACCAATCACATACTGGTTACTGGGTGGATTTTAGCTAATATCAACTTTAACAAAGAGAATAGAAACCGACCTTGTATGTTTAAAGTTTAAAGTTCAACAATTACAATGACTAGTAGGAGAAATAATGCAGGGTGGAATTACTTCCACAAATTAAGGTGCAAAAGAGTACAATGTGAGCTCGATGCAATTGTTTTTTATATTCCCAAGTTCTGATAACTATTTGTTCTATTATGCTAAATATATAATTACCTAGTAAGTGTTGAATGAACGTCTTACTTATTGTTTTGTTGTATTGGACCAGAAATACAAATTTTTATGTTATGATAAGGTTAAGATTTTTATTTGTTGTCTTAAAATGTTTGTAATTTATAGCTACAGAAAAAATGTTAAGTTTATTATTAATTTCTATAACTCTTGTATTGATAAAAAACTGGGCCTGGTTTTGAATTCAATTCGTTCACAAATGTAAGGTGACATTATGTAGATATGTCATTACTAATAATCCTATTTATCTATTTGTGGAGGGTAAACGAGCCTAATAGTAATAATTAATGAATCACATACAATAGTAGTTAAAAACACCGTTTAAAACATTAGTAAAAAACACTGTTTAAAACAAATGATTTAAACATTTGTTTAAAACAAGGTTTTAAACAGAAGCGTTGTTTTAAACATGTTTAAAACATTGTGTTTTAAACGTTTTGTTTTAATCATGCCAACCCTGATTGTAATACCGTCATGCGTAACCAAAATACGCCCCAATTTTTTAATCTTTTTGAATTATTATCTTATGCCGAAAAGCTGATGAAAAATATTTGAGTTTATTTATTATAACTCATTAAACACTTTAACTATCAACAGTGCATTTTGATTATGTTTTGTGCACTGACTTAGGTAATTAAAAGCGATTTAAGTAATTGGTACTAACCACATCACATCAGATTTGGCTCGCCGTTAACACGCAAATGGTTATATGTAATCTACGCTGTATGTAAATGACATTTAACTGGGTGCGTAACCATCCTGCTGTGTGTTTTCAAGAATATCAAGTCACGTAAGGGTGGGTTTAACCAAGGTTTTGCCCCTAATGAAAACACATTCCGCCGTCGTTAAAATGTCAGCTGTACCCTCCCAGAAAAAAAAACATCGCTTCTATATGGGGCACAAAATCAAACATGGCGTGACGTGCAGTAGATTTTTGCATGCATTTCGTCATATATGTAGCGGCTTCATTTCAGGTACCTTGACCTGTATCATTTAATTTTTACATCTTTCTGCCTGGAAATTACGCGAAATGTGTGAAGGACTCTCGTAAGCGGCGATAGCGTAAGAGCAAGAATCATTTTTTTGAGCGCTAATTACGTCACGCGGAGAGTGTAGTGGATTCGTTGCGTGAGTTGACTTGTGTTTGCAATATTGCAGTTGACCTATTTTTGAAGCTTTATTACAATGGTGTGTGCAGTAGCAGAATGCCTTACTGATAATCAGTCAAAACATTTTACTGCTGATTTTCTCTATTTTTGAATACAGATAAACTTCAAACGGAAATAGCAATTGTTCGTGAACAGATAGATAAGTTTTGACGATAGTAGTTAATGGTGATTTCACAAAATGACCCCTAAAGTTTGGTCTAAGACGTGTGCACGTTAAAAAAAATTAGACAAAAGGAGTACGTACTGATAGCAGTTACTCCCGTTTTACATGCAAAGCCGAAGATCAGCTATGAACGCCTAATATAGCATATACTTGTGGGAATAATACATACATAAGCTGCCATATTTTGTTACACAGAAAGCTTTTATATATAATGCATATAGCAAGATAACTAGTTAATTAGAAATTTGATAAGGGTGTATTATGCACATATTKCCATATTTGATTAAGTTTTCGATTATTATTGTGTCTATGAATCATGATATTTAATGGCATTGTATTTGAAAAAATAAAAAAAGGTTAAATGAGTTGAATTGTAGTAAAGTTTTGAGGAAATACTCATTTTAACTTTAATAAGCTAAAGAAAATGGACATGTTATGCGGCAGTTGCCAAGCCATTTATTTTACTGAAGTAGGAATCGGTTGAACTATTTTTATTTTCTTTCTACTTCAGATATTTGACCTAAATGTTTGTGACACAACCAAATGAATTGGATATGATAGAAAATTTGTACAAAAATGTCTGAATATGTATGATTGGGTTTTTCGGTTTACACCTGTATAAAAATATGCCTAATATGATATTATGTATATGTATTATTTGCGTTTTTAGACTACATTTACATTGGTTTTGTCGACATTTAGAGTATACATCTGAAAATCGACTCCTGATTTACAGGGATTTATAAATAATGTCAGATTTATTTTCAGACATACAATTAAAACGTCAAGCCTGTAGTTAAAGTTGTGAACATATGGGTCACACAAGTATTACGCACATTCTCGGAATTCCTGCTAGGTATCTATGTTAAACATTGTTAATCACCTTCCCCTTTTTATATTTGTGCTATTCGTTTGCCTTTTTGTTGTTTATACTTGTTGCAGTCTCACATACTAAAAGAAATGCAGCAATATTTATAAACTGCATAAACTAATGTTGAATGTCGTAAGGTTTTTTCAATAAAACACTTTTACTGTGGAGACGGGATATAAATGTCTACCGAAAACGGTTAATGTCTATGAAAATAGCTGTACCTATTTATTACTGATTACCTGTATTACATTATCTATTATTTTTTTTGCTACGGTATTTCAGAAACTAGTGGGATTGGTGTAAACGCATTATTTGGATAACAGTCGCCCAACAAAAACGAAAAAAAAACTTAACATCTATATACTTAAGACTGTTTTTGTTAAATTCTTGTTTATAATGAAAAACAATCTTCAACAGTTCAATTCTGCCTCCTGTTGTCGTTGACATAGCAACTAGAAAAATATGTTCAAACGAAATTTGTTAAAAAGTAAACATAGACATAGAAAACATAAACAAACTATCCTTGATATGTAATTTTAAAGGTTTATACTTGTTTAAAAAAATAACCCCTTATTAATTAAAAAAATAGCCGAAGCCAAGGACTGGTTCGCTTTTTTTTGCTATAACCAAGAGACGAAGAATTTTTCAATTTTCAAATTAATCTTGTTTAATGAAGGAGCTATAGTGTAACTAACAAAAAAATCTGTACGGTTGCATTTGATTTTTTTTATCATATATAAAGTTTTCTTAGATACTTTAATTATGCCAGTTTGGAAATTTGAAACTTTTGTTCCTCCTGTTGTAGTTGTCATAACAACTAGAAAAAAATGTTCAAATAAAAGTTATTAAGAAGTAAACATAGATTATAACGAGTCTATTTTAGACCAACATTTTATTGCAACTTTCTTGGGAAAGAAATGAGAGAAATACGCGACCTATCGGTACTTCATTATATTTCAAATGAAATCTCTGTGGCCATATTTGTTTAAATAATTTTAGCGCAATATTCTAGCATTTTTAGTTTCCAGTAAGATACAACCCGCTGTCTAGCCTTAACTGATCACCCTGTATATTTTCTTGCTATTAAATTTCTCTTGCCTTTACCTATCCAAAAATCCAACACAGTTAAATGTTTATGTATATTATTTAAAATATTTCTTTCCACTATCATTTTTTAACGCTGTAGAATAAAAATAAACGAAAATATACGTTTTTTTCGTTTCGAAAATATGTGTGCTCCAAATAAAACTTTGCAACGCTGGTGACCGGACACTTTCTTCCCCTATATGCTTATTTGCGTGTATTTTTGTTTCTTGTTATAAAATAACATTAAAATTGGTAAAAGGAAGAAAAATTCGAAATAGTATGTAGATTAACATGGACAACAAGAAATACATATAGATCATAGAATAATAAATAAAAGTTATGTTAGATCGAAAACATTTATTTAAGGAAAAAATTAATTATACCGTTTTGTGTTATTGAAAAATCAGTTCAAAAGTATTGTAAAAAATCGGCCTTTGATAAACGTTAATTAATTCTTCTCTATCTCTTACCATTTAGGCTGTATTCTGCAATCCCAACGTAAATGGCACACCCTTTTTTATGTACCATTATTAGATACTAACAGGTACCTCATTGCTCAATTATATATTGTTTGGAAAGTATTTGTATTGGATATTTTATGTAGCAATAGAGTTCTGGAAAACAGTTATCTTCTGTGCATACATTTGACCTAAATAAGTAAAATCCATTTGTTTTGTATATCTCACATTTATATCGACCGGATAACCTAGACCTAGAGACTATTATGTAACTCAAAAGATTTATATTATATGTTGATAGCGACAATACATATTTTTTATAATTCTTATAATGCTATAAAAGATCTAAGCAAATAATGGTTTGACTGAATAAACTAAGATACTACATATTTTTGATAGTCATTGTACAATTATATGTTCATTTTAAGTTTTTACATATCCAGTACCTGATGTAAAAAAGTTTAAAATAACGCTTTGGCCTGTGGCTTTGTTATTATAACATTTCACATTTCTATATTTAACTGTTAAAATAAACAACTCATTATATTGATAAGTTATAAAAAAAATGGTTATAATATCTGCATATTGTGTTTATGTTGAATGGATTCAAAGGTGCATTTATTGTGAAACATCCTGAATCAGTTAGGTAGGTTGGAAACAAGCTGATTGAACGTATGTGCTTTGTTATCTGATAAATCAAGTGAGACAAAGCACATACGTTAAATCAGCTTAAAAACGAGCTACTTAATTGACATATTGTGTTGTTTGTAACAATATTACTGCTTAATTAAATTATACTTATAGCCAGTGATGTTAAAATTACTTCACATTGTGTAATTAAATACAATTACAATTATTACTTTGTAATTAATTACAATTTAAATTACAAAATATCTTAATGTAATTAATTACAATTACATGCTTCCATGTAATTTTAAATTATAAATTATATCTACTCTTTGGAGAGGATCGGTTATAAACTTGGAAAAAAGTTTTAAAATAATGCCTTACTGGTACTATCGCTCATACCTAGTTGTTTTCTAATTGTTAATTAAACAATATAATTCTTCTTACATAAAAGTCAAAAACTTACATCGAGTCAGTAATAATTATCCTAATTATGTTTATATGCATACTTACAGCTTTAACTAGTAACTAATCGAACTTATTATTATATTATATTATAGTACTTATTAATATTATTAATGTAGATTAAAAACCACCGTTATGTCTTAAAAACAATATGTAAAAGAGCTGATGCCATTAGTGAATCTTAATTTATTTAAAAAATAGTAGTTTTCAAATTATTCATCTGGCCAATTGTTTAGCTTAAGTTTCAGAATTTGACCACCGGAACTAAACAATGGCTCAACGAGAGCGGATAAGGGTAATACGACATATTTTTTTAAAAATCTTACATATTGCAGGATAGTAATCCTTTATAGAATATATATTCTAGAGATGAATCGCAAGTACTTTGGTTATTATCACTTGCAGGCTAAAAGTGTTCTTGGACTTCACTCATGACGAGTTCTCTAATAACTGTGATGTAATTTCCTTTATCTTTGTTAGAATGAATCCAGATAAGTTTAAACTGTGGTAAGGAACAACTTGCCTAAATGTATGGTCTTCTGAATAACTGATTGAAATCTAAAATATTTGGTATAACTGAATTCCAGAGCTCGCCACAAAATTTCAAGTTTTGAATTTTTCGTCACTACCTTTGGGTTAATTCAAAAATAGTTGGCAAAGCGTATGCTAGATATAACTGGCTTTTTCCTGAAGAGTATCGATAGCAGTAGCTTATGGTTTCGCAACCATAAAATATTCTTGCAAAAAATGTTGCTTTGATTGCACCGCAAATCGAATCCAAGTGTTTTTTTTAAGCGAGGATAGTTGTAGGGGGGCGCATTATAGTTAGGCCAAAAACTTTATCGCTCTTTAATCTGCCATTGAGTTGGGCCAGAAGGATGCGGACGGTGGATTATGAAGCTCCCGCTGATAGTTATCGATAACGAATCCTTATCAGATCCTGCTACCTGATACTACTTAAATTTAGAAAAGTAGGTAATTTTAACGCAAACATTTTGTGCCTGTGGACCCAATAGATCACGAAACATAATTAAGATAGGTGGGATTTATTTGAAAAATGTAAAATATTATTGGACACTTGTCCATAATGTCCTAAATAATTTGTCAAAGAGGGTGGTTACCTGCTGAAATGAGTTTATAAATTCTGAAACGCAAGTCAAATTAAACAGTTTTACTAAAATTTCTAGCGCACATTCGTACCGGCGAAATGGAAGTTGTATTCATGCAAAGTGAAAAAGGCAAAAAACTGTTGGTGGTGAATAACTACAAATTTTGCATCACAAACGTGCTGAAAAACGGAACTGTGCTTTGGAGGTGTACAAATAAAACATCGAAATGTCCCGCAAAAATCTACACGTCGGCTGGAAATGAGATCTTGGACTCCGAATTATCTCACAATCACAAAGAAGACATAAACCTGCACAGGCAGATTGTCAACAACAGTGTGAAAAGGAAAGCTCTAGAAAATGTACACGAAAAACCTGCCAAATTAGTGCACACGGAACTTCGGTCTAACCCTGGCATAAGCAGTAACATAACGACTTACGATATGGAACTTGTAAGGCATAATATATGGATGTGCAGGAGGAAGTTAACTCCAAATCTACCCAAAACGCAAAAAGACGTTTTCGAAGCAGTAAACACTTTGGCACCTATGACAGATAAAGAAGAATCATTTGTCTTGACAAATAATGCAGACCAAGGTATCATCATTTTTGCTCCTTATAGCAATCTTTACTTTTTATGTTGTACTGAAACTGTGTATATGGACGGCACATTTGATTTTTGTCCGAAATTTTTTACACAACTCTTTACAATTCATGGATACAAGAATGGACATTACGTTCCATTGGTATTTAAGTGTCGTGATTGATTTTGAAACTGCAATCCACAATGCTATTATGGATACGTGGGAGGAAGCTAGAGTAAGTGGATGCCGATTCCATCTTTCACAGGCATGGTATCGAAAAATTCACTCGCTTGGACTGTCACAAGATTATAAAAACCACACGGAAGTTGGCAAAATGTTAAGATATTGTTTTGGACTTCAGTTTCTTGTTTGTAATGAAGTGGGTGACGCATTCGCATTCGATTTAATTCCAATCATGCCAAAACATTCGAAACTTCAAGAGTTTTGCGACTATTTAGTGGACAATTACATCAGCGAAAATGCCAAACTCCTCTTGCAGAACAACCAATGCGTGTGAGTCATTTCATTCAAGATTTAATAAAAGTTTTTATTCGCCTCATCTAAATATTTTTCAATTTGTTGATAGTTTGTTGAATTTTCAAAGTGAAGTTTATGTTAAAATAAACACATCCAACAAATTCCAAAAAGTTGTTAGGCGTACTGTAAAATTAAAGCAAGATTATCTTGAAGTCAAAATTAATAACTACAAACAAAATCTCATAGACAGGCTGACATTTGTAAAAAGTGTTTCATTTAAATACGCGCCAAATATGTAAATATTTTTTATACCTTATTGTACATACATATATGTTAATATTGTGTTATTACGTATAAATTTAGGTTCGTATTTTTGTAAATTTGTAAATATTTTTATACTTTACTGTACATACATACATGTTATTATTGTAACGTATAAATATAAGTTTGTATTAAAACTTGAAAATTGTTTTATTTTATTCCTTTAAGCGTGTTTGCTAAGAAAAAAACCGTAGCAATCACATTAATCAGTTACACACATCACATAAATTAAGGCCTTTCCTAATTTGCTAATAATGGTCCATCACCCGCTGTTCGGGCAAAGCAGATTCTTGGCCCAACTATATTGCGGGATTAGTTGACCCGCTGTCAGAGAAGGGTTAGATAGGTAGACCGGCCCAACTATACGACTCCGTTGTAAGGTATGGTATCTTAAATTTCTTGGCACAAATGCGTTTTACTTCATCGAAAGCTTTAGTCGATCTACTGACACTAATACAAATTAATTAAGATTTGCTAAAGCACTGTAATGATTTTTTAGATAGTTTTGCTTGTGGAAATGGTCTTTTCAATACCTACTTGCTGTTGAAAATAGTTCTATCGAATGTAATTATGAAAATGTAATTGTAATTGTAACAAAATGGGTAATTCAGTTACAAATTAATTACAATGGTAGAGCAAGTAATTAGTGACTGTTTCAGTCACTTTGAAAGTAATTCAATTACTTAACAGCACTGCTTATAGCATTTTCCATACTGGTGACAAATATGTGATTCATATTCATCTTCACACACATGTCTAATTATACATGTGTCATATTTTACATTTCAAGTACATACCTATAATTTTTGTTATTGATGCTACAGCATATTCGTCACCTACCCTGAGCTTTTAAAACGATAAAAAATCCGTTGTAATAAAATGGTATCGTATCGATCAACAACGTCCGAAGGAGGCCAACATTATACCTTTTATTAAATTAATTTTCGCTTTCCACGATACACAACTCGGATTGTTTAACTTTCGTTTGTTAGGAGGGGTGCCGGTCTATTCAATTACAGCAGTGTCCACACCCTTGGCCGATAACAGGTTATTGACAGCTCTATACTATACGGCGCTCCTATTATGAATGGAACCGACCTTCCATTGATTGGCCTTGTTAACTTCTGCTTAGAGGGTGTCGCTGATTTGTTTCAACAATTATAGCGTAGCATGCAGCCTTGGGCACCTACTAGGAGGAGGTGCCGCTTGTAGTTTTCGTGCTCACACTTATTTTGGGGAGTCCCTTGAAGGCGTGCGTGATGGCTCCTAATGAAACCGCCGCAGAGATTTTTTTACCAAATGATTTAGTATTGTCATTTATTTCAAGGATAACGCGCCTGCTTTATGAATTAGAAGAGTACCTATTTATTTATTATTCAAATCAATTATTGCAAATTAAACTTTCGGTGTTCTATAGTTTAATAAATAGACAGGTAAATATACCACTTAAGAAGGACAGTTCGAAAAAAATTGACAACATTTAAACAGTTGATCTTTAGCAACGGATGCGACATAAAAATTGTTGACCGAATACTTAAAAAACAATATAAATCTAGAATACAAAGAATGCTGTACAAATGCTAACATAAATGATAAAGAACATATTTTCACCGCAGTAAATTATATCGAAGGTGTTAGTGTTTGCTTTAAAAAGGCTCAATCCATTCAGAATAACCGCAGTAGTGATTAATGAATGTAATTTGGAGGATCTACTAGTTGGCAATAAATAAAACTAATATTTTGAACAAAAACGGTATTTAACTAAAATGCACACAGTGTGATATTTATGCTTAGGACACAATCAGGTAGAGGCATTAAAAGTAGAATTAAACAATACATTGCAAATATAAACTCAAATAAAAGAACAACAGGTTTTGTTGGCTATTGCATCCAAAATAATCATTGCTTAGACCAAAATAACATCAAATTTGTACATTGCGAAAGGAAAAAAATATCTCGCGTCTAATAAGCTTTGGTGTTACCGAAATTATGAACATTTAAACCAAGGCGAGATATTTTTACAACTACAGTTTTACAACCCCTGTGAAGATATAGGTAGAACGTGAACAAAACTATTGTGCATATCTGAGCTCGGTATAATTTTTGATGCTTTTTGAAAACGACTGTTAGGTCGAAACGATCGTCAAAGCTATCTGATAAATTTCGTGGAACGAAACAAAACATTCAAAACAATCATTTAATCAAGCAAGCTATAATTCAGAATTTTTCACGATGAGAGTGTCTCTTTGAAACCATTCAATATTTTAATTTTTAATATGAACTAAAATGGACATAATTATTGTTAAGTGTTCAACTCTCTGTACTATTTTTGAGCAATATGTTACTTTCATTCCAAGAAAACAAGGTTGGCTTTTTTAACAGTGTACATATATGAATCAGAAGTATGAGTTGCTATTTAACGACATTGCACATGACGCATCTTATAAAGTAGACTTTTTAATTAATTATTTATTTAATTTAAGATTAATTTTCTTCTGGATTTGTTTAAAGACTTTATTTTTGGGGTGAGATAATTTAATGTAAAAAATAAATGTTCCTTATTGGCTTCTTATTCCATTAAGTTAAAGCAACACAAAAATAAATGCCAAAGTCAATAATAAAATTGTAAGAAATTCAAGCAATCTCAAATGTATTTTCTAAATGCTGAACTTTTTTGACAGTGTTTTTGGAGATTGTTAAACTATTAATGCTAGAGCGTTGCGGTTTCGACATTACTGTCTTACTTTTTAGCTGCGAGTTCAGCTGTACCAGCTCTATCGTAACGTAACATTTCTCCATTTCTCAATGTCTCGATCAGGCATTTAGATAGAAAAAACTGTAAAAACTTTTTCAAAAAATAAAAAGTATCTATGCATATTTGGATACATACATGACTCCTAAAGGCACTCATGCAGTTATTTTATCAGTAATCTAGGATGCCATGTAACCAATGAGTCATTGTTTATTTGGAGATACGTACCTAAGCATTATTTAGGGTCACATTATTTCCATCCATTTTGACGAAAAATGTAAAAACCCTTTAAATAGTTACAAAAATTCAAAATAAAATAAAATAATTAAAAGCATCTATCAAAAATGTACTAAGTAAAAATTTTAATCCTTTAAAAATAATATATGCATATTTTAATACATACATAAGACTCTCAAGAGCGCCCATCATTTTTTTAACAATAATCTAGGAGGCCATGTAACTAATGAAAATGATTGTTTATTTGGAGATAAGTATGTATGCATTGTTTATCATCAAATATTTACATACATTTTGACGAAAAACGTAAAATCTCATTAAATTATTACAAAAATTGAAATAATACCAAAATTAGTAAAGATAAACTTAACAAACATTTTCTTAATCAGAAAAAATAGTTCTTTTCAACCATAGCAAAGCCAACTATGGTTTCTATTTAAAAAATGCAAGTTTATGTTATATATCAAAAATGTGACCCCCTAAAAAAATTCTGAGTACGCCACTGAATTCAGAATAAAAATATCCATAAAAAATGTCTTTACTGTTTTTTTGTGCCTACATATCCAATCGAGATATTGAGAACTGAAGAAATGTTACATTTTCCAAAAGTTTGCTATGGCTTTAAAACAAAAGATGATACAAAAATGGCGACGGTACAGCTAAATTCAGAATAAAAAAGTAATACAGTAATGTCGAAACCGCAACCCTCTAGCATTAATAGTTACCAAGATACCCTACAATTACAAATGGGACACCCTGTACATAAATTGCTTTATCAAGCATTGTGTAAATTTGCATTAGATAATTTTTTCCATGGTTGCTAGCACACACTAAAAATGAACAAGTTTTTGTCTAATCAATAAAATTACATTACGTTTTTCATATCTTATTATTATTGTGTTGAGGCAGGTACTTATCACTAAAAATGTGCAACTTATACTTATAGTAATTTCCTAGACGGTAATTTTTTCATATCTGATTATATATGAAAAAATGTGATTATTTTCAAATGTTTAGGTACTACTACGTATGAATACTCACACTATTCAAGGTTGAACATGTATCACATAGCGAATTATGTTACTGCTAATGGTATTATTCAACGACAATATTTCGCAGATTATGTTGTATAATAACAAGGAAAAAGTCAGATTCAAAATTTATAACAGGTTGTTATTTTCACAGCAGGCAACTCGAGAACAAGTGTCTCGTGCTGGTTGCATATGCAACAGGCGTTAAGCGTATAATAAAATCAAGTATATATGTAGATATACCCAAAATTACTTTTTTTCTACATCCTAATCAAGTTATAGCCTTTTGTAAATGAAAAGTAAAGAGTAGCTTTTCTTAGTTTTTTTTTATTTTGTACCGTTTCTCATAATTTTGTTGAAAATTTTATTTATAAATGACGACGCATATTGTACTGTGGATTGTTTCTTCTACTGTTAAATCACATTTTTTAAACCTATCTAAAAGAATATTGCCACCATATAGCAGCAAATGCTTCTGGCAAACTGTTAAGACAATGACAGGCCAGACAATAAAACGTGAAAACATTGAAAAAAAAATTTGCGAATGCAGGTAAATCATATGCATTAAAAATAATAAACTCTGGTAAATCGAATTTCTTACATAATCACATTAACCAACATTCCATATTTCTAAAACCCACAGACTGTAATGAAATAACAAGAATTATAAAAAATTTAAAGACAAACGTAGCAGTAGGAACAGATAGCATAAAAGTTAAAACTATAAAAACCCTTGCACCAGCAATTGCCCCGTTATTAACTACACTTATAAATAGAATATTTACCACAGGGATTTTCCCAAATATATTGAAGACGGCTCTGATATCCCCGATTCATAAAAATGGCAACAAAACTGAAGTACAAAATTATAGACCGATATCAGTGATAACAACTGTGGCAAAAATAACGGAAATAACAGTAAAAAACAGACTTGTGGATTTTCTAATAAAACACAAGATAATATCAGAATCTCAATTTGGTTTCAGGGAGAATAAATCAACACAAGATGCAATTGAAAAACTAATAACAAAAATTCAGGTTACTCTAGATAAAAATGAAAAATCACTGGCAGTATTTTTAGATTTGGCAAAAGCTTTTGATACTGTTAGTCATGTTAAATTAATAGACGTACTAAGCGATATTGGTGTAAGAGGTATACCTCTAAAACTCTTTGTAAGCTATCTATCTGACAGAATGCAGTATGTCAAAATAGAGAACATAGTTAGCAGCGAAACCAAAACTAAATTTGGAATACCTCAAGGTGCAATACTTGGTCCAATCCTCTTTATATTATATATCAATGATATGTTCACCATACCAACAACAGGACATATAGTATCTTATGCTGATGATACAGCTATACTTTATAAAGACAAAAACTGGACAGATTTAAAAAAGAAAGTCGAAAATGATATACTTAAATTGAAGAAATATTTTGACTACAAACTCCTTACAATAAATATAAGCAAATCAAAGTTCATCCCTTTCTCATGCTACAAAGATGGTCAACCAACTTATAATAAGTTGGAAATAAAAAGTACAACAACTGTACATACTCTTGAAAGGGTAAATAGTATAAACTATCTAGGAATACAAATAGACAATCACTTAAAATGGGATGTACATATTGGAAAACTTACGAATAAACTAAGGAGGATATTGTATACTTTTAAGATTGTTGGTGCAGTGTTTGCGGAACCGCAACTACGCATTCTATATTACTCACTAGTTCAATCACTCATACAATATGGTAAAATAGGATGGGGTACAGCCTCGAAGACGTTGGTAAAAGAAGTTGAAATTATCCAAAAAAGGTTCATAAAATTTATTTATAAAAAAAGGTTTGATTATCCAACAAATAGACTATATGCAGAAACTAAATTATTAGACCCCAGACAACTCTATGTTTACACCACTGTGCTATATCAGCATAAAAGTGAAAAAACTATACTACAACACAACTACGAAACTAGACAATAAGAAGCGGGACAACTACAAACACAAAAATTAAACAAAAAAAACCGGACAAAAAAGTGTATTCTATATGGGACCTAAATTGTATAACCTATTAGACCTAAATATTAGAAAACAAAAAAACATAAAAATATTCAAAGTTAAAGTTAAAAACTGGCTAGTGAGTAAGAAAACAGACTATATTCATAGTTTATTTTAAACATATGTACCTGAAAGCATGCAATAAGTATTGTATGGGTTAGTCACTAGGACAAGCTAAAGCTGAGAAAATTATACCTCAACTTTAAGATGTACCTCGGGTTGAATTTATACCACTTTGTACTAAGAACTACTCAATAAATTTATTATTAGGTTAGTAATAGTAAGTTTGATATTATGTTAGAATAAGATATTGTTTAATTATTTAGTAATTTATAACTCACATACAAGCTATGCTTAAGTGAGTTTTACAGTTTTCTTTCATTTATTGTTTTTCTTGTATATTATTATCTATCATTATTGTAATTTAAATTAAATAAATAAATAAATTGTACTTTGTTATGTAGTTCAATAAACCATATAAACATATAAATATATATGTAATTTCACAAAAAACGCATCTAAAGTTTTGCACTGTTTCTACATTTTCACTTGCATTTAGTTGGCTACAGAACATTAAGCTGTGCACGAAACAACCTTCTCTTGTACAATTATATTATACAAATGCTGTTTTATACACAGTTAAAGCAGGATGTTGATTTATATCAACAAAGGCAATAATTACATATACATTAAATGCTACCCTTGAAGTAGGAAAAAACTATATTGCACTCTTAATGTCTCATGTTTATAAACAACATCAATTTCATTGCTTTTTCATGTGTAGAATACGCCCTAGAAGTAGTGGTATCTCTTTTTACTTACTATAGTATATTGAATATATTTATTTAGCAAAATTGTTATTTGTTGTCGGTTTATAGCGTTCGCTACTATAATTACTGAATTTATTTCAAATTTTGAAAGCTCTGTGTATATTTTCATTGAACAAATCTGTAAAGAAATTATTAAAATAAAAGATTTAAGCCATTAAAAAATACGCACAATATGTTTTGCGAATGATTTGATGTCAAGTTTTATAAATAGTAATAATATATACAATGACATTTCGAGAAAGTTTTATGAAAAATTTGCCAACATCAAGGTTTTCTTTGGATCTCACAGCAATAATACTGATGATAGTGTTAATAAGTGTATTACTGCTTTAAAACTGTAAGTATATTAAAAAAAAAAGGATTTTATAAATGAATTGACAAGGTTGTTTATGATTATAATCCATTGATAAAATAATATATAATATATGAGTTTCAAAAATCTACATATCTTAAATAGATAGTATGTAAACAAAAGTAATTGTATAAAGGTTTACTCTCAACCATATAACAAGAAAGAATGCAAAGGACTAAAAGGACTTCACTGAATAAAAATACAGGGTTATTAAAAATGATGGACCCAATTTAATCACTTTGTATTTCAAGAAATATAAATTGAATTTAAACAACCCCTATACTGATGGAAAGAGCGAGTTCCAAAGTTTTTTTTACCATCACTTGGGCCATGATAATTGTATAAACGGGCACTACTTGTGCCAATGATAATAGGCAGCATTTTTGTGATTTACTAGTATATTTATAAGTATCATGCCTACCTAGATCTCCTGATCACACGCCATGTGACTTTTTCTTGTAGGGCTGTTTGCATAGATGTTTTATGCAGCAATGGAGGGGGGGGGCATATTGAACATTCATAACCTGTGGTAGAAAATTTTGAAACTATCTCTTTTCATTAATATGTAGATTGTTCATGTCAAATTTATATTTCGTTAAATACAAATTGGGCACACTTATTTAAGGATATAAAACATGTAGTCAGCATACAACCGCTCAGCTGTAATTTATAGGCATAGTACATATTGCGAATGAATAAATATTGACTGACACAGTAGACCATAATATTAGAGTAGCTATTTACCTAATTTAATCTCAAAAGTGCAAGAATACATTTACACGTAATGATAATTACTCACTTAAGTAGTACTTACATTATTCAAGTCTAAGAATATTTCTTTTATAATATAGTAATTTGTTATGATTGTTAATATTAAAAACCTTCTTTAAGCAATGCTTTTCTATATTTTCATAACAGTTATGCCCATTAGATTATACGAGTTAATTCATAGTCCATAAGTTTCCATTTTGATTTTTGAATCGTAAAATTTATTTACCTATCCTATTCCTTTATATAAATGTCATATACAGCTACAGAGATGTGTAAGGAGTCGAGGCGAAATACTTTTTTAGTGTATAGCCCACTATTACAATTTACAATTAGATTTTAGAGAATAGAAACTTATATATTTATTTGTTTCAGCATTTCTTTTTCGTCCATCATGGCTGTCGGTTCTATATTTACTATTCTTGCTCTTCCTACCAATGGTGCCTGTGCCAACTACAGAATCAATGACTGGAATAACAGGGATCTACCTCAAGCTTCTGCTAGCTGTTTCGACATTAACATTTACAGCACAACTTGTTTTTCAAATAGTTCTTTTATCTTTGCCACCATATGGCAGCATCTTGGAGGTAAGATATGATTAATTACCTAAATTTATTTGATTTGTACCGTTTATGGGATGTTATTTATGTGACGATAGTGAGATTGAGTGAAAGACATTGTCTTTCATCTTCAAGAAACTGTTGTGTTGTCTTCATGGGGTCTATAGTTGTGCTGGTGACTTACAGTACATTGAAAGAGTTTTACACMTATTGTCTCTATGTCGAATTATTGAATTATTGATTCAATTGTTTTTTTAAGTTACATTTACAAGAAAATACTATCGTTGAATGTAGAAACTAAGTCATAATTTTAATTTTTATAAGTAATTGGGATTTTTTTACATAAAATTTCTTATAAATAACCAGTAACGCTTTAGATTAGAGCCTTAACTGAAAACAGTTTTTATATATTTGTAGAAGGATGAATTCCTTGAAAGGATGCTGCGGTATGCTGGCCTTGTGAGACTCGATGGTATAACAGCAGTTGATGTATTGACATGGATATCACCAGAAATAATAATGTTCCTTACTTCCATTGCCATATTTGTAACTTGTAAGAAACTAGTAGTAGAAAACCCAGAAGGTGCAAATGAAGAAGGTGTACCAATAAATAAAACTCAACCAAAGAAAAGGAACTTTGGATTTTTAGTTACTATAGGTAAGTGTGATTGATCGCATGTGATATTTTAGTGAAGTTGAATCAATAAGGGTTTAAACATTGACAAACAAAAGTAGATACGTACACAAATATACATAACTTGCACCTGTTATTACTTAATTCAAGACTTAACATACTGTCCCATCAGCTTTAGTTTAACCATGTTTTATACTGATTGGACAAATTAATTTTTATTTCATAGTAATGCATTTCGAATAGAAAGAAGACATACAGATGCACACTGAACTAATATGACCACTTACAAGGCTCGAATGGTATTATTAACTACTCTCAAGTATACAACCATTCTATCCTTTAACAACAAAAGAATGTGTAATTTTTATGCAGTAAGAAATTTTTCAAAATATAGTTGTATTGTTGTATTTATTTGAACTTTTTTAATCATTACTGAGTTTTTGTGTTTGTTCTTAAAATGTGCTTTTTTATTTTAGGTAAATATGTGGTTTTGGCATCATTATGCTTTGCTGCCGTTTTGAGGCCTTCTGTACAAGGTGGCATTTACTTTATTGTATTCTTATCTGCTGCCACTTGGTGGGCATGTTACAAGGAGTTAGCAAAAGCGTTTGCAATTGTTTTACGAATAATTATGATACTAGTTGTATGCCATATTGGCTGTCTATACGCTTATCAATTTGACTGGACTCAAGAAGTAGTTGGAAATACAAGCTATGCAAGGTAATGTGGAACTCTAAAGAAAATTAGGCCAGTTAATTTATTAGGTACCTGCTCGTAGATATTTTGGGTTGACAGGTTTGTATAATGCCACTTCAAGCAGTTCCAGACATTTTGAATGGAACGATTATGAGTGGGCCACTTATGTAAATCCTGTAGCATTGTTATGGCTGTACTACGTCCTAGCTTTGGAATCCAAGTTTCTTCTTAAACCGCAGGTAATTATCTTTTGACTATTCTTAATTATTGAAAGTGGCAATACATTTATAAAAGACGGCGCTTTTAAAGAATGCACTTTTAAAATGAAATTAAAAAAATACGTTTCATATAGGTATAGCATATTAAAAAAATATTTAGAAGAATACTAGCAAAATTCATTTGTATTCGAATTTGTTGGATACTACAGGATTTATTAATATTACAGCATTGTAGTCTTCTGCTTCACAACTGTTAACAGTTATTCAACAGCATCCCTTTATTTTTAATTTTTGGGTATGTGGATTTAGTTGGAGTTTGCTTATGGTAGTGGTTGCCTCAGAAATAGAAAAAGTTCCTGCAAAAAAAAAAAAAAAATTTCAGTTATGACAGATTAACCCTTTGAGTACGGAATTATTTGGAGACTTTTATGCATATGGAACAGATGTAATTTTTTGCTATATGGATTAATATGTAAGAGTAATACATTTTATTTGGAATATGCTTATATTGGTGATATAAATATATTTTTGAAAGTACATATTAATTACAAAATATAAATAAATATATAAATGTAACAAAATAGAAATATTTATGAAGAACAAGAACTAACCTAAAATCTAATAATTTTGTACCGTGTGGTATTTTTCAAAACATGTCGGTAAATGTAAAGGTACCTGGCACTGTTTGCATTGCCAAGTGGTTTCTTTTCTTATTTTATGTTTATAACATACGCGGCACAGTTTTGCCGGATGTTCCTTTGATTCTGTTGCCGGAATATTCTCCGGAAAATGTGCCCAATTTTTTGCTTGCAAATGCTGTGGCGTATTGGCACTTGAAGGACGCCCACGGGTACTATAATTTGGCAGGACCACTTGCTCCAATAATTCTTCAGCAAGTTTTAAACGAAATTGGACAATGCCTGTTTTGCTTCCACAATTGACTTTATTATATAGAACGTGTGAATTGAAAATAGCCATGTCTATTAGATAAAACCCATTTTTTTATAACCTTTCACACATTTTCTCATAACAGGAAAGCATGCTAGCAATTGGTCTTGTTTATCAACGCCTCCCACACCTGTATTATATTCGATTACACATGATGGTTTGATAATTTTGTCAAAATCGTCATCTTTCTTTTTTCGCTTCCCCATTTCAACTAAATCAATATTTGAATGTTTTGTACTAAGCATGTATACATCTTTCTTATCTTTCCATCTTAGTGCTAATAAACCGTGAGATGATAACATTTTGGCCTCTCCTTTTTTTAGTTTGAGGGAAGCAAGCTCTTTTGGCATGTGTTTTCTATTCTTTCGCACAGTTCCAACTACATTCGTATCCTGTTCCAGTAATTTTAAAAATAATTGTGGAGACGAATACCAATTGTCCATGTATAATGTGTATCCTTTTTTCAAAATTGGTTGTGCAACTCATAGGACAACTCTCTCAGACGCTGGTATATCAGTTCCCGGTATTTTATCTTTGCCAACATAGGTTTTAAAACGAATACAATAACCTGATGAAGACTCGCAAAGTTTATAGATTTTTATTCCAAATCGCGCTCGTTTCGATGGATTGAATTGAATATAACTCAAACGTCCTTTGAACTTCATAAGAGATTCATCTAGTGATACTGCGCTCTCTGGAGTATAAAGATGATCGAATGTATTATTTAGATAATCAACTAAATTTCAGATTTTCCTAATTCTATCATTTTTATCCAACTTTTTGTTGTCTGTAAAATGAAGGAATTTTGAGATATCAAAAAATCTATCCCGTGGCATAGTGGCTGCAAAAATTGGAGTATTTATAATAGTTCTTTTTGACCAATATGAACCCAAATTAGATTTTTTTACTTGAGACATAATAATACATAATGCAGTATATCCCTTCATTTCATCCAAAGTTACTGGAAACCACTTTAGGTTTCGATTATTTGCACCTTCTTTCGCAATTATTTGACTGGCATATCTATTCGTTTCTTCTACTATCATTTTCCAAAAAATTTCAGTAAGAACTTGGTCTAGCACTTTCAAAGGTGTAGGATTATCACCTATTTTGCACAGGCACAAAGCATTGATTCCAGCTATTTCTTGAAATTGTTTTATATCGGCAAGATTTTCTTTTTCTTCCCAAATCCATTGTTCTTGCAATTGTTCGATAGAAGAATCACTATCGCTCGATAAAAGTCGCGCGCGTTTTCGACGTACTGGTATTACTTCACTATTGTCAGTATCACTTTCCAATTCATTGTCGTTTTCATCATTTTCATTCTCTAATTCACTGCAATCACTGTTATCATACAGATTTAATTCTACTTCATCGGAACTATCATTATCGCTTTCATAAAATGAATTTTTTAATTCAGACATCTTAGAATAGCGTATCAAAAAAACAGGGATAAAATAATAATAAATGAAATTAACCTTATTTGCAACTGTAAGATGTCGAAAAAAACCGTTAGGCAATTGTTTGCGATCAACGCCAACTAGCGGGGGTGTCGCAAAAATCAACGCCTACTTATCAAACTCAGATGACGAGTCAGACTCGTCCACCGTAACTTCGCACAAGTAAACACATGACGAGTCTCACTCGTCAAATGTACTCAAAGGGTTAATGCCATTGTCTTGAGATAATGTTACCTGAAGGTATAGAATGAAAATAGGTATCAGGTTCAGCATACTTACTTGCAATAAGAAATATGGTTCTCTATGTATCAAGATTTATGCTCTGTAATATCTGATAAAAGTTTTTTTATTGTTACATAAATTTAAGGTGCTAGGCTGTCTTTTCTATGGAAACACTACATTATTATCTATACTTCATTCTGCTGACTGTTTCTAACTAATCCGTAATATTGGGCCTGTCACTAAGTGTTGCAGTTTTGTACCCTAAGTTCTAAATCCAAACACACATACATTGTAGTTGAAAAACACCATGATTGCATCCCAAAAATCACAGAATTGGTTTATCCCAAATATAAGTAATGCACTTTTAACAGTATAATTTATAGGTATACAAACAGTTCTGAACAACAATTCTGTCTGTTGGAATGCTTAACTTATACTGTGCAATCAGTTGTTAGAAAAAATAAATATCAGTACTAAAAGAAACTAGAGGTGGTTGATTTTATATTTCAAACTGTCAGAAAGTTGATGTAATGATATAAAATTTAAGTTTTTTGCTAATAATGGATTTCACATATGCATAGACAACATTAATGTGTGGTCAATGCATATTGTTGTGATATTATCTGCAAAATATTTTTATTTATCCAGTAAAAGGTGCTTAAAATTTACAAACCCACAATAGAGTTTTGCCAGCAGCTGTTATTTGTTTTTAATTATTATTTTCTTAATCATATGTAAATATGGTAGTGTCAACATAATGGTGGATGTGCTTATAATGGACTTTAAGGTATAACATACCAATTATAAAGTCTTAAATATTCTTCTTAGTAATTCATTTAGTGCTTTTCTGCCTATATTATGTTTTATTATAAGTAAACTTACTGTAGTTGTGTTCCTGAATTTTCTTTTCGTGGATTACAACAATGCTTAATAATAACATAAAAATTTTAGCCAAGCTTTTTTTGGATTAAAAATAAATTTTAGGAATTCTGATTGCATTATTGTATTTTTAATTTAAATTTATGATTACTTTTAAATTAAATTGTCGAAACTACTTGTTTCTGTGTAAAAAAGTTACCTGATGTTTTGAGGCGACTTGAACAATTTGTAACCTGACATTGTAATATCAGTTTAGGTGGGTGATGCTGGATGCTACCTGAATGCTAAAGAGTTGCAGTTTGTGTTTGGTGACCCTTCTGGTAAGCATCATGCACCGCTCGCTGATACCACCTCCCCTTTTATTATTTCCTATCGGAATGTGTTTAAAAAAAGATTTCTTTGCAACAAAGCTGTTCATAAAATGTGAAATGGATACAGCAGTAATCTAGGTTTAAAACGAAGTGAAGTTATTTAGTGGATATTATCAAAAACTGCAGAACTTAATGAACCAGCTAGTATTATGCCCTTACTTTCTTTCATATAAATATATGCTATGCACAGCAAAACTGTCAATAACTGCACACATTTAGTGAGTACTAACACTACTAATTTTACAGTCGCAAAAGAAACAAGGACCGTTTTCCCGTTTAGAGGGTAGCTTCAGTGATCCTCTTGTGCGTCGAATGTCACAGCGTCTTTCTAACAGACGACTTGTGCGTTCTGGCACTACTAGGCGACGCTGGCAAAGTGCTACTCGCAAAGTCCGAGTAAGCTCTAGCCGATCATAGTTTTGTTTTAATTATCATTTTTGACTGATTTCCTGTCTCGGCAAATTTCTTTCTTTACTGCACACAATTTAATTGCATTTGCCACAGTTATGATTCATTTGTGCTGATGCTTATGCGCTTTTGGTGGTTTCTAGGTTAAGATTGATAACAGTGACCCTTCGAATGTTGGCGAAACCACTCCAGTATGTATTCTGTTTTTTTTTCTTTTAGTTATTACTTTATCTTTTAGACTTATGTCATTGGTATTTTCATTGGTATATGGGATATAATTTTAATTACATATAGCTTTATCATGCACACATTTGTATCCTGCATCTTCACAATTTAAGTTAACAAAAGATATATATTACTTTCTTTTATGGTAATAATTTCCCTAGCTCATACGTGGTGTAAGTCCTTCTTCGAGAAGGTACGGATCGGGCAGTAAAAGAAGTGGGGGCAGCATTTTACAAGATTCAACTGGAAGTGTCACCGTTACGGGAGATACCACTGAAGACATTCCAATGCAGCAACTCGGTAAGGGTAAGGCTTTCCTTCCTTTAGTTTTGCTGTATATATAATATTTGGAAATTGCCTAATTCTATGAATTTTAGCTTATTTTAGTTTATGTGAATATATTACATTGCATGTTGTTTTATGTCTAGCTTTAATGTAAAATAACAATTACAGAGATCTGCATGTCCAAGTTTGACCCAGGTACTTTGGTTTGAGTGTCAAGATGTCACTGTTAAAGAATTATATGAGGGCTCTGATTTTTAACCTTCAGTGGATTATTAAAATGAGTTCCATTTACATAAAAAAATATTTTATTGTTAAAACTTGAGCAAACCATTTAAGCATTTGTCATATTGTGACACATGCTTGTCATATTGTGACACATGCTTTTACATGCATTTTTCAAGAAACTGTGTTGCCAACTGGGTCAAGCACATTTTTTGGAGCTTTTCATTGGTGGCACTTACGATGAAACATAAGATAACAATAACAAAGGCGGTTCATTGTGAAACATTATTTTGCCTGCAACGAGCGATTTATGAGTAGAATAAACAAAGAGGCATGCTTTCATTCAGCATTGTTTTGATCTACAACACCAAGTCAAACAAGTCAGGGCTCAAGTTTTCAATCGTCCATCATATAATCTGGACGAACATCGCTTAGTCACCAAGGAAGGGTTTCAGTAGGCTGTCAAAATGTATTTGACTGAGTTGTTGGCACAATTCCTTGAAGAGAGTATCTAAAAGCCTTTGTCAATATAGAAAAAAAAATACTTCAATTGTTTTAGCGATTTTATAGAAAATGAATAAGGCCTTATTCAACTTTTAAATTAATTAAAATATTTTTTTATATACAGACCTTATTTTTATAACCCATCAAACTTTGTACGAGTCCCTAAAGTGTAGGCAGAATTTTAAAGTGTTATTAAGCAAGTCAAGTAAGATGAAAACCTAAAAGTTTTTTTTTCTGAATGTTTATATTTCTAAGATATTGTATGTTAAAAGTACAGTTTCCTTCATTATGGTAAGCTGAGATTTTGTAAACAGTCACATATGACTTATATGCATATTCCTAGATAATTACAGGCCCTCCTCAGTGGCATATAAATAGAAGTTAGCTATGTTTAATGTGCATGTTTTTGAAGTTATTAGGTTTTTATAAAACTTTGCACTTTTTGATTACTAATTTCATGTACATACTATAAAAAAGATGTATGTTTCTTAATTGTTTTTTCCATAACTAAGTATGTTACGTCACATTGAATGATTGAATGGCAATAAAGATAATATACAGGGTTATTAACATTATATTACATGAAATACATTTTTAATGTATTTGCTATTTGTTATAAGTAATTCTAAGTTGTCAAAATGCCATAGGTAATTTTATAAATATTAAGCTTATTCAAATCTGTTTGATTTCTGAAAATGTGAACAGTTAACTGTAGAAAAGTATAGTATGTTTACCCATCAAAAGCCTCTGTAATTTCCAGTAACCATTTATTGTATAATTTGACGAAGATAAAATATGGTTCTAAACAAAACATGTGCTTTCTGTTTTTGACTTTCTGCATAAGAAGGGATCAAGAAAATAGCAATGTATTCTAAAAAGAGTTTAGCAAGATTAGGTTTTTGCTTTACAATTAAGAGTTTTGATTGTAAAAGAAACAAAGTATTTCAGGAAATCCTAATGACAAAACACCTTTGTTGAGCGATAGTAATGTAAGGTGTCATTACACAACATTCAGGGCTTTGAACTGGTATTTTTTTGGTTCTGTTTTTAGTTCCGGTTTAAATTTTAAAAAATAAATATCGTTTGSTTCCTTTTTTTTATAATAAAAATACTGTTTTTTTGTCAGTTAAAGTAGGTACTTTTATTCATGTAAAACATTTTGTTCCTTGGAACATGCATGTACGACTTAATTTCTATAACAAATTTTTGTCTGCTGAACAATTAACAAAAAATTGTGAAATGATTATGGTTTAAAAATTACGTGAAGAAAACGTATCATGATCACTCCATCTGTTCAGTGATCAGAGTATAGTACAAAAAGTCAGTTGCACCCAAAGTTTCTAGTATTTCCATATAACATGATTTCAATACAAACATACTTGCTCATGTACAATGCAACTACCAACATTCTTTCTAAACAATCCCCTGCTTATATGCATATACTGTGAATATACTATCAGCATAGTACCGAATATAAATAGGTCCAATACTCATGCAGGATTTTATTATATCATAAGTTGACCTATAATGTGAACTGAGCATAAGATCGAAGTTTTAAAGCTATTTTTAATTTCCTTAATCACCATGTACTGTTTGAGTAGATACATTTTATGTTTTAAAGCTAATGTTGCAACATGCCAATATTATTTTTTAATACATTTTTACAGTAGTGCTTGACAAATACTGTCCTGACTATTATGTGTACCCCTATATCCAAAACGTTATAGTGTAAATTAACTTTTCAGAAGAAGAAGACTATGAACCGACACTGTTGGATAACATTTTATTTGCATTTGAAACCCTGGTGCAAGTTATCATACGATCTTCATACATTGGCACAAACATAATCATGATGGTAAGTATTGCTGAACTATTTTGTTAAATACAATAATTTAAATCCTTGAACCGTTTAACGACTAGCAGCTTATTTATACTACAAAGTTGTAACCCAGCACTTTAAGAGAGCAGTATTTACACTTTAATTTTTGTGTCTTAAAATTTGGCTCCTGTCCCACTATATGCAATTCCATTGTTTAATGTCTTAAAATGTAAAACCACGAAGTGGCTGTTTGCATAACTGACAGTAAATGTAAAATTGGGTCAAAAAGCATGTTTATATTTTGTTTGAGACAGATTATACAAAATATTCTAAATTTACCTTGTTGTACATATTTCAAAGTGATCTTCACCTGAAATGATGGAATTTATCTAGTACTTCCTCACACTTCTTTGTGCACTAAGCCAAGTGTTTTAAAATTATGAACTTATTGTAGTTAATACATAGTACATCCACTATTTATACATCTGCTTCATTTCATAGCTGTGATTAATACTTGTTAATAAAGACTAAGTACTGAAGGTAAGATACATATTTCTATTTATATTTACTCTCTAAAAACTCTTAAAAAATAATAACTGTAGGTCAGTTAACTAACGTTTTTATAATTTGTTTTACGGAAGTTCACAAAGCTTTCTCCCCTTAAAAAATGCAAATCAGTTCATTTTCAAAGTGAGTGTGTCAGCAATTGTGGTTAAATTAATATCTTATAAGCATCCACTTTGATCTAATTATTTTTTTCTCTAGCGAATTCATTATGCATATATAAAATTTAGTGACCTATGTAATAGAATTGGCTGATCATATTCAGATTGGGATTTTAAAATTTTATGAAGCTCGTATTATGTCTATATTTCCTTTAACATTTTTAGAGAGCTCACATGTATTATGTATGTTCAAAAACAATTTATCATGCTATTTATATACAAAAGTCTTGCTTTAAAATATACATTTGACAAATTTTGTTTTTGCATATCCCAAATGTTATTCTCTGTTGGGGATGCTGTTTCTTTTTAGTTCGTATACCGTAAATAAACCTAAATTATTTATTAGCTCTATTTGTAAATGAACTGTTTGTAAACTTTGATAAAGCAATTTGTCTTTTTTTAGGCCTGGAGTATAACATATCTTAGCTGGCTAACATTTGTACTACTAATTTGGGCAAATCTGCTGTGGTTGGTTCCCAATCAGAGGAAATCTATGCTGAGATCCAGTCCCGCATTGGTTGTTTATGCATGGTTTCTGCTGCTGTCGGCATACATATATTCCATGGATTTAACAGAAGAAGAACTACCATCTACAGTTAAAGGAATAAATTTTGCTCAAATCGGATTTCAGAAAGTAACTGTACTTCCATGCAACCCACTATTGGTTAAATGTCTGTACAGTATCATGTTTTGGATTACATTAAGGCAGTACATGCAGGAAAGACATGAAGCAAAACAAACTAGTGCGCTAGCAGATATGGTTGCTCCTCTTCAGGTTACAGTTAGGGCTGCTACAGGTAAATGTACTTGGAGCTATATGAATCGCCACAGTAAAAGAAGCTATAATTAACTGTGGTTACTTTTATTTTTAACTAATTAATCTTATTGTTTATATAACAAATAACAAAGGTCTATGTAACAAGAAATGCTCATACATGTAATGAGTCTAGTTTTCAGTATTTCTATAATATTGACTGGGTTGTAGGAGCACCAAAAGAAGAGGAAAAAGGCAGTAAAATAATGAAAATCATTGGAGACCATCTTAAAAATTTTTTAACCAAGTTTTGGATATGGATAGTTGCAATAACTCTGTTTACTGTTGCAATTACTGGAGAGAGGATGACTGCATTTAGGATCATCTACATGGCTTTATTCCTATTTTTCGTACTGACATTTCAGGTTTGCAATAGTTGTTTTATTCACACAAGACACTCGACTATCTTTGCATTCTTTCCAGCTGTCGTTTAGAATTTGGCGTAAAATGATGTTTGGGTTTTGGCTGACCGTTATTGTTTATTCCATGGCTATTTTAGTAATGGTGTACACCTACCAGTTTGATAACTTCCCTACTTACTGGCAGGAATATTTGCATGTTCCAGTTGAGCAGTATGTGTTTCACAACAGGCATGTGCATGTTTTTTAATTAATATGTTACAGACAACATGATTTGGGATTGGAAATATTTGAAACAAAACAACTTTTCGTACGCTTAGTAACACCTACATTTTTTGTTATAATCACCGTTATTCAATTACACTACTTCCACAAAGATTTTATGGAATTATCAGATACTAAAAGTGTGAATGTTACTGATGGTGGGTCGGAAGGTAGTTCTGTGCAGGAAGGTGCTTTCGATCCCAGCAGTGAAAAGACAGACATATCTGACGTTAAAATTGATTTTACGGATCTTGCAAGTATGTATTTTTAAGATCACATCAACATATTGACTTGATAATTTTGCTTTTACAGATGTTTCCATGAACCAGTTACAAGTGGCCTATAAGCACTGGTTGAAGAAATTTCTTCATTTTAAAAACTTAACTTTCCTTTTTCTTGAATTACACATGCCAAAAATCGTGCTCTTGATGGCAATGATGGTTTGCGTCTACGACAAGTGTGCCATGCACTTTGTGATTGTAGTGCTCATTGCATTGGCGTTCACTTTTGGACGATCAGTGCAGGTGTTTTGCATTTATTCCAGTTCAGCCCTGGTGTCTGTTCTGCTTTTAGCACGTATGGTTTATCAGATCCAGTACATAGAACATGACCGTTGGAATGGTACTTGCGTAAGTAGCTTTTTCATAATACTGGCTCGAGCAGCATATCATGCATTTGAATTTTATTTTCATACTAATCATGCTGTTGAAGTAAACATTTGACTCAATCTAAATGCAAAGCATGATTTCTTCATTTAAATTGTTCTGAGTAAGCATGTTGTTTAATTTGTGTTAAATGACAGAAATGCACAATAAATTGTAAAATTCATTTGTTCTCAATTGCCTGAATTAACCATATTTATAAAACTCTTGATATAAATGTAAATAATCAAAGGTAGAACCACCACTTTAATTCTTTTATAAATACGTTTTTTTGGTTTATACAAATCTATTATGATGAAAATCCCACATAAAATGATGATTCATATTTTTTCCTTTTTGTTTAAATTTCATTAAGCATAATCATTCTGTTTAAAATACCTTAATTTCAAAAAGTGCTACTACTATAGAATGCTTGGTGTTTATACAATAGATACATAATATACAAAAATTGATACAAATACATTAATGGAATGAACTTACGAAACACTTTATTTATGTCTCTACAGCCTACATGTTTTTATGTCTTTCGAAATATACACTTGATGATGTTGCTCTGCTCAAAACATTTTTTGAATTTGTATCGAGAAAGGTTCTTCAAATTAATTACCACATGCTTTTCAATATCAGATACAGATATATTATTATAAAATAAATTAAATAAAAATTCACAAATTTCCGGCAAAAAATCAGATCACAAAGCAAATCAGCCCATTTTTAGCCTGTTTTAATTTTTTGAATGCTTTTTTCAAACGGCTTCACAGAGTCTTGTTAGCACTTCTCGATAATAATGCTGAGTCACTACCCGTCTTTGTTCAATGAATGCCTGTAAGATCAATAAAGCAAAAAGACTTGTGACATGATGGGATTTTTGTTTGCAGATGCATTGAAGGATCAGATGTAAACAATTCTTCGATGTTTTTGCTTATTTCAAACATTTTGGAACTATCTTTGTGCAAATTTTCGTATTTATAATTATTCAGTCAAGAAAGCTGTTTCACTGTTTATATTCAGCTCTTCCGAAAAAAAATTTATTCTCATAGCTCAAAAGCTTATTAGTTCTTACTATTTATCTAGTTTAGTAGTTGTCACTTTTTCATATCATCGTCTTTCTCCTCTGTCTCCTCTTACTTCTTTTTAATTTTTTTTTGTCAATCAATTACCACTGACTTCTTCATAGTTTCCTCACACACTTCTCTAGTACTTTTGCCTAATTTTGTGCAAAATTAGCTACTCATATACTATTCACATATTTTTCCAGCTTAAAGGACAAACAGATGTGAGCAGTGCAATTCACAGTATTTTGACAATTGGTGATTAGGTTTTTTCTTTTTTTTTAATTCTCCACAGGCAACATACTCGTACATGCATACATTGTCATGTTTAGTGCGATAAGTCAAAATAAATTTTTATATTACATATACATTTATGCCATTCCTGTAATTTAATTGTCAGACCTCGTATACACATACTACATTTTAATGTTACATTTAACAGATCTTACCAGAATTAACTAAACAAAAATGTCTTAAAAATAAATAATATTATTATTAAAGGGGCGTTTAGTAACCTCTGCTTGGCACACAAACATTATAATAGAATAATTTAAAATCTATTTGAAATTGTTTTGTTTTGTTTGCGCCAATAGGTTTCTACAACCAATATGAGTACATATCACACAAAATTAAAATTTTCGTGAATATGCCCATTGTGACATATTTGATAGTCAAATAATCCTTGATATAAAATTTTATAATTTAGTTTTTTTGCAGTACATTTCACTAAAAAGTTAAATATTCTTTTGATGGTAGTCTTATAGCAAATTGAAGGCAATCAAGAAAAAATATGTTAAAAACAAACAGATTTCAAATCATCCTGTTGTAACTTAGATAAAAAGTAATAACTAATATTGTTTATCTTGTATTTTAATTAATGACAATAATCTTACGATCAAGTAATTAATTTTTAGGACAAATGAAGCTGCACATATATTTATTGTCAGCAGCTTACATGATATTTTCTCAATTATTTGCTTATTTATATGTATTAAACATTTTGTAAATGTTGATTAACTTGAGATTTCAAAAGCATCACACCACATCATCGTTTGGTCTTAATACTAATACCTCATGACATTACAATTACATTATAAATTAATGCTTGTTTGAAACTTATGGGTTTTTTTCAAAGAGATTTTTGCATGTACCTCTCATACCAATATTGCCCGAGAATCACTATTTTTGAGATGGTGAACAGAAATAAGTAACACAAATTAGTAAAATGTACATATTGTTACATAAAATTAAAGCATAAAATATAATACACTACTCAAGAAAGTTCTGGGTGGCTGTATTTTGATGCACCCATACGTTTGACATGGATACCTTTATCTTAAATACATAGCAGAGGAGGTAGTTAATTTTAAGTTAAAATGAATATGACAAAAATTAATCATTCAACTGAACCCTGTTCACTTCTTAATTCGTAAAGTCACCACTAGATGACACACACATCGATTTTCACAAAATGACTGGACAATCAGCATTTTAGGTCTTTGTACTTACAGACCGTACCAACCTATGTCGTAGTTCGTAAAGCCCCTGCTAGATGATTTCTAGACATTTTCACAAAGTAACCCCCAAAGTGAGGTGTAAGACTTGTCAGCATCAAAATATGAAAATTATACAACATGTAATCAATCAATAGTATTTATTTAATAAGCTATTACATAACAGCAAATAATACCGTAAATTTTCATTAAAAACCTACTTTTAGTTTTTGCCATGCCTTCTGCACTTTGTCCTAAATGCTGCTGATAAGTTGCAGGAAACAATAGAATCCACAGTTGTTAATCTTAGTAAAGACATTGTATCACATTCATTTTATTAAATACCATTGCAGTTTAAAAAATTACTTTTAATAGTATATCTTATTTGCTAAATTTAAAAGTGAATATGTAAGCTTTTTCATGTTCTATAATCATAATTCGTATCGAATCTATAAATATGTTCTTAAAATGTTGCTTCTGTTACAGAACTTTACATCACCATCAAATAAATCTGCTTTAGAAGTTACAACACCGCTTTTCCAGAACATCTCAACCAATGAAACAAAATATAACTCTGCTGAATGGCTGGGATTCAGAAAATCCACCTATTTGCCTGGTTTGGTAAAGTGGAATATTATTTATATACTGACAGTAACCTTATGGTCAGTTGTGTTAGTACGCCAGTTTAATCATCGGGTTTCAAGAGGCAAGCCTACTTCAAGGCCATTTTTCATGTTTCCGAAGATAACTAGAGCAGAAGCAGATAAAAATCTAAGAAATTGTGTGAAATACTTGGCAAACTATGGTTTTTATAAGTTTGGAGTGGAAGTAAGTTTATTGTTAAGCATTCTTTCTTTTCAACAAACATATTTTTAAATTACAGATTTCTTTCATGGCTATTGTAGCCTTGATTGGTTTCCGAATGGATTTGTATGCCACAATACACGCCATTTGGCTATGTATCATGATATCAATGAGTCGAACCACATTATCTAAGATTTGGAATTTTTATTTGGCATTTGTTGGAATCTCACTTCCATATCAGTACTTTATGTCTGTTGGGTTGCCACCTAGTTTGTGTATAGGTATACCTTAGCTGTTTAATTTGTAGAACATAAATTTTAACGTGATATATTTAAAGATTACCCCTGGCTACACAGTGTGTTGTTACGGAAATTTCAAGAGTGGGCTTATTTACTGGATTATCAGATCCCTCCTGCACCAAAGAAACTTATCTGTGATTTTGTCTTATTGTTGATGGTCTCCAGACAGTCAGTAGTATTCAGGATAGAACGAAGGTATAAGGAACGTGAATATCCTGGAGGCACCAATGATGTGATCATTCATCATGCCGAAGAAAAAGATTTTGTAAATCCTGTTCCAGATTTTGTTACATATGTAAGGTAAGTGTTTTCGTAACATAGAATATTACTATGGTTTACTGACAATAATAATAAAAAGTAAAATATTTTTTTTCATGACTTTTCTCTTTTACATTATGAATTATTTACCTATTTAATTATAGTGGTATACAATTTTCAGAAAATACTAATTTAGCTTTCTAGTACTATTTACTAGTAGCTAATCAGTACCGAAGCATCTTTGATGTGAAATATTATCTTCATAGGCTGCTATTTTTTTACAATATAAAAAAGTTTTGGAAGAAAGGTCAATTATTTTTCAATTGTACAGGTGTTCCATTAAAAAAAGCAAAAAAAAACTAACTTTTGATGTATATTCTTATTATGAATCAAGTGGCATACTCAGCATTTTTTGTGATCACATTTTTGACATAACACAAACTTGCATTTTTTTAAATGGAACCCCTAATAGGGTCGTCCCGCACAATAAAGTTTGATAGTTTTAACCTATGCCTTTTATTGCTTACGTCATGAATACTAGTGCTACACATCTATCTATTTTGCTTTTAGATTAATTCAACTCATAACAAACGACGGTAGTAAAATTACTCTGTTTCAAACATTTTCTTAAATCCGCCAACAACTACGCAAAAGGTTACTAATTTCCGTCATGTGCACTGTTACAGCTCCCTAGGTAACAAGGTGTTCACTGTTGTCAGTTTTATAAATAGCCAGAGAAATACAGTAATGCAATGGGAGTGAGAGATAGGGGCGAAGGTATAACAGTCATCGTCAATATTATAATGTAAACATAGGAATAACTGTTTATCAAAACACTTTTTACGTAAGCCATTCTTACATTAAAAAAACCAACAGATTACCCAAATACTTCGACAACATCTTGCTCKACCACTTAATCTGAKAAATACGAAACTCGAAAGTTTGACCAAACTATGTAAACAAAAACGGGTGGCTAGAGTTAGGTTAGGGTTATTACGTTGTGCATGGGACACATGCAGCACGTGCGAATGTGCGATGTTGTCGGTGGTACTTTACCGTTTTCTTCCTAACGACGGCCAGAGACAGTCCTGACAGTTTCAAAATTTATCATATCGTTCTCATACATAAGTATACAAACTTTCAACATTATCAACCGTCAAGCATCGTTTAATTCCTCATAATAAAAGCATTAGTTTAAAAGCAGGTTCGATGGTTAAAATGCTTTCGTGTTTCAACAAAAGACCAGTAAATGCGCTTATTATATTGAACTGTTCATTATAGAATAAACTGACTGAAGGATGATTTAAGTTATTTTCACAAATACGCCTTAAGTTGACTTAGGTATCAATGTCACAATGCCAGTTTACGAGTACTTTTCTCACGGTATTGCCAAAATCGCTCAAAAAAATGTAAACAAATATTACTTGCAATACCACTAGAGCACTGGCTATTATTGGTGTTTCTCGCTTTCGTCACCTTGAGAACCTTTACTGAATTGAAAATCCATACTTTTACATTTTTTTTCTTGGTAAACAAGAACCGGAAAAAATCGCAAAAAAATGTCTGTGCTTCAATTTTTATGTATATTTTAAATGTAAAATAAAAAAAAATTGTGGGACGACCCCATTGGCTTTGCTATTGAATAGACAGTATATACAATATACATTGTTAGGTGTGTTTTCAATTATTCAGGTGTTATTTCAATTTTTGTTGTCGTTTAATCAGATTTTATATTTGTTTCCAAAATGGATGTAAATAATATGACGCTAAGCAATGTATAGGTATATATTTCCAAGCAATGATGTTCATTAAAAGAAAGAACTGCATGAGCCTCTTTACAAGTCTTAAGTATGTATGTAAATAGGCATATATTCTTTCTAATTGAATACAATTCTTTTTTAAGGAAATATATTACCTTGGCTGTTTTTTTCCAACCTTCGATGGGTTGTAAAAATAAGATGGCCAAAACAATTGAAGCGTTAGTCATATCGCAACACAGGCTTTTACATGCATTTTGACAGCCACTGAAACCCCTCCTTAGTGATGAAGCATTGTCCACCCAAAAATGTCTTTAATGCTCAAAAGATATAAAAATTACTGGTGTCCACACTATAATGTGGATGGATGGAACTTCACACTTGAATGTTTGAAAAGATCATTATGTTCGTACAGTGCGGCCTTGCCGTGGATCGAAACAATGTCAAATAAAAGCATGCTTTTTTATTTATTCTACTTGTAAATTTTTGTGTTTAAAATTTTCGAATTCAATTTTCCTATAACTAGCTAAGACTGTTTCTTTTTTTTTACTAGGAGCTGCGATATTTGATATTTCAAAATGATGGGAGTCGACCTTCAGTCACATCTCTAAAATTTATTAAAGTAAAGTACATATGTAATTGGTTTTGATTTTAATTACATTGCTACTATTAGCTTAAAATGGAGAAAAGTAAGCGGCCCATTGTATGTATCTCGTATTTTTAAATAAATGCAATGCGTTTTACATTCATAGCTTGCTTAAAAATAGAACTTGTGATCCAATCAAATCACTGAGAAGTGTGGTTGATTGATCAATACTTTGACAACATTCGTAAAAGCAGCTGATGTTTTTATGTTCACATAATACGCCCTTTACAGTACTTATCAAACCGCACAGCCCCATGTAGTAGAAAATCAAGCGATATAAGATATGAAAAGAACAAACGAGTTACCAAAGCGATGCCACCCATATTTTTTTTTAACTACTAAAACAATTTTTAGCTGTAAAATTATGCTACAGAAAAATTCACCAAGCTGTGTATTATGTAAGGTATAATAATTAACACTTTTGATAGGATAAAATGTGATCTGTACGAAAGATAATGACTTTACATATTGTTTCAGAACATATCTGGATATATTCAAGAGAGCTTTTCTGCTCAGCTTTTTATGGATAACTTTAGCCATCGTGTTCTTGGCTGGAACGAATCGTGTTAACGTTTTCTCCATTGGTTATTTAATAGGTGCTTTTATTTTCTTATGGCACGGTACTGATTTGTATTTAAAACCAATACCAGTTATACTAAAGTCGTAAGTGTCCTCTTACAAGAATTATATATTTGGATTACACTGTAATATTTTAGGTGGAATATTTTGCTCGCTTACAATGTTGCTGTCATATTTTTAAAGACAGCCCTGCAAATAGTTGGTTGTGTGTTTATTCAAGAATTGCCTGCCAGTATGTGCTGGCCTGTGCAGCTGTTTGCAATAGGTTGTGTCAGAAAATTTGGAAATGTAGAGGACTTTATTGTGGAGCAAAAGGGTTCAGAACATTGCACAGTTCCGAGAGAATATATTGGACTCGTGTGGGATGGATTGTGCTTTGGATTTCTGCTGGTACAGCGAAGGATATTCCATAGTTATAATTTCTTTCACATGATAGATGAAGCGAAGGCCACAACCATACTTGCATCTCGAGGTACCTAAGCATATCTTTAGCTTTGTGTACTGGCCTTATTATTTTCTCCTTTTAGGAGCTGAATTAATTGCTGAATTGAGACAAAAGAAAATGACAGAGCAAGATGAACAAGAAAGGAAAATATTGGAGAAGATTAAAGCAAAAATGGATAAAATCAAAGCAAACCAGCAAAAAATTCATGAGACAGGATACAAGGATACATCCAGTCATTTTGTTGGTAAATATCCTTTTTATTTATGTGGTTTACAATGATGCTAAAACTTTTAATGCGTCTGAAAAAATAATTAATATCTAAAGTTGCATAATATAACTAAGGTGTGCAACTGTCAAAGAAACAGTAAAACTATACATCATGATGATCACAGATATGTAAAAAAACAAAAAAATATGTTTCTGATATGTGGTAGTAAAGGACATTCAAGAAAAAATAAAAAGATTTCCCCAGGTACTAGAAAACAAAATCATATGGATTTGATTTTAGTAATGTTATATTTGATCTGACAGTAACTTAACAAGGGTAATAAGCTATGACAATTAATTATTTGATTTAGAATACCTAAAGGCTCAATAAAGCGGTTATAAAAATGCATTGGCTTAATCAGGTGTAATCACAATAATTGTTATCCTGATCTTTGCAGATGACATTATTGTGTACATCCCTTTTCTAAAGAAAATATAAAAAGCTATGGTAGATATGTATCTAGAAGGTTCTTGATGAGCTTTGTCGAAAGCAAAACTAACGTTGGTGGGAGGCAGCAAATGCAGTGGCCATGGGTATTTCCATATAGTGATGGCATAAGTTATTAATAATACTGATTTTCTGACCAGAAAATGTTTCTGAAAAATACAATTTATTATGTCGATCACAAAAAAATGGTCTTCCATTTGCTGCCAGAGATCATATTATGTTCCGAACATTTTCTATTTTATTACGAACAATCAAACATATAACTTTAATAAAGGCATAAATTTTAGGTTGTGCCCTTTTTGAAGTTTTTATTTATAGTATTTATATAATGACAATTATAATTAGTGCTATTAAGATATATTAAGGTATTTTACAACTATCCGCAAATATATTTGAATATATCTCTAGTATTTTCTTTCCAATAAAAGATCTATGTTGGAGATTTTGCCTTGTCACTTCAAATTCAATTTTGACCCATATATTTACATTGGTTATGTCAGTTATTGATCGATGTTTTACTTTATATTGTACTGAAAAAAAACCTTAAACTAAAGTTATTAGAACAACCCATTCTTTTTACATTTGTTAAACGATTCTGTGGAATTACACTTGAGGTGAACCTTTGACCTTTAGTATTTTATTTCAAGGGTGAAAAAATCACATTACCAAACAATTAACTTTGTTGAATTTCTGGTATTGGCTAATAGAGGATGCAAAACATGAAATCTGTTTCATAATTTTAATGCACACAAAAAAGATTGGTTCTTCATATTCCGTAAATTCAAATCAATTAAAATTTTTACTGCAGATCGTGTATTTATACCTTTTTCATTTCAATTTAATTATTCTGTCTGCAAAAATTAAAATAAATTCCTTCAAAAATTAGGTTTTTTTAAAATGGAAATAGCGAATTCAAAAATTGGGTTTTCTGACAGGAGTCATCTCCTTAGTAGACCGCACCTGCCATACAATTGAAACAATTTGAAGTTCCAAATAGATAATAAACGCTAAAGACTTACCTTAATCTTTACAATCAAGAAATGTGGTGTTTTATGTTACCCAGTTAACTATATCAACCAATATATCAATGAGTACAGAGTGTCCCATTTTCATTGAAATTGCTTGTCTTACTTTTTTATTGTTTGTTGAACTGTGCCATCACTATCGCCTTTTGTTTGAAAGCTATAGGCAACTTTTGAATAACTTCAATCTTCTTCAGTTCTCAAATTGGCATATTCAATTTTTTTTAGGAAGTCTTTTATTAATGGAAATCATAGCTGGCCTTAATGTAATCGAAAAGATCTATATTTGCTCATTAAGAAGATTGTTTGCTGATTTAAAACAATTGGGTATAAAAGAGCTAATGCTCTCACTGCCATCATCATAGGGTGGAAGTGGATTGACCAGGGCATATGATTTGTTTTAAAATAATTGTTTATTATTACATTTTTTAAAATAAATTAATCGGATTTTTTTCTACTGTTAAGCAATGTACAGGTACTTATTTCTCAACAAACAGTGATAGTTACATTGCATCATTGATTATCAACAGAAGAACTGCATGAGTTTTACGAGTTTAAGTATATATATGGAAACAGGCATATAATCTTTGTAACTGATTGAAATTATTACTTAAGAGGGGCATTTACTTGGAGCGATCGGGCAAAATGTAAACTATGCAACCCATGTTACCAGCGGGACATGGGACGTAAGAGGGTAGCCGATAGGTTGAAATCACGCAAAGATCAGACGGGCTAAACTAATATTCGGAAAATTGCTGATTGTAGCGTGTGCATAAAAAAGTAAGCGTGATATTAGTAACTTACTATGATATTATACCAGGTTATTCAAAATATGGAATAACCCATTTATTTCTGTAAATATGAACTATATAATATTTCATTCTAACTGCATGTCGACTATGATTTCTGGAGGAACTTTTCTAATAATTTTCATTCCGCCTCACCATTGCTTCGGCAGACAGTAAATTAATGTGAAAGAACTTTTAACATTAAATTTGTCACGTTGTTTAGACATAAAAGCTTAGAAATCCGGTCATATCGGAATAAATCGTATACCGCACGATCATTCCCGACTGGTTTGTATCTTAGCCTCACTGGTCTCTGGATACCACGCGACGGATCTGGTGGATATGGGCATTCGCATTCCGCTCTCTTGACGGACTCGTGCGAAAGGGTTTGCGGTTTTAGATTTTTTGAATGTTTTTATTATTTATTGTGCTCATGTTTTTGGTAGTGTACAAAGAAATATGTAGCTACAACGTGGAGTTCGAATTTTTCGTTTATGTGCCTTAGTTTTCGAGAAATAGCTCACCAAAAATACGCATTTTTAAGCAAAATATAACAACAAATATTTACATTACCGTACCAAATTCAGAAAAAACTCGAACTCTACGTTGTAGATACATCTTTTGTCATTGCCATGTCGAAATTACACTTCGAAAAAGTTTCGAATAACTCGGTAAAATGTAAAACGGTAGGTGCTTAAAATGACCCGCTTCGCTCTAGGTAAACAACCCTCTTAAGAATACCGTAGAATCGTATGGTTGGATGCACGTTGTTTCAATCAGCAATGATCTAAGTATAACATAAAAAATAGATCTCTTTGACTATAGCAAAGCCAACTATGGATTCCATTTCAAAAAGGGCAAGTTTGTGTTATTTCTGTTTAAAAAATTTGACTCCCTAAAAATGTTCTGAGTACACCATTGGATTCAGAATATCAAAAATGTCTTTACAGTTTTTTTTATCTACATTACTAGTGAAGGTAAGGTTATTCAAAAGTTGGCTATAGCTTTAAAAGTTGATTTTAAAATAAAACTAAAAATAGCAAGGTAGTAATGTCTAAACCACAACCCACTAATATTAACAGTTACAGAGATACCTTAAAATTGCAACGAAACTGGGACAGCCTGTACACTGCAATTTCTTTTGAATCTATCTTGACGTTTATGTGGGGAAAGTAGTAGCTTTGAAAATAGAATGCTAATATAAATAAGAAAAGGTAGTAGCAAACCATGTATAACGTTTAACGTTTCTTTTTTACACTCAGGCAAACTTCACTTTTATTAATTACAAATTATAGATATCCATGTTTTACATACATACAACTCATTTGTATGTATATAAGGAAAACCAAATAGAAAAAATAGTGTTGTGCTACTGGTTTGTATCTATTTTAAGAAATTTCAATTTTTTTTCTATTTGTAAAATTTTGCTTCACATTTTGTTATAATTTATACTATGCCTATTTAATACTTAGGTAAAATAGGTATGCAGACATTTATTATTATCTAAATAAAGCAAAGTCTAATCTTGGTAGAAATGTGCTTTTTATAATTTGGTACTATTGACAACTTTTATTACACTGTTTTGTATGACAATGCTGCATGGAAAGATCTTTCAGTATTTTGAAACAATCTAAGTGAGGGTTATCAGTAAAATCATACACACAAAATGGCAATGTAACTTGGTAAGCTTGGCATATTTGTGATGTTTCCACAATAACTGTTGCCGTCAGCAATAATATGAGTATCTAATATACTCTTAAATGAAATAAATAAACTAGATTAGAATAGCTTCAGTCATTATTCTAACAGTATTATTTTTATACAGCTCAACCTCCTCTGGCCCGTACTCCTTCTATGACCTCTTGTACCTCTGCAACCTCTCAACAAACGTCCCCTGCAGGTTACCATACCCCAATCGATGACGAAGAACCCGCGCCCCTTACACCACATGCCGGTTCCCTTTTGCAAACACAGGCACCATCTCCATATTCCGCTGTCATGACGGTGTCTCTTGATGGATACCTTGAGCCCCAAAGAATGTCATTCAGTTCTCCTCCCAATTCTGATTTGAATCCACGTCCTCCCTCTCCTGATGACAGCTTCCCCGTGTTTTCGCCCCCTCCTTATGATGAAGCACCCCCATATACAGAAGCGGTAAGCGAACCACCCACTGCTATAAGGAGACAATCGAGTATTGGCCCGCCTTGGATGCAGGGCAGTTTTGTTACTCCCCGGCAAAGTGTCATTTCATATTCTTCGAGGTCACCACTTAGTCACCATACATGTAATTCAAAATTTTTGCTTCTCGATTTTTATTAGATGCAGTATATACAAGCTTTGACTTGTACAGATTAATGTGCATACAGTCACTGTATAGTTTATTATTGCACATAAATTAATATATATTTATGATGTTTGTACATATGCCCTTTTTTTATTTAATTCCATGAAAATTTATGCAGTGGAAACAATTTGATGAAAACTTGTTTCACATATGACAGCAAATTATTTTTTTTGCATAGATGAATGTTCAGAATAGTCGAAAAACCAACTTGGATTTATCTTCCATGGAACATTTAATCCATTTTCCCATATATAGTTTTTGTTTATTTGTCTTTGAGGTTTAAAATTAATTATTATGAAAGTTTTGAAATAAAAGAAAGTGTCGATGTGTAGTGTACGAGGGGCACTGCTAAAGTTCATGGAAAATGTGAAATAAAACAAGTTACAGTACCTACATCTTTTTACTGTTTCTCAAAATACTTCCCTTTAAAATCTATACTTTTGCATCTGATAAAACCAATCTTCTAAACAGTTTTTGACTCCACAACATGTGATTTAAATGCTTCGAGAACATCTTCAGGCAATGAGAAACACTGTCCATGCATTTTATTTTTTATGTATCAGAGTAAGAAGAAGTCATTGGTGATTTGGTCAGAAACTCAGTAGTTCATCTAACAAAGTGATGTACACCAGTCAGCATTAACATTTCATCAATCCTCTAATGCTACAGTTGCAACAAGATCTGTTTTTCTGAATGAAGCAATCATTCTTTGCGAAATACTTTGTGACCACACCACTTTTGTTGGTTTAGTTTCATTTTGAAGCACCCATACTCTGGATTGCTATTTAGGCTCCTATGAATATATATAGGATTCATCACCTATTACAATGTTGTATACAGAATTTTAATGACCGCATTCAAATACTTTTAACATTTCCTTGCACCATATGGCACCTACCTGTTTTTGCGCTTCTGTAAAAGGAAGGCTTTCTGGTATGCAAATGACCGTGCAAAATCATATATATGTTTCACTGCAATGCCTAAGGTCAACTCTATCTCAATGTATTTCACATGTCAACAGAGGTGCACGGACAACCTTCACTAAGATCGTTATCAAATGGTGGTTGCCACATTTGAATTTTGCGAACCATTTCTAAACTATAGTTTTGGATGGTGCTTCATTCATTCATTCATTACTAAACTAAGTTTTTCCACACATTACTTCGTTCAAATTGTTTGCGACGACATTGCTTGGTTTTAAAACGATGTGGCATCTGAATTAGAAACTATCAATATTTACAAATATGACAATTGACCTGATCACGAAATATTAATTTTGTGTCAGATATAATCCTATTAGTTACAGAAACCTAGTGGCACAAGCAAAACTAATTTCAATAGAATTTAAATTATTTTATATAAAATTTGCATGCCAAACAGAGACTAGAAAATACCCCTCGCAACGAGGCTATGCAGGTGGAATTATTTATTTTTAAGACATTAAAACTTGCAGCTGGTATTAAATGGAACAAGGGTCAATTTAATCTGATTTTGTTCAAAATTGCAAGTTTTATACTTATCCCATTTACGATTTCTTACTTCAAGCACTAGTCTCATTGCAGGGTATCGTTTGCTAGTTTATTTAAATGTTACTAAAAATTTTGAGGTTTTGTGTGCAGCGATGGTATGTGTAATCATATTTTCTACCGTAATAAGCTGTTACAACCAACACTTAAAATATTCTTAACATTCGTATTGTGGAATGCCTGGTAACGCAAGGAGTACTTCATTCCGTGAATTTTAGCATCCCTCTTCGTAAATAATTTGTAACAGTGATAACCTGTTACTGCATACATAAGGTTTATAAACTGTAAAACATCTATTTAAAGTGCATATACTCAGCTTACTATGTTATACCATTATTTATATATCAGTTAAATAAATTAAATGAGTTAGAAAATTACTTTTAACATTTTTTAAATATAAAGTTACGAACAATACTTTACTCTTAGAAAATGTGGTTAACAGTTTCAAAATGTATTAGAATATTTTTTCTATATCTTTACAGTATTGTTCCTCACTTAAAAACTGTAAAGAAATGGGACCAGCAAAGGTATTTTATAAATCTTTATAGTTTAACGAATTATAGTTTTAAACTTATTATACTCCTTGAATAGCTTGTGTATTGGTTAAGCAATGTTTTACTGTTGCTTTTGCTTGTACATATATATTATTTTCTTAATTTGCTTATAGATCGTATTTTTTCCAAATCAAGGCCACTCTACCAGAAGACACAACCAATGACATATAAGCAGGGTAAACTATTATTTAAGGATGCTGGTTGTTTGGCAAATGTATTTTAATACTAACTGGTTGTGGTTATTATTTAGGTAGTGGTTAATTGCAGATATTGTTTTATGTTTGGAAGTTTATATAATATTGGTTAAATATTTTGTGATACTGTAATGGTAGTATTTAAGTCAATGCTTATAGCTACACTAGATCATTTTGGGCTGCATATGTAAGTTGGTCATGTAGATATACCCATTTCACTTAGTTTATCAAATTTGGTTTTTAATAATCATGCTGGTGATGGCTCTACGTTTTCTGTTAATGTTTGAATCTGTGCTTTCTAACTAGGGTTTTTCCAACTCCTGTGATGACAAAAGTGCAAAAGTGCAACAACTTAAATATACTTTTTAGTCCTTGTCATTGCGAGAGTGATGTAAAGAGCCTATGTATGTGGACTGCCTGTATGTGTTTAAAACATCTTAGCAAATCGAAGATTCAGGGTTGCAAACTTCAAGCTTTGTGTATGTGGGCGTTTTTTCTATTTACTTAAAAGTATATGCATGTTGCATTACAAATTTTAAACAATGTCATAAACTGCTGTTCTAAAATAATTTTTTCACAGCTATACGTTCTGGTGACTACTACATGTTTGATGATTTGGAAGACGATGAATTGGAAATGATTGATAGTAAGGAACTTGATGAAGAAGAAGAAAAAGATAGGCTCAAGCGAACAGCCTCAAAGAAACGCACAGTAGGCGAGGTTGGTATATATAGCTGTTTTATTTGTGCTGTTGTTTACATGTTTATAATATACATCCAATGCAGTTTTGAATTAGTTTTGTGTGTATTTGTTTAGGATTTAGATGTTGTGAACAATATAATAATTGATTTAGGTCACTTGTTCAAACTAACCCTTATTTGTGCTGGTAATTGTAGCTGTTAAGCTCAGCCATGAAGACAGATATAACAACGACATTAAGGAGTACTACGCCGCATGATTTGCAGAGGCGTGCTAGCATGCCTCTTTCAAGGCAGCGTTCAACAATGTCAGCTCGATCCCAGTTTTCTGCTCCCCTTTCTGCCCCTCCCACAGTGAGTTTACTAACTCAAACTGGCACAGTTTTAATGGTTTGGTACTAACAAATGCTTGAGCTTGTAATTATATCAGGGCTTTCTATTTTTTTTTCTATTAATGTTGATTACTAGGACATAGTTCACTACCTGATTTTGTAAATACCGGCACTTTAAATAACGTAGATATAACAGTAGATTATTCAGTAGATAATTTTTTAAAGAGAGACGTAGATCACATTATTAAATGTAATTTTCGCTGTTTTCAAATTATTTTACTGAAATTTATCAGTTATGTAATTATATTAAATCAACACTTTCCTGATAAGTTACACTACCTACTGGTACCAACTTTTTAATTTAGAATACTACATTTGTCACTAGTGTTGATAACAATTTATCATCCTACAAAAAGATTTTACAAGGATCCAGTATTTATTATGTTTAATATTTTCATGATCCATGCTTGCAAATAGTTTTACATAAAAAGAATGAGGATAGTGTTATTTAGTCAAGTGTAATCTTTCACTTATTTTTTGACCAATTTTTATTTTTAAATATATTTTGTTACAATCCAGGTAAGAGTAAACTCTTGGTAATTCAATACCAATACCATGAATTTCATATCTATAAGAGAAAATGAAGTTGATTTCAAATTATATTTTTTCAAGTAAAACTAAAAAAAATTCAGATTTTTTTTTATGTTTATCGAWTTGTTTAACTTCATTCAACTAGATTTTAGCCATTACTATATGGGATGTGTTTTCATTAAACAATGAAACTAATATAAAAAGCTGACTAGTAAACAGCAACAGCTTGTAGGGGTGCACAGGTTCAGCACTTTGTAAAACTAAGGAATTGGCAATAAAAAATTTAATATACATAGAAGCGTTCGTTACATTATGAAATACCTACTGGGTTTGCCACCTAAAACTTCCCAGATTCATATTACCTTTATTTTTTTTAGGTACAACCTTAAGTGATATGCAAAATTGAAGGTCTTTTTCAAGTCTTTAAAGATGATATTTTACAAATGAAGTAAAGTTGTAGCAAGTAATAACAAAGACATTGCCAGTTTCTTGTTAATACATAAGTTCCATGACAACAAGTTATTTGTTTACAAATTAAGATAGTGTATGGCTATGAGAACTGGGAATAATTATTATTAGTCGGTATTTTGTTTGAAAAATATTAACACTTAACTGTTAGCTAGATAGGAAATAAATTGTATTTTTCAAACTGCTTGCTGTTCAGTAAAAAACTTCAGCTCCATGGAATTTGACGAGATGTAACGATCTAAAACATTTAATTGCATCATCGTATTGCAGAAGTACATTCAATCTGAAGATAACACTTTCCGTTACTTTAATTCCCATTTATTTAGTAACCCGAATAAGTAAAAGCTAGTTTTACCTGGTTAAAACCTGAGAGTCCTAGATGTTTATGTGTTTTAGGTAGTTTAATCTAAAGTTACAAAAAATGTGAGTAAAGACTGAAATCAGTAACATTCTTTAACATTTGTGGTTTAAACTAGATTCAACAAGTAGTMCATTTGTTAAAACTACTATAAAGTATAATTTCAGTAAAAACATGAAGAGGTTAGAAGAAAAGATAAACTAGTTAATATCATATAGTTTTTTATTTGACAAAATCGATAAATTGTTGCCAATGAAAAACCATTGGTAAAAGGTTTTAGCACTATATCAATTTTACTTTTTTTTTCATTTGTAAGTATTTTACCACAACTAGTTTTTAAACATAATTCTGATAAACTGGTTTTAAGAAATCTGCCAATTGTTGGATCTAGATTTGATTGAAATGTCCAGTAAAAACTCGAAACAATATAATTGATGTTCGTCTTTACTCATAATAATAATGCCTGTATTATTGCAGTAATACAGGGCGAAGTCTAGCTTTTACTACTCAATACTTTACAATTAAATGTGCTTTATAATTTCGTGTTGTGACTAGTTAAACCTAGCTCTTACAAATGTTTGTCGGAACTTTGGATTTTAACTCAGTCAAATTAGTTCATATTGATTTCGAGTTTAAATGGTAATATATACATGATTCTCACAGCTATTGTATGTGCCCATCCATTACGACCTAATAGCCACTGGCTGTAATATATTTCATTCAATATAATTCTGTGAAAAACTTAATGAAACAAACCTCTTTTAGCTTTTTACCTTAGTTACATACCTTAAATTGAATTTTTCTGTTTTTTGTTCAGTTGTTAAAACCTATATTTAAATATAAGGTAAACAGAACACACATAATGCTTAAATGATCTATATAATTATGACATAAATGTATTTAAAAAGGAGTTGGCTATAATTTATTACAATTATTTGACAAAAAGCCAAAAATCTAAGCATATACTGCATAATTTAATAACATAACAATAATCGTCAGCCGTTGATAGGACTCATAATAAACAAATAAGAACAACTTTAGAGATCTACACTAACATAAATGGAGCCTCCTTGTGAGAAATGCAAGGTTTAAAAAAGTTTGTTAGTTTGGCGCCATTGAAAACTCTTAGTACATCAAATTTCACTTTCAGCACTAGTTTACTTTCTAGCTTTCTGTTTGGAAAATAGATACTTACCACTTTTGTATTTGCATACACACTTATGCACAATTGCTTATTGATATTATGCAGTTGGACACCATATTGCAGCATTATATATATATTTTTAAGTATGGCTTTTCAAATGATTCACATATTATGTTTGACATTCCAAATTATTTTGGCTGTAAAAAAATGTAGTAAGGTTCTATAAGGCATATTTTTACTTAAAAGATTTATTATATCGCTTCCCTTCAGTCCATGCAGTGCACTAAAAATAATATATATTATGTATATGGGATTACTTTAGTCTGGTAAATTCTGTAGTATGAAATCTCTTTCAGAGAGACCTCTACACTATTTGTAAAACATAATCTATACTTTAATATGTGTACATAATGTTTTCATGTTGTTGATGGATAGATTTATTTATAGTAGTCAATTTTTGCAATATCTCTATTGGTAATTTAGCTAACATTTGAACTCTAAATTAGACTCATGAAGCCCAGTTAATACAATACACAAATTAATTTGTGTATTGTAATTTAGCTAACATAAATGCATTTCTTTTACCTATTTAATAATAATTAACTATGCAATTAATATTCTGCATCTGCATAATGTTACTGGAGTATTGAATGTAATGTAAGGAGTGTTAATAGCAAAAATATAATTGTAACATTTCAATGATGAACTGTAGATATTACCTATTGTAACAGATTGATCTTCTTTTCAGCTCTTTTCTATGCTTTGTATTCTTGCCATAAGCTTGTTTTATTAGCTTTCGTTGTCGGTGGAGGTTAAAATTTAATCAATTCCTTATCTTATTAAAATTTTCTGTACAGGTTGATGAGCCTTCTCGAAAAGAAGTGGTAATTGTCGAAGAAAGTGAGCCAAAACCCGGTACCAGCAAAGATGAAGATTTTAGTGAATTAAGTGAACCTAGTAAGATTTTACAAGATACAGTAGAATATTTAAAAACTTTGTCATATATTTTCAGAAGACATCTCATTGTGGCAGAAGATCTTGAATTATATACTCTTTGCTTGGGCTTTTATTGACAGTTTAATGATTAGCCTGACAAATTATTTAAATAGGTATTCAAAAGATTATCGATATGTCGCCAAGGTTCTGACAAAAGAAAAGAAAATTTTAAAGGTAATGAGTGAAAAATATTTCCAGAATTTCTCATCAAGATAATCTTTTTCAGGAGAAGACTGACTTTAGTGTAGGTTTAAGACTCGGATCTGGAAAGGTGTGGCAACCTGCTGGATCATATCACTCTTTGTTACAAAATTCTCGGTGAGTTATCAGATTAATTTTATTTATAACTTGTCTTGGTGATTGGTTTTTGTGTAGCTGTTGAGATAATATTTTATGTAGTGTAGTTGGTAGATACTTTTTTCTGGTCTCTAGCGCAGGATCTGTTGACACAATCGCCACTGCAGGAACTGAATATCCTTCAGATTCTTACCGCATTGCAATGATTAATGCAAGGTGTGTCTCACACTTGATTTCTTACGATTGACAATATATTTGTATATACATATTTTTAACACCTTCAAACTCATGCATGATGTATTTTCTGTAGAGAATTTGCAGCAATGCTAAATCAGAATACATTTTTAACTAATACTGTTTGGCTTAAACATGGTTTACAGTATTGGTAAATTATTTTGTGAACCTATTAATTTCGCCAATATCAAGTTAATTAAGCAATTATGATTTATACTTTTAGGCAGCTTTCATTCTTCAGCAAGGAATCACTGTCATTTAAATGAGAAAGAAACATCAATGTCTAGCATAATTTATGTCATTTTTTTTCTTGTAAGTGATAAATAATAAAAGAAGTTGGCAAAAGTCTGTCACACTGTATAGTATTTAATTATATAATGTTTAAATGATATAATTGTTCAAGACTATAATAATCTTAAGTTTCATTTTGAAAAGTTTCAAGTCTTGGTTAATAATGAGTGTTATGAATTCACATTCACATACTATATCTTATTTTAAAATGTTTAACACACTGGCCATTCCTGGATTAAGGGTAGTACGCTCTAAAACACACTATAGCCAAAAAAAACAAAGCTGCTGAAGTCAACAAATAGCATTTGAGCAATTGTGTAGTTAAGCTATAAGATTTGTTTTCAAACCACTTCAATGTCAAATTGTTAATTTCTTATAAATAAAAATAATATATTTAAAATTTATTATACAAAAAAGCAGTTTAGGTTAATTCATTTAAAACTGTTTGTATTCTACTTATCTTTATATTTTTAAATAATGGAGCTTGAACATTAATGTTTCCATTCCCTTTATATGTGCTTAAAGATGCACATTGCTCCTTCCTGTCAGTTTTATATTCCAAGGTAAAAACATATATAATGAAAAAGATGTGGACAAAAATTTTACCAAAACCTTATTAAAAACTTTATTGGATGCTCAGTTCTTTCTTGTTGGTTTACAGCAGTGGTTTCAAAACTTATTTGACCTACCGCCCCCTTTCCAGAAAAAATATTACTCAGCGCCCCTTGGGAATTATTTTTTTTTTCAAATTTTCATAGCAGCTAAACCTTTTTTGTAAAATATAGTAAAGAAAGCTGTAAATTAGAAACATTGAAGTTTGAAATTATGAAACTATTTATTGAACTCAGAATAGAAAGGTAATACCTACAAAAAAAGTTAAAACATTCGAAATCATCTTAATGAGAAGGATTACCTGTTATGCTTCTACTAATTTAGTAATCCTTGGCTCTATTCTAGTCAGCTGTAATCTTAAATCACTGCAATTGGCGATTTGCTGTCTGTTTCTTTTTTTGTTATTCACTTTTCAACGCCCCCAAATGCATCTGTGGCCATCACCTCCCCCCTGGATCGCTACAGTGCTCACCAGGGGGTGGTGGTGCCCACTTTGGTTTACAGTGCTAAGCGATATGCGTTTATTATTGTGTATAAATTGAATTTTGTGTGTGTGGGTGTATATTGATTAAATGCATTCAGAGGAAGATGGTTGTCGTCCTGCTATATCAAAACTAGTTTCCTGTAGGGTTGTTTCTTGATATTTTTGTGACTACAAGTAGCTGAACACTGACATTAAGTTCATGTCTGCTTTGTTTTGTTTGTAATTTAGTGTTAGGCTTTCTTAGTTGAGATCTAGTTTCTGCATACAACTTACCAACGTACAGTATAAAAAGATACCTACTACATTGCTTATTTTTACCACTTACATACCTAATTTTGTTCAGTTGGTTATTTCTCATTAAGTTACTTCTTTTGATTAAGAGATTTTAATTTTACACTGACTGATGCAAAGTGTAAGGTGGTAAGATTTTCTGCAGAATCCCTTTTAGTGACTATTGTAATGTTATTCCTTATATGGTGCATTCCTTACAGGCAAATTGAAGATTGAGTCTCATATTATTATTATGTCATGTCAGTATTGGTTCATCATTTTTAAATTCAGAAAAAGCAAAGTACTTATGGAAACCATAACAATACTGCACATAAGTTTATTGTACCTGAAACAAATTTAAGTCTCTTTCTTATAACTTATATATCAATAATGTGTAATTTAATTCAAGAAGGGTCATATTTGGCTGTTGTAATCTTAAAGTGAATCATTATTGGTGACCATTAAGATTAGATTGTCCCTGTAGGCCAGCGTAAGAAGAGGGGATTATCATTATTAAAGAATTAAAACTTATTATTGTATGTGGACAGTAATCTTATTAGGATTTTATATCCTCTTTATTAACTTGTACTTGTATGAAATAAAAACACCTTACGGCTACTTTTGGTGGCAACATCAACTTTCTCACCTTACTGCCATAGCTTGATATTGAGGAAATTAAAGGTGTGTAATACAAACTCACCTATTCTATAGCGTTTATACATTGCATCGAATCAGGTAAGTTAAAATTATTACTGTCTACAGAAAATACAAATTAACAAAATCTACTACAATTATGTGTGCCTCGTTTGAAGGGTTCCTTACCTACACTTGTGTATGATTTAGGAGGAGTGAACTTAAAAAGCTCGATGATGAAGACAGTACAGAAAAACCTCCACTTAGCGAAGATTCTGACACAAAAGCTGTTGCTAGCCCTCTACCCTATTCTTCTGAAAGGGACAGGTATAACCCCTTGGGCCACATATTTCTAAAAATCATTTTAAATTACACAAGTAGAAAATTTGTATTAATTGATTAATTTTCGAAAATTCCATTCCACCACACTTCTTTTTGAGTGGAATGGAATTTTTGAAATAAACAGTAGAGTAGCGTGGCTGTATGTTGGCTGTAGGCGCAAGGCGAGTGTACTCACAGTTCCTGAAATACGTATTCTCGCACCAAGTTTGGAACGTGGACTCGATTCTCCTATTTCACACAGGTAACAGTGCACCGTCCATTAGGTGCCTTCTGCATGGCCTCTGATGTGCTTGTATGGATTTTTTTTCTGTTGAGTTGTACCTCTATAGTTGCACAAACATAAATATATGTTACTTCTGTTTTGTTATGATATCTTATAGGTCACGTTTATTGGTATGATTGTATTATGAAATTACTTTCATTATTTAATTTTTAAATATTTCTTCAGATTAGTGTGATTTGTCTTATTATCACTGTTTTCAAGTTTTCTTGTTGAAATAAAGATGGCACAGAGCATGAGCTCTTTTACTCAGTTCTCTTCTTAAATAAACATTCTGTTCTGGTGATGTTATCGTTAATACCATTCCAACAACTATACATAGGTAACACCAATGCATAGAGTACCATATGTATTTACTATTTCAGAAAAAAAAACGTTTAAAATCTTGTAATATTAAAATTATCACAAAAATAATATTCTCACATATATGGTTTAGAAAAATATTAAATATTTGAAATAAATAGGTATAATATACAAGGTGCGGCAAACTTTTTTTTTTTCTTAAATAACTCAATATATAAAATACAGTGTAATGTTTAATATCCAGTTGTGCAAGAAATGTATATGAAGTAACAGCCTATTTTCTATGAATTTTTTGCATTCATGAAATTTTAATGCAACTTAATCATCATATATTCAGTCTAAAACACACCTAAGTTTTTTGTAATTTTGTGAAAAAAAACTTGCAATACCTACGAAAACATGAAAAAATTTCTAAAAAGTAACAGAACTGTGGGTTTTGTACTTTTGCAGACAAAAAATACTATCACTCCCAATATAAACCTGAAATTCTTTGCCTTCAGATGTTTATTATTGGGACCTTTCAATTTTGAAACATTCAAWCTCAAGTAAGTTMTTTTTTTTTTTGATTGGAATGGTATAAATATTTTTCCATTATCAAATCTATCTTATAAATTTCTGATACAATTGGAATTTTCACAACTTTGAAATTAATTTTTGATGATTATGGGGCTATGGAAAAATACTTTTATTTCGTCCATTGTGTATATCTACATTAAATAAATATGTACAGGTGTATCCTTTTAGCAGTCAGGGTTTTGATAATGTAGGGTTGGTAAAAAACCTTCTTTATACCTAGTCACTTCATGACACTAATAATTAATTTATTCACATAATAGTAGTTCATTACATAATGAGCAGGACTATATAGAGTTGATGGAATCATTTAGTTTAGATAAGTACCCAGTAAACAAAACTGGAATGCTTGCAGTGACACTGATGAATTATTGAATAACTACAAGCAGTGCTATCAGTGCAATCCATTAAAAATTAAACATTTTTTTAAAATATTTTCTTCCTCGCTTAACACTACGTTAATATAAATTATTTTAATTGTTTGTAGGACTACTTAGCAATAATAATGCACAATATTGTGTATGTGTAAATTACAGGAATTAAAAAGCAAACTAACTTATAACACTCATTAGGTAATTTGTATTCTGCCTGATTATAATAATTTAAAAGATAACCTATTGAAAGTAATTAATTTATACAATACACAGATCAAACACATAAAAACTACAAAGTATAAATACTATGGTTACCTTAAATAATTTTCAACAGTCGATCTCATTCCACTAAATGGAAATATTATGTAAAGATTTGAAAAAAGTTTTGGAAATATATTATCACATCAAAAAACACAGGAATGGAACAAAAAAAGAGCAGGTATAAATAGATTGCACATTACCTACTTCAGATCAGGGTAAAGGATTTAAATTCGTTAGGATTGTTTGCTTTGTGTAATTGTAACTGTAGATTTTGCTCATTTTGGAAGATTGTCTTGCAAAATGTCTGATATTTGTATGAGTAAATAAACTGAATGCTTGGTTATGTACTGGCAAGAGTTGATCGAGCAAATCCTTTAAAGAAATTGAATATTGACTTCTTCCTCAGATTCAAATTCTTAACTGTCATTAATTGTTCTTAAGTTTTATTATCAAATCAGTCAGATTTATATATTTATATGTATATGTATGTGTGCTTTCTTAAGAATTTATAGTCTACATCATATCTCTTGTCTATGCTTTTAGTTCAGTGGCACAGTGATTGACACTTGTATGTTACTTATTGTTTTGTATTCTGTGGAAACATATACTTTTTAAATGTATTTTTTTTTAGCACCAAAATATTTTGAATGTTGCTCATTCACTTTGATGTGCTTCAGCCTTATTTATTATGATAAATCTTAACAAATACTTTTTTCATATTGTAGTGGAAAGAGCTTGCCATCTGATGTAATTGATGAGTATGAAGAGATGTCATCCTATGATCAGCCGTCCATATTTCGACTACTGCTAGCTGTTTGGTACATTGTTTTGAGTCATTCCGACATTCTATGCTATTTTATAATATTCCTAAACCAAATTAAATCTGCCACGTTTCTGTCACTGCCGTTGCCATTACTGGTGTTTCTTTGGGGTAGCCTATCCACGCCAAGACCCACAAAAACATTTTGGGTTACAATAATTGCTTACACGGAGGTAAAATATTGTGTTTTTATAGTCTTAGCACAAGTAACAGTTATTTTTTGTGCAGATTATTGTTCTCATAAAATGCATGTTCCAATTTGATATTATATCCTGGAACAAAAGGCAGGATCTCCATCCATTTTATGCACCAAGGATAATAGGCATCGAAAGGAAAAAGAATTATGCTGTTTGGGACCTGCTTGTGCTTTTGGTTGTATTCTTTCACAGGTTTGTTCATACACTGTATTGAAAATGTAGCTTGTACTAATTGGTAATTTATAGATTCTTGCTGAAAGCTTTAGGGCTGTGGAAGAGCAATCCTATCGTAGCTGCAAAACTTGCAGATGGTGAATACAAGGTTGAAGATGGCGAGCTTAAACCTGTGAAAAATAAAACGCCTGAATCAGCCTCAAGGTGAGTTTTATAACCGTTTCTTATTATACTTTTTATTATGCATAACCATTTGAAAACATAATGGTATCATGCATTTTACATTCCCAATCCTATACCAAAAAATCCTGAACCTACCAAACTCAAACCAGTAGCCATTTTTGTATAAAATATGTAAATTTCAGAACTAGCCAGTTATACAATAAACAAACCCCTAAAAAAGACAGCGATATTGTAATGTTACAAAAAATTTTTTGATAATAGTAACGACAGAGTATGCAAGGGGAGGACTAAATGTTGACTTTTTCTGTTCTGTGGACTTTACTAAAGTTTAGCTATCGAGAGTTAATAGTACCTGCCCCTATAAGGGAAGGTTGATTTGCCGGCTAATTGGCTAGTCGCCTGGGCTGATTCACAATAGGGAAAATTTATGCCTTTTTTATATTGTATGTGATTTTCTCATTATTTTTATTAATTAATTTGAATYAAATGAATTATAATAGATAGCACTGGACAAACTGCTACAATCATTATTGCACATGGCTGGCTTTCTTATATGCATCTGTTGCTAAGCTACTCACAGTATATTTCGGCTGTCTAAACTGTGCTGGCATTTGTTAACACCCATCACTATCAACTCTCAGTAGCGACATACTAGTTAAGAAGTTAAACTTTACACATTATAGTTGTAGAGTGTTGTGAGCATTTCACTTTTACTAAATATGTTCACATACCAAATTATACATATTTTTTTGTATAATACAGATATTCTTCACTGTTATTGTTAAAAATATTTTAATTTTTTTTCCAATGAAATCGTACCTTTAATATACCCATAAGTGGACACATGTATCTAAAATATGTGTTGGAGGAGGTGGCTAACTTTCATCTAATATGCATATGAAAAAAATTAATCATTTAAATTAATCTTCACTGGATTTTTTTTAATGGGGCTTTTCCTGTACTTACCCACCATAACATGTAGTTAGTAAAGCCGCCACTAGATGATTTTCACAAAATGATTCGTCAATTGACAATTATGTGTCCGCACTTACAGACCTTACCAATCAACGTCACAGTTTGTGCAGCCACCGCTAGATGGCGTATAGGCAATTTCACAAAATGACCTCCTAAGTGAATTATAAGATAGTGTTGGGCTATACACCAAAATGTATCGATATGTATTCCTATACTGTTTATTGATGCAGGTATCATATCGTTTTCTGAATGGATATGCATAGTATCAGATCAATATCGATCTAGGAAACTACAAATCGAAGTAAAATTAAATAAAACGCTTCTTCTTTCACATAATTTACTGTTAACTTACAGGACTGTTTCTAACCTTTCCGTTTTTCATCTTCTTCAGAGTTACTGGTGAATTATGTGAAACAATCCAGCGTTTTATTTGATTTTATTCTAAATGTGTGTGTGAAATGAGTCAATGGGAACTCATTTAATGATAAAAGGCTGAAATAAATAGTTGTTTTATTTTTCTTTAAATAGAACAAATCAGATTCTAATGAAAACTAAGCACAAATGTTTATAGATCTATTCTAAATAGTTAACAATAACCAACAATGACGACCTGCTGTATGCTATAAACTTCGGCAAAAGGTACTAAATTTTAGCTGCCACTGGTTTAAGAAATAATCATTATGATAGTCTGTGCCGCATTTATATGTTTATCGTAGTAGTCATATTTCCTGCTCGTGAAAATAGACTTTCACACTGTACTGAAGACCCGAGAACGAACAGAACATAATAATAATTTTATATGTTCTAGCCGACTATACCTAGTATTTCTACATAGTGTTGCAACTTTTTTTCTCAAAAATCACTGCTAGCAAGAATACTTACTATATATAGCGATATAAAATGATTTGGTATTAGTTTTATTTGTATCGATCCAGCAAAGTTTTGAAACACCTACTATCAATACATAATATCAGGTCTCTATACCTAGAGGTATTGAACGTATCGTTTAACACTACTGTAAGACGTGTCCACATCAAAAATAGAAAAGAATTTTTTTTTAATAAATATCTAACTCAAGTTATAAACATATTATTAGGACATGCTGCTGAAGTTTGTAAAATGCTGAAAAAAACAGATTTATTTTATTTAGGAGACCCTTTTAGTGTTGTTCTAAGAATGGTTTTCACTTTGCTATCACAAAAATTATCAGCGACATAATTGAAAACAACTCTTGTTGAAGATCATGAGAGCTAGTTTAATGGTCAAAGTAGAGTTAGATTATTGTTCTTGCAGAAATTTACCACTTTTTGTTGTTTTTTGTATATTCTATAATACTTTAAATTATTTGGTAAGCTGCATTAGTCTGTTTTTTCTTTGTAGTCCCATCAATGGCCTTGATAGTGGTACAAACGCAAAACACTTACCCCCTCGCAAAGGAAGTGACTTACAGAGACTGGTGGAAGAAACAGAGGATGTTGGAGATGATGAGAAAAAGCAAGTAACTAGTATAAGTAGTGAGGACCACTCAAAACTGCAAGAAAGCATTATCTCTGGTGAAGCATCAGACAAAATTGTTTCATTACGAAGTGAAGAAGTCGATGCCTCTGAGAATTTACCAAACGCATTGCAGTTGGCGTGAGTAATTAGCAATGAATAAAAGTATATCACTCTTAAAAGTTATTATTTTAGTCTGTCAAAATATGCTGAATCGATAAAAAACTTTTTTGCTGAGCTGCAAGATCCAACTTCTCGTGTTTCTGCTGATGTGTATTCTTATATGTTTTTATGTGATTTCTTCAACTTTTTCGTCATTATATTGGGATTTTCAGCATTTGGGGTAAGAGAAGAGACATTATATCACTCAGAATAAATGTATATTACATTTTCTTCTTTAGAACATGAAAATATCATTTTAATATTTTGCCTTAGGTTTATTTCTTTTTACTACTGATTCATTCATGCACAAGAAATCTGGATTACCGACCTAATAAAATTTTGTATTATAGACCCAGCAAGGAGATGGTGGTGTAACATCTTATTTAGAGGAAAATAGGGTTCCAGTTCTTTTTCTGCTAATGTTGATCTTACAATTTACACTTATCATAGTTGACCGTGCCATTTATTTAAGAAAATTCATTTTTGGAAAGATTGTTTTCCAGTTTCTTCAGGTATTTATACTTCACATTTGGCTTTTTGTGATATTCCCAATCATAACAGAAAGGTGAGTAACTTGTACAGTAAAGGTACTAATACTAATTCTGACTGTTTTTAGAAATTTTAATTCCGTAATTCCTCCACAAATGTATTACATGGTTAAATGCTTCTACTTGCTGTTGTCTGCATACCAAATACGATGTGGATATCCAAGCCGCATTTTAGGAAATTTCCTGTGCAAGGGATACACATATGTAAACATGTTTTTATTCAAAGCCTTCATGATAGTACCATTCTTATTTGAACTGCGAACAGTCATGGACTGGATGTGGACAGATACATCTATGACAGTTTTTGATTGGATTAAAATGGAAGACATTTTTGCTCACATTTTCCAGTTGAAGGTAGGTAATAAGTGCTATGCTATTGATGTCAGAAATAACATACTACTCTATTATAGTTGGATAGCACTTTGGATGTAAGTGCACCTTGTGTAGAACAGTATTGTTACCGAGGACCATGTTTTCTATTAATCTGAATAATACGTATATTTTTTTTTCAATATTGTTTGCTGTGGTGTGTACTTTTGGGCTTCTTGTGTTACTAAAATGTCTTTATCAATGAAAACTTAGGAGTTGTTTGCCTTTTTCACCAGTTTTACAACACATTCCACTTAAAGATTTATGTTCCATACTTTGAAAACCATCTTTGCACTACAAGTTATGTTAATAGAATATTACACAAATTTTGTATGTTAACCATTTTTTTCAGAATCAGTTTATTGTGAAATGCTACTGTTTTTCTTAACATTTCGCTGCCACATGGAAATAAGTTTTTGAAAATGTGGTAATTTTTTTACAGTATGGATGCGGATTTGTAAAATTTCTATTTGAAGTTAAAAAACATAAATTTTGAGTGCATTCTGAAAATAGTAATATAGATGCATAAAAGGGAACATGTAATTTTTTTAGTGTCTTCGTGATATGATTTTTCTATTTGATGTCATGGAATATGTTATTCTTTAATGTCTACAGGACCATAAAAATTTTGATAGTAAATCTAATATTAACAAATACTTTATTATTCCAATACGGAAAAAATCGGTAAATTCTCGACGACATTTCATCTTGAATTTTGTGGCAACTTTCTTGATCATATTTGTCTTTATTGTCTAGAATGCCGTTTGAACCCATCCACTGTAGCGTAAGTTCCATATCCATATGTAAAACAGTTTGCCGTATTGGAATAGTAAAGTATTTGATATTACACATTGCATAAAATTCCTTACTGGATTCCCAATTTATGTACTTTTAATACTTGTAGTGTTTTTTTGCCCATAGAGGCATACAATGTCATTTAGCACATAACTGCTTAATGTTTCACGGGCCAGTTAAAAAAAGTTTAGGTTACGAGCGTCACTTTTGAGACTTAAGAGTTGCACTTTTTATGAATCAAGAATTTATCAGTAAAACTGATTTTATGTTCTAAAATTATTCAAGTCAAATAAGTTAAATAGATAATATAGAGACCAATAACTTGTAACTTGTATGTAACTGAATGAGTCATAGGTTATAACAGATTTTCCCTCAAATAGTGCAATGCCTAAAGTATACATCTTCCATGCTTCAAAACGCAACAATGTTCAAGTCAAACTTGTTCTGTTAGATACATAGAATCTGACCGATTAATCGACCTTGGCTCTGGCCACATTCGGTCAACAATCACACCTTTGGCAAATAATCGGCTTTGGCCATAATTTAGCAGAAGATTTTTGCCAAAGCCCAACCTTCTTTCACTACCTATGGTGATTTCTGACTTTCGACCGACTGGCAATTAAACTCGCAACTCTGAGTGCATAATATTGTGTCACATGTATTTTTTTCGTTTGAATATGTGCAATTGTGCAGTCGTGTTGAAGGCCTTGATGCAAAAAATAACAATAAGCCTTAAATCAACATTTGTGAGAAAATATTAAGTTTGCAAGTAACATATAAGTTGTTCAGACCCTTCAAACTTGATTGTTTGCTCCAAATGATCAGGGATAGTTGAAAATACACAATAACCAGTGTATTGGTGAGGTTAATGTTGCAGTGACAATCTATATCAACTATAGTAAGGCATTTGATACAAATTTTGATGCACTGCTTTGTTGCGTAGTTACTTGGGCAGACGAGAGCAGTATGTTTATGTGTCTTAGCACAGTAGTTGATTTTATTTCAGTTCAGCTTTTGGTATCTACAATTCGTAAAATATTTATGTTAACAAAATCTAGGAGAGTCGCTTATTATTGTCTTCATTTTAATGTGAATCTTTACCTGCAGGTATTCTTAAAGCCAAAACATAGTAACAACAATTTTGACCAACTTTTTGAATTAAACAATATATAGTTGCTGAAATCTGAAATACTATTTTTAAGCCTATATGTTGAATTTGGGTCAAAATTAATCAGACCAGTTGATAAGGGTAGAATTTGCTAAAAGAAAACTGGCTATTTCGAAACACAGTAAAGCCAGATACTAGGTTTTGCCATTGCATGGTAGAGCTTGCTAAGACATTCAATGAAAGTGCTCAATGACATGCGTATTGTGATGTAGTTGGCCTGAAACTCAGTTTTGTTTGTTTTTGTGGAACCTGTTTTGTGTTGTTTGGTTGTGCATTTTGCACCGTGTATTCTTCTGTTGTGTTCCTGCCTACTGTCTCTTAGATTTGTTTTTTGGTATGTTTTTAAGTTTTTGCTTATAATGATTGTAGGTATCATTTGCGTGGTTTTTGTTTAATTTCATTTTTATATTTCTATATCTGCTGTGAATAGTGTTCTTAGGTTTCATTTGGTTATTAATTTTTATTGTTTGTTCTGTTTTAGCTTTTATAACAAAAAATATTCTAGAAAAGTAAAGTCTGCAGTTCCTAGGTTTTCATTGTACAATAATCATTAGTCCTAACAATGAAAAGACTAATACTTTCCTGCCTTCTAATAATTAAAATTATAATAATTAATTAATTTACTGAAGATAGTTTTTGTATTTTTGATTCCTAAAATGATAATTTTTTTCCTTTTAGTGTAGCAGGCATGCTGAAAATGAATATCCACAACCAAGAGGTGAACGCAAATCTCCCATGACCAAGTACATGATGGGAGGTGCTATACTTTTTATTATAATTGCCATAATATGGTTTCCTTTGGTGTTCTTTTCACTTGGAAGTGCTGTAGGGGAACCCAATAAGCCTTATGATGTAACATTGGATCTTAGAATTGGACCATATGAACCGGTGTATCATATATCTGCACAGGCTAATTCTATATTTCAGTAACTGATTTATTGTTATCTAGAATTGCAACCTTCATAATGCATTTATTTTTGTAGATTTAAGGAGTATGAACTAAAGAATTTGACAGATACGTATATTCAGGATAAGGCTGCGGTGACATTTTTGTCCAATTATGAAGCGGCCGATATTGCTGCAGTTAGTTTTATCACTGACTCAGCTAATGTTTGGGGAATTTCACCACCAGATAGGAAGCGCATGATAGCGGAAGTAAATTCATGTAAGCAGACTTCATCATTTCAAACTTTTTTTATTAACTATAATAACTTTCAGCTAATCCTATTACTGTTCGATTGGAATATCAGATTTCACATAAAAGTAACACAAAAGAAGACCCTGGAACATTCCGAAATGAAGTTGAAATTACTCTAGAAGGAATTGTAGATGGGAAACAGAACCCCGAAAGACAAAGGCTGTTTGAAATGCTGCAGAATCAAAATGGTGTGGAACCAATTTCACTAAATTATATTCTGCCTAAATTCCTTAAGGTGACAAACCGTGGAACAGTTACTCCTGTCAGTGTACTTATGAAACCAGATCCAGGTTACTTGAAAATTTTGTAATACTGTTCAGACTTTTTATTGTGTGTATTTTAGTTGAAGAAGCAAAATCCCTAAGAACTGTGACGCTTAAACTGGATAGCGATAGTAGTGCTGGATCTTTAACTGAGTGGTGGGAAATTAGAGAAATTTGCAACGATTCTAATTATGATGTTGTGGGACGATTACCTTACAGTGATTGTAATTCCATTGTGTTGTATACTTTTAACGACAAAATATTTCCTGCTACATTGAATTTTATAACTGGCGCTGGGTAAGTTATCACTTTAAATGTCAAGATAGAATTCTTTTTTTTACATCATGTTTGTGTTTGTATATGTTCGTGTACCTAACAAATTGGCGAAATTAAATAACTAAACATATCCTCGTTATAATCGCAAAAAATTTGAGTTTGAGCAAGGAACATAAAGTTACCTGCACAAATAATTATACATGAAATTAATACTCTGAAAAATAGATATTGTATTAAGAGATAGAATTATTCAGCATTGAAGACTTGTATTGGGTAGACATAAATTCAGTAAAGCTGAAATGCTTGAAATTCCTTATCTTTGACTATAGATTTTATAATAATATATAATATACTGAACAATTCATGTGGGCTTTCCATAAATTGAGTAGCAAAGTTTATATTACTAGAAATGCAGTTGTGAGAAATTATATTTTCTTTAATAGATTGTGATAATTTCATAAAAATTGCTATCTAGGGTTGTTTTTTCAACCAGTTAGTGCCACATGCTATATCGGGACAATTTTAAATCACAAAAACTTTTTTGTACCTCCCTGTATATTACTATTAGCTGAAAAAATATCTGGTTACCCTGCACAGACAGTTACACCCAAGTACTACATAATAAATTGAATATAAACTGATAAACAAAAAATGCCCTACAATTCTGTTTATATTGACTTATTACTTATATTGACTGGTACTAGGGCTAGTTGATTGATTAAATCACCCTGTATATGAAGTTCCTTATTTGTTATCAAGGTGACCAGTTTTGAGCTTTAATGTTGTTCCTATATATAACACAAAACAAATACAGGTAAGTACTCACCAGCATAAAACTTTGAAATTAACCTGTGTAATTGAAAAAATGACAAATCTGTAAAGATTTTTGTGCCTCATTTCCTTTTTGCTTAATTCCATTTGAAGCATTTAAACTTTATTGAATATGTACGGGGGGTGGATCTCTATGTAATGTTCTGTCTACGAATAACTCCCCTAAGGATACCGAACAAATGATTTGCTAGCGTCCCTGTTTTTGCAGGTGAATTCAAGCTTTTATGAATTACCGATAGGTGGCTCCCCATTTTAAATGTATAATTTTTGAATAAGTTAAGCACAATTTGACACAATTTCGTTTTTATTGGGTGAACGTTAGGTTCTATTTTCATTTCAACTTATAAAACTACAAATACCAACCATTCAGTTTATCATCATAAGTATAAAATTACTGTTTAATAGCAACGCTTATCATAATATAACAATTAAGAAGCTATGTACTACCTCATATTTATTTGTCTGTTTGCTCTGTCACCTTAAATTTCGCTAAATCGAATCTTAAACAACGAACTTAGCAACATTCAAATTATGATAAGTTCAAAAACACTTAAAATGTAAATGATAAACTTGTGAAACAATATTTAATAACCTGTTCCAAGTTGTAACTGTTCAGAGCATATTGAAAGTTTATATTACATATTCCTCTGTTACATCCTCCTAATACATGATCATTATGTCTTTCACTCTGAGTAAGATGATAAGAAAAGAGCAAAGCATGTAAAATTCGTACATTTGTAAGTTTCTGCCTTCTACCGGTAAGATTTGGAACCTCTATGTAAGATTGCACAAAGCGTGGTTAACTAGACCCTCAGGTTAACACGTGGTTAACCAGCCGTAGCCACGGGTAGCACCAATGAAGGACGCTTAAAAAGAAACGTTTATATGACAACTGCCTGTTGACCACGCGTTAGCTAGGGGGTCTGGTTAACCACGCTTTGTGCAACGGGGCCTTCGTCTAGTTATCCGTAAGTGGCATAACCCATTCAAATTAAATAGCGTCTGCGAAGCCATCAAAATTTTATGAGATCTGGTGTTATCACAGTGAAGTATTATGTCTTTTGTGTTGTGTTAAACTACTGTAATACATACTTATTAAACAATGTTCATTTGAAAATGTCTAAAATTAAACATTTCAAATCAGCATAGAAAACAAATATGTTTTAAAATCTGTTAGTACTGGTAACATTGTAATTAAAACATTCACCCAGAACAAGCGTGTGTATAACTTTGAAAAATTAATTTGCCATTAAGGAATGCCAGGTATGAGAAAATGTTGAAATTATTTATTTGTATTTAATTTTTGCGAGGACTAAACTATATACATATTTCTTTTAATTGTTTTACATACTGAAAACTTATGACACAACTGGGTTGTAACATATGAATGTGTATACCAAATTTGATTGAAATATCTCCATTAGGTAGTCAAAAATCTTTGTGAATAAGCATAATTTTTTCAAACTGGTATATATCTTGTATATATTTATGAGTTTATGTTTACCTTTAAAGTAAGTTTGTTTATCGACTGTACTACTCCTCCTTTTGTACAGTTKTTTAAAGTAAACATAATGAGATGAACCACCACATCCTGTAGTGTTTCATTATCTTCAATTTTCATCTAAATATTGTATAACTAGTCTCTTTTACTTTTTGTTAAATGATACGTTCTTAACATTATAACCAGTTCACTCATGTCTTGTAGCTAATTAATTGACCTATGCTTTGTTTTTATATAAGTATTAAAGGAAATTGTTCGTTGCTCTCTTATGACATAGCTTTGTTTATGAATTCCTTCATTAAAATTTGTGATTCCAAACCATATTTTAACACACTTTTGTTTTTTATAAAATATACATAATAACTAATACAAGAACTTAAGACAATAATAACAATTTCAGCATCATCGGCTTGTACACTACACTCGTGTTCGTGGCATCTCGTGTCCTAAGAGGATTCTTTGCTGAAATTTGCTTCAAGATAATGTTTGATGACATGCCAAATGTCGATCGTGTTCTGCAGCTATGTCTTGATATATATTTGGTCAGGGAAGCGAGGGAGTTCTCACTTGAGGAAGACCTATTTGCTAAACTCGTTTTCCTGTTTCGTTCACCTGAAACTCTCATCAAATGGACACGTCCTAAAGAAGAACTGGAAGATGATGAAGATCCAGAAGGCGAAAATGATGAGTAAATGGATAATTTGCTGAGTTCATTAACAAAAGTGAGAGATGACTGCGATCAAAAAATATGTCTGTTTTGACATCATTTCTTCATTTATGGACCTTGAATGAAGTATTTACTAGTCACTAAGCATTATTAAGGCAGAAAGCATGTAAATATTCTTTATGGTGTATTTTAAGATTTACATTAGTTTGAACTTATAAACAGGATTTAATTACTGTTGAAAATCATACTGTAAAGTCGCTTCTGTAACAGAAGGATTGTTATATTTGTCAATTTTTAAATATGTATTTATGCATTTTGCTTGATATGGTAAGTTTGAAAAATCATATCACATATTTTTACAATTGTATTGATGAAATTGTGACTTTTGAATTGAGCTTTGATTATTCATGTTGAAAAAATGTAATGGTCAAACCTTAATTGTAATCTTTGAAATCCTTCACTATTTGCCACATTTTTAAGAATCTCTTTTATATATTCATATTGATTTGCTTAGCACGGCTTTGTAAAATTAAGACTTACTTGAATAGCTTATTGCCTTCTGTTGTTTTATAGGATATTTTGTACTTGCTGTTTTTTGTAAAAAGCATTTTGATTTTCTTATTAAAAATATAAGCAGAACAGCGTAATTTATTATTTAATAATGGAATGTTAAATGTGAATTGAATAATATAATCACCAAAAAAACAATAAAATGGGAGAGACAGTGACAATGTAGGCAGTATGAAGAAACTGTGTATGCTTCCCTCCATCCTATGAAATAACCATTTTCGTTATTATACATCAATGGACAGATAATAATAAACTGTATTATTTACAGTTGCACCCTTGTGTATACATATTATAGTGTGCTCACCTACATTGCGAAAAAACGGACAGATTTTGGGGGCGAAATGCGAGTGTTTCTGGGGGCAGACGTTTGATGGCGCTGTAACGAATTTGTAAAATAGAAGTAATTGACGTTACCGGCATTTTGAGTACCCCTCATGTCCCCTACTTGAAAACCATTCCTTTGCCGATGTTGTCAAGTGATGCTATAGTTATGCGAGTGAAGAATACGAGTTCCAATCATAAATAGTATATCGATATAAATTTGTATTATAATACGTATTAAACGCAAAATCTTATGTCTTATGCAGCCATACTGTCTTACAAATCATTTTTAGTTCGTATAATGAACGTGTAATCTCCGTAAATGTTCGTGTACTTATATGCAAAATACAAACTGCCAACATAGCTTTCTAAGAGTAACGCCTACGCCTATCGCAGGATATCCCATTAAAAGATGAACTCCGTTTTTTTATAAATGCTTGGGTTGTTGTTCCTCGTATGATTTATTGAATACCTATTTATAAGTACTTTGTCTACAGGCAAAAAAAATCAGATCATTCAATATTACGTTTACTGTCCCACATCAGTTTAAATCTTAGATGTACATATATTTTATTATAACCAGACGGTCCATGCGATAATACTTCGAAAAACAATCGAATAAAACAGTCTTGCAAGACTTGACAAACGAGACTCCCGAAGATAGAGGTCGTGTGAGGGTAGGTCAGGCTATAATGTTTGTTATTTCATCGACTATGTAGTAAGTGAGATACGATTTCGGACACCTAATGTAACACAATAAGAGATGTGCTGTGATAACTTTAATAGGAACAATAGGAAAAATAATTACGTAAAGAGACAAAGAATAAGAATAAATGGATCTGTTGTTAATGTTTTATAACCAAATACGTCTTTAAATTCTATTTCCAAATTAAATTTTCACAAAACCAATAATACATAGGTAAATGCCAGCATCCCATTTGCTTGCTTTTCTGTATACCGTGGTTTGTTCTAGAAGTATTAATCTTTTTTTTGTTTTTCTGGTTATTTTGTTTTGATATCAAATTATACAGGACAATGAACGTCGCACATCTTCTTTGGACCAGTTACACTAACAGTAATTCAGAGAATTCAAACATCTGACATGAAGACCTGATGCCCTGATGTCAACAGCAAGAAAATATCCATTGTGCTTAGTATGTGTTTTGCAGCAAATCTTGTTTTCATTTTTGAAGCGTCTACATAGCCGTTCATGTTTTAGCGCAAATTCCTTTTGATGTTAGTCAAAAAAAAAACCACCAACCGACGGATAGCGTGCATCGTGCGCGACATATATTTTTACGTTGATTTTTATGCGCCGCACACGTATGCACTACATTATTAAAATACATTTTTACGGCGCACACTGCACAACGCAAATTTTTACCAATGTGGACCCGGCTTAATACTTAGGCACCTATATTGTGTTTGGCCTGTGTACTTTTTTTATATGGGGAGCATTTAATTTCATAAATTCCATATTGGTTTAACTTTTAACACGTCTTCTTTATCCAAAATGTTACCTAATAGGATTGTTAATATACAGATAGATAGTAATCTTCAATACGTTCAATACAAATTAAAGTTAAAAAATCCCTTAATATAAAAAAGCTATGCTTTACCAAAAATTCATCAACTACGAAATAAATATCAAAGTAGGTATAGTCGCAAATGTAAACGCTCCTACCTAATTAGCCAAATTAACAAAATTTGTCTATAAATTGCCAGCGATCTTTGTATGAAACAGTTTTTTAACATACAGACTTTATTAATAGCCATTGCGTATCGGAACTTTGCAATTTGCATGTCATGATGTGTGAAATCATGAAAGTCGAAAATGCTCATTTTTCGATGGCTCGTGCTGGTGCATGTATATCGTATATCATGCTGTTATTAGAAGTTGTTTGATCCCCGCGTTCCCTCACCCGCGCTCATTGGTCCTGGTCGTGTAATGCAGATGTTTGATGGAAGGGGTACAGTCTGATATTCCCCTTTAACGAAATTCAAAGCTCCGATTTACCGCATTTAATACCATGTAGCAGTTCCGATGTTTACCGCTACGTACCGCCACCATACAGAGATAAATTAGCAAAATAGGTGTCCGCGATAAATCCCATAAGGTGAGCACACTATAATATGTATACACAAGGGTTGCACTATTAAATATATTAGCCCCAAGCAATATAACTTACAGGAATAGACAGCACTATATTTAATGCATTAACTACAGTGACTATAAGCACAGTGMGGCCAGACGGTGGTCAAATTTTCTATTGGTCCCGCCATGTTTCCTCCAAAGGTTGTAAAGAAGTGTATGTCAATCTTTGGAGAACCATGGTTAGCAAACAAAAAAGATAGAGTCTTGTGGTTTTCATTGTTTATAAAAGTTTATATTTATATCCAAAGGTTGCTACGAGTGAGGAATGTAGTTTGAATGTTTTTTAAGATGTGCAAGAGAATCCCAAGTGTTTCCTACAACAGCGTGCTCTCACTCACCATATTAGCAGATCTGTTCAGAAAATTTTGAAAAAAGGAGGAGTTAAACTCACATCAAATTTGTTTCACATTTATGCAACCGACTCATATTTATTTCATTGGCTCAATATAACATATTCTCTTCAGCTCACATTTAACTTTTTACATAAAAAGTATCTACTAATCTTTAGAACTTTTATTAATAGTGTTATGATGGGTAGCTGTTTAACAAAGGTAAGGTATAAAATGTAACCAATAATAGGCCTTAATATGAAAACTTCAAACTATTTAAAGGTTAACGAAGATACACTCTAAAGATCATTGTTTTGTTTTGAAATTTTGTGTTTTAGATTCGTTATGCAGCATATAATTTACTTATTATGGCCTTGTGTTGGACTTTTTTATCACATAAAACGATATATCCATGGAGTTTAACACTTGTGATGTTAACCAGAGCGTTTGTAACATCGCTGTTTCCAAGGGGTAAGTCAACATTTTTCTTTTTGTTTGATTGCTCAACAATGAATATGTTAACTTTTTTCCCATTAATGATAAGTAAAAATTATATATCTATTTCTTTTTCTAGGATGAAAATATTATACCTTTTAAAATGCATGTCTATGCTGTGCTGTCTGCACCACAACCAACTGCAGATAGATCCCATAATGGCAACTAGGTGGCTTTATCATCATGTCAGTGTAATGCTGCAGATGGCATTGTCCTCTAAATTCTTAATTATACCTTTTGTTGCACTAAAGCGATTTATCCGTTCATTGAAATATCTGGCTTTTAGTATGTTTACAAACAGGTGTCTAAAGGAAGCATTTTTGTTCTTTTTATAATAGGTACACATTCAGAAGACTTTTTCTATAGACAAATCAAAATTGCTTATACAGTTGTTTTGTTTACTGGTTTAAATTTTTACATTTAGTAGTGCATGAATTGTCAATTTGACACTACTTGTGTTTTCTACTATAAAAAATGGTATTTCGTGTATTTCAGTTTTGCATGTTTAAAATTGTGTTACCAGTTGCCTTATTAGTTTGTATGAATACAAAGTTGTACCTCTATTAAATCTAATTTAAATGGTGCTTTTCAGCGTATATGTTTCGGCCTTCGCTGCTGTCATCTGTATACTTGGTTTTTTTGCTTGTGTTACCTGTAATACCTAATCCAACACCAAAGTCAATGGTTAGATCTACAGGCTTTTATCTGAAAGTACTCTTAGCTGTCTCAACTATAACATTCAGTGCACAGCTTGGATTTCAAGTACTACTCTTTTTTGTTAAACCCTACGCAGCATTTTTAAAGGTAGGGACAAAATATCTTCTATTAGCTTAAGAGATAAATTAATTTATTTAAAATTTCAAGAATTCGCATGCACTGGAAAGAGCTTTCCGACAGTGTGGTTTTGTGAGATTAGATGATTTGCCCCCGCATCTAATTATCTTATGGATATCCCCAGAAATTATAATGTTTTTATCCTCAGTTGTAATACATATAGTATGCCAGAAACTTGTTAAAGAGGCTAATGTGTCCGTTATTGTGCATGGAAGGAAACGGCGCACAAGTATAATAATAAATATAGGTATTAATTTAATTTACTTCATCCTTTCCTGTATTAAGGGTTTTGTTCTTTAAGCAATCTGTGTGGTCTTGGCATCATTGGCTTTGATTGGGATTGTACAACCTTCAGTTGTGGGAGCATTATACTTTCTCGTATTCTTGGGGTCCATGACATACTGGTCTTGTTGCAAAGAATTAGGAACCTGTTTCGCAAGAATTTTACAGTGTTTGACCATTGTTGTAGTCTGTCACATTATTTTGCTTTACAGCTACCAGTTCTCTTTCACTGTGGATATTCTAGGAGATTCACAATCCAGAATAGGAAGGTATGAGTGAAATATTTTCAAACTTGTTGCCAAAAAATAGATCAATGTACATTTATTAACAAGCAGAAATCACTGGTTGACTGACAAACAACATAATTTACTCTTCAAATGGGAAACAAAGTCACGTTCTGTGTTGACTAAAAAATTGTTAATTATACATATGAAAAATTAAAAATGAAGTAGTAACCCAAAGCCTATATGTGAGGAGTTGGCCCACACGCACTTTGTCACTGCTCGGCACCGGTTGGCTGGTTAGATCGCTTGTAGACCTAAACGTTAAATATTATGTTGGCGTAGATAAACACAGTATCCACGTACTCAGTACTTGTAAACAAATTCTGCCTTTCATTAAGTGCAAAATTATCTAGCAAACATTTACTTGTGATGTTTCAATTACTAAATAATGTTTAACTTCTAAGACAATGTCGATTTTCACTAAAACAATAAAGTTTTTAAAGATGCATCCAAAATATTTTTTGTAGACGTGGTAGAATCTAATATAAAAGAACTTTATAATCGTGAATAAATTTAAAGAATAAAAAACTAGCATAATAAAGGTCGACTACCACTGCTTTCCAATTATCATACCTATTACACAAAATATAAACCTTAGATTTTCAGAGATCCTTTAAATAGTTCAGAAAAAATGGTTTCTAAGTCACAACTTTAAAGTATCTCTAAAACGAAGCCATATAAGATGTTTTCATATATACACAATTTTTCTTAGAATTAATAGTATGTACTATCATTCAACAAGATATATTTATGTATGTAGTATTTATTTCTTGTTTTCTTTACGATATGAATGAAAATTTAAGTGTCCATCAACTCATCATATTGTGTCATACTTGAAGATTTCATAATATACAACGTTAAGAATGTATTATATTGTTATATTCGTCAGATTTCCTTACATGTGCAATGCATTAGCCAGTGTTTATGTTCTGAGTTGTACCTCGCCATGGCCACCTTTAAGAAGGCCGCGGCCGCGTCAATTTGGTAACAGCGCTCACAAGGCCGKTTCTGCTTAAATTGAATGGATTAATAGATGACGTACTCCTTGCACTAGTGCAGTGTTCAGACTTATAACTTGGAATCTAGATTAGACTGTTACTGGCAAATGGTCCGCAGAAATTTTGATATAATCGCTAATGAAATTTTCGAGTCAGAACCTAAACTGCGGATTAATAATAATAATAATATATATTTGCATTACAATCTACTCAGTGCTGAATTTACAACTTTCCACTTCGTGCTTCGAGAAAATCTGTGAAGCACTACCAAAAGGCCAATCATTGTTTTGTCAAATTCAGAAGATACTGCATCATCTGGTATTTTTGTAACATTTAACTACAACTACCTAGATGTTTGACGAATCAAGTCGTATATTTTATATTAGCGATTCTGTTGCATTCAAACTTGGATGAAAATTTAATTGCTTTTGAATGCATTAAATTTAAATTAATGAAAGGTAATTATCATTGACCTGATTCTTATTTCAGTTTAATAAATGGTGGAGTGCCATATAAAATTGTATCTGAAAAATTTGAGAGATTGTTTATGTCGGCAAGTACTTACAAAACAGAAGGTTATTTTAAGTGTTTTAAGTGAACGAATCACATTTTCTTTTTGGAGAATCAGCTATATTGCTACTAATGGTGTAAAATGTACAATAAAAACTCTCGTGTTAATTGTTAATAATGCTTTGTTAAATAATTATTTCAAGGTATGTACAAATAAACAAATAAAACATATAAGAAATGCTAAATAATTTATTTTTAGAAATACTTATCCAAATATATTTATAGCTTCTCTCTGGTTACGTACATGTCTTAACATCTCAGGAAATGTTACCAAACTGTTTGGTATATCGGGTTTATTTATTGTTATTTTGGAGATGATGTATTTTATATTTAAATATACCAAATAAATTGTTTCACTAGAAATAATGTAAGTACATAAAATTCCTTTTATAACGTATGTGGTCGTCATAATCCTCATAAAATAAATCCTTTTTCTCAGTATTTGAGATGATTTATAAAAAATAAAGCAGAACTCAATGTAATAAGTAAGTAAAATACAACATTTACAGTTAAATTAATACTGCGATTGTGGCAGAGTTTGTATGCCATGACATATATCTGAGTTTCCATAATCCACAAAGTGCTTGCCTTTGACTCAAAATTTTGTTCCTAATAATAATAATAATAATAATTCCTTCAATGATATAAAATTCTACCTTTCCTGTATAACTTTGCCGCTGGAAGTTTTTCTGATTTTAAAAAATATACATTACTTCATGCCAAAATCACCTTACTGTCAAATATGTATCTCCATCTAGCAGTTAAGGAAATAAACACTGAATTCCTTAGAATAACCTTCCCTTACGGCAGTACTTACCTTTTCTGCAACCAATCACTTTTCACAGATTTCATATTCATTGTGCAGGTGTTATTTATCCAAGTTTGCAATGCCAGCTTTGCATTTTATCAAGTCTAGTACCCACTAGATAATTATATGATTTTGGCCAAGTGAGCCAAGTGTATCCTAAGTAAAAGGTATCCTAAGTAAGTCCCTATGTTTAATATCTAATGTATTATTTTAAATATGGTAATATTAAGTTAATAATAAATATTGCACATTATAACAAATTACTTTTAAAAGTATAAAAAAAACATGGGTGGTAGTTTTTTCAGTATACTACCAAACATTAAACAAACAATAAAAATTTTCATTTCTGTGGGTGGATATAGTCATTAGGTATATAATTTAACATTACCCCATAAATTTAATTTAAGCTGCTTTTGTGTAAACCAACTGTTTTATATTTTAAGGCTTTTTGCTTTAAAAAGTTTCTACGATATGGATGAAAATGATCACAGATGGTATAGCTGGCATCAGCTTGATTGGGATAGTTACTTAAATCCTCTTGCACTTTTATGGTTTTGTTACATTTCTGCTCCAACTGCTTCAATATTGTTGAAGAAGGTAAATTGATTTTTGCTTACCTATACCTATGTAGATTTAATTTAAACCCAAAAAAATTATTAATGTTTCTGTCTTGTTTACATTGTAATCAGGTATGCCTACCTATTAACTAATTACATACTTTGTAAACAAACGAATATTTTATATTACAACAGAATATTCACTTATTAAAAAATTCGGTAAATAAGTATGTTAACCTATGTAATTGATATGTTAGCTAGCTATAGTATATTCTGTATACCAATTTGTTAAGAAACCATCCATAGGGCACTTGCTATTTTTATAGAAAGTTCAATTTCTATGAAAATAGCAGGCTTCTTCCTTAACACATGGGCGTCCAGTAATTAAGGAGAGTCTAATTCATGTTAATTAAATGAAACTCAACACAAAACAGTAAAATCTTATTAAGTAATAGCATAAAATTCAACATGAAGAACAATATTATAATAAAAAATAAAAATAACAATATGTATTGATTTAAAAGGTGTCAAAAATGTGAAAAAGTCGACGGAGGGCATTTCGAATACCTTTAAACAAACAGGAATATATTAGTTTATACATTGATATGGTTATTGCTGTTGTTTGTTATATTTATTGCTCTTCATATTGTATTTTGGGCTATTCATACTTTTCTCCTTTTTTTCTTATATGCTTTGGGGGATTCCGTGGGGTATTAGTGGCAAGAGGAAGGTTTGGCATGTGCGTTAGGCGTATTTTGGTTGATTTTTGCATCGGTTTGGTCAGAAAAAGCATTTAAAGTTTGCCAATTTTGGGAAAATCTGGTGGAAATGGGATGGACATGTTCCGACATTTTGCGATGGATTTGCTCTCATTAAAACGATTAGGAAGATGGGCTTCCATGTGAGTGCCTTCTGACACTTCCCTGTATCCAAGGGGCTTTAGCCCACGCTCCAAGAAATGCACCTCCTAAGGCGGCTTTATTTCTTGTGTATAAGGTGTTTTATTTAATTAAAATGAGTAATTATACTGTCAAATTGATGACATAAGCTTACTAGATAAAATGTATTTCATGATCATTAGATTTTGTTTATCAAGCAGGGATAAATTAAATGGCTCTTTTTAGCGAAATATGACAAAAGTAAATCCACTAATTTTTAAGAAAACGTCAAAATGTTTTTTAATTGTATATTCTACAAAAAGATATTGCAAAAGCGCTCTGTGTAATTTATTCTGTACCATATTTAAATATATTTTGAAAAACAAAAGAAATAAAGAAAATTAACTATGAACTTGGTAGGGAGACAAAATTGCTCTAAAGTAAGTTGGGTTATTTTGGCTTATTTTGACCCAAGGGAACTATTGTTAGTGTATGACCCATTCATTACTGGACACCCTGTATACAATAATAACTGTGTAGTTTACAAAATAGCGGAGTAACAGCTTCAGTCATAATCATATATACCATATAGGTACATATTTCAAGCATATCGTCCCAGCTAGATATTTGACAATTATTGACGTCAGATCCAAACTGGCAATTCAGATCGATATTCAAGATCAAAGGTCACAAGAATCTGTTTTTTTGTAAATATCTCGCTTCCTATGATATAAATTGTATTTGCATTTATTACAAAAGTAGAGAGCTGTGCATACATGTCATAGCACAAGGTCAGTCATGAATCCCAGTTCATAATATGGTTTTTAAATTTAATATTTTTAAAATATAATATTTATAAGCTATTTATTATATGATATAAGTAAATAAATGAAACACCTACTCATTTAATAATACTTACCTCTTATATGTAAATTATATAATATCAAAGGACTGCCGTTGTCATAGCGGAAGATATTGATTTGATAGTTATTTTAATTGGACCTACTAAATAACATCCACAGGAAGTTGTCTTCAAAAAATTGCCAAGGTAATGTAAAAACACAGGTATATACTCTTCTAAAAGTTTTGATAAATATCCTCATTCTAAAGAATACATTTTATTTTTAAGCACATTTAGGCACTGTGATATGATTTCTGCAATTTTTAAAAAGGCAAAGAAACCTTCATAATACGTTAGAGGAAATATCTGATCTGGATCAACTCATTCAAGTATTTCAACAAGAAAACTGCCCTGTACCAACATTATTTGAATATAGAACATCTTCTTGACTATATATAATGTTCCAATATTTGAGGAGAATATAGATCATCTTTGCTACATGAGTACATAAGTTAGTTATCAACTCTTCCACCAACTAGTGCAGCAGCTTATCATCATGCCAATCATGTCTACTATTAAATTCAAACTTGGTTAGCGAATGATTTAGAACCCAAGAAATGGGATTGGGTGCTGCAGAAACAAAATCTGGGACCAGTAACAGCATTACTACCACTAGCACCAGATGAACTGCTTAACACTATATTTTGCAACTCCAAGAATGAGCGTGATTCATGCTGTGAAAGCAGAAAAACTGGATGACAATGCTCTTCAGCATGTGATCAGTGTAACAGACATTCTTGAGCTGCCGAAAGAAGATGAAATTCTTCAGCTGCTGCAAAAATAATAAAACTGTAGTTGAAAGAACCCTCCCCACATTTATTTGAATTTTAATTTATTTGCTACTTAAAATATAATTATTACAAATAGGAATACAACTAAAATATATTTAAAATATTTAACTAATTATTTTATAATTTAAATAAGGGAGGGAAGTTTTATTAAATGAGTAGGTATTTGATTTATTTATAGATATCATATTAAATGGTTAACAAATATAATATTTAATGAATATTTAAGTTTAAAAACCATATTATCAACTGGGACATTGTGTTATGACATGTATGCAGAGCGCTCCGAGCTCTTCATGCTCTGTCTCAAAAACGTTAAAAATTGCTCGAAACATAATTTAACGCTCTACAATTATGGTAATTCAATATGATTTATAGCATAGAATGTGATATATTTACAAGAAACTGATTTTCGCAACCTTTAAGCTTGAATATCTTAAGATGTGCACATGATATTTTTTGTGAATTTTAGGCAAAAATTTAGAATGGCATAATAATGGTTTATATAAGTTTATAGCTTCCTACCTTTTATTCCAAGGTAAAACCCTTATACCCTAAAGTGACTAGACTACAAGAAAAAGATTAAAAACAACACTGCCTTCTAAATATCACATTACTCATAATTGCCATTATCACTATTAAATTTATTAGAATATTTGGGCACTTATTTATATTTATTATGAACATTGAAAACAGAAAACAGATGCAGTTTTTTTAAGTTTATATCCTTTCTGTGTTAAGGCTGCCCGTGCAAATGTCATTCACCACCCTATGAGAGGTAGAAGAATATTGCATAGAGAGATACACATAAGACACACAGCAGCTAATCTTCCTAAAGGACGGGTAAGCATAAGAGAAATATTATTTTGTATTTCCTTAGTATTAATTATTCCGTATGCATCAGATTTAGTAATTGCCTTGTTTATGAACAGGAGAGTTTGCTGAATGCACCAATCTCTAGTTTACTATCATTGTTGATATCTGATATTTATTTGTTTTATCAAGTTTTAGGGTCATTACAAGATTTCCTACCTTAACATTGTTTTAATTAGTGCTCTTGTAATAAATGCAGAAAAAATTGTAGTAATTGATCTCTTAACTAATTTGTATGTGTCATTTTTGAACCATCCCTATAAACGTCCAAGAAGCCTTTTATCTAAATATTGCTTGATTTAAGAGTATATGTGCAAGAGTTTCCTCATGCTGATAATAATACATTTGTATATGTTTTGGAGAACATCTTGTAGGACAGCTTAACGTCTTTTAGTAGTCTTTGCAAAAGGTCTTATAAAGCGATTCTCCAAAATGAAAAAGCCATTTAAAATAACTATCAACCATACCGCACTACACATTTGCCGAAAATGTGTGTTGAAAAATAGTTTGCTTTGTTGCTTGGGGTTTTTTGTCTGTCTATACAATGAAGTTCCTAGTATTATGATGGTGTCAAAAATAAATGTTTTAACCGTAAATAGTATATGTGATACAAAATTACCATTATTATTTGATTACTGAAAAAATTGGATCATCTACTAAAGAATATTTTAGCACTGGAAAGTATTCTGTTCCCTCTGATATGGAAATCTTTGATGATAATCTTAAGCAATGGCTGTAGAGTTCTCATTACAAAATCTATAAACATAATGTCAATCAAAATATTTTTAAATTTAATTTGTATTTAATTTAATTATAATTCTAAACTAAATTCTCTGTTAACATCAGTATCAACATTTTCATATTCGTTGCAATTCTGGTGAATAGTGGCCTTGGTTCTAGTTTAGATATTTACGTGTCGTAGATCAATGGGGTATATGTGCTTGTTCTAGTATGAATTATATAAAAGTGCAAACATTCAACCTTAAGGCACCCTAATACTTAGACTCTACAAGATCCCAAGGTTGGAATATCTAGCAACAATGTKAATCCCAACACACTTCGTTTAAATACTTTTGTCTTTTAAATGTTTTTATTACCTACTTAGTTTATATTGGTACCTGTATTTTCGTCATAAATTTGTTATAGTATCTATTAATAAACTGTTATGTTAGAACCTCAGTCATGTCACGCCTACCCCAGAATGTTACATTGTGATGGAGGTGTCGGATTTTTTTAATCCAAGATTTGAGTAATAGCATAAACTCAAATATTAAATGTTAAATCATTTGGAATGTACACTGAAACCCAAAACGAAGTCAGGTAAATACAGGGATAATTTCTTATATGTCAGTCCTATTAACTGGAATAAAGCTAAGTTTAGGATCATTACAAAGTTTTGTAATGTTCTATAAGTTGAAAGCAAATGTGCAATAAAAACAGGTTTTTTTTAAATAACTTTTTAGTATACAAAACATGGTTTGGAGCATTTTTTCTGACCCACCCTACATTTGAAAGATAATAAAAAAAGGATAATTGCAACTATAAAATTACTGATGCACAAACATTCTTTTCTAGAAAAGTCATAATATCACAGCCAACAGCAGTAGAGACCAAAATAATGTAAGTATTCATAGTTTTACATTCAGAAACTAATTTTAAAGCATGTCATACCTTGAAGATGTACACTTTCTAGCTGTGTAGAGTATATTCACGAAGTGCAAAACAGTTGGCGAATACACTCTAGTATCGTACATGATGAAATATTGTTTTATAACTAGCCATATTCAATGTGAAATATACAATTTAAACAAAAATCATGTTATGTAAGAAATATGTACATAAAAACTTTTTTTAAACTATTAGTAAATGCATTAATAAAAACCTTAACGTAATATACAGGGTTTCAATAAATAATTCTTGCATCCAGGGCACTTATGGAAATTATCAATTGAATAAATTTGCCACCTCTCATGAAAGTGACATATACTTGTCATCTGTCGATTTTTGAATTATTTGATATATCTTCATACAATAAAACGCCTCGGAGTGTGTATTTTCAACATATTCTGTAATGTTTTGTGAGATAATTAACTTTAAGGTTGCACAAAGCTCAAATTTCGGAACTGTGGGGTGACATTGATCTGCAACCTTCAGTACTGTCACCGTGCATATTGTAGCTTGGCAGCAGTTACGAAAAGGTGGCACAAAGAATTCAGAAATCAACACCTCCCGTGCTGTATGAATCATTTATAGAAGCCCAGTATTTTGTATGTGAAAAAGCTAGGAGATTTGAAAAGCTTAAAAAGTGCAATCAAACTTCCATTTTAAGTAATTATTACTTTGTTTTCATTATTTTCATGAATACTTTTTCTAACAACTCGGAGTACCAGATTTTTAACGTTCTAGTTTTATTACCATTTGCATTAAGGCCCTTGCTATTAATAATTTTTTATTTTTAGCTAAAGAATGAAGCAAATATACATGAATTGTGTAAGTATTGAGTACTAAAAGTGTAAGTAGTAAGCTACAATAATGAATTATTTGTAAAATATCCCATGTATAATGTCACTAAGCATTGCTAAAAATTTTTGTTTTTTTTTTTATCTGGAGATTTATAAAATAGTATGATAGACATGTCTAGGTGAAATCCATCTCCTGGTATACAATAAATGTATACCAGCTGTTCTGCATATGGACTATCCTGGATAACAATGAATCCACTAATTATGAAATATTTACAAAGGATTTCAAGGAAACAGGACAGTCCATTGTAAATTATTTCGTCAAATTCTATTTCAATATGAAATGTTCTGCTTTCAGATGAACTTGAATACAAACCCACATTTGTTGAAAACGTGTTGTTTGTGATAGATGCATCTTTTCAAGCTGTTATACATTCCTCATACATTCTGACAAATATAGTAATGATGGTAAGAATTAAATTACTAGAATGTTTAGCTTAAGTAGTAATAATTTTCTGTAACATTTTTATTTTATTTTGAATTGCACATTAAGTATTCTGGTTGCATAATTAGCGTACACACAGGATATACCACCGGATCATACCTAAAGATCAGTAGCTCTTTCGCTTATAACGGGTATTCAATTTTTCCTTATACCTTATGGCTTCGGTAGTGTAAATTTAGTCTTTGCAGCATTATCAAACATTTTTGCAGTACAACAAAATGATGAATATATTAATAATAATAATAATATTTATTTCCCAACGGTAGTCAACAAAGGTAAAATATGAACTGACAATTAATTTAGAACACACAGCATATAAGTATTCATTCTAAAAACACATATTTGATATATTTAAATTGCAGGGCTTTATTAAAAATAAAGATAATTTGATTTACGGAAACCCATTGTTGTGTGTTTAGGCTGAATTTATTGTTGATCTGATACTTGAAATATAGAAATTAAAAACTGTGAGGTAATGTGCCTTGATAAATAAAATTGCAGAACAGGTGATGTTATAATATTGATCTTAAATGATTAAAAAACTAGAATTTTCCAAGAAAAGTGTATAAGGGACCTTTTGSAGATATTAGCTGCAAAAGTGACAATAAAGAAAAAAATATTGTTTTTAATTATTTTTATTACTTATTATCAAGACACACTACTTGGAAAATATATTGTTGTATGACATGACCAGCAGTGAAAAATAAACCTTATTTACCATCATTCCTTTCATGGCCTGCCTGAAATGGAAATATTTTAAATCATTCGTGACTATTTGTACAGTATTCCTTATTATTAAGTCGGTATTACAAGGATACTTGTAAAGGAGTAATCTTAATTGACAGAAAAAGTATAAATGTGGTAGCTTTAAATTCTTATTAATTAAATACATGTTTTTAGGCTTGGAGTATTACATACCTAAGTTGGCTTACCTTTGTATTCCTATTATGGGCTATGTTTTTCTGGTTAATACCACAGCAGAGAAAGTTTACGTTAATTTGTAGTCCTCTGCTGGTAGCATATAGTATCTTTTTACTTCTTGCTGCATATATTTACTCAATGCAACTAACAGAAGAAGAACTACCGACATCAGCAAACTTGGCACAAATTGGTTTTGAAAGAGTTACTATTTTGCCAATTAACAATTTAATTGTCAAGTGTATATATACAGGAGCATTCTGGATTACTATGAGACAATACATACAGGAAAAATTAAAAACTGAACAATCTGTATCAGGTAAAGCTTTGATTTGTATTCATGCATTCAGTACAGACAAAATTTGGTTTATTTTGTCTTTTACAGATATTGAAAATGAAAAACTAAAAGTTTATAGGATAGTGAGGTCTGTGTCTGAGTTTACTTTGAAGCTTTTCACAAAGCTGTGGATATGGGTTGTTGCCACAATGTTATTTGTCGTTGCTGTTACAGGTAGACAAGTGAATGGCTTTAGAATTATTTATATGGTGCTATTTCTGATATTCATAATGACTTTTCAGGTTTCGAAGTTGTAAATAGATATTCATTTGTGATAACTCATCTAATTTTAGATTTCTTATTTATTTTGGCGTAAAATGTTACTGGTATTTTGGATGACTGTGATCATTTATTCCATGGCAATATTAGTAATGCTCTACACTTWTCAGTTTGATAACTTCCCATTTTATTGGGAAATGTATTTAAAAATTCCGKGAAATGTGTATGWGACATTTGTATAAAACTTTAAAATAGTTTCTCAAATTAATGCTGTTTAAGACATTTGGATATTGGTTTAGAACGTTACCGAACAAGTCAGCTGTTTGTGCGTTTAGCGACACCTACTATATTTGTTATAATAACAGCAATTCACCTCTGCTACTTTCATCATGGGTTTTTAGAAATATCAAGCATTGGCAGTGCTACTGTATTTGATGATTACGAATCCTTGGACAGTGAAGAGCTTATTGATTTAAACGAACAATATGATGGTTCCAAAATAGACTTTACGGATCTTGCTCGTAAGATAAATGGTAAAATATTCTACAGCTGGTTTATAATATACTTTCTAGATGTATCTAAAACCCAGTTGCACCAAAATTACAAAAAATGTAGAAGGAGACTATCCCAACTGAAAAATATTGTTTTGCTGTTCTTAGAGTTGCATCTGCCCAAAGCCGTATTATTAATGGCAATGCTGTTATGTATATATGATCGATGTGCCGTGTATTTAGTAGTGATACTATTGATTACACTGTCTTTAATTTTTGGTCGACCAATCCAGGTTATAGCCATTTACGCTACTACAATTTTGGTCTCCTTTGTTATTTTGATGAGAATGGTTTATCAAATTGAACTCATTAACCATGAGAAAGCTCTTACATCTTGTGTGAGTATTTCTCAGCTTTCATTAACGAAGTCTACAATTACGATTATGATGGTTTAAATGAACTATAAAGATAAGAGTTACTAAACAAATTTGTGACACCCAGAAAAATATTTGTTAATGCATTAAGCTTATGCTTAATTCATAACTGTTTTATAACTGTTATGCTTAATATTTGAATATTCTACAGTAAGTTAATATAATACTCCCATTTTCCTAACATTATATTGCCCAGCAAAGTATTTTATTGAATAACTCCTGAAGGGATAACTTACTAATTGAGGTCCCTTTAGAAAATATTCTCATGTAGAGCCATGATTATTGTTCAGGGATTAAATGTCTTATTCTAGAATGTACAATATTGCTAATAAATTTTTATAAACTCATTACCACAGTGTAAATCACAATTTTAATTACTTATTGAACAGTTTTCAATTTCAATAACATTATTGTGTATTACTGTGTTTTCTAACCTTTTTTTATTCACTTCAAATAAGTTCAATCAGATTCAGAATGCAAAAGAAAGAAGGTGGTTGTAACATGGTATGTCTTTTTTTGCAGTTCCATCAGTCCTAGGAATGTGTCTAATAATGTTATGTTTACTTTTAATTTTTTGGGCCTATATCAAACATTTTGCTTATAAAACAAGTAAGACTTCAAAATATTGTTGATATTAAATTGTGAAAATGATGTCTAAAATATCATTGCATTTCAAAAATACCATGCCTTTTATAGCATTATTTGAAAAAAAATGTTGTCCAAAAGTGATGTTCTTAATAAATATTTTATTACTAAATAACATATGACAAAATTAAAAAAAATATGAGTACATTCGCCGTTGTTAATTATTACTTCAAAAATTTACTTCAGCATCCGTTTCTTTTTTGTCTTCTTGGTGTAAATGTGCCATAAGAAACCATATTGCATCAGATTTTTTAACAAATCTTGATACGGATCGTCACATCACCTTATAGATGCTTCAGATTCAGCTAAAATGCTGGTGGTTCACAAATTTTTCAACTGATCACCCTCCATCTAATCTGATGAAGCAAGACTTGTTACTATAAGACCAGAAATTATTAAGAATGTCAAATGATTATTCAATTCTGAACTGCTTAAAAAAGATATTGTACATAATAAATTTATAATTCTTGGAAGCTTTTTGCAAATAAATAATCATAACAGGTACAAATACTTTTATGAAACAACAAACTTTGTAAACCATTTTCTTGACTCATTATCTAGGGAATTCTAGAATTTTACACATTTTCAATGTAAATGGCTCAAGTTGTCCCAAAAAATTTCAAAAGTTTTATAACATAAAGTGTGTTTGCTAATTCGACCTGCTGTGGCTCTCGAGAAGAACGCACTTCTTAACCTCTTATATTTCTTAAAACTTGTTTAAGAAAATAATTAGTTCACTTCTAGAATAACAGAAAAATATGACAACTGATAAAGAAAATAATTGATTTTGGATCAAATAAATTTTGTTTATAATTACTATACCACCTATCAATTTTACTTTGTCTTTTATATTTTTTAAGTAAACAAAGACAGTTTTGAAGAAAGTGGTTACAAAATTAGATGTGCATTTTAGCTTTTTTTTTAACTTTTCTAATAATTGTGGCTAAATCCTGGTAAACATTAGGTGTACAAGTAGGAAAGCAAACATGTCTAAATGAACATTAATTAAACATAAACAAATTTATGATTAAATAGTAAAACGATTTTCTTGGGCAAAAGAATTACATATCTTTATAATTCATTTTGTATACTGTAACCATGTATGTATATCTGATGCCAGTATGTTAAAAAAATCAAGAACGTTTTCCATGTGGCCTCTTTCATAATAATTTATTAAATAATTTTCCATTTTATGTGATAGAGTGTAACACATGCAGCGGTTGCTCTTAACAATGCAGAATGGCTAGGCTTCCACAAGCTAAATGAGAAAACTTCCCTAGCACAACAGATAAAGTGGAATATTATTTACCTTACTCTTACTACACTGTGGTCAGCAGTAGTTATACATCAAATGAACTACCGCCTTAACAGAGGTAAAGAAAAAGGGAAGCCTTGTGTGATGTTCCCAGATATAACTAGAGCAGATGCAGACACTGGTATTATTAACTGTCTGATGTATTTGCTAAATTATGGATTCTACAAGTTTGGAATTGAAATATGTTTTATGGTCATGGTCATGTTGATGGGCTTTAGAATGGATTTGTATGCTGGTATTCATGCTATTGTTCTTTGCATGCTAGTTGGTATGAAGCGCTCTACCTTGGCAAAGATTTGGCATATTTATCTGGTATTCATAGCAGCAACTATTGTGTTTCAATATATTATGGTAATAGGACCACCACCGTTTATGTGTTACGGTAAATAGAACTCATTTTCAGTATTATTTAGGTATCACTTATAAATTAGCATGCTTCAGACACTATTTTAAGAGTACTTTCTTGTTAGTTGTCTTGCTATGGCACAGCCTGCCAATTGATTTCATCTAAATTATCAGACAACAATAAAATCATTATTATTATTGTGCATTTTGCTCTTTTTTGTCTGCTTTAAAAGATTAGCCTTTTCTAAGATATTTACTAAATTTGCACAGGCCAACATAATTTTGAATCTTGCATAGTTGCTAATGTGTATGTATTTAATTGAAACAAAATTATTGCATAATAAAATAATGTAAACTGGTCCACTTTCACAAAGTGGGATATATGTAGTAATGTTACTTCTACAAGATTAATCTTCACGAAGTCCAATAAATCCACTTTATTAAACAAATTGGCAAAGCACTTTCAACTAATATAAGCCATCATCAGTGCCTAATAAACTATACAGAAATACAGAAGAATTTATAAGTGACGTCAAATTCGAAATACGCAATCTTGACTTCAAACAGAAAAAACCCTGCATACCAAAAACACAAACAAAGAATTTAGAATATAACAACTAAAATTACAAAAATCATTCGAAATTGTAAATTTACTGTTATCTATAATTTTGTATATTTCCAGAATTTCAAAAAAATTGAATTTTGAGGATTTGTTACAAACATGTAAAGAATTTAAATTATTTAAAGAGGCAGTGTGTTGAAATGACAATAAATGATTTGCTATCAAAGAATTTGTATTAACTATATCAGTATTTTTATATTTGTCATATTGTTTTGAATGTTCAGTGCCTCTAATTGAAAAAGATCTTCCCGTTTGACCAATATAAGCAGAATTATAATCGTTACAAGAAAAACTATAAACTGCCGAATGATTCAAAACTGGAATTTTGTCTTTATTGTGAACAAAACGGGAAAACACACTGCCTACTGTAGAAAATCCAACACTTATTCCATCAGAGGAAAACAGTTTAGATAAACTATGTGTGACTGGACCAACAAACCTAAGAGGATAGCAAATTTTGGCTTCTTCGATATGAGTGGTGTTAAAAGAAAACTTAAATTTTGTTAAATATTTAAAGTATAAGTTTTGTAATACATGATTTGGAAAGTTATTATTAAAAGCAATCTGAACAATTACACCCAGTTCCTTTTCAAAAGCATTATTTAAAGAAAAATGACACAAAAAGTCTGTTAAAAAGAAAATGAAATACAGGCATTTTGTGTGTATAAGGGTGAAAAGAAAAGTAATTAATAGTTATTGATGCATGTGGTTTTCTAAAAATTTCAAAAGGTAGGTAAGGATAAGACTGATTTCGTGTAATTAATAAATCTAAAAATGGAATTTGACTATTAATTTCTATTTCATAACTAAAATTTATAGAATCATGAAGAGAATGAATAAATGTAAGAAAACTATTTAATTCATTCTGATTTCCTGTAAAAAGGCAAAAAACATCATCTACATAGCGATACCAAAATTTAATATGGCAACAAAAGGAAAAGTTTTTGAAATATCTTGTTCTAAATTATTCATAAAAAGTTCTGCTAAAAGTGAGCTGAGACAAACCCATTACTAAACCTGAATGTTGTATGAAATATTTATTATCGAAACAGAAAAAAAAATTGATTTAAGACAAATTATGTTAAAGAAACCAAATTATTTTTGTGAAACACAGGTAAGTTACAATTTAACAGCAGATTATTTAATATTTTTAGTCTTTTGAAGGAAATAAATTTATTGACATCGAAAGAGACAAGGAAAGAGTTTTGGGGAATTTCGAAATTCTTAAGTTTATTGGTCAAGTCAATTGAATTTTAAAAGCAAAAGAATTTTCGAAATTTAAAACTTCACAAAGGATCAAATTTAGCCATTTAGCTAATTTATAACACGGAGAATTTATGTAACAAACAACAGGTCTGATAGGACATATTGCATATTTAGTGAAAATATGAGATAAATATTGGAGTAACAGGCCAATATATGTAATAAAAAAAATGTTAAAGGCATACTTAGATATTTAAAAACTATTCATTTTTAGACAAGTGCTCTTGGAATAAAGAAATGTAATTGCTGCTACCTAGCTAAACTTTGTTTTTAGTTATGTGTAAGACATATTTATGTTTTGATATATCAGTAAAGGTAAAATAACCCCCAAAAATATAACATATTCAAAATGACCTATATTAAATTAGAGTGAATATGACACATCTGCTCTTGTCATTCAGTCACATTTCATGATTCATGACACTATAAACTTGATGGCAAGTTTGCCGACCATAATTTAGGAGTATTTGCTTATTGTGCAACCCCTCCAACTTTTTAAAGGGTAAATTTCCACCCAATTTTGCCACACATTAAGAAAATATACATCTGATTTTTTGCTTTCGTAAAAAATTATGTGTCAAGAGGTGCTATTACATATTAATAGAATTATTACAATAAATTCCATTTTTCTCATTTTTTTAAAGCTGTTTTAATCACTTAACATTATTAAGTCTCAAGAACTAACAAAAATGTAAAATGTAAACAGGTGACCCAAATATTAATAAGAATAAACAGTATTTGTGATTCTGATCATTATCACAGGTCCATAAACGTAATCTTCTCAAAGCAGCTAAGTCGATCCCATCTGAATAAAATAAACCGCTGCAAATTGAATTAATACTTCCACATCCAATTGTCAAAATAACATGTACGCTTTTATTTCTCATACTATACTATCAATAATGAGGTTTTGAGCATTTTTCGTCTCTACATATTTTTTCGAACAACAAATGGTTTGAAAATACATAAATTTTTAAAATCGTTTTTTGGAAGTAACTCGAAAATTATTAATTAATTAAAAAATTGCAAGACTGCTTTTTGATCAGAAATTTGATTTTATATATAATAGTAAAATTTAACAAAATCGTGTGGACAGGGTCCATAATCCAGTGTTTTGGAAATATTTCAAAAACATTTTTTCTGAGAAATTTTATATCCTATCTGACAGTATTTTCACTTTTTGAATATACTAAGTATTTTCAAAGATATTTAGGTAAAACGGTTTTTTTAATAATCACATAGGTACTAAAAATAAAAAAATTAAATTTTGCAGAAAGGGTAGTTACCCCCAGTTTCACTCGCTACCCTATACCTTAGTTACCCCAAAAACAATAGGTTGCTTTGGGTAGTTGAGATTTATATGTATGCCAAATTTCAAGTTCGTATGTTAAGTCTTTAGAAAGTTATGACGTCTACAAAAAAACCAACAGACACGTAGAGAAGAATTTTGTTTTTTCGTTTTCGACCATTTTAAAGCTTTTGGGCAAATAAAAATCTTTGATTATTTTTTTCGCGATACAGTACTTTCCAACTGTTGGATGCGGAAGTAAAAATACATTTTTTAATAAAATAATTAGCAATTATTCTAAAGTTTAATTAAATTTTTTTTAAAATACAATGAAGATCAAAACTGTTCTTAAAACATGTAAGCTGTGTTTCATTTATATATATTATCTCTATAAATTCAGATATATGTACTAATGTTAGTTACTAATGCCGTGAGGGCGCAGTAACTGTATTTGAGCACTCCTTGAATATATAATATGTCCCTGTAACTGGTATTTTATATAATATGCAGGTATTTATATATAACTATTTTTCAAATTACTTTTAGTAGAGTAAAGCAATTTTTCCTGTTATACTAATCAATTAGTTGTTTATCAAATTTAAGAAAAATGGGTATTTTAGATCATCCCTGGGATAAAACCTCTCTGATGGGCAGATTTCAATCCTGGGCCTTTTTATTTGGACATGACTATAGGCCTCCAGCAGAAAAGCTAATATTTGATGTAATTTTGCTTCTCATGGTATCTAGACAAGCCATTGTGTTTAGAAGAGAATACAGATTTACAGACAAACAATACCCAGGAGGAACAAATAGAAATATCATTCACTTATTCGAAAAGAAAGGTTTCGTTAATCCTGTTCCCGATTTTGTTTCTTATGTCACGTAATCAAATTTTATGTTTAATATGCGATTGTCTAATATGACCTTTCAGGAGTTATCTGGATATATTAAAGAGAATGGTATTATTAAACTGGCTGTGGTTTACTACTGCAATGTTGTTTCTAACAGGAACTGATAATGTCAACATTTTTTCATTAGGGTACTTAATTGGAACATTTACTTTTCTTTGGCAAGGGACAGCTTTATATCTAAGATCGATTCCATCCATATTAAAATCGTAGGTATTTGAATTAATCAGTATGTTTTTTTTAAAGTCATATTTCAGCTGGAATATGCTAATAGCATACAATGTATTTGTAATGGTCGTAAAGATTTATTTGCAAATTCTGGGCTGCATATTCATTGTGTTAATTCCTGAAAATTTTTGTTGGCCCTTCCAACTATTTGCTGTGAGTTGTGTTCAGCGGTTTGAAAACGACTTTTCAATAAATGATGCAAATGCTAAACAATATTGCAAGTTTACTGAAGGATACAATGGATTACTTTGGGATGTCTCGTCATTTTGCTGTCTTATAATACAAAAACGGATATTTAAGAGTTACTACTTTTTTCATATAATCGAAGATGTAAAAGTTGTAACCATATTGATTTCCCGGGGTCATGAGTTTATCGAGCAAATGCGTAAAGAAAGCATGAAAGCACAGGAAGAAAAAGAACGAAAGTTACTGAACAAAATTCAGGAAAGAATGCAAAAAATTAAAGAAAATCAAATGAGAATTCAAGGAACAAATTATGAAGAACTCAGAAATCATTTTAACGGTTAGGCATTTGTGTTGCTCGTAAGTACATTAAATAGGAGTAATCATTATTTTTACAGCTGTTCTTGCTGGAGATTACTACATGTTTGATGATATAGACGAAGAAGAATTGGATGAAGCAGATGACTCTCATACAGAAGACGATTTTAGTACATCAGAAGAAGATACTGCTAGTAGACCGTATACAGTGAGTGAGGTATGAGCTATACTTACATTGTGTATCAAATAATTTTATAATTGATGCCTTTACTAAGCTGCTGAGTGTGGCATTGAAGACTGATATTAAAACAACCTTAAAAAGGAATTCACAGGTTGATTTTAGAAGGGCTTCAACAACATCAGTAAGTAGTTCTTTATATTCTTTATTCAAACTGTGTTTATAACATATTATTAATACATTTCTGTGTTTTTTAATTAATATGTTGTACAGTAAAACCTCTCCACAACGGACACCGATGGGGAATAAGAAATTGTCCGTTGTGTAGAGGTGTCCGTTGTTAAGAGGTTATGAGAATTAAATAAATTAAATATTTTTTTAAGCATTTATTAGTTAATTTGTAATAATGTACATAGCTATTTACAAGTAGCATCTTTAAAATAATCATTGATTTTTATTTTCTTTTTGTTTGAATACTGATTTCTTATAATTTGGTCTTCTACACTTGAAAGTAGATCGGAAAATTTTTGCACACTTTCTACATTACCATGCAAAATAAAAAAATTTTGTAAGTCCTTCATTTTTTCATAAGCGTCACTCAGGTTTTTTACATCTGTAGTCGGAACTAGTTCGTCTTCACTGTCACTATTACTCTCAATCACAGTTTTGTTATCTTCTTTAAACTCTTCGACACAGTCAGTGATGTTTATATTTATATTTTCTGCATGTAAATCTTCGTCGATATTGACATAATCGTCCATTGGTAGACCATCCACGTTTTCCAAATATATTGAAAGGGGTAAATCATCTTCTTCATCATAATCATCGATCCAGTTGTTGCACTGTCCAAATCCGGCTTTCAGAAAACAGTTATTTATTGTTTGCGGTTTTACTTTTTTCCAAGCGGCGGTAATCCATATTGTTGCATTACAAACTGTAATGTCTTTTTCTAACTGTTTTGTAAATTCACAATCATTCATTGATGATAACAGACATTTGACCAAAAACTTTCTGTAAAATAATTTGAATTCCTGATGATTCCTTGATCCATTGGTTGACATACAGATGTCATGTTTGGTGAAGAAACAATAACTTTACATTTTTTAAAGTTATGTTTGGATGTGATGTGGCGTTGTCCAAAAAAAGAAGCACTTTTCGATTTTGTCTTTCCGTTGTTCTATCAAATTTCATCAGCCATTCGCTCATTATATCCCTGGTCATCCACGCCTTTTTGTTGGAATACCAATCAATTGGTAATTTATTTACGTGAGATCCCTTAAAACAGCGAGGATTCTTGGCTTTTCCAATGATTAGGGGGTTTCATGCTAGCACAAAATAGTACAGTAAGTCGTACTTTTGACGATTTTCCGCTAGCACACTTTTCGTTTTTTAGCGCCAATGTTTTCTTTGGTGATGCCCTGAAGAAGAGACCAGTTTCATCAGCATTAAAGATATCTTCTGGTGAGTATCCTTGAATAATGGAACAAAGTTTTTTTTTCCACTGCTTCACTTCTTGTATGTCGACTGATGCTTCTTCACCAGAAATCGTTTTTAGGTTTATGTTCCAGCGCTGGCAAAATTTTTCTAGCCATCCATTTGAAGCTTTAAACTGGTCTATTTCCAATTCTTTGGAGACTTCCAACGCTTTTTCTTGCAGAATTGAACCAGAAACAGGGATATTTTTGCTCCGAACTTTGCAAAACCAATTGAAAACGATTTGATCTAGTGCAGCATTTTGAGTCTCGGGAAATTTTTTTTTACATTGGCAATTTCCATTTTCAGCAAAAGACTTTAGAATTTCTTCTTTCTTCTTTAATATTTCACCTACTTGACTTTTTCCCACTTTGAACTTTTAAATTTTTCTGTAGATTCAATAATTTCGATTTTTTCTTTAACACTAAGAAACTTTCGTTTTACTGAAGACGAAGCCATCTTTTCAATGTCACACTCTGAATAACACTAATTTTGCTCAAGAAAAGAGACGCCAATTTATACCACTCTGTCAACAGTTAGCACCCCCTATTTGAATATCATTCAGTGGAATATTAAACAAGAAAATTTCCAAATTACCCAGTTCTGTGAAATCAGATTTTGCTTAATACCATCCCCCGCTATGTAAACCTCATTAGGGGTCATTTCTTGTTGACCGCCTATCTTAATAGAATTCCTTGGAAAAATTTGTCCGTTGTTGAGAGGCAATTTTGCACATGAGATTATACACAAAATCAGAATTTAGCTGTCCATGTCCGTTATTGGGAGTGTCCTTTATAGAGAGGTTTCAATAGACAGTTTTGCATATATTTTGATAACACAAACGAAAAACTGTCCGTTGTTGGGAGGTGTCCGCTGATCAGAGGTGTCCGTTAAAGGAGGTTTCTCTGTATATCTATAATTAAGTTGTGTACAAAGAGAAAAGAGTTTCATTGTTGGTTTTATGAAAAACGTTTTACTTTATAGATAATTTTATATTTTGAATGCATAATATTGAAAAAGTGATGCAAGTAGTTTCAATTTTATTTTATGCCAAATATACATTTTTAAATTATTGTTAGAATTTAAAATGCGTGCCCAAATACAGACTCGTGGCTCTTATTTTGTAATGTTCATTGACTCAAAAAAGTTTATCTATTATTTTCGTTAAATACTCTATAACATAAACTCATGTTAAAAAACTTATAGCTAGCACAATTAGTATGTTTTATTTTGGTATCACATAATTTCATACACACAAATTAAAGTTTTTTCAGTGGTTGTGGTTTGATGTTGACCTGTGTTTGTGCTATCAACTTCTTTTGTAACCATTTCATGATATGTGCAGCTTTTGCTCGCTTGTCAATAAATGTTTTTCATTTTTCAGGATGAAGAAGAGCAGAAGTTTAATGCAGCAGAATATCTAGAAAGCGCTTCGGAAGAAAGATGTATAGATGCTACTGTATTTCAGAATAAGGAAAATACTAATTTTGTATTTTTGCTTCAGTGCTTACTGTTGGTCAAAAAATTGTAGACTTTCTTTTATTTATTTGGGCATTTATAGATAGCTTAATGGTTAGTATTATAATGGCTCTAAACAGGCATACAAAAGATCACCGACTTATTATGAAAAAACTTTCTGAAGAGAGGAAAATTTTGAAGGTTTTTATTATATAACATACATTCTAAACTGAAATGTGTTAACATAATAATTTTATAGGAGACTACAGATTACAGTACTGGTATTCGCTTAGGCTGGGATAGAGTATGGAGTCCGATGGCATCATTTCACGGTTTAATGCAAAACTCAAGGTGTGTTCAGCTTGTATTGTTTTACACATTGTAGAACACCTTTTTGACGTTTTATGGTGTAATCCCTATAATGTAGGGAGTCTAAGCCGATATTTGTTTGCAATTTTTGTATCAAACTTTTTTCTTTGTAATTCTACTGTGTGCTTTAAGCCAAAGGCAGAGGCAGTTTTTAAAAACAAGTTCTTTTCAGTGTGATATCGAGTAGGAAATTATTATTGGGAATATAATCTTTCATAATGTAATTGGAGCGTATGGAATTTTTGAAATTGAGCTTTAAAATGATTTGTTATTTACCTAACTAAAACTAATGATAAAAGCTTTCTTCAATAATATGGTAATAGCAAAGAAACTATGTAACTACTAGTGCTATTAAAGATAATAATTACGATCCGCACGACAATGGCAGAAGCTGGAAGCTGTTTACACTATTTGCAATTAATAAAGACCTTTACACATTATTATAAGTGTGAAGGTATGTCATATATTGTTTTTTATGCATAAAAGTGTAGTGAAACGTGATATAAACTATAAGCGTTAATATTAAAAAAAGTGATTGAAACTATACTATGATAAAACAATGTGCAGATATATTGTTATATAAAAAAATAAAAATGTAATTTTGAAAAGAACTGATTTTGATTTATGCCAGATGGCATTTTTCAAAATAGACGATACAATAATCGCGTCGAAACCGCAACCCTCTAGCATTAATAGTTACCGAGATACCCTATAATTACAATGAAAATGGGCACCCTGTACATTTTTATTGTAATTGTAGGGTATTTCGATAACTATTAATGCTAGAGGGTTGCAGTTTCGACACTACTGTATTACTTTTATGTTGTGAGTTAAACTGTACCATCGCCATTATTGTATCGTGTTTTGTTTTAAAGCCATAGCCAACTTTTGAAAAATGTAACATTTGTTCAGTTCTTAATATCTTGATTGGCTATGTTGACATAAAAAAAAACTGTGCAGACATTTTTATAGATACCTATGTTTATTGAGAATCCAGTGGCGTGCTCAGAATTTCTTTAGGGGGTCACATTGTAGAGATATAACACAAACTTGATTTTTTTTTTAATGGAAACCATAGTTGACTTTGCTATGGTTGCTATTTTTTTTCTGATTAAGAATATGTTAGGTCTAATTTTACTAATTTTGGTATTATTTCTATTTTTGGAATAATTTTATTAGATTTTAAGTTTTTCGTTAAAATGGATGTAAATAATTGACAATAAACAATGCATAGGTATTTATCTCCAAATAAACAATCATTTTCATTAGTTACATGGCCTCCTAGATTACAGATAAAAAAACTGCATGAGCGCTCTTAGGAGTCTTATGTATCTATTCAAATATGCAAATATTATTTTTAACGGATTAAAATTTTTACTTAATAATATAAACTATATTGTGTGTTTTCTTATTTCATAGCCTCCTGGATGTAAATGCAAAATCTGATTAAATTACTAAAAAAATTGAATAATTTCAAAATTAGTAAAAATAAACCTAACAATGTATACATTTTTTTAATCGGAAGAAATAGGTATTTTTAACCATAGCAAAGCCAACTATGATTTCCATTTTAAACAATACAAGTTTGTGTTATATATAAAAAACGGGACCCCCTAAAAAATTTCTGAGTAAGCCACTGGATTCAAAATAAAAATATCAATAAACATGTCTTTACAGTTTTTCTGTATCTACATACCCAATGAAATATTGAGAGCTGAAAAAATATCACATTTTTCAAAAGTTGGCTATAGCTTTAAAACAAAAGACGATACAAAAATGGCGATGGTACAGTCCAACTCACAACAAAAAAGTAATACTGTAATGTCAAAACTGCAACAATCTAACATTAATAGTTACTGAGGTACCCTACAATTACAACGAAGATGGAATACCCTGTGCACTGCCAACTTAAAACATTATGTTCTCTGGTATCTCATGTTGGTAATGGAAATAAGTGATCATTGCTATAGCTTTAAAGTTTGGTGAACAGCAGTATAGCTAACATGGACATTAAGCATCAAGTGCTGTGATGCACCTTCCATTTATATCAATTTAAAATAATTAAAGTGAAAAAGTGTGAATCTATTTTTAATAGAACTATTCAGAATTTTCGAAATGCTACAGTTAACAGCTTATTATTACATAAACTAAGTGTTGATATTAACATATGCACAATAATTTACAAAAGTGGACATAACACTGTTCAAGTACAATGTTTACAAGTCAAACAGAGGTTCGATAGAAAACGTTACTCTGTGACAAGACTATTCTGTGATGAATCATATCAGATTGAGTTAACTCTTTTCTTTAACATAATAAAATGTTACCTTTCTGTGCTTATAGTGAAATACCTATATGGCATACACCAGACTTCGTTGTAGGGCAACATTCTCTGGGTCTTTTTGCACATGATTTGTACTACAATAATTTAAATCTTATTTTGCAATTTTCAGTTTTCTTTTTGCACAAATAGGTTTCCTTAATTGAAATTAGTATATTTAACACAAAATTACAATATCATAGAAAGCCCATTATAATCCATCTTTACTGGATCATTACAAAAACTCTGTTTAACATAACTTATAGGTAAACTCAGAATATGGTTACTTTGTGGAAGTTCATTTTAACAATGAAATATAATACTTTTTTGTCAGTTTCCAAATTATTCAAAACTTGGTGCGATCGGTTTAATTTCTTTAGTTTGCCGGTCACACTAATTATTGAATAAATTGGGAATTGAAAAAGAATTGTAAATTTCATTGTTAAATTTTTCTTATTAATGTAAGTTTTGAGAACTACTTATTGAATATCTAAATACCTCTTATTATATTTTAATATAAAATACAGTAATACATCATTTCATGATATATGTGTAGTTACAGTTGTTTCTTAAATTTTAATTTCTTATTTTATATTACAGGAAGATTAATACAAGAGAAAAAGAGAGTATAACTGAAGATGGCCAATCTTTCAGAAGGTAAGAATAATAGAGTTAAACTTCAAGATTAAAAGTATACAAATACAAATACTATTTGAAAAAGAAATATACTGAATTAATTGATAAACCTTATACTTTACAGTTTCCACAGTGTACTTACTGGTCATCGTGATGGTGGAGGTGCTGAACTCGTATCACATGATCAGCCAACAATTGTACAATTATTGCTAGCCTTTTGGCATGCCATCATTTATAACTCCGACACCCTATGCTACATGATGGTTTTTTTAAATCAAATACGATATGCATCTTTATTGTCGCTGCCTTTGCCACTGATGGTTTTTTTTTGGGGAAGCCTGTCTACACKAATTGCTAGTAAAACATTTTGGGTMTCAATAATTGCATATACTGAGGTATGTTCAAGCTATATTATGACTACAAAGTTCAGATATTCAGTGAGATGTAAATATGTATTCGGCACCTGACTGGATATGCAAAGGGTACCTAAAAAATTTCAGTGTCATAAAAATGCCATATTTCGCCCCAGTCACAGATAGCACTGTAATAATTTTTAAACACATGACTAATAATTCAACAAACAGTAAATGAATGACTTCTTAAGCCATAACAACCAAACCAGAACTATGCATATTGAAAGTGTTTCTGTTGAACAGTCATCTACATCTCTCATTTCATGAGAAATTCAGCGCACAGTAGTAAGGTTGTCAACACATGCTTAAGTTATTATTTTATCCATAATCACTTTATGATTGAAGTATTATCCACACTTAAGAACCGTATAAAATACCACTTTATACAGCAGTGGAATAATGAAATTACTTTATTCCACTAGTGAGATAAAGAAAAATACAATATTCAAATCAATCACATTTTATTTATTTATTTATTATTAACATTTATATTTATAAACATTTCTTTTATCAAATTTTACTTTTTTGCCATTAACATTAAGTTTGTGATTAATGCTGAAAAATGTTATATTGATATATCTGTGTCAGTTTATACCTCTATTMTGCGATATAAACAACGCCGCCCGTACATTAGAGCAACCGTAGTTACACTAAACCTCTTCAGCGCAAATCAGCTCAAAAATGGCAGACAAGAATACTCTCCTCTACGGTGCCTTAGTACGTCTATACTCCAATCAACGAATAGATGGAGTGATCATGAGCGTGTTCTTCACGTAATTTGTAAACCATAATCATTTCATAATTTTTTAGTTAATTAAAGTCGGACTTGAATAAACAGCATCAAATCCAATAACGTGCAAGATGCATACAATCCTTGTGTATACATATTAATTGTGTATACATATTAATAATTAATTTAAATAAATTTGAATACAGAGTCATCATTTGACATTAAAATCTCTTAATATTTTGGTAAAATAATATTTGCAGTAGTGGATTTCCCATTTTATCCAGAATAGAGTAATAACTGTTATATATATTAACTTGCAATTTTTAGCCTGCTCTTATTTGCTTATGCCTAACAGTATTTGTTTTTAGGTAATTGTAATTCTTAAGACAGTMTTCCAACTAGACTTCGTGGAATGGAATAATCCCAAAGACTTGCGCCCTTTATACCCACCAAGGATAATAGGAATTGAAAAACGGAAGCTTTATGCCATATTTGATTTATTACTTCTACTAGTTGTCTTTTTTCACAGGTTTGTAGTATTAAGTTAATACATAAATAATGATAACACAGCTCAACAAAACTTTTTTTTGTTGCCCTGGATATCTCTGCGGATTTCTATGTTTCCAAGTCTACAGTTTTCGAATATATCTATGAAAGTACTAAATTGGCCCTGTTTTTATGATTTTGACATATTTTATATTTTTAATGATATACACTTTGTCGGCTTTTCAGAACACAAATTATTATCAAGTGTATGTTATGTTGTTGAATTTCGTTTTTTGTGTACATTGATTTGACGCATAAACGCATCATGTAACCTATCTCCTCTAGACTACAGGCCAGTGCTGAAAAAATGATGGGTCATTTGAACCACCAGGTGACCTATCTAGAACTATATAAGAGCATAAAGTAATAAGATTCAGCAATATGCCGTCACTTGTAAGCTGTCCAACTGAGTGCAGGTGAGAATTAAAAAGTACAGGTAGAGTGAGTACATTTTGGTCATATATTTTTGTACGTCATTCTTACCATCGATAGATCTATGAAAAATAATAAGAAAACGCATAGTGCCGTAAAAAAATGGTGCGCCACAAAGTCGGAATTTTTTTTATTTTCCGACAATTTCCAGAGTAAATTTGGTCATTTGATTTTGTACGGCATCAGTTTCATACTATTTCAATACTGCTTCTAATCCATTATTCCGCAATGCCGTACAAAAATCATGCGACAAGGGGAAATAATCGAAGGTTGCAACCCCCTCTCTTTCCGTGGTCCAGGGGGTGATTTGAAAAAGTACAGCTTCAGTTCCAAAACATTATCTAGCACTCAAAAGTACTATTAAAAATAATGCCGTCAAAAATGATTGTTCATTTGAATGTATATCAATAATTATCTTAATTTCATCGTATCCTCCCGCTTTATAAAGCTGTAAAGGTATTTGATCCTGTACGGGAACTTTTTTTTTAACATGATATTGTAAAATACAATTGTTATATAGTATTGCCGTTCAAAAGAAACTGTTTTAAAGAAAATTATAGAGAAATATAAAAACTGAAATTTTGCAAATTATTGCAAAAGTTTAAATATGGATTAATGAAATATAGCAGTTTTCTACATTAGATCCCTTGTTTTAAATAGTATTAACATAAATAAATTAGGAAAAAATAATGCCATACATTTTAATGCAGACCATGTCTTTTAGGCCGATGAAAATGACGCTACCATTTTAAGGGTACTTTATGGCCATCTGATACAGTACGGCATTAACATATTTTTGAACAGAACAATTGATAATATGATAAAATCACTATGACGTCTAACTGAACTGAAACGGTGTGTATATTATATCCAAGAATTGAAACTGTCAATCCCAGTATCAACAGTTATGTATACTTTTTGGTTTAATATATACTTCAAACATTATTGATACATATATATATATAATTAATTACACCTTTACTAGACGGTGCGCCGACTTGTCGGAAATTCAATTTTACAGCTCCCACATAAGATTTACTTTCAAAACAATTACTGATCTACCTAGAGATTGAAATGAGCTACACGGATATGAGAAGTCTAAATACAACTATGTGTCAAAATAATTAACAATGAACAGTTGAAGAATATGTGAGTACTTCTCAAAAATATATTGTATTTTAGAATTATCAGTGACAACATGTCTATATTTTGGTATAAATCGATAGTATACAAACCCATATTTAACATAGTTTCTAACTAGGAACCCAGAATCACGAAAAGAGTATGAAAATTAGTACAAATAAACTATCTATATACCATATAAAAAATATCGTAATGAATTTCACCTTACATTTCATTATATGGATTTTTTCTTTTTGATTTTTTTCTTTTTTAGTGTTTTCCCCTTTGGACCAACGAAAATGTACGGCATATGAAAAAATATTATCTATGCATAAAATACTTTCAAAATAAATTAATTTTATGTTGTGTCAAATCACCCCCTGGACCACGGAAAGAGAGGGTGTTGCAACCCTCGATTATTTCCCCTTGTCGCATGATTTTTGTATGGCGTTGCGGAATAATGGATTAGAAGCAGTATTGAAATAGTATGAAACTGATGCCGTACAAAATCAAATGACCAAATTTACCCTGGAAATTGTCGGAAAATAAAAAAAAAATCCGACTTTGTGGCGCACCATTTTTTTATGGCACTATGCGTTTTCTTATTATTTTTCATAGATATATTGATGGTAAGAATGCCGTACAAAAATATATGACCAAAATGTACCCACTCTACCTGCACTTTTTAATTCTCACCTGCACTCAGTTGGACAGCTTACAAGTGARGGCAAAGTGCTGAATTATTGCTTATTATTTTATGCTCTTATATCGTTCTAGATAGGTCACCTGGTGGTTCAAATGACCCATCATTTTTTCAGCACGGGCCGGTAGTCTACTCACTCCTCACTCCATGATAAAGTTGAAGGACACACAATGCGTGAATTTTGATTGAACGGGTAAGTAGAATGCCATCCCCTTGCTTCCAGAAAACGACAACTGCTGTGTCGCAATCTGACAGCCAAGGTGCTGCAGGATTAGCACCTGAAGCCCCAACACTAGTTCAGTCATGTTCTTAATTTGTTTTATTTAACAAGACGTGTGGCCCTCTAGAAAATCCTTAATTGTTGGTAAAGCTAATGAAATAAAAGTTAGGTGTGTCAAAGCATTGAACAAGGATGAATGGTTTAAATACATTTGCAAGACATTTCTAAGTTGAGTATGGAAAAGTTAAGGGGTCAAATATTTGATAGCCCTCAAATTTGCACATTAATAAAAGATATAAAATTTAGAGAAATAATGACTTATTCGGAAAGTGATGCTTGGAGAAGTTTTGTGTTGGTGGTAGAAAATTTTCTAGGTAATTATAAAGTTCTAAATTATAAAGAAATTGTGCAAAAAAATTTAGGAGCAAATATTAGCATAAAGTTACACTTTCTCCACAGTCATCTGGTTAGATATCCTTAGAATCTGGGAAATTATACTGAAGAACAGAGAGAGCACTTCCATTAGGATCTAAAAGTGATGGAAGAAAGATATCAGGGTAGATGGGACCACATGATGCCAGATTAGTGCTGGTCTTTAAAAATAGATTGTCCCCAAAATATTGTAAAATTAAAGGCCCAAGTAAGGGCGTTTTTTTAACATAAAATATTACAATTTTTTGTACATTATGTACATTAATTAATCACTAATACAAAACAATTAGTAATAATTTTCAATAAAAATCTGAAATTTAAGAAAATACTTATTTATTTTTCATTTTTACTGATTTATAGTAAAATATGAAAATGAAGATTAGAAAAACAGAGCCAATTTTTCAAAACCATCCATAATTTAGTGAATTGTTGGAATAGAACTATTCAAAACCACTCTTAAATCATGGGCAAAACCATTGTTAACCAGTGTAATTATTCCATTATGTAAGTACTTGTAATACTATTAGTATTACCTTTTGGCCAAAACATTTTGAAAATGATTAAATTTGCAAAAGCTAGTAAGATACAACTTGTAAAACTGTTCAGGAATGAGCCTTATTTTTCTTTAATTTGTTTTGATTTGTAATGTAGTCGCTCCATTGTATATTGCAGGTACTTACTGAAATCCCTGGGCTTATGGAAGAGTATTGTCATAAATGACAAGCGAATTGCTGAAGGAGACTATAGGCGTAGAAAAGATCAGCTGATTCTGTTAGAAGATGCAGAAGCTTCTGTCGAGTTAGAATGCTTATCTTTACAAATGTGCAGTTCTAAAAACAATTCCTTACAGCAAAATAGTCCCAACCTTACCAATAAGTCAGTTGATGTATGGTACTGTGATGCAACAAAGTGAAGGGTCAAAACACCACTTAACACAAAATTTGGCCAAGAAACAAAAACATAAACATTTTAAAAATTTGGTTCTTCGAAGCCGAAGCAGTAAAACTCAGAGTTTAGAAAGTGATCTTTCTGTTGAAAGTCAACATGACATAGAAACAGATGTTAGTGCAGAAGATCTTTCGATTTCAAGTACTCTCCTGACTCAAAACGAATATGTTTTGAGTCTATTTTCTGAAGAAGGAGAAAATAAGGTATTCCACCTAGCAAGTTATGAAACAGACATAAAGGATCATTACCTATATTCATTACGCATGGTGTATGTTGTTATTGGATGTGAAGTGCACCATTCTGCAGTTACATAATTTCAGGTTAAGACAATATGGTAAATCTATACAAAATTTCTTTGTTCAAATGAGACATACTTATGGAAAGACTGCTAAAGACGTGTACCTTTACATGTTTCTGTGCGATTTTTTCAACTTTTTTCTGATATTGTTTGGATACTCAAAATTTGGAGTAAGAAGTATTTTAGCTGGTGTATATAACTATTCTTACAATGGTGCTTCTTTTTTTACAGACTGTTCATGGAGAGGGTGGTATTGGTGCATATTTGCAAGATAACAGAGTGCCACCATTATTTATCATTTTATTGCTCATTCATTTTTTATTTATTATGATTGATCGTGCAATTTATTTAAAGAAAAATATTTCTGCGAAGATTGTATTTCACTACATTCAAGTAATTTTGTTGCATTTGTGGCTGTTTTACTTCACTCCTTTGATTACGGAGAGGTAAGTAGGTACCGTCTTTACTTTCGTAGAAATTATTAAGACAAATCGTATGCTTCTCTACTGCTCCTCATATTATTTCGTATACCACAAGAAAAAGCGATCATTGGCTTTTGTACATTCAAATAAGAAAGCCGATCAGTAAATGCAATAGAATTTTTTGGACTGTACCAGGCCGCATCTTGGTGTTAAAAATAGTGGTAAGGAAAATATGTTCTTACTAATACCGTTGTTATTCAGACAACGCTAATACCTACCTGGCAGTGGCGGCTCGTCCAGGTTGGCACTCCCGACTCATCAAAGAAATAGCTAAATTTCTTCATATTATTTTTGTAAATTTTGTTTTATTATGTTCAGATATCTTGTAAGTTTGGGTTTTTTTTTAAATTGCCTATAATAATTAGCTAAAATCATATTTTTACGGGTCATTTCGAATATTTTACCCACTCAGCAACATGGCATACACTGTGGTTGTCGTGTAGGTGTGTATGGTCAAGCAGCAGACAGCATAGTAAGACAAAAATAGCATCATTTTCTTATGAAAAGAACAGAGACGCAACTCTGCACCTATTTCGAATCCCAAGGCTAAAATCGAAACTCAGCAGTGCTTGGTCCTGCCAGTAAAATAAATAAATTAATTGGAAGGGACGTGGCTTGTACACAAAGTGGGGCTAGTCGTTGTGTGCTGGCAACAACTGCTGGTCGTATTTTTATCCCTTTTTAACACATTCCCTTAAGTAAGAATTCTGTCATACAAATCCAAATCTTATTTTTTCACAACAACAGCTAATTACCTAGATGGATTTATTTTAAAACAAGAATTTACCACAGTAATAAATCAAATATTTTTGATTGGTGCAATTTATTTGTATAAATTTAGTTTGAAATATTGCATTGCATTCTTTCTAAGTATGTAATTGGTTTAAGTATTAAAACTAATCCATTTCTCACACAGGATTTTTAATAATAATTAAGTCGTCTTAAAAAAATTATACTTTAAGTTAAATCCTCTTTATTCAATAAAAGGTAAAGCACTTTCAGCTAATAAATAGCCATCATACCCATACATTTTTATAACAATAATTTTAAATCGAATAATTTTTTAGAAACGTTTATTTTTGTGAAATTTTATGCTTTCTTTGATTACATATATTTAAGTATACTTTAAAATGCGTCACTAACACAAACAATAATTTTATTTCAAGAAATATTTTTAATAACTGAATTCTGCTTTTAAAAATCATGGTTAATTTCTGCAATACATTATAATTTTTAATAAAAGTGATGTTACTGAATTCTGAAGGGATGTAGATGTAATTTTTTTCCACAAAAATCAATATATATCTGAAACAGATCTGATTTTAGTTCTGGAAAAACATATATAAAGTGTAGCTTTGAATTAGTTAATACTGCCAACTTTCTAAACTTTGCATTTGCTTCTCTAGGTACTTCATACTGAAGGTTTTCATAGTAACAGACAATTATTATAAAGTACTGTGAAAGGAATGTTGCCACTTTAGTGCACTAAACTGACCTCGACAATAGTCCATCACATTCTAGTAGTATGAAGATGCCTTATGACAAAAAAGAATGAATGAATAAACATTTCATTTAATTACTTGTATAATTGGAAAACAAAACAAATTTACTTTTTTAAATGATGTATGTAACAATATTACTTAAAAAGTGAAATGTTGTTTGTGATGTCTCTGGATCCACCATTGCATTTTATAATACTTCACATGTAAATAATCAACAGATTTGTGGAGTTAATGTTTTACCAATACACATATTTGTTTTAGGAAATTTAATGCCAGTATTATTCCACAAATTTATTACATAGTTAAATGCATTTACTTACTATTATCAGTGTACCAAATTCACTGTGGATATCCCACAAGAATATTGGGTAACTTCTTGTGTAAAGGCTATAGTTATTTTCATATTGGCTGCTTTAAAGTCTTCATGTCGATACCTTTCTTATTTGAATTGCGTGCAGTAATGGATTGGATGTGGACAGATACATCGATGACTCTGTTTGAATGGATTAAACTTGAAGACATATTTGCAAACATATACCAAGTAAAAGTAGGTTTTTTAACCCTATAATWTGGGACATATGTTACTACTTTACTTCTTCAGTGTTTTAGATATGTAGAAAAAGAATATCCTCAACCAGCAGGAGAAAAAAAATCCATAATAGTTAAATATCTTATGGGGTCAGGAATGCTTCTCTTCATAATAGTATCCATATGGTTTCCACTAATTTTCTTCTCTTTGGGTAAAGCAGTTGGAGAACCAAATATTCCAGAGGAAGTTATGCTAGAGCTAAGAATTGGTGCTTACCAACCACTTTATACAATGTCTGCTCGAGTTAATGGTATATTTGCGTAAGTACTCTATATTTAACATATTAAAGTATGAAAACAAAAAATATAAAATTACCAGATCTTATTGAAGCAAATTTAAATTATAATGAAGCTATTTGATGCTTTCTAAATAAGGTGCAATAAAACTTATGTTTAGAGCTTATAATCAAACTATTCAATTTGTACCTAAAGGGTGGATTGTGATAGACTTGGGTACAAAAACCGACCAAGTCCTGCAATTTTTGTTTTTAAATATTAGTATTGGTACAATTTGAATTTGTCTAATTTTTGCATAAAACATTCGGGGATATGAGTAGTTAAAATACATAACTCACAAAAAGTCAATTAATACTGCATCTTTCGTCTTTAAACCTTAATGAGTTGAAAATACATTAATACCTGAAAGTAATGCCATTTTCTGTAATCATCATTATCCAGATAACACTAGAACTCAATCAGTCTAAATAGTATTTATAAATAMTTATGGGCTTTCTTTACAGACTTACAGAACAAGAATATCGCTCAATGTTGGGTGTTTATTCGAAAAATACACGTGCACTAAGTTTTTTAAATAACTACGGGGGATCAGATATAGCTGTGGCAAAATTTATTTTGGATTCAGCTTGGCTCTATCAAGTCACACCTCCTGATCGTGAACGGATGATACAAGAAATGAATTCCAGTAATATACAACAATTCATATGCTACTTAAACATGACCACTAATGAATGTTACAGCAAAACCAATATATGCAAGAATGTTATGTCAGGTAATGCACAAGACAACTAACCAACAAAGCCCTGGTACACTCAGGACAGAAGTCTCTTTGAAGATTGAGGCATTTGTCGATGGAAAACAAAATCCTGTTAGGAGAAGGCTTTATGAAATGTTATTAGGAGGACCTAGTGATCCAGCTGCAATCCTTGGATACATACTACCAAAATTTTTAAAAGTTACCAATAGAGGCGAACTAGAAATTGTGAAAAAACTAATGAATCCTGAATCTGATGGTAGTATTTCATATTATTAAAGCTAAAAATAGCTATTCAATAGACTGCAGTAGACATATAAAACTTTTTTCTGTTTTCCTTTATTTTTGGTTGGATTATTAACTTCAAATGCTGTATCTTAATAAATTTCATTAAATTAAATTAATTTTTTTATCGCTTTATCTAAGTACAAGAAATGTAATGTAATACTATACATCTTATTATTAATATTAACATTGTTTGCAGGAAAACAGGCTGCATATTTAAGAAAAATTCAGCTACGACTGGAACAATTACATGATATGCAAGAAATGCATACTGCACAATGGTGGGAGATTCAAGAAAGGTGCAATGATACTAATTATGCAAACGTACTTCGCCATTTACCCTATGCAAACTGTGACTTCATTATTCTGTATACATTTAATGACAGAATTTTTCCACAAACCTTTTCTCTTATTACGGGTACTGGGTAAGATCTTATTTATTATTTTATAATTGCTGCAGTTATTACCTTGGGGTTATTTTGAATTCCAAACTAAATTTCTCAACTAACTTTTGATTTATTTCAAATAAATCTCTTTTGCAGAATAATTGGCATGTACATGTTGTACTTCTTTGTGATATTCTCAACTATCAGAGCAGCAATAATGACGAATTTAACACAGAATATATGGTTGCAAGAAATGCCAAATGCTGATCGCATTTATAAGTTGATAATGGATATATATATGGCACGTGCTATGAGAATCTATACTTTAGAAGAACAACTTTTTGCTAAGGTCATTTTTATTATGAGATCTAGAGAAACTGCCATTAAAATGTCTCGGAAATTTAAGGACACATATAATCCAGAATTTATTCAGGAACCTAAAGCTATAGAATAGTTTCATTGATTGTAACTTTGTAAACAAGTAGTTTGCTAATAAAGTGCATACAATATTTCATTTATATCTTTTTAAAATAAAAAGCTTTGCTTCAACTTTCGATTATCAGTTGTTGGCAGAAAAACGTCCGCCAAGATATAGATGCCACTGAGATATAAACTACCATCTAAACCTGAAAATAAATGAATCCTGTAATCATTATCTGAATATTAATAATTTTGGTTATATTATTCTTCGTCATAGTTATAAATTATATGTAGTACTTATGTTAATGTTTGGATGGGGACATTAATAAAAGACATTGTATCTTTGCCAACGTTTCGAAGTCATGTACTTCTTTATCAAGGGTGAAAGCATAGCACCAAATTAGCAATCACAATGACATAAAACACTAAACAGATATCCGACATTACAAACATATATTATCATAGTCATGATAGTTAATAAACATTCAATAATATCATTGTTTATTAACTATCTACAATTAATTAATTAAATTGATTAAACTGGTGAACTGATAATGAGTGTGTCTGTGGATTGATCCTTTGATTATTTACAAAGATTTTACTAAGGCCTTAACGGTTAATCATAGAAAACTGCTATCAGCTGATGTTCATGGTATTGCCAACACACTTTTCCAGTTTTACCTTTCTGAGAATTGCTAGTATAGTTACTGGAATTGAAAAGACGGTGAGGAGGTAGGAGACTATATACTTAAATATAGTTAGAAATAAAAAACAATAGGTATAAATAAGCTTGCATTAAAAAATTTAATTTTGTGAATAAGTATATTTCCTTTGTTGCTTCTTGCATGAATTTGTGAATGTCTTCAGGATTCATTGTTTTGGCTTTATGTGTATACCGATTTTGCTTGCTGTTTTATTTCTGGTAGGGTACTAGAAAATTCTTCACTCAGTATTAAACACAATAATATAATTGCTAAAACATAATTAAATTTATTTTTGTAAAGGAAATAAGCAAACCCACAAGAAGCAAGCAAACAATTGTAGATATCCCTCAAAACTGATAGTTCAACTACCAATGATTAAGTGAAATTTTGGCAGCTACTTACCTATTTTTACTTAATTTATGATCACTGCTTATTTGTATTTTTTTACATTTTGCAATCTTAATGAAGCCATTATGAAATGATTTTTTTTATTTTCCAATGTTGGTATAACTAAATAACTAAGGGAACATTAAACAAACTGAAGAAGGAAAGATATTATTATCTTCCTCCTTGAACAAATTGCAATTCGTAACATCGTGACCGTCATAGGTCTTGTCAAAATTGACACTTAGCCAACATAAGCATGGCAGGTTAAAATTACCAAAAATTCTTATTTTTATTAAATTTCTCACATCTTGTGAGATGAAAATCATGCAGAATAAAAAAAAATTGTACAAAAAAACCCGTGTCATAAGGTTCTTTGTCACACTCAACCATTACAAAGAAGAAACTAGTTTTTTAATAACTATTGAAAATTGTGTCAAAGTTTAATGATCCTTTTCACACAAAAACATCACATTTACAGTTTTGAGATACATATTACAACGCCAAGTTTCCATAAAATATTGTGATACAAAAAACCTAGTTTTAATAGTAGTCATAAAAAAATTATGTTTGTTATATACATGATCATCTCTAAAACTGATGTAGAAAAGAACTGTATGAAGTAGATTATTTCTTGACATTTTGTAAAAACCAACAGAGTTTTAATTTTATCTCACACGTCTGTACCTTTCTGCCAATCAAAACACTGTCAATAACCACAACAGCTTATTATCGACAATAATATCCCAAGATCTCCAAATAAACAATCATTTTCATTAGTTACATGGCCTCCTAGATTACAGATAAAAAAACTGCATGAGTGCTCTTAGGAGTCTTATATATGTATTCAAATATGCATATATTATATTTAATGAATTAAAATTTTTACTTAATAATATAAATTATATTGTGTGTTTTCTTATTTCATAGCATCCTGGAAGTAAACGAAAAATCTGATTAAATTACTAAAAGAAATTTGAATAATTCTAAAATTAGTAAAAATAAACTCAACAATGTATACGTTTTTTAATTAGAAAAAATAAATCTTTTCAACCATTGCAAAGCAAAGTATGGTTGCCAATTTAAAAATGCAAGTTTGTGTTATATTCCAAAAATGTGACCCCCCTAAAAAATTTCCGAGTACGCCACTGGATTCGAAATAAATATATCTATAAACAAATGTCTTTACAGTTTTTTTGTATCGACATACCCAAGTGAGATATTGAGAGTTGAAGAAATGTTACATTACTTAAAAGTTGGCTATAGCTTTAAAACAAATTACGATACAAATATGGCGATGGTGTAGCTCAACTCACAACAAAAAAGTAATACAGTAATGTCGAAACCGCAACCCTCTACCATTAATAGTTACCAAGATACTCTACAATTACAATGAAAATGGGACATCCTGAGCACCTCAAAATCACCCCCTTAAGCAATAGTGCCATTAGTGTGAGGTCTGGAGATCTTGAAGGTACATATAGAACCAGTGTAACTGTTTGTTTCAATTCAGATGTATTTACTGGACAACAAGCAAAAATTGGGGCCATTTATTACAAAATGCAAGATTAGTACAAAAATTATAATAACTATAATTTGAAAACAAAAATTAACTGAGTTATAAACTACAAAAATAAACCTCAATAAATCACATTTTTATTAAGTAAACTTCATAACATTTACAATTCAAATAATTTAATAATTAAATACAACAGCACCATCACATAAATTGTTTTAGGTTTTAGGATATATTATAAACAAGTACTATTAATATCCTTGACTTCAATATACTTATATTTAGATGTCATTCAGAAAAGACCTGAAATCATCAAATACTTTAAAATAAATAAATGCATGTTAAAGAATACATTAACTTTACCCGTATACAGAAATATATTACATCTTTGTTATTACTGGAAATTGTGCAGAGAACAAAATGCTCCATAAAAATAAATACAGAATGAACATGCAAGTGCATTACTTACTGTCTTGGATAATATGAACTGATTAATAAATGCACAAATACAGTTCAGTCACATAAAAACTGTATTCAACTAAATTTAAAGTGCAAGCGACCAGCGCTTAAAAAAATATATATTAAAGCTACATGAAGATGCAATAACAAAACTTCTTACTTATAACTTACTGTTTAAAGCTGATTCTTTATTGTGATCATTTAGGACATTAAAGAAGTGTCTTCTGCCATCAATGTACATCATTGCCTCGTGATAAGTACTTGGAAATACTTCTGGCACTAACTGAGGAACCTCATATGTAAAGTGGAACATATTCGTCGTAGCTTCAACTCCCGAACTCGAATCCCAAGTTTCGGCATAAACAGTTATTTGGAAATACTGCATATTCGTAAAAACTACATGCGCGTGCATACGAATTAATGAATTAACTCCTATCGGTCTGTTAAATCTAATGTCGCTTATGCTCTTCAATACAGGTCGGTATTTACTAAATAAATAACCCAAAGCCCAGCTGAGCTCAGTTGCTTGCCTCATTATGAAACCTCCAAATACTGTATTATGCAAATTGCGATCTTCTGGATGTGAAAACACCAAGTTAGAAAGCGTGCATGAGTCCATCCATAAACAACCAGTTGGTAAAATTCTCTTTTTCAAGCTTATCTCATTCATACTAACAGTACGCACAAACAAATCATGGATAATTTGCTGCTCTTCTGCATTTGGTACGACTTTGGTTAAATGCTGGCTTTGTAATTGTATTCTTCTTTTCCTTCGTTCCTCACCACCAGCCAATATTTCCTTTTCCCGCTCTGTTGCAGGCACAAGCGGGTTTATAAATGCAGATTTTGTATTTGTTGGATCTCTGGCTGCCATGAGAAAAAGTGCCCTTGTTAAGCGGCGCCACACACCATGACTTTTTTGCTCTAGCCAAACGACCACTTCAATTGATGACTTTCCCACCCAGCTTACATGACCAGAAATGCGGATATCTTCATGGGGCTAAAAAAGGATTGCTTTGGTTAATTAATATCATGTTATTAATTCAATTAAATTTACAGTAGACTACACAGCTCAACAATAAAAATTACTATTTTTTGTTGCCCTGGATGTCTTTGTGGATTTCCATGTTTACAAGTCTACAGTTTTCGAATATATCTATGAAAGTACTAAACTGGCTCTGTTTTTTAAGATTTTGACACATTTTATATTTTTAATGGTATACACTTTAAGTCGGCTCTTCAGAATACAAATTATTATCAAGTGTATGTTATGTTGTTAAAATTCGTTTTTGTGTGTGCATTGATTTGACGCATAGACGCATCATGTAACCTATCTCCTCGTTCTTTACTCCGTGATACAGTTGAAGGACACACAACGTGCGAGTTTTGATTGCACGGGTAAGTAGAATGCCAACCCGTTGATTCTAGAAAATGTTCTTAATTTATTTTGTTTAAGAAGATGTGTGGCCCTCTAGAAATCCTTAATTGTTGGTTAAGCTAATGTAATACATGAGCCATTGTTAAGTAGAGAAAAGATCATACTTCCGCCACTACATATCAAGTTCGGTGTGATGAAACAATTCATCAAAGCATTGGACAAGGACAGGGAATGCTTTAAATACATTTGCAAGACATTTTCTAAGTTGACAATGGAAAAGTTAAGAGGTCGAATATTTGATGGCCCTCAAAGTCATTGATAAAAAATACAAAATTTAGAGAAGTAATGACTTATTCTGAAAGTGAAGTTTGAAGAAGTGTGTTGGTGGTAGAAAATTTTCTAGGAAATTATAAAGCACCAAATTATAAAGAAATTGTGCAAAAGATGTTGGAAAGCTTCAAGATTTTAGGAGCAAATATGAGCATAAAGGTGCACTTTCCCCGCAGTCATCTGGATAGATTTCCTGAGAATTTGGGAAATTAAAGTGAAGAATACAGAGAACGCTTCCATCTAAAAGTGACAGAAGAAAGATATCAGGGTAGACGGGACCATCACATGATGGCGGATTACTGCTGCTCCCCAAAAAAATAAAATAAGAGTCTATAAAAGGACCCTATTTGGAATGTTATAATAATTATTTATGTGAGTATAATATTGCCTTTTTCTCCAAATTTCTTTATTCTTAAAATGGTAACCAGTTTCGAGGCAATTAATGCCGCCTCATCATCGGACAATCGGCTATAAAAGAAGCATAAATCTACATACATTTAAATTTTACAATCAACTTAGCTTACAATAAACCATTGTCATTCTGACACTATTAATTTGACATTAATATCATTGGCACCTAAACGCTAAACTTTTTCTAAAAAAGACTGTTAATCAGTGATGTAATCCTATTATTTCTAAAATTTTTAATGAATTTAGTAATTGGCCCTTTTGCTTAATATGTAAAATATCAACATAGTTATTATTTTGAAAGTGTGCTCAGTATCTAAAAGATGGTTTGCAAACAGAGAAAAATTTTGTGACAATCGCCCAGATCTTAAATGTTCTTTTATTCTTGTTTTAAAATTTCTAAAGGTTCTGCCTATATATACAGTTACAGTCATTGCATCGTAATTTGTACACCCCGCATTTATTGTCAGAATGACAATGGTTTATTATAAGCTAAATTGATTTGTAAAATTTAAATGTATGTAGATTTATGCTTCTTTTGTAGTCGATGGTCCGATYATGAGGTGGCATTAATTGCCTTGAAATCGATTACCGTTTTAAGAATAAAAGAATTTAGAGAAAAAGGCATTATTATACTCACATAAATAATTACTGATTTATTAGTAACAGATGAAAATTAAGATTAAAAAAAGGAGCCAATCTTTCAAAAATTTCTTGAATTTTTGGCATAGAATTATTCGAAACCATTTTTAAATCATGGGCAACAAAACTATTGTTGACCAGTGTTATATGTGGTGACTTATTAGAAGTACTGTTAAAATTTTTTGATCCATCCTTGAAACAAATGGCAAATGTTCCATTTCACAATGACAACATCATTTTGTGTATGTGATTTTTTTTACAAAACAAATACCTAGGCTTTAATATTGTAATTTAATTTAAAAACCTAAGACTACTGAAGCAAATACAAAGCCACTGCCACGATTATGGTAATGGTAACTGTGATGTTAAGATGGTAAGAACCAGTACAAAGGCGCTCACATTGATTGTTCACAATGATGGTGGTGTTAAGGTTAAAGTAAGATGGTAATGCTAAGCCCAGAAAATCACAGCACCTCTTGACATCTCCATTAACACCTATCATGTGCAGTGACTTATTAATTGTTAAATGTGTTATTAATGCCATTTGATATCTTAATTCGATGCAATTCTACATTTATCGTACTGCATTTAGCCGCKGGTCATAGAATAACATTAAGTTGTGTATCGTGTTATCTCTTTTGTGGAACTCAAAAATTTTATGTTTTGTATTGATGGTGGATATCTATCTGATTCCTTGGTAAGTGATAAAACTGTTTACAATGTTTCTGCTGCATTTTTAGCATTCACCAGGTACAATTTATAATAATATATCAACACACGCATTTCTAAAATTACTACTATGATACAGGTTGTTTGAAAATGCTGATATTGTTTGAGTGTGTCATTATTTCAAGAGCTTTTTTAAAATTATAAGGTCGGTGTCTCTTCTCTATTTTAAGCTCAAATCAACCCTGCATTTAAAATTTAAACCAATCACACATCTCAATTTAAGGTATTGTCATGGTTACAGGGTTGATTTTGGCTAATATCAACTTTAACAGAAAGAAGAGAAACTGGCCCATAGTCTTTACTAACTAAAAATAAATACATTTATATAGGGTATTAGTCCAGTTATCCTAGCATGCTTTTTTATGAACTATTCTGTATAACTATTGCTTAATATTTTTAGCACTTAATTTTTAGGTCAGTTTGTATAGAAAATATGGCATTATTTTTTTTAAATATTGTAGTGTCTTCATAAACTTCAATTATTTCAGTAACTATGCAAACTAAAACAAGGTCTTTTCAGCAAGAAATTCTCTATCGCCTGAAACAATTTAAGGGTCATTATACCTACATAAAATGAAATTTTCTGCTGTACAAAAAGGTATCTGTTTGAATCTTTTATATTCTGTATCATTTTTAGAGGTAAATCTAATAATATGAATGTAATACAAATATTCTGTTGTAGGCTGGCATTGTTTACCTAATAGTTTGTATATAGCAGTATCCTCTGTAGTATTAACATTTTGCATTTCATGTTTACCCATTATTTTATTTTTGTAGATAACTATTAACACCTTAATGTTCATCTCAATTACAGACGTTTTCTATGGTACTACACAGTTTCTTTTTATTACCGTTTCTATTGGGTACTCTTTGACAGTCTAAAGTCCAGAATTATGTACTTTGATAGGAGAATACCTCAGGTGATACTATGACAATCTAACAAATGTACAATGCTTACCTTTGGAAGATAATCACTAAAATCGATCTTATCTACGAGTACTGTCACCAGGGTATAAGGAAATGGCTTTCCTTCAGACTTTGGATTTACTATATGTTTTTCGGCAACCATTACTAAAACAATAAACTGTAAAAATAATTGTGGACCCGACAATTACAATTATTACACAAAAATATAATGTTCAGTAAATATGAGGTTTAATTACATAGCCTGTATCCATTACACAATAACATGTCAAGTGAAATTAAACATGATATTAACACAAGCTACATCAGTTATTTACACCAATGAATTTTTATAAACCAAAAAAATCTCATCTGTATTCTAACTTTTTTAAAGTTTCTGTTAAGAAACTAATACTTAAAGCTGATATATATTTAAAGTTACAAGGTTTATAAAGCTCAATATTACGTTATATAAAAGATGTAGGTAGGTCATTACATGAATTACTAGAAACATGTAAATACAATGTCTAACATCGTTTTATAAAAAAATCACAGTACATACCAGCAAAAATGTCCATATCTTCTAATAGTCTTCCTACACGTACATGTCCTAAAAATGTTATATACTTGTCTTGCAAAGTGCGATCTGAAGACAGTGGTATAAGGGCAGCCATGTAGCTATCTTGCATAGATCTAGGAGGTAACTCCGCTTGACTACTTGGTAGATACTCTAATAAATGTGCTCTAGATGGTTGAATTGGTTTATAACCAGGTTCAATCCCCATAGTTTTCATTAATTTCGCTTTTACTAAAATTATTAAATATTGATTATAACAAGCGGATTAAAATGCATAAATTACTTGCAGTCTTGTACGGTTCCATCAGAAACAATTTCCCTGGCCTGTACAGTTTCAGTCGATAACATACGCAAAGGTGACATACGTTTTCTGAAAAAGAAACTATACCATGATCTTGTATTGTTAACAGTTTAAAATACTGCTGCAAAATATTATAAGTACTGGGATACTGATAGAATAATTATACTGTCAAAACTTTCCGCTTATAAAAAAACTACTTACGCAAACGTGATTATTTTGTACTGACTACATCTTCGGGCAATCATGGGTAAAATGTTTCTTGTAAAAGATGCTGCCATAATTTAAAATATTTTGTAATCACCAATGTTAAAGCGGCAAATCACATAGGTACGTTAAAATAAATAACAATAAATAGATATCACAGAGACAGAACACATAAAAATAGAAATGACAACAACAAACCAGAAACTACCACAGGACACCGCACGCATGAACATTGAACACGAATAGAAATTAGAAAAGCCTGTGATGGAATAGAAGATAAAGGAAAGGATAAACTAGTGGTTTGCTGGTTTGCACGTACGCGCGTGCGCCGTTTTTAACCGTAAAGGCAGACTCATCAACTTTTCGAATTCTGTTTTTAAACAAAAAATACGTCAGAGACAGAAAATACATAGTGTCTATACATAGGATAGATATATAAGCAACAGGTTATTTTTTAATTGGTTTAATAGCCTTGTCAGTTCTTAACAATTAGCCAGCTCATTAGGTTTTTGTGTTTAATTATTAGAAAATTACATTATATACGAATAATATGCGATGTGGGATACAAGTGGTACTTATAATAATACTTTTTTTCTCTTTCACCTGCGTTGGCAAGATTTCCAAAAATCATTGGCTAAATTTAACGGGCGTTCATTAAAAAAAGGGTCAAGTAGGTAAGTCGAATGGTTTTTGTCATCCTGAGCCTAGGTACGTCGTACGTCGCAGAAGTGCCACGTGTCGTTTTTCAAATCAGCTTCGCTATTTTTGTCTGCTTGTTTCTACTGTAATATCTCTCAATCTTTCCTTACCACTTAGATTTCCAGAATCAACAAACGGTCCAAACCTCAAAAGTGTACCAATAAGTTATACGAACTACCTGTATTTATCCGGCAGGCCCTAAGGTGCGTTAGAAAGAAAATATCATAGATTATTGCTTGATTTTCAAAATTTGAAATCAAACCTTTATTTTTGTTTCTTATTTTATAGTAATATTAAAAGTGACACAGGCAAGAAAGATTTTAAATAACACATAGAAAAACCTTATTGTATTCGTATAAGCGACTATTTTTACATATGTTAAAATAATATATAAAATTTTATTATACTTATACCTATAAGTACATTTTTGGACAGGTAAAAGCGAGATATAAGGTTGTAATATAATATATAATCTAAGCAGGTACATTAAACAATGAACTTTCACACCATATTTCGGGGAACATTATTCTAAAAAATGTAATAACACTATTTTATGCTTCTAACAAAATCAGTTGAAAAGTATTTGTATTAGTAATCAAGTTAAAAGCGTCAATAGAAATGGGTCTAATTTGAAAAACGTCCTCTACTTATTGTATCAAAATGATTATAGCAAATATACGTTTGCGTTTTATGCTGGAAAAAAGAGATCGGGACACCTACATCACATTTTCTCTATTTATCACCGTTGACTGTAGTCAGTCAACTTTATTAGTACCTATACCGCTAAAGCGGTACTCTGTAAACCCAGAGAAAATAGTCCAACCTATATAGATACAGTAATGTGTGAAATTAGGTCGACCTTACAAAAGTAATTAATATTCCAATTGTATTTTCTGTGTGTTAATGCAATTATTGAAAATTATTGAGCAGGTGTTATTTACCTGTTATTTATCATGCAGCCCATTGATAATTATTTTAAACTTTACAACAAAACAAGTTTATTAATCGTTGCAAGCACGAGGCACTACATATATGGCACTAGATATGATACAGAGAGTATGAGTGTACCTATTTTAAACTTCATCGTTCATTCAAGTTCCTAAATGCCAAAGTCCTTTCTGCCTATACTTTTCACGTTTACAGCCTCAATAGTCAACATGCCTTACATAACGATAAGGCGCGCCTTACATAATGATAGCGCGCATCGCAGACGAGTCATGTTTGCATATCGCTGCAGTTTTAGGAATGTACGGTAATGGAACAGCTTAACTAATTTATACGTTTTGTTTTGTTTTTATAAATCTGTTAGAAAAAGTTAGGTATAGGTACTTCTTATTTTTAGTGAGATAATGGAATAATAACTTATATTTTTTGTGGTACTGATATAGGTAGTAGTATATTTAAAAAAATTGCTTGCGTTACTATTATGGTTCAAATTATTATTAGCTATGGTGCATGTCAATAACAAGCTCGTCGCCTAGGTGGGGGTCGGTATTTTATAATAGGAATTGCAGGATTTTAACAAGTGTGTATGTGTATTTGTAGTCTTCGCTTCCGTTTGCATTTTTTTCTTTCTTGCTTCTTATCTTGTGTGTTACTTTTTGTATACAAGAGAACAAACAGCCTGAAGAGTAAAAAAAGTAGTGAAAAAATAGTGCATTTATGGACCTGTCCGCAACCACAGGCAAAGTTCTTTGAACGGCCGGTACCGTATTGTGCGAACCCAAATTTCATTCAAACTGAGAAAAGTTATGACTAACATTTGTCTTTAAAATCAAAACACACACATTTCAATATTTAAACAACGCAGGAACAAAATTTCATTTTTTGTAATATCTTTGCTACAGTTATTTCTGTTATTTTGCTGGTGGAACTTTAACAACAAGTTTCCAGTAACGAAATTCTTTACCTTTCTTTAGTGTTAGATTTATATTTTTGATTGGTATAATTTTGGCGCGTAAGCTCGATTTGCGCTCACCTTGGCATGAATGTTTTTTTAGTTACTATATAGTTAGATATATATAGTGCTTTACTAAACTGCCGGCAAAACAAGCTTTCAATTACAATTTATAAAGATAATTACAAAAATACTGTTGCTTGAGTAATGATAATATGATGTAAATATATTTCATTTTCTACCTACGTAAAGTGGTTAACAAGAAAGACAACTAAAACACTATAACCTACTCCTACTGCACCAGAAACTGCAGTTTTGGAAACAGCAGTTTTATCAAAAATAAATTGTAAGACTGTTATAAGAAACCCAATGAAAATATATTTGGATATTTGCTCGCTAAATAAGCAAAATTTGAAAAAAAAAATGTCAAAACTACAAATTTGTACAGGATACTCCTTCGTTCAAAAGGGTTGCAATAATTTCTTGGTAAAATCGAAATATAGCCGTTATTAGTAAAAAATAAATGCACCCTTAGCTTAAAATAGATATCTACTTTTATTTAAAACGCATATGTCTATGTTATGCTGTCTGCACCGCAACCAACTACAAATAGATCTATTTTCCCATCATCAGCTCATCGGTGTAATTTAGGTCTAGTGCACACAGCATGGCTTAGTACTGGTTTTGCTTACACGCCAAAGATTGTTAGTGCCCATTAAGGCAGCTAGGTGGCTTTGTCATAGCGTCAGTTCATTGCTGACGGATGTCATTGTCCTCTATTTTTCTAATTTTTATTTAGTTTCCATTATTCCATTGCTATTTTCTATTGATAAAACCCTTATAATAAAATTTTGTTATATTTTGGAGATGGATGAGAGGTTTATTTACCACATTGTACATATTATTGTTTATGTGCTCCCAGCCCTGCGTTTCTTAAATATGATAATGAGCTGGTGCCGCGCCGCTTATGCATACAGATGTCACGGCATAGGTAAACATTAAAATGCATGTCTATTTTGTGCAGATGTACTATTTTTTAGTTGTCCCAAACCGCGAATCTAACGAAATTATACTGTGTCGCCCATTTGCGACCAAAAGTGTAACTCCCATAGGTATTTTTAGCCCGGCAATACTGTCCTGCGCTGGACAGCTGGACCGTGTCATTCATTATTTTTGAAACCTAGTGCACATATATACTTACCTACCAATCATAAAAACAAAATGTAAGCAAACGCAGGTACCATGTTTAAAATGTAATTTTTGTCAATATGGCTATAAAGCAATATGGCAAGTACATACTTAAATGTAAAAAAGGAAATAACTATAAAAAGCATCAAACAAGTAGCCATCTAAATGCTAACACTAAAAGATTAACATAAAATTTCGAATTTACTGCGGCTTTTGTTTGTTGCAACCATGTACCTAATAATAAGTATCTATTTGTTAGCCATTTCACACAAAATGCATCATTATGTACCTACATCATACCTATTAATTTCTGACGGCATTTTGTGATGAACATTAAAATGCCGTTGCATCATGGTCGAAGGATGAAATTAAAACATTTGTGTTTAATTAATTGTGAAACATCAGTAGTATAAGTATATTTGTATATTTAGCGTAAGACGAAGAAGGGATGATGTTGATAACCTTGTTCTGCTGATTTTATATACTACAGGTCGCTCTTTTCTCTCCATCTAGTTGGTTCTCTGTTCTCCACTGTTCTCTGTTCTCTGTGGTATTTACAGTTGTCAGGCTGTTAACCTCTTCGACTTGACAAAAGCAAAGCTTTAAAACAGACGGTAGTAAAAAACATGCAAAATGGCCACAGTTAATGTTGATAAGGAATATTATTCAAAAACAATCGATCAGAATGACAGAATAGAGTGGGTTCCTCTCACACTTACATTAGTTGAATATCCTAAAGGTAAGAATTTACTCGGAAAATTGTAAATACACAGTGTGGGATAAAGTGTAGAAACCTATATTTGCTTGGAAAGCAAGCCACATTTATGAAGAGAAAAATCAAACTTGTTTGTTTCAGGTGATTTATTCGGAAAATTTTTAGCTTTAATCAGTTTAGCACCTTTTGGAATTGGAGCGGGTTTTCTGACTCTGATACTCTTTAGGAGGGATTTACATACGGTAAGTGTTGTATATTCATTACTGAGTAGTTTACAATTGACAATTACTTTTCCAGATTACATTTTTCTTAGGTACACTATGTTGTGAATTCCTTAATTATTGCATTAAACATGCTGTAGCCTCTGAAAGACCTATTGTAAGGACACACGTGTATAATGAATATGGAATGCCGTCTTCTCATGCACAGTTTGTTTGGTTTTTTGCAACATATGTTATATATTTTGTTTTCATCAGGTAACACTGATCATGTAAATATCATTCCTTCCTAAACAATATTTTTCAGGTTGCATCACATGAATAATAATACAATTATAGAAAATGTTTCAAAACTGGTAATAATATCTTCTTCGGTGCTGCTAGCGTTGCTTGTGTGCATAAGCAGGATATACTTGCAATATCATACGTTTGCACAGGTGCTGTGTGGAGCTATAGTCGGAATCATATTTGCGACTATATGGTTTGCTTTAACATGTTTTATTTTTACACCGTTATTTCCACAAATTGTTCAGTGGTAAGCAATTTACTCAGCATTAAGTAAAAGTAAATATGAAGTGAGGTGTGAGATCAGAGCATATTTTTATTCTAATGTTGCAATACAATTGTTAGTTCTCTTTTCACAGGTTCTGTTTAATGGGATAAGTAACATAACTGTACAATCAAGCTACAAAACGTAGTAATGTGTGGAGCAATTATGGAGAATGTAGTTAAACAGTTTGTTGTAAATTAAAGAAAAAAAGCAATGTCAGTATGTCTAACCATGATAAGACATTGAGCTGTCACTAGTTCTGTTTTATCTTAAAACAGTGAACCGGTTTCGTTTCTCGATTTTATCGCTAATATCTAGATTTTAGTGCCGAATAAACAACCCTTCCTATAAGTGTATTTTAATACTAAAATCTAGGTGTCAATGGGCAAGTTAGCATCAGGTATTATATTTAAAATATGTTTGTCTTAATTTTAAGAAAAACAAAAATGGAGCAAATTCAGCATCGTTTTATCATTGTTGAAGGGAACACTACCCAGAGAAGATCCTTTTAATAATTTAAGTGATTCTGAATTGTTATCGTTTAACAAAAGAAGCCTTCGATTGCTTGTGAATGAAGTATAGCAGCATTCATGCTAATGTTGTAAAGTATGAGTTGTCTTATACCTCCCATTTTTTTTAATGTAATGTAATTTTTTTTTAATGTAAGAAACAAACATCCGTTTTTACAAATATGCTGCYATTTCTCTTAAAGTGAGCAAAATGTGAAATGCTTTAAAAATTGCCGGAGCGCAGTGCAGACATCTGTGTGCTAGTGGCACTAAAAAACTAATGATTATGACCATATTGGATACATTTACACACAGTGTCAGGGTGCATGACAGAAGCATACTATTTAGTTAACTAAATCGGGATAGAGGATTGGATGCTGAAATATAATGTTGCTTCTGGGCAAACTTGTTTTAAGAGGACTTATTTGAAACATCTCCCTGGAATCATATACTTCTTCATATTTATATTTATGCAATATCAGTTTACAGTTTAGTGCAAGCAATGTAAATTAGCCAGGAGATTTCAAACTGTCAGTCACGATGCCCTGGGGTATCATATTTCATTTAAGGAGTGTGGCCGCAGTGACACGTTTGAAAAAACATCTGTTGTACAACTGTACAACTTCGTAGAACAAAGCACATGACAGCTCTCAATGCACGGCTTGTGGAAAAACAGTTTGTGGTTTGATATTTAGCTTGCTATACATGTGTTTTTATCACACTGTGTGCGCACTTTATTCCATTAAAAAGCCTATTATTTCCTTTTAAACCCATAAAACAAAGTATCTGCAGATTTGATTCCATCATGCAGAGGAGTGCCATTATGCTGGGTTATTTATTCTCATTTAGACACATTTTAATTCAGATATTCTGTAATCAGGACATATCTGGTTGAATTTTTGCATCTTTACAGTTAGGAAAAAGTAAATATTGACTATTTCATGAAATGAATTATCTACATCTATTATGCTCACTTAGTCAAATCTCACAACTGGAGTTTTATGGTTGTTGTGGATTCATCAGTCAAGAATACTTACTGAATAACAAGTGCAGACCCACATCCATCTGTGTCTTTGGAGTACGACTCGTTACGCTAAACATTGACATGTGGGTACTTTTTCCCACTTTCACAATTGCATTCATTTACATTGCTGCATTTAATCAGCAATAACAATACAAATTATTGAAATGCAGGTATATAACTTTGTCACTATCGAAGAATTGTTATGTAATAGAAAAATTTGATAGTCAAGGAAAAGTTAGAAGTTTAGCTCCAACATAAGGTATCGGAAAGTCAGCAGTGACTATTATTGGGAAAGATAAGCACATCAATATTTTAGAAAAAGTATGTTTTTATTTAATTGTTCTTATATGCAAAAATCTTTTCGTTGAGCCTTTAGATGAAAGGGGCGATTGGTTGCGATTTTAAAACCATAGTGAAAATCAAATACTTGTTATAGCATGGTATCAACTTTTCAATACCTCCTCATAGTAGACAGCTTTCTGCCATAATCAGCCTATGCCGAGAATGCTGCAGGAGCATCTTTGTTGCAGTGTGTGGCCAAGCATTGGCATGAAGAAGGACAATGACAATTTTTTTTTCTTAATCGTAATTGCCCTTTGTGGACGTTGAAGAGTAATAGGTTGCAATGATGGTCATGTCAAGTTCTATAAAAAAAAATAACCCATTGTAGATAAGAACAGAGAATTGGCTTATAGCACACTGTCTTCCATGACAAGGGTATCAGAAAGTAAGTACCACGCTAAGAAAAATGTCGTAATGGAAGCTGCATTTACATAGAAGTTGGAAAGTTTAGCAGGATATTGCAAATAAAACAATTTAGATCTTCACTGTGGTTTTAATTTCATGACCGATACTACAGTTTGACAGATATAAAAACATGGTTTATTGTAGAAGAGAACTAATAATGTTCCATAACAGAATATTTTTTTTGAGAAAACTGAAAATATGCTCAGGACACATTTCCCATTTGTTGTATTGTACTTGTTTTTATGTTATATAGGGTCATTCACTGTGAGTGGCCTATTAGGTTACTGGAGCAACACAAGTGATTTTTCCAAACTACTGAATATACTGAAAATAGATACTAATTAATTTTAAGTAAAATACTCTGTATCTTGATTTATTTATTAAATTTAGTGCACTTTTGTATAACACAATACCTCAAAAGTGAACAGTTTCTGGAATATACCAATTTTCCTGTGCAAGATATCACATTGTGGTTGCTTATTGTTTCTCATGTAAATATCTTTTCTTCTCAATGTTTATAAACATTGAGTGTGGATATTCGATTTTCTTTTGTAATGTTTAATATGAAATTTTATTTTTTTATATTTAACACATCGGTCCATTTGCACAAAGGATAACTAACGTGACCCCCTGGTTAAACTAATCAAAGATAGAAAGCAGACCTCTTAAGATGCCAGTCACTCGCACCGGTGAAGTTCTGTTACAAAATGTGGCCGTGAAGGCCTAAACCAACATTTCGCATTGCATGTCAAAGACTTTCACTTGTTTCATCTAATTGTTTGTGGGTAATCTAAACAAGTAGGTAAATTTGCTACTTCTGTGTTAAATGCACTTTTCTAGATGTTATACTTTTGGTCTACAAAAGCTTTTTCAAGTCAAATACTATGGTTTCAATACTGCCATTTCTTTGTCAAATATTAATTCTTTTATACAGCTCATTCTGGGTTACCTATCTTTTGAAATAACAAATATCAAAATAGTGTTTTTTCTTTAAACTATAGAAGTATGAATATTCTATCCACCTGACTTAGTTTACCGGGCCCTCTGGTTAACGAGTGATAATCAGCAACTGACCTTGGCAACACCAATAGAGAATGCTTAAATATGGACATTCTCATGAAAACCGCTGTTTATCTAAGGGCTTGAGTTAACCACGTTTTGGGCAACCGATTGTGTTATCCATGAAATGAAAAGAAATTTAATTCTGAATTGGACAGTGACAAAATAATATACTGGAATTTATCAAAATTGATAAGGTTGCACCTTTATTCTGCAAGCTATGGTGACTACTGCCACTTCATATATTCTGCTCTTATAAACAGTTATATCCTATTCAAAATAATAAAGTTAATTTTAATTTTAGTATATTCAAAAGTTTTTCAACAGTGTCCCTCCAGTACTTTCTGAATACATAAAATATGTTAAATGATCCTTGTATATTTTTCGTAAAAAATTGATTGCAGTAAATAATTCTAACTGTAATATTTAGTAATAATAACCTAGTTATTTAACATTTTTGTTGCAGGAAAATATCTGAAATACTCCTTTTAAGAGATACCACACTAATACCAAATGTGTTGTGGTTTGAGTATACAAACACCAGACAGGAAGTACGAGCAAGAAGTAGAAAGCTAGTGAGTATGAAGTCCCAATGACATCTATTGGATGAAGGATTCAACTTAGCACTGCTGTACGGACTAGTGAGATGTTGTAGGACGTTGATTAACTGGCCCAAGAAATAGTGTTGTTTCATTCTGCCATGGAAGAATGTTTAGGACAATTTAATTTTTTGGAAATTGTGGTGGTGTAGTGTATACGTGTCAATTTTGAAAACAAAACTCTGGATGTTTTATTCAAGTTTGTGAGGACTTATTGATATTTTTTATGGTGCTTTTTGTTGAGTTTTATACACTTAGTATAAATAGTGTCAGTTTAAGTATAGTTAATGACTTAAGTAGTTTTTCGGATGAAAGTATACATTTTGAGTAGTAACTAGTTCAAAGAAAAAACATAGTGAACACTCTTGAGAGACTACTCATTGCTGACTGTGTTAATAATAAATAATGTTCTTTATTTGAACACATTATAATGTAAATTATATAAGTAAAAGACTCGTTGGAATATAAAGGTAAAAATATGATTAGGAGGGTATGGCTTTATATTTATATTAACATTTTCATATTTAAATATTTATTTCTTGATATTTGAGTATAAATAAATATTTTGTTCATTTTAGAAATTATACATTTGATCTGCACATAATTCAGTATACCTTTTCCTAAAAATTAATGAATGCAGAAAAGAGGAGAAGTATGATCTTCCAATGAACAGTGGAGTTAAGGCGCACGTGAGATTGCAATAGCGTGGCAAAAAGCAGTGTGTCAAAAAATGGACTAGGAGAAAAACACAAGTAAATCATTATTATTGCACAAAACAATAGCATTCACAATAATTCGAAACCAAAATGATATGAGTTGGTCAGCTGAACATTGAAACACCCCTAATTTAACAAAAATTGACTCTGCTTATTGATTTTCATTGGTGAGCTTCCGTTTGCTTATCACAGTGTACTAAAAAATAGTTGATATGCACAGATGCATTATTTTTTCGCTTCAGTCTCAGTGCACTTTAGAATTAGACCCTGATTCTCAAAAAAAAAGCGTCTTAATGAGTAATGACACAGTACCTCACATAAGTAAATTGATTTCGATTTATAAAAAAGCAGCTGTGACATTCTCTTCTGGAAACAGCAATAATATTTTCATTAATTCCCTGAGAAATATACCACCAATAACATTCTCGATGAATATACATGTGCAAAAAATTTTTGGATATTGGTTGGGTTAACTATCTGAAATGAGTTGCATAATGACAAAAAAAAATGAGTTTCTGTAATTGAAACAACTGACACAGAGGTTGCTATATAGTCATGGACAGTGTTACATCTGAAGACAAAGAAGGGTCTAAAATATTTTGTGCCAACAAGTAAAGAAGTTGTAAAAACCAATCATGAACAATTTGTAAATCTTTGAATGAATCTATAAATGTTACTGGGCCGAATGGAATAAAATACTTTTATTTGTGAGTGTCAGCACCTTATTACGTAACAAAAGTGGAGAGTGAATTCAAACAGTTTGCAGATAATTCATGTTACTTGCGTGGTTCACGGGCAGTTAATTTTTACTGAAACTGAAATCAGAGTTCAATGAGGTAAAAAATTTAATTCCAGTGTATATATTTTCAAAAGCACCTGGAAGAGTTAAATATTCTCCAAGTCCTGCATCTTATGTGAAAGGTAGTTTCTCATAATCTGAACAAATAATTTTTCATGTATCGCTTGTTTTCATTGTTAAACAAGGTTCACAAATATATTGTTTTTTAAAATAAATATCTAACTTTTTTAAAATGCATATCTGTGTTATGCTGTCTGCACTGCAACCAACTGCAGATGCTGTAAGATGGCATTGCCATCAAATTTTCTTATCACTTTTTTTATTAAATATATTTAAATATTTGAACACCATTTCTTATAAGGTAATTTTTTGGAAGCTTACCTTAAAAAGTTTCATAACATGTTTGAGTAATATGCTTATTATGGTTTGAAGGCTTCCGTGGATGTTATGGATGACATGTTGTTTCTGGGTTGCTTCCCACATTGCTCATTTGATCTTGACATTTCGTCATTTCATGTCGGTGTCTTCCTCAGAAGTTTCAGAGCTACTTCTGAGGAAGACACCGACATGAGTGTCGAAACGTTCAGATCAAATAAGCAACGTAGGAAGCAACCAGGAAAACAACATGTTATGCTTATTATCTATGATTGTCTTTAAGAAATATGACACAGAACAACAGTGGATTCAGAATATTACTATTTACTATTAATAGGGCCAAAATAAGTTTATATCTAAATCACTATACTTTGTTTTATACTTCATATTGGTATTATTTGGAATGAGGGTACTTAGATAATTCAGATATATCTATGTTCTGACACCTCTCGTTACATTTCAAAGATTGAGTATTTATTTATTATTTTTCCTATGATATTGTACTTAATATGTTTATAAAGTTGACTGACTCGGCAATAGTGTAAGCATATTATTAATACTAGAATAATACTACATAAAATTAATGGATTCTATTACTGATATGCAATTTTTCAATGCTCAAGAGTGTTTCCTGCAGATTTAGAGCAATTATGAAGGACAAATTTTTCTCTTAATTTTATACTTGGTTGAGGTTTTTAATGCTGAGAAATGTTGTGTAGTTATCAGTACCTATAGAACTGTATTGCTGTTTTTTGTGAACCATTTCGTGATCATTATCTCTGTTACGGGCAGATTATATTGCTAGTTCAATGTATGTACTGGATTTGTTCATTGTTGTAATTTCAGTAGATGAATCTTAGGAGGAAAGAAATAATTTATATAACCTGTGTCTGAAGCTTCATTGAATGCAGGGTGTTAAAAGCTTTCAATAAAAAGTAATTTTTTGTTCTGATCTTTCTTAAACATCTGTAGCTATTTCGCTGAAATTTTGTGTATGTAAACCAACTCATAAAGAATAATAATTAATGGAAATATCGAAAATGCTTTGTTCACTAAGAACAATGAACAATATATAATTTTTTTATTTAAAAATATCACCTAGTCTCATACCAGTAGGAATACCACTTATGAAATTTTGAAGTGTTTTAATTGGGGAAAAGTCTTTATAAGAAGTTTATGTGCACAAAATTTCAGACAACTATCTACAGAAGTTTTATAAATATTAGAAAAAAGTGACCTCAAAAAATTCAACACCCTATAGAGCTCAATGGCAAAGAAGTTTCAGATATGGATTATACAGACTTTTTGTCATAAAATTCTCCTAGATTCATCTCCTGAATATACAACATTCAATTAATTAACTCTCCGTATATATATTTTTACAGTAAGTTCGTTAACTTGCTATTTGAAGAATATAATATTTTAAGAGAGTGAATGGACATGAAAAAAGTAAAATTCCAGATATTGATAAAATGTGATTGAATTGGGATGAAAATTTGTTGTATTAATGGTATTTTTTTGTAAATGCATGTTCATGTGGGAGTGCCGTAAAAAAATCCAGGAGAGGTATTCTTAGTAATGAAAATGACATTACTGTATTTACCTGTCAGTTGTTGCTTATATTAGTAAATACGAGATACTGCCATTTCATCTGGTGAGATTGATTAAAAGTAATGTGTAAAAGTGTTTTTATGTACTTCAAATACATTAATAAAACCTTTTCCCACGTTTTGCTGTATTGACTTTATTTAAAAAAAATCATAGATGTACCCACTAACAATAACAGCAAATATGTTAAGTGAAAATCATGCATTCTCGCTGATGGAAACTTGGTTATTAGAAAACATCAGTAATGCTGGAATTCTTTGATGAACATGTTGTTTACTGACATGACAGGTCGGTTGCTTTTACTAAGAAATCCTGAGGTGTTGGTGTTTTAATAGGGGTAAATAAGCACATTAAATTATATTTACTTGAACTTGATAGTGAAAACAGATAAGGAAGTATGGGTCCATAAATTGGATACTGTCTTAGGCACTGAATAAGTACCTACTTCCCCTTATTTCACCAATAGATGTATACCGATTGCATGCTGAATTTGTAATTAGATAATATTTGCCAATATAATCATTAATCACATTACGAATGATCACATCTGTCATACTTAGGAAAAAAATAGTAATACTATATATATAGATATAGCCACATCCTTACTTGTGACTGAAGGTATAAGTAACACTTCACTATTTTACACCACAAGTATGGTTAATAAGTTACCTTAGAATTCAAAAAGAAATCAAAATGCAGTAATATACAGGGTGTTCCATTCCATTATAACCGAAAGTGAAGGAATACTGAAAATATTTATACTAATATAACAGAGTTCTTAAACCACTGTCTACACTATAAAAATTTCAAACTTTATAATTTTTATATTTTCCAAAAAGTGTCTAATGAACCACTTATGTGAATACGTTATCATTTTGTTTTTTTTTGAAGAAATAATTGAGTGACCTTTGTGTAATTGGGTATTTGCCATGTATTTATATTTTATTAAATTGCATATTAATAGGTAGCATCTAAACCACAAAACAGCTGTGACAGATTATAAATTCGAAAAAATGGATCGTCAAGTGTATTTTTAATATTAAAAATGTGAATATTTAAAGGGACCGCCAAAACGCGAACATATTGGCCGTGACGTCAGGTGTCTTGTAAATGGCCGGTTGTTTACCACTGGGGTCAGCGCGTCACGCGTCAGCCTCAGCCCGTCAATTTATCAGTTTGTTGTTTGCGTTCATTTTGTGACAAGCGAATTAAAATACGCCAAGAAAAAGTGAAATAATTATGAGTTATGACTTCTGAAGGCATGTTCATTGCTATGAAATTTGTGTACAGCGACGAGCGGTTCAACGCGGCGGAGATGAGGAACGTAAAAGCAACAGCATAAGTGAATTTTTTATCAAATTAAAGTAGCATTGATAATTTGATAGTGGGTTGTTAGAAACATACTATTTTTAAACATAAAATTGTAAGAATAAAAAATGTACCCTAAATTTGACATTTATTTTAGAGGTCAGAATAAATATAAATTGGAATTTATTTTCGGGGCTATTGCGGTCCGTTTCCGGTATGGCTAACAGTCGAATATATGGGGAACACTATCAACTTAAAACGCATTTAATTTTTCATATCCTCTTCAAGCTATAACAAAATGGAAACTGAATGGTAAACGCTTATAACCCCAAAAACAATAATAAAACTTACGGTAAGAATTAAGATGATCTTCACAACAGAAAAACAAACTTTGCGATTTCGGCATATCACGTCTAGGGGTCTTAAACAACTTTTTCATACGTTGATAATTTCGGGAAACGGTTGCAAAAATTTTGTTAGCTGTACTGACTGAAGTACTTTTATAACCATGCACAAAACAACACTTGTTTTGTTTTCCATATATAAAATAAGGTGCTTGTAAAATTACATAAATCACTTTTTGGTGCGACCTTTTACACCGTTCTTTCAGAAACACCACACAAAAGCTTTTCCAATACAAGACTGATACTACACCATTAACAAACAGCACGCTCCTCGGTAATGTTTACATGACACTTGACGTCATGAGTTGAATAACCTTGGATAGAAGCGTTTTGGCGGTGACTCCTAAGATTCGAATTTCAGACCTAAAATTCTCTACCTACAAATATTTCTTTGTTTTTTTTAACATGGCGTATGATATATATGCACTTCAAGATTCATTTTATGTAATTTTAAAAAAAAGTGATAATACCCAATTGCCATGTGTCAAAAATAACAGAGGTTGCTATATTTTAATAAGCGGATCTTATTTTAATAACAGGTTTCAAATTAAAATAAAGCTGCTTAAAAGACAGTGACAGTGATTTAGCATGATAGTATTTTTTTATTCTTGAATTTCTCCCAATTMCATGTTTGGTGCTAAATAAAATCATCACTGCTTGTTAAGCAAAGAAATATGAGTATCAAAAAATGCTCACCATTATATAAATGCATGGATGTTGAGAGATTTTGGAGTGAGTTGTAGGAAATTATAATAATTTGTGAGAAAATTCAATCTATGGAAAGTTATTGTGTTAATTTGTTATTGAAACACTGTTTTGAAGCACTTTTTGATGAAACTCATATCCCTAGTTGACACAACAAATGTTTTCAGATTTGCAATTCAGAATAAATGATAAAGATTCTAATCAGGGTAACTGCTCTTGCAAGGCATGCTGGAAGAATTTGAGAATTGCTTAAAGATTCAAGAAGGAATGTACACTGTACTGCATATAGCCCCAGGTTGATATTCAGCAATATTTAGATTTGTCAAAATCTTAAAACTAGTGCAATCATAATTGCTTCTCGGTGAATAAATTATAAACCTATAAGCGAGCAAAGTGGATAGTGGTATCTAAAAGTGGGTCTTGCTTTACCAGTTTGGTAAACTTCTTTTAATGTGTAGGTTTGTTTTGTGGGTGTTTTTTGATTTCTCTGTATACATTATAAGTAACGAGAAAGTAAGTATTTAATTTACAAGTAATTCAAATATCTGGTTATTAGCAGATGTGTTATTCTACATAAAACATCTAAAAATCTAATTCATCATCACCAAGGCTACCACTACTTGTTCGTTCATTTCTAGTGGGTGCACTGCTGTTTGTTCTGCTACTGTTGCGTTTTCTCCTTTTTGTATTACTGTAAGTACTCTCATCATCTTCTTCATCAAGCATTATTATCCGTTTTCTCTTCCTGCATTTTCTTTTAGGACGATTCCCATGTGAAAAATTGTCTTCATTAGTACTATCTTTACATGATGTATTAGACACTTCTTTTCCAATCTGTTCCATATTCACTTTATCTTTCGAATTCGTCTCGGATCGTTCTGATCCAATAGATGCCATTTTTATATGATTTAGTTTTAATTATTTACCTATATATAATAATGATTATTATACTTATTGTTTTTCTCCATTTTGTTCTACTGCTTCAGAAACTGGTGGTAAATTTTCCTGAAAATTTGTATGTATTATTAGAGTTAAACAGTTTTTTTATATTCTTAATCTTTTTTTATAAACCTCAGTAATAATCTAAAATATAGTTTTTTCAAGCTATAATGTACCTCTGTAAACATTTGTTTTTTGGCAAGTTTCAGGTGTGCCTTTTGACCAACTAACATTTTTGTTAAAGTAGTTGTAGAAGTGGTACTAGGTATAGGAATTTGAAGATCAGGAAAAATATTTAATATCGGAGGTCTAGGCTTATCAATGCTGATTTCAACTTGCACTGTTTCTTCTTCATTATCAATATGAGACTCACTTGTATTTTCAATGGCTAAACCCACCCATTTTGAATCTTTGGCTGCTGGTGGAATATCTTCGGAGGCGTATATGTTTATCTTAAAAGAATAGAAATCAGTAAAACATTAATTCTTTAGATGCTCACTACATTAAAAGTATACTGAGTCGTGTTGAGGTTTGTGTGCCGTGATTTTGATACTTCTATCGTTGTTATCAATGTACTTATTTGGTGAACCCATTAACAACATGAGCCCTTTATGCATACACTGTAATTTTGACATGTGCCAAATAATTAAGCTGTAGGATATTGACAATGATGTCTCCTAAGGTATCAAGGGAATCAAGTCACTGCAGCAATAAATTTGATTCATGTCAAATCTTAATTAAATCATATTTTATAACATTATGACCATTACACCTTCATGCCAATTCATTATTCGTCCATGATTTACACTAATTTCTTTTGCTCTATGTGATGTTATAAGAAAAAAAAAAGACGAACATAATCTTAATAACCAAGTAGGTATAAGCCATATATTTTGAGCATGCCCCATTTTCCGTAAAGTCTAAGAATATCCCATATTATCAGGAGTATGTTATACATATTTTAAGAGGGATATGAAGACCACTTGTTACCTTGAATTCGCGTTTTAAAATGCTGAGGATTTCCACCAATACATAATAGTAGGGGTGGAATAAAGTCAGGGGAATACTTCTCGCCATAAAATCGTAATGTGGCACTGGGTGGTTTTGGCGAGTGGGTGAATGTCTGTATCAGTGTTGCAGCGGTTTTCATCTTCAATATTTCAGACTGATGTACTCCATACTCCACTAAGAAATGGCTATTTTTTAACATTAATTAAGTATATTTTTTAATACAAGAATGAATTTTCTGAAACTGCATGGTCATATAATAGTTAGTCATTACTGCGAAATCGGTCCATAGTATGTCTAGTTTAAGGCTTACAATCCAGAAACTTGTGATACACCAAATCGAAGTTTATGAACACTGACATTTCTTAAATATACTGTGAAATATACAGTGTTTAATATTTCAGCACAGTATGAAACTTTATTTTTAAACACATTTTTTGCCAGCATTTTCTGAAGCATCACTTAAGATGTTGAACCTACTACAAGTTATTTGTTTTTGATATTTAATAGAAGGTTGCTAATCTATTTAACTTTTTATAAAATTTGTCAAAAGTTTGTTTACCTAAAATTGTGTATTTCCCTTATTACCAACAGTAATGAAGTTACTTACTGGAGGATGGTTGTTTTATTACATAACATTTGCATTTCTATTTGTACAGTGTGCTTGCCAAGGGTAATCAGTGTTTGAACCCTTTGACTGTGTGGTTTCTGAAACTAATCAATGAAAATTATTAAATTTTTAACAAAATGCTATTTTATTTTCATATATTTTGGTAATATGTTCAATGTAACGGACGTGATTAATTTGGTCTTCATTTTGATATTTTATATGAAAGCACTTCTAAAAGAGGAAATCCATTGAGTTGGACGAAATACGTTGCAGTATGTATACTGAAAACCGATTTGATATATGTTTTGATCAGAACAAGGCCGCATTAAATGTATTATTTAAATGATACTTTCGTGTTTATTTTTTGAGATACAGTTTAAAATAAAATAACTTCTTGTCAAACATGGAAAAAATTTTTTTTCTCGTATTATGATATGAAAAATGAATATTTTTATGTTAAAGTTTCACGGCCTACTGGATAATATAAAGATGAATTAAAATTTCATAGGAATAAAAAACAGGGTGTTCCGTTAAAAAAGAAATAATAGAAACTAGTGTACATTTTAAAAATCATCAATAATCTTTGATGATATATAATATGATATGATATATAAAGATACTACTATAGGTAGTACTAGAACAAAAATAGTCAGAAATTTTTTTCATACACCTCTTCCTCAAATCACAAACAACAATTTAATAAAGTAATAACAGCCATAAAACATAAAACAACCATTAATGGAACTTACAATTATTTCTGCAATAGCAAGCAATAGCAATAGCACAGATTGTGTCGCTTTTAATCGAACAAAATGGTCCCTTAAACTATATTATCGAGCTAATACTAACTAATAACTAATTACGTTATTAGACGGTCGCCCTAGCATACCATATTCTTCAATGACGAAACTGGGTCCAGCAAGCGTATATAGTATGCCGTATTAAGTGGAAAGGATAAACTCTTATGGTATTAGTTTAACCAAATACGTTATTAAATGGTCCCCTTACACACGATAAGCTGTAATGACGAAGCTGGGTCCAGCACGCGTATATAGTATGGGGTATTAAGTGGAAAGAATAAACTCTTATGGTATTAGTTTAACCAATCACGTTATTAGACGGACGCCATATATACGATAAGCTGAAATGACAAAGCTGGGTCCAGCAAGCATATATAGGATGGCGTATTAACTGGAAAGAATAAACTCTTATGGTATTAGTTTAACCAAATACGTTATTAGACGTTCGCCCTAGCATACCATATGCTGTAAAGACGAAGCTGTGTCCTACAAGCGTGTACAGGATGGCGTATTAAGTAGAAAGAATAAACTCTTATGGTATTAGTTTAACCAAATATGTTATTAGACGATCGCCATATATATGATTAGCTGTAGTGACAAAGCTGGGTCCAGCAAGCGTATATAGTATGCCGTAGTAAGTGGAAGGAATAAACTCTTATGATATTAGCTTATCCAAATACGTTATTAGATGGTCGCCTTATATATTATTATTATTATTATTATTATTAAATATGACCACGGGCATAACCGGTAATTTTGAGGAGAAAATATACTGGAGAGAAACTAAATCGAAGATTTTTTTAAAAGGTACCGCAGGAGGAATATTTGCAAGTGTAGGTAGGAAATACATTATTTCAATTTATACATCTAGCTTTTTATTTTGAACACTCTACAGGTCTCAAGTATCATGGGAGTTACAGGTGCTTATCGATGGCAATGAATTTATTCATGTCCAACACAAAGGCAGTTACTTGCACTTACTCTTTCTGGATATAAAAGCAAACATTACAAGAAGGTTGATGATCTTGGAAGAAGCTTTATTAGTCAGTGCTGTAGAAATGTGTCAAAAATACATCAATTTGCGACCTAAAACTGCTGGCGGGAGATTTTTCTTGCGATACATTTAGGCATTAACACAATTTCGAAACCTTTTCAAAAGAGGCTTCAATTTTTGGGTTCCCTGGTCCAGAAGATTATACTGGACATGGAATGAGGCGTTCTTCGACAACATTATTAGCCAATGCTGGAGCCAATATTACCACTGTCGAGTGTCACACTGGTTGGAAATCAACTACAATAGAGGAAAGTTATATTAAACAGTGTCCGGCAAGATGGCAGTTTCTGAAAAAAACGAAGGTCCTACCTAATGTCTTTGAAGTTGTGGGCCCTTCCACTCCTTCAAAAACTGTTTATCGAGTGAATTTGAATAATTCTGGTCAAAATTACAAGATTGTTCTAGAAATAAATATTATTCTTAATATTAGTAATAATTATAAATAAAATGCTATAAAATCAAAGCGTAGCGTTATAAATTTTAATCCACTAGTGTATTAGGTCTCTAATCTGCAAAAAAACAGACTTATTCAACCTTCCTAGTATGGTGATCATGGATAAATAAATTAGTCAATAGTGCATACACTAATTGTAACAAGCGCTAACTTTTGCATATAAGAAGAAATTATATTACCGTAAAATGTAACTAACAATATGATTGGAGGTGATAATATAATCATGTTACCATGGAAATTAGCAAATAAATGGCGTTATTGAAAACAACAACAAAACAGAATTGTGCCAAAGTGACTATTATTTATAGCTACGGTTTACAATTGTTTTTAGGTACCTAAATTATAGTGCGTTTGATGCAAAAACTCTTTTACAACACTGCTTCTTAGATATGGAACATTTATGATGTATATTTGAGTTTTTGGAAGTGATTAAATACTAACAATAAGTAAAACACTTGTCTGTGATCCTACCCCCACACTTTTATTTTCGGCAAATATTCTTCGGCGGATAAGTAGGTATAACTAAATTAAAACGGTAAAAAGGTTCAAACATAATATAAATATAAATAAATATAAAATAGTGTGTTATGGGAAAGGAATTTGTTTATATTACATTTTTGACCTTATTAATGAGATAAGAGGGTTATTTAAAGGTGTGATATCCTATGATTTAAATTGCCTTACATGTATAAGGTATGTAGTGATTGAAATGCTGGCATTTGACTTACCAAAAAAAAGTTTGGAAGTGTTTAACTCATTAGTACGGAATATTTATGTTGCTTATTTATCATGTATGTTTATTTTCAGTGCTTAAATATTCTCCATTTTTCTAGGACTTGTTTGTTTCATTTGTTTTCAGTTGAAATAGGTACCTACTTAATATGCATAAAAATTATTTGTAGATAGATGTAGTAGAATCAAAAAAAATAATGAAAAGTTTATTGTGTTTAATATGCGGATCTAAGATTATGGAAATTTGTATTGTTTATATTGTAATACACGAATACATGAAACATTACTTATTCCCGCACTGTCCAGTGGCTAGCAGTTAAACATACCTACTTTTTTCTGGCATTAATATATAATGCCTGAATTGAGTTATTATGAACATGTATGATATTTTTTCATTTCTTCATATGCCTGTAAACCCATTAATATAATGACCTAAACTAGTATTAATATCATTTTACAGTTTGTGTTAGTTTTTGTCAAATGTGACAGAATGAAGTCAAAATGAGAGATTTAAATCAAATACTGTACTATTATAACAGTAAAGTATTTGGTTAAATCGAGCAGATAATGCATCATGTTAAATTGCTGCAAACTGACGGGTCAATCTAAAGTGTAACGTGATCACAATGTATACTGTATATCTTTCTGTTTTTTATAAAACAAAAATTACTGATTTAATGTAGTATAAATTAAAAAATAAAAAAATTAAATTTAAATTAATGAAAGCTAATGATCATTGACCAGGTCCTTATTACTATTTAATAAACGGTGGAGTGCCGTATAAAATTGTCGTTGAACGTGTACGCGATGCAGATGTTAATATCTGAAAAATTCGGGATCGTTTATGTCAGCAAGTACCTACAAAACAGAAGGTGTGTAAGTGAACGAATCGCATTTTCTTTTTTGAGAATCAACTATATTGCTACTTATGCAATAATTCGTGTCGTGTCAATTGCTAATAATACTTTGTTTAATAATTTCAAGGTACGTTCAAATAAACTGTAACCTCAGATTTAAATATAAGAATGCTAAATACTTTATTTTTAGAAATACTTATCTAAATATATTCTGGCATATCAGATTTATTTATTGTTACTTCAGAGATGTATTTTATATTTAAATATACCAAATAAATTGTTTCACTAGAAATAATGTAAGTACATATAATTTCTTCTGTAATGTATGTGGTCGTCGTAATGCTTATAAAATAAATCCTTTTTCTCAGTATTTTAGTTGATTTATAAAAAATAAAGCAGACCTCAATGTAATAAGTAAGTAAAATTCAACATTCACAGTTAAATTAATACTACGATTGTGGCAGAGTTTGCACACCATGACATTTGGCCGGGTTACCCTAATGCACGAAGTGCTTGCCTTTGACACAAAATTTTGTTCCTATATATTCAAGTTATCGCGACAATTCCTCCAATGATATAAAATTCCACCCTCCCTGTATAACTTTGCCGTTGAAAGTTTTTCTAATTTTAAAAAATATAGTGTCTGGATACTTCGAAATAATAACACTACGCACCTCAATTTTATTTCGCTCCGTTTCAAGCGAATTTGAAGCGAATATAGCAATGGGCCTGTTTCACATTTCGGGAATTACGAAAATCTTTATATTGAGCTAATCTACAGTGGCCAAAAATGAATGTGGGTGAAGTTATTTAGTGCCATTCCTTCACATTTTTATGAATTTTGCTAATGAAATTTGACTATTTAAAATTAATATTCCCCGTGACGTAATTGCGTTCATCGTAATAACACGCATGCGCCGCCGTTTACGCGTCATTGTGAGCGTGAGGTGTTGCCGGCAGGCTGTTTTTGTTTTGTTTACGATTTGGTCGAAGTGTGTGGTTGTGAACTAAGTGATTCTGCGATGCCTAGAAAAAAACTGGTTCACCATATCACCATCAACACAAGGCAGATTGCTTGAATCTGCCTTGGTAAACCCTTCACCTAATTTATTCATCCTAATAGCACTGACTATACTAGCAAGCAACATACAACACAGTCAAACGAAAACAAACAATGCGTGACAGCGTCGCAAATTGACGCACGTGTTGCAGTTTGGTTCGATTGCTAAGCGCGATTGCCAATCTACCCCGCTTTGTACGACCCATATTTACCCGAAAAGTTCACACAAAAAGACAGTTTACGACAGTTATAATAGGACAAAAACATATACTGGGAACGCAGTTATATGTATATTTCGTTTATCTTGCGCAAAGTAATTCAAATTGGAGGTATATGTAACGCCGTAATGCGTTATAACGTATTATGCCGTACGTGTTTGCCGACAAATCAAGAGAATTGGCAATGTCGATTTTGGAATTTCGCGCAGGCGCCTTTKGGTTTTGCGCGAAATGACGTAATATTTTCCCGCCTTTAAAAATATAATATTATTTTTTATGTGTTAACTGACTTATTCTAAAAATAAAAATAGTCATTTCTGGTACAATTCAACATAAAATTTCATTTTTTTAAATAAAAAAAATATGAAGCAGGCCCATTGATTTGCATTTTCAAAATGGATGTCAGCTTATACAAAATTTGAGGAATACTCTTTCAAAATACCTCAAAAGCCCATCAATAAAGTAGGTTTGACGTTATATATGTATTTTACGCGCGCGACTTTCGGATCCCGGCGAGTCGGCCTTTTGCTACGACAAATGCAATGTTGCCATTTACTAGGTCGCGGCCTTATTAGAGGTGGCCATGATCTAACCTAAAATTTGAACGCGCCGTAAAATTGATAGTACGAGTGGCGTACGAGTTTCTACTTATCACAGTTTGAATGACTTATACGACATGCAGTTATTTAGAGATCAGTGCGCATAGGGCATGGGTGTTGTGGATGTTTAATAAATAATAAAGACACGTAATGAGCCGGCTATTGCCCTAAGCTGGCAGGGCCATTAATAAATAAAAAAGTAACCTTTAAGTAGCCAAAGTAACTAGATTCATAAAATCCTGATTCATACCCCAAATTAAAAAAAAAACAACTTTTACTTAACTATACAGTTATCATTAATATTAGCACTAATAAGGTAGTAGGCACAAGCAACCGAGAGTAGTTGTATTTCGTCGTAGTGCAAAATGTAGCTTAATAGTTCAAGAGTTCGTAACAAATAAACTTCAAGGTTTTATTATTGATCAGAAGTTGTTATTAAGAATACTATTTTGTGATTCGCATAAGTAACTCCTAAAATAATGCTGTTAGTGTTATAGTACTTTTCGTACTACTTCACAGTAACTGGAATAACTAAATGCGATATTTTAAACCTTCTCCTCACTAGGATTGTAGTTGTATGTACTTCTTGCAAAACAGCCTTGTTAGTGTTTTGCTAGTAATTATTACAGAACATGATGGATTTTAATGTGAAGAAAATTGTTAAGGATGCTGGTGCTGCATTGAGTAGGGTTGTTCAGGTATGAAATGGGAAATTGGTGGTCATATTTTGTCATGATTTAACTACGTAACATAATCATGAGAAGTCTGTTCTAATTATTATAATAATTATATACCATTGAAAGTTGATGAATAATGCAAGTCACTTTTGTGCATTTCCAATTCTTATTTGAAATCATTTGTAGAATTTAAATGATAAAATATATTCCACGTGACAACACTTAACTGTGGTACTTATGTTCTAAGCAAAATTGTTTACTATTATTTGTTAGCATTCAAGTTCTTTTTATAGTACACAGAAGAAAAGTTGGGCACATCTGAAAAAACCGAATTAGATGCTCATTTCGAAAATCTCTGGGAACGTGCTGAAACAACGAAGAATTCCACTGAAAAAATCCTTCGAGATGCAGAAGCTGTTCTTATGCCGAATCCGGGTAATCGGATTGAGGACTTTATTTATGATAAAATAGAGAAGAAGCGTCCTGCACGATTAAGTAATTTAGAGTATCTTGGATTAGATATGATAGAAGCGGGTAACCAGTTCGGTCCTGGTACTGGATATGGTGCAGCTTTAATTAAAGTGGGACAGTATGAACAGAAATTGGGACAGAATGAAAGAGACTTTATTGGTTCAGCAGCAATATGTTTTACTCAGCCTCTAAGGAAGTTTCTTGAAGGAGAGATGAAAACTATAATGAAAGAGAAAGCATTGCTTGAAAGTAAACGATTAGATCTGGATGCTTGTAAGAATCGAGTGCGCAAGGCTAGGAGCATGTTAGGAATACAGACGGTAATAGCAAACATTGTTTCAGCATCTTTTATATTTAGTAGGTACCAGAGAATTTAAAAAATGACTTATCTGTACTAATCAATATACCTATAATTAATTAAAAACTCTTATGTATGTACACTTGGCATTGGCAGTTCATTAATAGCCTTTAGAAATACACATTGTTAAAGTAAATTTTTGGAACTGGTAGTTTTACATTAGTTTTTTTGCAAAAAAATTAATAAGTAGGTACTACTATTTTTGAATTTTCTGATTGGCCAAAATAAGTGTGAAACTGTATCTAGAAAGATGCCAGCTGATATCAGTACCATTAATAGATAAAGGGTTGACATAGGTGTACTAATTGTTTGCATTGCTGATTTGGAATCAGATTTGCATGTAACAATGATTTTAATCAAATGGTTACTATTTGTACAGGATAACAGTTGTTTTATTCAGAAGACTGCTTGAAATAGGTCATAGAGATTTTTATTTTTCAATGTTATTTGTTTTAGTGCATTATAACATTAAGAAATAATTGTTAATAGTATTGTCAGGCTTTTTTTCACTACGTTCATATTTCTAGTTTGGAGTGTTGGCATACATAAATATATTTTAATAATTGCTGATGATTGCGTAAAAATTTTACTGTTTAACACTTGTTTACACCTCTTAAAAAATATACACTTCACACACACACTACAGAATGTGAGTTTAAAATTACACTAATTTATAATGATAAATTAATTTTAATATGAAATATACTCTCCTGGACAAAATTAATGCACCGATATAATAAATACTCACAAAAATTGTATTTTGTAAAATAAATTTATAGAAACTAAATGAAAACCCACAGATTAGATTGTTTAAGAATTTAGAACAGTATTATATGTAAAAATGACGTTACTAGAATTTTATTGTAATAAAATTAACAGTTCTACATAAAGTTACAAAATTGAATAAAACTAAATGGTAAATGTCTAGCTGTAATAACTGCATTTATACGCTTAGACATGCTTCTAATTAAATTTTGCATGACATTTTGCCAGATGTTTTCTTACTTTATAAGAACTTCATTTTCGAGTTCTTACAGGGATGTATGTGCATGCATATTACTACCTTTGCGAAAAGCTCTTAATATGTCTTGTTATTGCTTATGCTTTAATATCTACTTATGTTACTTCAAATTTGTTTTGTCATTGTCAATTTGCGGCGTCATTTGGAACACTATACCTTGCTTAAACAAATGCAGATACATGTATGGCATCCCGGACTTCGTTACATCCAATTTTATTTTCCACATTTTTGTTTACTGCTATATATTGATATCGGCCACTACTTTGATTTCACATGACACAGTTCCCGGCTTGTTAGACTGAGGAAGGCTCCGTTCGAGATCATTTTTAACGCCAAACTAGGGACTGACCTGGTTTAATGCAGACTACCAAAGAAGACGTTCATTTCTTGCACTTTGGCTTTGTCCTGGTCTGCAGCAATAAGGCTCCGTTTCATTAAAATGGTTAATCACTTGACTATAGCGGTTTACTTCCAATAAAGTGGCAATATAACGCCGGTAATACCTCTTATTGTGTAATGTTAGTGCTTGCACTACCTCAAATTCAATTAAATTTGGTTCATTATTAAACTTCAAATTGTTCGTTATGAATATCCAAATGCATGCAAACAACAATAAACATTTTAACCAGCAAAGAAAAAGTAATAAATAATATCGATTTCCAGCACACTTTATCACGTGAATGATTATGATTAACATAGACACATCACTTTAAAAATACCAAACAAATGCAGTTTGTTTATAGAATTGTCAAATAAGGTCCAAAATTCATTTAGGTATTCTCGCTGATGTACAAAATAATATAATATATAAATTTTGAAATTTATTATATTGGTGCGCTAATCTTGTCCAGGAGTGTATTTCATTGACGGAATGCAAATTACATTCTTTTGAAATTAATATTAAATATTGTCTTAATGCTTACTCAAAATAGAAGGATGGACTTTCTCCAGAAGTTGTACTGGAACAGGTAATTAATTGAACAAATAAAATAAACAGAATAAATAGATAAAGTTCTGCATTAACTTTGCACAATTTTTAGGCAGAACGTGACTTGCGTATAGCACAGTCGGAGTTTGATAGACAAGCTGAAATAACAAAGCTTTTATTGGAGGGAGTTAGCAGTTCACATGCTGCACACTTAAGATGTTTGCATGAATTCATTGAGACGCAGGCAAGATTTTATTCCCAGTGCACTACAATCATGACAGATTTGCAAAGAGATTTGGCTAGGTAAGTAAGAATATCAAATTCGTTGGTGTATTGAGTTTTATAGAAGTAATAGCGTAATATACAAACACTGAGATAGGTAACATAGTAAGTTGTAAAACAGACCAGTTCACACATTGTTTGAATTCTGTTTACTCTCTGAAGTGCATTATACTTAACAGTAATTATATCTAATCTCTTCACAATAATTCAAATAATATTGGTTATTTGTGTTTGCTACTGTATGCTATTTGTGTGCATGTTTCAGTGCTGTCAAACCTGGCCCGGTGTTGCGTGTTAATAGTGAAGATTTGGAAACTGTCGCTCCTACTAAACTTTCCACTTTCACTCCTGTTGACATATCCTCTGTTGATAATACTAATTTTTCAGCTAACTAAGCTTTGCTTGATGTGTAATTGAATATTATTTTTATTTATTTATTTTGTTAATTGCAAGCATGATTAGAATTTGATTGATTCTTAGTTGTTAAGTAATTTTTGTAGAGCTTCAGAAATGTATTTTAGAAATGCGGAATTTTTTCTTTCATAGTCAAATATTATGTCGGATAACTACTTTTCTAGAATGGATTTAGACACATTTTCTCTACATATCTACAGGAAAATGGCTTTTATCTGCTTCAAAATATTCCACTTGAGCTAAGATACACAACTGTTGTATAAATTATTGGTACTCATCCTCGACAAGCTCTAATTCTCTGGACACATGATGCTTTTGAATATCGGACACAGTCAAATCGTCTTACCTTTAGTGCATTTTTTATTTTGGGACTAACTTATAGTCATATGGTGCCATATCTGGTGATGATGGAAGGTATTCCACTTTGGTGATGTTTTTTTTTTTGCCATAAAGTTCATGTGTTGGGGCATAGTGATAGCAAAAGATTCAGTTGTTCAAAGTTTTGGATGGTTATTTCAAATGAAATTTCCAGATAATGTCTATTCACTGTACATTCTTGTTCAACGAGTTCAAAATGTACAATGCCCATCCCTGTTTAAAAAAGACGGACATTGTTTTGATATGTGATCATGACATTATTTTTTTTATATCATTACGTACTTTGGCGTTCTCTTACCCTGTCATACTAGAAATATAAAGTTCTGTTTCCAATAATTATTTTGTAAATAATGACGAATGTGAAAAAAAGATTAGAAAAAACTGTGTTCTCTATCATATTTGCTCGTCAGAATTTTTGGAACAATATCCACAGAAATTTTTTTCACTTGTAAAACTTGTAAAAGTTCAGCTCTTCCACAGTAATCCTTATACTGATATTAATTTATCAGCTCTACACTCTCTCCATATATTAATGTTTTTTCTTGTTCTTGTGTAAATCTGTTTTAATGTTATTGTTGCTTACAGGTCAAATGGCATGTGTAATTGAAGTTAAAGTTTGATAGATAGTGATTACTACCAATACATTGACTAGTGTGATAAACCAGTATAAATTGATTTTTGTGAAATGTGATTATGATTTTTGCAGTTTAATTTTCCATACTTATATAAACAAGCATACATATTAACATCAGATACTTTGATTTTGATATTGTGGAAGGGTATGTTTTCTAAAAAATGTAATTTTTGGCTTTCGAAAGTAGTATATTCTCTAAAAGAACTTGTATTTTCAAATTTGCTAGGCTAGTTTTACAATATTGAAAAAAATGTATTTAAATAATTAAAATGGAATTTGCATATATAGTTGCAATAGGGATGCTTCTAGGAGTGAGGTATGAGAGAGATCAGTATGGATATAAATTATATAATAATATAAATTAGATTTATAAAATTATGTACTTGTTTTACTAATGATTTAAAGTGATTAAAGTTTTTAGTTTGAGATAAACTGTTTTTGAATATTGATCATGTAGAAGCTAAAAAAAATCAATTTTTAGTGAACACTTAACATCTTTTACACTGGAAATTAATATAAATTTTCAGACCTAATGTGCGCTAGAAAAAGTGTAAATGTGATTGTAGTGCTAAGGTATGCATTGCAGGATGCTGCTTGTTGATTTGTCAACATGCACTTATGTTATACCATTTGTATAGAAAGAAAAGATGCAAAGGCATAGAGAAATCAGTTGCATTTTTTAGAAATACATTAATTTTGTATATAGTTTGTCTAGTATTTTATTGTAAGTACTAGATTTGCTTCTGCCCTTTACTAAATACAAATAATATTCGTACATCGCTTAAGTGTATGATGTTTATATTTTAACTGAGCAATAAGTTTGTAAAATTATCATTTTATTAATAAAGTACTGTAGTGCTTTGCTGCAAATTTAGATTGGTGATGGAATTAAATGCATGAAAATTGGCCGAATAAATTGCTTTCTAATTCACAGACATGGTAAAGTTATAAAGGCATAATATAATGTGTAGTACTCAGGTGTAAGKAAATGAAGATCAAACATTTATAAAAACAGTAGCAACTAGGAATTTTAGATTGTTTATGTGCAAGGACTTACTTGAAAAATGTAATTTGTTTTACTAATGCAAGACATTTAAAAAATATACAATTGAACTTTCTGTAATTCTGTCGAGTAGCTTCATTCAATGTTGATCTGTACTGTGCTTCTGCTATTGCATATAATCATGTAAGAACACCAATATTAGAGACGTACGTCTATACAATTTACAGTAGAACTGTAATTATTAACTAGTTATAACTACATGCTAATCATATTATAAGTACTTAGCAGTGAGTGTACTCCATTCCAAACTAATATAATTATATTAGTTTGGAAATCATCATGTCTTCTTCTGTGAGGCCATTGCAGTCTAATAAAGGTGCACATCGACATCTAGTGGTAATGGTATTATAGTAAGAAATATACAGCGTGTCCCGCATTATGTGGGCAACCTCTCAGAATCCGAAAACTGATGCAAAAATAACACTATTTTACAGTATAACTTTTTTTTGAAATAACGCCCGCCTTCTGAGATATTGACTCTTAAACAAGGAGTAAGAGAAACAGTTTTTCAAAAATATCTCTTATACCGGTTGATATAATTTCATCAAATATTGGCTATTATTATTTGAAGTGGAGACTGTTAAAATGATGTGCACATTTTTTTAATAAATGATTTGGGGGGCCAGGAGGGGGCCAACCCCCCCACACTTTAACCATTAGGTTTAAAATGATTAAGTATCTAAAAAAAATGTTTTTAATCATTGGGCCTTGTAAACAAAAAAAGATACTCTGTTCATGCGGCTAAAATTGACCCTTTCCTAGAAAATTGCAGTTGAATGTTACGATTCACATTTTCACTGCTTAACTAAATCTTTTTTTTATCAAATTGGCCATGGCAAATAACAAAACTGTGTTTGATGTCACTGTTACAATAACATTTTGAAAATACTTTACATTATTTGTTGCAAAAATCTTCATATAAATAAGTACGCTGGCGTACATTATGAATATTCCATTACTATTATTTCAGAATTTTTACAATTTTTAGTCAAAATATCAATATAACAGTGACATCTAACACATTTTAATTTTTTATCACGACCAATTTGATAAAACAATTGATTTAGTTAAGCAGTGAAAGTGTGAATCCTAAAATTCAACTGCAATTTTCTCAGAAATGGTCAATTTTAGGCGCCTGAACAAAGAGTACGTTTATTTGTTTGCAAGGCCCAAAGAATAAAAAACACATATTTTTGACATCAATAGTTAACCGTTTCAAAGTCAAGCAATAAAATGTGGGAGGTTGGTCACCTCCCCCCCCCCAAAACATGTGTGCATCATTTTAACGGCTTCCACTTCAAATAATAATAACCAAAATTTGATGAGATTATATCAACCGGTCTGAGATATTTTTGATAAACTGTTTCTCTTCCCCCATGTTTAAGAGTGAATATCCCAGTAGGCGGGCGTTATTTAAAAAAAAAATAGTTTTATTTTTGCACCAGTTTTTAGATTCCGAGAGGTTGCCCACATAATGGGAGACACCCTGTATACCTAACAAATAAATTCAAATTAGCTTTCATGACATTAGGTTTTTAATTTTTCTTACACTGTATATGACAAACATGTTTATTTATCAAAATTTTAGCATGGCTTTCTTTTAAATTTATTTGTGCAAGCACAATTATTGTTACTTAGTTAATATTACTTTATATTTAACAGTATGTCCTCAATGCCTGGCGTGACTCCTTATACTCCTGTAACCCCATCTGATAGAGATAGCAGTACAAGTCCACAAAATGGTCTGAAAAAGGCACGAGTTTTGTACGACTATGATGCCAAAGATGCGACGGAGTTGAGTTTGATGGCAGATGAGGTAAACAAGATTATTTAAGATAACATATATGTATATGGTTTAGCAAACTTTTTTTTAGATTATACTAGTAAAAGAGACTGACAAAGGAGATGATGATTATTTCATGGGACAAAGAGGTCAGCAGACAGGAAAAGTGCCTAAAGCATTCCTGGAAGTGCTGTTGTAATAAATTACCTACCAAGAAAACTTACATATTTGGAATATTGAAAATTCCAGTTCATTGCATTCCTTCTGTATAAGTATAAGTTCTTAAAGAAGCTTCACATTCTTTCACTTAATTATGTGTTTATATTGTAAATATCCTATGACCTATGTATGAATATTTATGCTATTTAATTATGGAATCTGACATGATGCAATAACAAGTCAATTTAGATAATAATGTACGAAACTTATTTCCAGAGTCCTTAATGAAATACTAAAGGTCAATCATTGCAATATAATATTTAGAGGAAAACAAGAACTTTGAAAATTTATCAGTTTTTAGTGAGGGGTCAAAAGATATCAGAAATAAAACACTTTCTCCTAAATTTATTTGAAGATTTAAAGCTCTTTGCTTTTATTGAAAAAAATTACAACACCAAATTTTCAGGTAAATTTGTAAAAGGGTTTTAAAAATACATGTTAATGACTCATCATTGAAAGTTGGTAATTTTTGTTGGAGTGTATGTTATTTATGATATGTAAAAAAATATATTGCTGTTTAATAAACTTCCTAAGCTTTGTTGGATGAAATGCTTGTTTTAAACTATCAGTCCTTCCGAAACATGATTTAGTTTTGGTTTATTTATAAGCCTGGAACTTATAGTTACGAGGGTTCATCCCTATGCTCCGCCCCGATCMATTTCTAAGTAGTTGCTTGATTAACGTTTATGACAGTTRGTTAACTGATATCTATATCTACAAAATATCAACTTTGTATCTCAAAGTGCTGCTGTCCTGTGGCTAATTCTTGAACTGCGTGTCGTGATTTGATCCTGTAGAGCAAAGAGCTGCAATAAAATACCTCCAGAAAAAGGGCATGACGGCTAAGTTAAATTCATAAAGGCATTGTGGCAACTATTGGAGAGTCTGCAGTTTCTTATGACAGTCGAATGCTGGTGTCGAGATTTTAAATGCGGAAGAACATCCTTCAAATAAAAAAACTGCTGCAAATCCAATTGTCAAAATGACATTTACGTTTTTATTTCTTATACTATACGATTAGTAATCAGCATGAGCATTTTTTCTAAGACAAACAGTCCTCGTGATATTAGCAAAAATATATACATTTTTAAAATCGTTTTTTTCCAAATAACTCGAAAATTATTAACAACAAAAAAATTACAAGAGCGCTTTCTGATCAGAAATTTGATTTTCTATATAATACCAAAATTTAAAAAAATCGTACGAGGGTCAAAAATAGGTTTTTTGGAAATATTTCAAAAATGTCAAAATTTTGGATAAATTTTTTAAGACACTTTTTGTGAGAAATTTTATTTCCTATCTGATGGTATTTTCATTTTTTGAATATATTAAATATATTTGGAGATATTTAAGAAAAACGGTTTTCTTTAAGTGACGCTTTTTTGCTAATATCTTCTAAACAGTTTGCTATACCGAAAATTTATAAGAACTAATAATACTTGCAGTTGTACTACTAATCACATACTAAAACGAAAAAAATATAAAAAAAATAAAAATTTACAAAAAGGGTAGTTACCCCCAATTTCGCCCCCTTCCCGATACCCTACTTACCCCAGAAACAATAGGTCGCTTTGGGTAGTTGAGATTTATATGTTTGCCAAATTTCAAGTTCATATATTAAGTCTTTCGAAAGTTATCGTGTCCACAAAAAAAACCACACACAGACAAGAAATTTTTTTTGCGTTTTCGACCATTTTAAAGCGAATGAGCAAATAAAAACTTATAAAAATTTTATTTTGCTATACAATACTTCCCATCCGTTGGATGTGGAAGTAAAAATAGCTATTGTAGACTGTTTCATGAACACAAATCATATTACCTGAAATATCTCAAAAACAAATAACTATGGGGTGTTGGTATCTAAATAATTTTTTGTTTAATTTGACGTGCTGAATCAAATGCGCTATAAAAAGTGGGGTCGTTTTATTTAAAATAACAAACTTGTAGTCAATATCTTTGACAGATGATGTTCAATGGTTTTTTCATAAACCATCAAATTCTTCTCGAAAAATCAAGTAACTTTCCCATTTAAACCATTATTCTACTACGATTTCAAATAAAAAAGTTGGCTATTGTAGACTGTTAGCGTGAACACCCTGTATAGTCTTAGAATACACAGTCCCACATTGTTTTTTTCTGCAATATCTTTGCAACTGTGTTGTTCCAGGTCATTTAATCTTCCTCTTTTCTTGCTTCCTGCACATATTTAATTTTCCTATTATTGTCTATTCTAATTAAATGTTTTCACCATCCAAATTGCTTGTTTTCTATTGTTTCTGTTTGAAGCTGCAAATTCAAGTCTGTAGAACTTTGTCATTGGGTATTCTGTCTTKTCATGTTATTTCTTCATTTTCCTCAGGAATTTAATTTCTTTTGTTTGCATTTGCTTGCACACTTTTATTATTTAGGACCCAAATTTTACATCTGAATGTAAGTACATTAATTTATAATATAATGTGATTTTTGTTATTTTCAACAGAGGTTTTTTGTAAATCACGTAGTACATGTTTGGTGCTTTCTATATTCTGTTATTTCCAGTTTTTGGTGTGCTTTACAATTGATATTTACTTCAAGTTTTGTACCTAGAGCTGCTGTACAATTCTTAAAGTTATCTTTAACTGTATTTGGTTTTAAAACCATCTTCCCACCGTTGATTCACATTTTGTATTTTCTTAGTGAAACCTTCCATATTTGCAGATTGTTATACATAGGTACATATTAATAAACTATGTTAAAATATATTTTAAATAACTGTATCAGTGGAGTGTAATAAGAAATTTCACAACTTTAAAGCAAACTGAAACTTACAAAATTCTTTGTCATCCATTTTATAAACTAATTAATTCTTTTGGGTTGTTTTTGTAATTTAGTAACTGCTTTAAATTACTATGAAATATATTTTTATGTATTATTTTTCACTACAAATACAGACATGGATAAATTAAGTTTTATAAATAGCAATTATTTTTTGTGTATATTAAAATAAAGAACCAGTAATTCATCATATATAATAGTTCCATAAGTAGAGGTAAAACAAACATGTGTAAAGCACTAGTAGCTTCATTATATTAAAAACATAGTACCTATTAATCTTCATGCGATAATATAATTGCATAATTACCATTGGGTATTTTCACAATTTTTGAAAATAACAAGAGCAAGTCAGTATGCCCTTGAAAGCGTATAACATTTTGAAATAAATGCAAGGTTACAGTATGAGCTCAAGTGTGAAGTAGTGTGCCATAACTTTCAGAAAAAGGCTTTTTTTATTGATTGTCTGTATGATAATTAGCCAGATTATGTATTATTAATATTTGTGTAACCTGTATTATCTAAAATATTCTATGCCTGTGGAAAGTTTACGTTTCTAGTTATACTTTCTGGTCATGTTTTATTAAGTTAAATTCATGTAACACACTGTGCTGTGCCTGAGGGAAATTACAGAAACAACTACCTAACATCACAATTTGTCTTATTACCTTCAAATTTCATTCAATTAACTTGTGATTTGAGAATTATACATCGCACAGAAAATAGAATTAGCTAAAACCTGGAACTTCCAAATTGAAATATGTGAGCTTGAATCGAATGATTATGTCCAGCTTACCTAAAGGAGATAGATGCCACACTAGAAAAATGAAACTAAATTTAAGCATAATATGTAACATCACTAGAAACACCTTCATATAATTAATTATACATGATTTATTTTTAAGTTTTGAGGCCATATCACAAATATTACATTTATCATGAATGGACACATAGTTGTTGCTTAAACCTTTGAATATAGAATGTACATTCTATATTCAAAGCTTAAACTAAAATATTTTTAGTAACTTGTTTTGCTTTTGCATATATTTGACCTGGGATATACATTGCAATGATTGAGGAATTTTGATTAATGTAAATACTGCTTATCAATTTGAAACAGAATAATCTTGCATGTAGTGAACCTATATAAGGCCCAACTGTCATTTGTCATAATTGCTCTTGGTACAGTCTTATGATTTGCAAACTAACTCATTAACACAGTTATTTTAAAGAATTACTAATCATATTTTAGAAATTGTTTATTGTATCTTAAATAACAAATTGTAGCATACAATTACTTCTTTTTGGACACACCAACAGTGCGACCCCTCCTACCAGTAGTTTTGGTATGCTGACCTCTGACACGCAGACCCCAGTAGTGACGCATTCCCCTGTGTGCACGAATTTTCTTCATGCGTTCCAAATCCTCACGTAATTTGGAATCCAAGGTTGCAGAAGTCAACTATGTACAAAAAAAATATATTGTATAACAAACTGAACATTCATAATAAAAAAGATATAACAAATGTGAAAAAGATGTAGCAAATTTCTGGTTGATTAAGCTGCAGTTATGCATAATATTTGTAAATGCTTTTTGCTTTGCGCAGTCCACAAATACAAACCTTAAAAACAAACATACAACCATTTGCAATAAGATAATTTTGCACAGGCTACCAGCAGTTAACACTTTTTATTATGCTACCTGCCGTTTTACTGTGCGATTTGTACATTTAACTAATCAATTGTTTCAGTAAATGCACCTTTACAGATGATAAACTTAGCAAAAAATGAGGAAGCAACACCAAAAATGAAAATCATTAACTCTTAATACTTAAGATGTTTTCTCGGAAAGATCGCTGTCCCTTGATAACACTGACAAAAAGTTATTAGTCTGATGTTTCGAATACACCTGTAATCTTTGTCAAGGACGAAGAACCTCAAAATTTGACACACAAGTTCAAACAAAATTTTAAAAGTAAATAAACAAATCACCAAGGAAGCGAGAGGTCATATGAAAAGCATCGAGAATTGCTTATTATTAATACAGCTTCCACAAAATAAACATACTTAGAGCTGAGTCTTGATAGCAAAAAAAATAGTTTTTTACATATGCAAACAAAAGTCAGACTCCTGATTCCAGTAAATATTAATCATTTTTACTGCACACTGATTTTAAATTATAACATAAAAACTAGCCCATAAGAGACATCTACACTGATAAGGTGCCACCGACAAAGCTAAGAACTGACATTATGAGAACAATAAAGATTTCAAAACGGCTGAAACGTCGTTAAAGTGTGTCTTAAATTATTGGAACCAAAACCCACAAAATATGACAAAATGTGGAATTATAACTTCTTGTTTTAACAATTCTTTTATTTTTAAAAGAAAACCTTAGTCTTATACAAAAATTATGTTAGTAAATTTTAAATGAACCATATTCATGATGCAAAATTCAGTAAAACTTAAATACTTAAAATCAATGTAACTGCTCTTGAGCGTAATTTGTATTGGTCAAATTCTATTTACAAACAAAAAAACTATAATAACCTCTTTCCCAAACAATGGCATTTATCATTGTTTTTCTATTCGTTCGGTAGAAATCCCTCTCTACAGGTACTAGTTAATTATGTAACTAAAATGTACCTTGTAACAATATTGTATTGTCCCATTCTCTGAAGAATCAGACAAGGCTATCATTGTGAATGACTTTCCTACTGTCACAAATGTTGACATTTCCGGTCCGTGGGACCGGCATAACCACTCCTGCTTTGCTTATGCTAAATATTACACTTCAGGTACTATCGTTTGCGTACCCTTCTGTAGTTCTTGACCAAATGTATGCTATAACTATAATGTATGTCATGTAAAAAAAAAACAAGTATGATGCAGTTTTGTGCATAAAATACGGTAAATGAACAATTATTAGTTGCTCTACAGAAAGCACAAACAAGGCAAAACGCTCATGACGATTAAAAAAATAATGAGAAAAGCAGATCTTGCTGCTTTAACTGCAACAAAAAATGTTTCCAGAACAATTGAAAACACATTTGCCGAGAATGCAATGAAAACATCAAAACTGTAGCAAACATTACTTTGCATGAATGATGTTTAGAAATTTTGAACAATTAAACAAATATAGATATATATATATGTCTATTTCATGATATTATAACATCACCTATATGACACATAAAAAGCTGGTAATTATTTACTGTAGCGTCCTATTAAGCTGAAATTTTGCACACCCCTAGAAAATTATTTCCTGAATAAGAATCTAAAATCTGTTTTCTACTACTACTGATATTGTAAAAGCCACAGCATTCTGTGGAACAACACACAGTACAAAATATATAATTCCTTCCTCAAAAGTAGCATGACGGATCCCACAGAACTGTGGGAAGTTACTTGAAGGCAAAAAGACTGTTTGTTGACTATATACTTCTGTAGACGGAGCTGTTTATTATTCCAGGCTTGGACATGTTAGAAATGACCGAATTATCTCTCGATTATGAATGTTGAAAATACAATCCTTGACAGTATAGAAAGAAACTGGTGTTTTCGCGTCACCGGGTGATTTTTGTTTGCATGTGCACCATTTTCTAGGGGTACGCAAAATTTTAACTAGATAAGTGATGATTACCAAAAAACTTTTGTAAGATAAAATTACTGGTCTGATGGAACGGCACGACTATGCATATGAACATTATGGCAAGTTCACATGACTAGCGGAAGGTTAATGAAAGCAGCTTGCATAGTAAGGCATTGGGTAATTATTTACTATAGTGTCCCATGACCTATCGACCATTACCATTATTTCAATATTACCTGGCTGTATTTTCCGTCAATGATGTCCTTTTGCCTATTCAAAAACCAATCAGGTATCTTGTACTGCCTGGGATTGGACATAATAGTAATGATCTTTTCTACCTCTTCTTCGGAACATTCTCCTGCACGTTTGTCCAGATCGACATCAGCTTTCTTCAAAACAATGTTGGAATAGCGTCTACCAACACCTTTAATTGCCGTCAAGGCAAACATAACTTTACGTTTTCCATCTATGTTTGTACTTAAAATACGCAGAATGTGTTGAAACTTCTCTGGAATTACGAGCGACTGCAAAAAATGAAAACATGACGTTAGTAAGGTTATGTCAGTATTCATTCTAAATGTTTATGTAAACTGCAAAATACAATTCCTAATAACAATATTTACCATTACTTTGAATAAAAAATATTGTTATACGAATGTTATGTCTTGGATGATAGAAATATTTAGAGAATTTACATTAAAACTTACCATCTTGCCAACCGTAACCGCAGTTTCCACGCGAAAGGAAGCAGGGTTGCCACGTTGCCAGATATGGCTAGAGACGTGTCGTTATTTTAGTAACGTTATTTTGGAACGTTATTATTTAATAACGGAACGTAACGTTCCCGACTGTGCACGGAACTCGTTATATTTTGGAACGTCATAACAGCGCAACGCAGTCACGCAGCAAACTGACTCAAGGTCGGAAACGACGTGGTACGAAAAACGGCGACCACGAATAATCTGTACTAGTAAATCCGGCAACGGGCATAACGCGGAACGTGGAACGTGGAACCGCACGAGAAACGTGAAAGGAACTAATGGGAAACACAATCGTTAACGACGATACGTAAAGTAACGCGTAAATACATRTAGTTTGTTCATCAGCAAGGTTTTTTTAAGTAAATTAGGTTACTTATGCAATTAATGATGACTAAAATGTTAAGAAGTGTTTTTTATAGAAATTTATATAATTATTAATACGGGTCTACCTAGTAGTTAGGTATTTGATAGCGTCAGTATTTAATTAATCGAATTGATTAACAAAACCCTCAAGTTCTTTATTTATGTATAAAAATAACAAAATATAAACTTAAGTGTAAACAAATACAAAACAGAAAATACTAATCCTTAAAAAAAAACACCACAGTCGAATATATAGGTACCTATTGGCAAACGAAAAAGCAACTCTCATTGAAATAACAAAAAATCTGTAAATGCAAAGAACTTTAACTTATAAAATTTAGTTCACAGCGAACTTCTAACACAAGAAACAAAATAAGATTACTATGAACTAAATGTAACTGTTTGCACTAACTTATTGTTAACAAACTTATTTTTTTTGTATTGTGTTCTACAAACAAGATCTGATTGTCTGTACCTGAAACTTACGACAAAATGATGAGATGATTAATGTACACACCTCATTCCTGCAAAGACCGTTACTAGGCAACTACTTTAGCGTTACCAGATTGTATTATATAAAGTTGTATGATAAATATAAACAAATCAAAGTGCAATACAATAGATCTAATTTGTTAAATACCCGCCCTTCTCTTTAACTGTAAAAGATTGAGTACAAAACGGGCACGCAACTGCGCAACACTGTGAAATACATCGTTCCAAAAAATAACGTTATTTTGGAACGTTACATTTCTGGAACGGAACGCTATGGAACGTTCCACACGAGTAACCGTTATTCCCACCTCTAGATATGGCTGGATGAGTGGATGATAATCGCCACCAACATCCAAAAATGTCGCTGATTACCAAAACGAGGTCGCCACCTCTCTTTCCATAAAATTACTAACATAAATCTAATCCAAGAATTATCTTTGACAAAATACACGTAAGCCGCTTACATCACATCTTGCATAGGTAGTATAGTATCTATGAACAAGACTGTATTGGGGAGCTAAGAGCTATAATTTTGCAATATGGATATCACTGTAGGTACTTCAGGTCCATTGTAGCAATCAAACGAATACACCGTTTTAAGTTTTAAATAGACCCAATAAAGTTTTAAAAATGTTGTGATTGCGTTGTTATTCATGAATCCTATCCAGAAACCTCAGTGAGTGATAAATATACATTTTGTCGCCATAACAGAAAGTAAGTATCTCTTTCCGCCGCCTGTTGCAACTGCAAAAATCTTGTCCAAATCTCCAAATTACAATGTTTGTAAGTGCTGAGTGGCACAATTTAAAAAAGTTGCCCAATCTGGCAACCCTAAAAGGAAATGTAGATTGTAGCAGTGTTGACAGGTTGTCCATTACCATGGTTGTGCTCGCAAATTTTCTGCTACCCAGTGCCTTTTGGCACCTCTAATGATAAACAAATGTTGTCTAATAAGATTCAGATAATTTTATATCTAAGCGATGTATTCTGAATTTACTAGCAGAAACAATTTATGTTGTATTTAATCGTAGGTATTCAATGCTGTCACAAAAAAATTTAATCAAATTGGAAATGCGCTTTTGTGCATTTTGTGATTTGTATCTGCAATAAGCAATTTTTTCCTTTGTCTGAAAAAACAAATTAATTAAACTTCAAGGCGTAAAAGTATCTTGTACCCTGCACCATGAAGTGCATGTTTACATTATGGGTTCAGTAGAAGAGCAAAATGTTTGTTTTGAACTTCGCACTTTGTTGTCATATTTGGCATTCATTATCTATATTTGTAAGTTTGTAAAGATTTATTATTATTATTATTATCAGATTATTATTATTATTAATTTTCTTATTGCCGTTCCTTATCAGATCACTTGGTTACATTAACTGATCTTGTTTTCGAAGGATATGTATTGCAAAACATAGAACGTACATAATAACTTATACAAAACACATTTTTCAGATAACAAAAAACGCTAATGTCGATATTTCTGTCACTGGTAAGTACGAAGTAGAATAATTCCGCTAGTATTGGCAACCTGTGTTGGCAACAATGCTATAGAGATGTGCTGTAGCTGTAGTTGGTCAAACCTCAAACAAATGCGCTCATTGATCTTATATTACCCATTTACTACACGTTACATAATGTGAACTGTATATCAAATGGATAACTGCTATTTATTATTACGTAAGCGCTGGTTCAGTAAGTAAATTATATGCATTGATTTTTAACTTTGTACTCAACTCTAGCTAGGTCGAAGGAATTGTGCATGTCTATACTAGGTGGTAGCACAGTAGCAGTACACATCATAATTTAAATTTATTAGTTCCAAGAGACGGAGAAATCTTATTTTTCAAAATTTTTGAATATGCAAATATAGCAAATTTTTCTGGTTATCGCTTTTATATTTGTTAATTTACAGGGTGGGCCAGTGGATGAATTCCTTCCCAATAACTCTATTTTCGTTGAAAATATGGAGTTGTTTTATGTAAAGCAGGTCTTTTGAATTTTTTGAGTACTGCAACTTAAGAGGGGCATTTACTTGGAGCGATCGGGCAGAAATGTAAATTACGCCGACCATATTACCAGCGGGACGTAAGAGGGTAGCCGATAGGTTGACATCGCGCAAAGATCGTACGAGCAACAGACGGGCTAAACTAATATTCGGAAAATTGCTGACTGTAGGGTGTGCATAAAAAAGTAAGCATGATATTAGTAACTTACTATGATATTATACCAGGTTATTCAAAATATGGAATAACCCATTTATTTCTGTAAATATGAACTATATAAGATTTCATTCTAACTGCATGATTTCTGTAGGAACTTTTATAACAATCTTCCTTCCGCCTCCCCATTGCTTCGGCAGACAGTAAATTAATGTGAAAGAGCTTTTAACATTAAACTTGTCACGTGTATTTAGACATACAATCTTAGAAATCCAGTCATATCGGAATAGATCGTATACCGCTCGATCATTCCCGACAGGATTGTATCTTAGCCTCACTGTTCAGTGGATACAACGCGACGGACCTGGTGGGGATGGGCATTCGCATTCTGCTCTCGTGACGAACTCGTGCGAAAGGGTTTGCGGTTTTAGATTTTTTGAATGTTTTTACTCATTTATCGTACTCATGTTTTTGGTAGTGTACAAAGAAATATGTAGCTACAACGTGGAGTTCGAATTTTTCGTTTATGTGCCTTAGTTTTCGAGAAATAGCTCGCCAAAAATACGCATTTTTAAGCAAAATATAACAACAAATATTTACATTACTGTACCAAATTCAGAAAAAACTCGAACTCTACGTTGTAGCTACATCTTTTGTCATTGCCATGTCGAAATTTCACTTCGAAAAAGTTTCGAATAACTCGGTAAAATGTAAAACGGTAGGTGCTTAAAATGACCCGATTCGCTCTAGGTAAACGCCCCTCTTAAAATTATTCTCAAAAAACGGTTGAGTCCCGGTGGTACCGGAAATGCACACTTACCCACTTTGATGGTTTTATAAACGGAACACCTTGTTGTTTATTGTTTGTATCCTTATGAAATCTTAATGTCACTCTATACACACCATTGTACATTTAGGATTTAGGTGTAAAATGCACCAATACGGAGTTATTCGGCATTTTGTGAAAAAATGCTGCACCTATTTAAAATCGAAATAAACTTTACACTAATAAGCTGGAAGCCTGGGGCAAGTAAAAAAAGAATATTAATGACCAAAATTTTTATTGGTTTGAAGGCTTCCGTGGTTGTTGTCGATGACATGTTGTTTTCCGGGCTGGTTCCCACGTTGGTTATTAGACCTTGACGTTTCGACACTCATGTCGGTGTCTTCCTCAGAAGTAGTTTCAGAGCTACTTCTGAGGAAGACACCGACATGAGTGTCGAAACGTCAAGGTCTAATAACCAACGTGGGAACCAGCCCGGAAAACAACATGTCAAAATTTTTATTACACCGTCAAATGTGAAAAAAATGATTTGATGCAGGTAACAGGCGTTCAAAACAAAAGCTATCAAAATCCTTGTGTCGTGCCATCCGTAATACACGCTGTAGCTCGGTATCCCTCAGTTTGCGGATGAAGGTATATACACTGCCAGTTGATCAGTGAAATCTTGTGGTGCAGTACACTGAAAAAAAAATATAGTAAATTTAACTGCAATTGTAATAATATTTACCACAAAATATAGTGCAAATACGACTAGATACAAACTGTAGAAAATTATACTATATTTTTGTAGATTAACTATTGTAGCTGTATTTACTAAAAATGTAGAAATCAGTACTTACCATTTTATAGTGTATGTTCTTAGAAAATGCAGTACAGTTCCATACAAACTTTGTAGGATTTACTAGGCAGGGTATCACAATTTTTTCTACAAGATGTAGTGTACTTTATTAGTGTTTTGTTTATTGTAATATATTATAATAGTCAAATTTAATATTCCAGTATGCTAAATTTTACTATGTTAAATCTTTTTCTTTACTATAAATTAATGTTATAATTTACTATAAATATAGTGGATATAGTGCAAAAATAAATGAAACCAATGCAGCATTATTATGATTTTATTCATTAGACAAACAAGGTTACATTTTTGTACCTGTAAATTAAACATTTAACGTAATCGTCCATGTTGCAGTACACAACAATTAGGGGCTGTTTAATAAGGAAAATCCAATATAATAATATAAAACACAATAACCACTAACACTTCCGCACAACTAAAACAAGAACGTGAGTGGACGAGGCTTACGTGATGGCGGATGGCGTGATGCCACGATGTGATGACATGCGCGCGCGCTGCCGCCGAGCGACTATAAGTACCAACTTAACAATAGTGCCAACCCTTAGCTACTAATTTTCTCACTAACGTTGTACCACAGATCAAATTTAGAGATTATTATTCATCTGTCGTTATACGTTATACCGTAAACCCTAATTTCCAGACAATTACAGTATTGAATGCATTTTAGTCTAGAAAACATAGGTAGACTTTGTAATATAGGTATAAATTAATAAAACTTCCAATGCTCGACATAGTTTTGAAAAAAGCCATACTTTAAATTATTGATATTACCTATGGATGTTGTTTGCATTTATCATTGTTTGTAGAGTAACAAAAGTTGTATATAATAATGCGATTTGTAGCATGCAATATGTGTTGATGCCTTTTATTCGTTTTTAATAACGATATCATCTATAATTAGTGTAATGTTTGTTTTTTTGTAATTTAACTAATAATGCCTGAGAATGTTCTAAGCGTGTAAAAAATATGCTTCAGTGAGTAATCTACAAAAAAAAAACTTATAAATAATTACTAAATGATTTTTGTTATATTTTTTACAATGATATTATTTTTTAAAGTATTGGTTTAAGCAGGTTAATCAAATTTGAAAAAGTAACTCGCTCCAGAACGGGTCTCTGAGTCTATATATATGGGCTTTAATTAGAATAGCTCTAAGATGCAMGGTATAATGTAAACAKCAGAGATTCGTTKGGTTCTGGTTCGAGTCCCGACCGTAGCGAGTTACTATTTCTAATTTAATTAGTATGCTAACCTAATAACCCAATACTTTATAATCATTATCAACGCGAATTATAAAATACTTTAATATTATTTTGTTAAACTTTACTTAATGTGTAGAACATTCTGCTACAATGGTTATACTACAAAAACCAGGGACCTATTTCAAGACGTTTATGTAAGATTTCCTACAATATTAGTAATGAGTAACACAAAGCTGTGCACTACAATCACGTAGCAATTTTTTACAAGTTACTTTTTTCAGTGATAGGACGCCAGTTTTGTCCTACGCTCAACATCGGCTTCGAATTGCTGCAATGTTTCTTCATTGCTCTGGTTTCGAATACTCATCTGTGTTTAATACACATATCGGAGGTGTTTGTCCACATAACGCATCTCCAAGCGGTTGAATATTGCCGGAAAATCGTGTTCCAAGGAAGCCCTTGGAGCACCCAGAGCTTCAGCTTGAAGAGCAACGATCAGCGAGTGGCTTTGTCATTATCACCCCGCCGTTAGCTACCGCTGCTGCTTCAAACTGCTTGGTGTACATGGACCAGGATGTCATCCCGTCGAAAGAAGGCGGTTGAATTCTCGCAGGTTGTCTTTCTTTACATTTAATTTCACCTCTTTTTTAAGTGTCACTAGCTCACGTCGTACTTCTTCTATATCTTCTTGCAGAGCATTCTTTATTTCCTCCCATTTTTCGTACATTTCTTTATTCAATTCCTTTCTCAGCTGCTTCTGTTTGGCCTTCATCTTTTCTTGTACTACGGCTTTTAGTTCATGTTTTACTTCTTCCTGGCTCGCATTTTTTTCATCTCTTCTTAGTCTACATTCATTTTCTGTATAATTTCTTCCATCATCGTTAACGAATTCGTTAATGGAGCCTCCATGCTTGCTTGCTGACTTCGTGTCCCCACTGACATTAAACTTTTTCTTTAAGTTTGATTGATGTCCGATGTTCTAGAATCTCGTTATAAAAAGTCCTACACCGTCTTCAGGGTTTCACAACCCTTGGAAGTTCAAAAGTTCTCTAGAACATTCGAATTCTAACACCAAAAGTACCGTTTCAGATTTAACGTAACTTTTATTTTCCACGAAAAACATCACAGAACAATAAATTGCAAACTAATTTATAAACATATTTGTTCGCAGTACTAAATTCACTAGGATATTGCGTCGGAAGTCGCCTTCGATTTCGTCTTTTAGTCGCTCATTGGATCACTGTTCTTCCTCCTCCGTTGATTCCGTTCCTTTTTATACTCTCAACGAGCGCGTGTACCCAAAAATTCCTTTTTCTTACAATTTACCACCTGTCAAGGATAGGCGTGTCAGGTTGCCACGTTGTGCTGATTTTTTTTTTGGCGCACTTCCGTAACAGTATTACGAGTATAAACGGCGTTACATATGGTGCACACGACAGGAAAGAAGTCGCACTTTAGCATTGTAACATCGCCCACAATTTGAACGGAGCGAACCGCAGGGGTGGGCCGATAATTTTGTTCGCCGCGCTAGCCTGAAATTGCGACCATGAATAATGGCGGGCACGCCCACCACGCCTACCTTCTTTCCTGGCGCGCACATTACATACGCATCAAAAAGGTGCTTACAGTTTGCAATACCTAAACAAAATTTCACGCCAAAAAGTGTAAGCGCCGGAGTGTTCCCGCGCCGAAGTCAGTCTACAGGTGCCAGGGTGCGTAAAATGAATAAAGAAAAACATATCTTTATATTTTTTTATTAATTGGGAATCATCAATAATTAGGAGTAACAATAAAAACGGGAATTTAGTGAGATTAAATATGCTTAAACGGCTGTTCTTCTTGAAGATTTGCATCCTTAATCAGCGGTGTGCAGATTCTATGGCTTTAGGTTAGATGATATGGCGTTTGGCAAAGTGTCATTATCATAAGACTTATCACATGCCTATAAATTAAATAAATTGTACAATTATGTCATCGGTAATTGATTAGTAATAATAATATACCTATGTAACAATATAGCAACAAATATATTTCAATAACGTATTATATATTCTTATTTTAAATCGCTTCATTTTAAAAAATTTGCTTGGAATTAGTTTTAAACATAAGTTCGTACAAATGCTTAGAAGGGCGACTCGAAATAAATCACCGACACAGAGTGCAAATTGAGCTAGTATTTAAAACAACTCTTTGCTGCATGTCTGTGATTTAAAGAGTTCAATAATTATTATTCACACAACGATATTACAGTAAAATATCTTAAAAATATTTGGTCTCACTGGAAACTTCAGGACTCAGCAGTTCTAACGCATGCTATCGTTAAATCGGTTAAAAGGTTCAAGCATACCTGAAACAGACTAGGAATGCAAAGGGACTACGAGTTTCCTGCTCTAGAAAATCTTAACACTAATAATAGCTATGGCGTTATAGTCTAATATAAGAATGTTAAACCAGAGTGATAAACATGGCAGTTTTCTCTCTCTTCGTTTTGTATTGGTTTAGAGAAGGTCGCAAATTTTCCTTGATTCTTTCTTGAAAGAAGGAAACCAACCGTAATTTTGCAGTTTTTTTTTAATGAAAGTTAGCAAGTAAGTATTACGAGAGAAAGCAAACTTTTGAAATGCGTTCATCCTGATTGATGACCACACATTTTGGTACCTACCAGCAGATGTAATAGGTCTGTTATGTTATTCCTTCGAATTCATTAAAATTTGTGTGTAACATACTAGTTTGTTTTCAACTTGGAAATTATGTCTAAATTGGGTAAAAAATAAAGCGTTTAAATAGCTATTATATTTTACACTAAATACTGCAATTGAGAATTTTGAAATTAACTTTGTGGGATACTATATTCGCATTAACCTCTAACTAGAAAGCTGAAGTCTGATATATATGCTTTTTAAAGAGTGCTTGCTGATCACGCAGATATAATGGACAAATGGAACGCCAGCAGCTTCTTAAAGTTAACACCTTTTGGTATTCAACTGTAGAATTTGTGCTTTTGTTGTTTTATATTTTAATTAGCACCGCTTATTACAATAAACAAGGCATAAATCTTAATAGAATGGAATTCGGTACTGCAAAATCGTGAATGAAGCTATTGTCAAACACATCGATGTACTACGGCACTATGATATTTCTGTGGTTTCGAAATTCTTTAATATGCGTAATGGGTGGTAACTGTAGTTTGTGCATTTAGACATTAGCATGCATGGAACTTATAACAAGTTAATTGTATTAGAAAGGGGGAAAGGATCAAAGATGCTGTTGCGAATATAGGTAACTAAACTTTAACGAGTTGGTCCCTGCATACAAAACGTGTGCTATTAATTTTTCGAACCTTATTAATTAGAATTGATCGTAGTCGATATTTTTGCACCTTCCCATTTACAAACGTCGTTAAAATTATGACAAAAGATTCTAATTTCATATCTAAATTATTAGTTGTAATTATAGGATAAGGTCAAAATACCATGTTTGCTTTAAGGTACATAAGAGTAGCAGTACACGTTAACACTTGTTTCATATTTGATAAATAAATGGCATCCAATGCGGTCTTAACTGCTACGTCTTATTCGGTTATCGCTGTAATTATTAGAGAGCTTCCAGAAACAGCTTCAAAGCCCAAGGAAGCGAGAAGTTACGAAAAAGGGATCGGAAACAAAACAGTTTGAGGAGTGTAGCCGCTGGCAATTTTTATACTGAGGCATTTTCCGATAATGAGATCTAGAACTTGCACCTCAAAATAAGCAACGACTTGAATAAAACTTTTTTTTTTGAGCAAGATATCTGCAGAATATGCGAATTATTTTTTACAATGTGATACGATCAACGATGCTCTTTTGATGACATTACAGTTATTAATATTTCGCATACGAGGTCTGATTAAATAATTTGCATTATGTTTATCCAAGATAAAATTTGAAAAATGAGTGGATAATTCAGTTTTTGCCAAGGTAGTCGGCAACTATTTCGGTAAAAGCGGGTGTCGAGCATACAGCATTAAATTTTGTTTAAATTTGGAAAAGAAATAAAAAAAAATTCATGAAATGTTACATTTAGTTTAATTAAACAGTTAGCTGTAAGAGTCAAACCCTTAATTGAACTTGATCCAGATCCAGCATCGCCTGTAGGTGGTATGCTGACCAATGTAACAAAATGTTGATAGTGCAGACCATTTAAAGTGATGCAATAATTCGTTAAACCGTAAAGTGACATTAACACTGCTCATTTACTACGCGCTGTAGTTCCAAAACTATTAATCTGCGAAATAGATATGTAACGAATGACCTAATCGACGAATCTCATAGTGGTGAAGAGATCATAACGAAAAATGAAATTTTAACTGTTTTCAATCAACACGACGGGGTGACCGGCACCCCTAAAGCGAAAACTTGTGATTTTATCGCTTCCTTTACTGGGCTGTTGCTAATATCCTTCAAATATTTTGCTTGTCTATTACCGTCTACTCAATGAAGTTTATTTATTGGATACATAACATATTATGTTATGAGCAAAATGATGCAAAAGGATATTAGAGGGAGTACAATTACGTTTTGTGCGCTATTTAAAGGCAAATGTATGAAGTAACGGGTCTGTTAAAACTTGAAGACTAAAGAAAATTGTAATGATTTTTGATGAAATACGTATGTCACCGGGTCACACTAAACTTTCTCAGCAGACATATCAGTCAGCGGTAACTTATAAGCATCCCTTGCTAAGCTACTCACAGTATATTTCTGCTGTGTTAACCGCGCATACATTTGTTAACGCCCATCACTATCAACTCTCAGTAGCCACAATTTAGTTTGACTATTTATTTCTGGGATACGTCATAGCAAACCAATAAGCTTTTGAAGATCCAATACCATGGGAAATATCAAAATGAATATGTACAATAATAGTTGCATATTATTTACTTGACATCAGCTATATTCAGAATGATGAATACCTGTATGCTTCTTTTATTGTGCGAGCTTTTTAAATTAATTTCTGAACGTTAAAGTTTGACAGTCAAATGTTTGTAAAATGTTAAACTCGCTTTATTTTAGTATTTTTTCGGTTAGTTATATTACCTGTGATCTTACCGTTATCTTCGACTAAAGTTTTTGAGGGTTTTCTAAATTAGATACTTGTTACCTGACTAGCACGAATTTAGGAAAAGGGTACCCAAAAGGGGTTTTTAACTTATGACTAAAACGATGGCCAAGTAAAAGCTAAACTCACAGCAGATTAATGTTCTTTCTTCACTAGTTATTTTCTTGTCTGTAAGTCATTTTTGTGCCTGTGTTGTATTTGAGACATATTGTGCGTTTCGTACCTAAAATATTTTCATTTTAAATATTTTAATTTCAATTTAAATTTGTTACAATGTTTAAAAGAATATACCTGTATCAAAACATATATAAATCATTTTTTTATTTGAAAATTAATAAACGAGAAAACACCAATAATTTTATATACATTAGTATATACATCTAACAACTTTTCGTTATAGTGTAACTAGATTTTAAAAAAGTGTCTCAGACCTCTGCACTGACCGATCTTGGTATACAGTATGTCCCAGGCCTGGGTTTATAAGAAAACATTAACTTTTATCTTTAATTATGCGCCAAAACTGCAAAGGAAACATATTTTATCTAGTTCTAAAACCAGCAAATCTGTAATTAAAACTCATTATTCTGTCCCAGTAGAAAATAAATCATTTTCCTCTTGATTTTGGACTTAATATTGATTAGTTTTAACTTTTAAGGTTTTATCATGTAAGCGGGCTAGTTTTGTTTTGACAATTCTGGGACAATTTACTGTCTCAAACGTTTACAAAATATTGACTGTTTGATTTAATATTGAGAAAAGGTATCGTTCTGTTATTTGTTAAAAATTTAAAGAAGAAGACGCTGTTACCCATTTGGTGTCGGATCAACTAAAAATTTTACTGAGGATTAGTAAACAGACATTCAATTAATTTTTAAAGAAAAACATGCCATGTTAATCAACATTTCAGAATTTTGAAATGTTAATCAACCATATTATTTAGAAATGCTAAGAATTTTCTAACAATGAGTTTGAAGATTAAGAACTTAATTACTGGCGTACAATGTTATTTCAGCAGAACGGTTGTCATGCACATTATTCTCGCATTGTTAGTAACTGGCTAAACGTTGAATATAGAGCTTAGTAAATTGGAAGAAATGGTCTAGTATTTTCTAAAGAAAAAAGGCACTAATGTGATTTTCCTGAATTGAAGATACTGTAGCGCCCTCTAGTGCTGATTTTACGAAGCTGAATTTTTTTCTCAAAGTTGTAGGATTATTAGTATATGAGATAAGGCTTGTCACCTCTCTTAACTGCTCACTCTGTTACGTCAGCATTTCTTAGCCTTTCAGTGCTCCTCCTTTTTTCATCTCTAACAGTTTTTAAGTTTTTAAGGATATAATGTCGGAAGGCAAAATTTAATCGGTTCTCAAGGAAGCTCACAGTATGAATTAGAAATCTGAATTAAAAGCCATATCTCTAATACGGACTCTGACGTCACATGCCGGACGGGTTTGAGCGCGGTTCGCAACGACGCTTTCCATTCAACTGTTGACATAATTTGTTAATGACAGACATGGAGTAACGCAAAATGCGTTGGTTAGCAACGGAATTTTAGCCACACCTAACATCCGTACCGCGCGTTTTAGGGCCGTGGCTAATTTCTATTTTGAGCTTACTTGAGAACTGATTTAATTTTTTCTTCTGACATATATCCCCAAATTTGAATCTCTTTCAGGCTAGCATGTTTGTGAAAATTGTACAACTTTTCCATGATGCGCAGATACGGGTGGGGGTTAAAGATGTTTCTTTGATTTATCAGGATTATGGTTTTTCACGAACATTTTTGTCATTTAACTTGCGTACACATTTGTCTAAGTGGCATCGATGTCAAAATATAAAATAAAACCGCCAATGTGATGGGATTTTAAGAGCAGATAATAGCTATTTATGTAACAAGGCAGTAAAGTGGCACTTTATCGAACGAGTTTGGAGATTGAGAGCCGAGGCGAAGACGAGGCGAGCAACCAGACGAGTTCGATGAAGACACATTACTGGAGTGGTGCATATAATGTTTTTTTCGGCTACTACTACTACTACTACTATTTCCATTTGAAGTGTTTAGAAAGTACACTTTAGAAAGTACATGACGTTTGAGTTTTAGTTGTAACATGTGACATTTGCATTACGATATAGTATATTATGATACAAGTGTATAAGAGGGCCTTTAAAGTACGCGCGACATATTTCAAAACACGACGCGCAGCGGAGTGTTTTGTAAGTCGCAAGGGCTTTAAAGGCCCTCTTATACACGCGTATCATACGCTATTTTTTATTACGAATGCATCATAAGCTCAAAAATGTTTTAAACATTAAACATTCTCTTTTACAATTTTGTAATTATTTTTAGTAGGCTTAAATCATAAAATGAAATATCTAAAAATACAAATTGTACAATCAATGTTTATTTAAAATAAGAGTATTATAGTTACTTAGAATAAAGAAATGTTGTTTTTAAAAGTTTCGTTCATTTTGATATGGGTACAAAAGGTATACCTAGTAATTTAAACGGCAGGTAAATATCTAGGTAATAAAAAAGTAGGCGCATCATAATCATCATTTTACACACGCTGCAGCGTGCAATAATTGTTGATTATGATGCATGCGTAATAAAAAATTGTTTCCTTGACATTTACGAGCGTTGGCTTAGCTACAAGTCAGGTAAAGTATTTTTTATTACGCATGCATCCCTTGCGACTTACAAAACACTCCGCTGCGCGTCGTGTTTTGAAATATGTCGCGCGTGCTTTAAAGGCCCTCTTATACACTTGTATCATAATATACTATTACGGTGCCTAGGCAGGTAAAGAGCCGCTTTCTCGCGTCGGATGAGTAGGATAAAGTTGTACTTTCGAATGTAGTAGCCGAAAAATTTATTACCAAGTCCAAAATCAAGAGAAAAATAAACTTTTTTCCGCTGCGTCAGAATAATTACAGATTTGCTAATTTTAGGACAAGCCCAAAAATGTTTGGTCTTTGCAGTTTTAGCGTAAAATCAAAGATAAAAATGTGTTTCCTTCGTAAACTCAATCCGTGGACATACTGTCACCAACGAAGTTAAAATCATAGACACCCTGCAAAAACAGGCACAACGTTCTTTAATAAACGTACGTGAATTGTGCGCTAGTTCTCTGCAGTTAAAGCCTTAAAACTGGCGGACTGCTTCATACAATTATTTAGTGGCTATCAACCGAAACCAAATGATGCGGGAGAAATCGTACTTTATGATTAATACGGTTCGTAGGATGCATTGGTACGGATCAAATATAAACCTGTATTTGACGAACCGAAGCAGAGAAGAGGAACGGATGTGCTTGCCCGTTCCGGATATTACGTAACGATCCAGACAGGATCGATTCGCATAATATATTCGGACCGCCGGAGATGTTAACGTGTATTGCTGCAATTTTAACATCGTCAATTATTTACAAAATCACATCGCTATCGATATCGATCGAAGCACCATGACAAACAACACTTACTTCATTCGGAAGAGGGAGACGCAATGTACACTGGTAAAAGGTCAAATTTACTTACATTAATGTGGCAGTCATTTGGCAAAAAAACAGTCACTCGCTATGAACAATTTGGCAACGGTATAAATTCACTAGAAATAGTCTTAAAAGTCTAGAACGTACAACTTCCTTATTGCCGCCTTTACACTATATACTGCACTAGCGCATAGCTGTGCGTCTGCAGGATATCGTAAGGCAGCGCATTTTGTTGTTAAATGATGCTCTCGCGGTTCCTTTCGTTGTCCTCCAGGCTGCTGGCCGATCTCGAGCCGCAAATCTGCAGTTCGATCTCCGCCAGCCTGTGCTCCAATTCCCATTGCTGCTGGTTCAGCTTGACGCTCATCGCGGCGTTTTCAGTCTCGACGGTGTGGAGCCTTTCCCGAAGACGTTTTATTTCGGACTCGAGGGCTTCGTGCGAGCCCAGCAGGGGAGTTGCGACGCCGGATACCAGCTGCGTCATGCTGTCGCACTGGAGTGTCGTTCCTGGAAGGAGACGTTGGTTAGTCGATGAAAATGGGAGTTCATTGTATTCCGCTTGATAGGCGCTAATAGATAAAGTTAGTTACTAAATTCAGGAAGTGTTTTTTAATTAATATTAGTTGGGTAGCTTGAAAGCAAGCTGATTGTTTTGAATTTGATTTCGACCATATTATAACGGTTATTTTCAATAGAGCATACTTTACGCAGATCAGATGTGCAGAATTTTTTCTTGTAAATGTCTTTGTATGTTGTAGGTAATATTCTTTCTGATGTGTTTTTTTAATTTCTAAATGTTCCAGAAGGTTTAATTTTTACCTTTTCTTTTGCAATGTAAACATTTAATGTTGTTTTTAACTAAGCCATTATTACTACATAGTATTATTTGATGCAATGAGCATTGGTGGGTAAAACCTCAAATAAAGGAATATTATTTCAATACATATATTGCATATATTCGGTTTGAGCGGTTGTCGAATACGGACGTGCACCCGAACGGCTCTTTGAGTTTTACTCCCTTTTGTGTAATTAATAAACAACTAAACTACATTTAGTAAGTGTTGCATTGTCATAAGGTGGGGGAGAAGTGCTTAGCGTGGTAAAAATGGTGGCACACCTGAGAATCCAGGTGAATACCTGTTACCTGAGCGTAGCTGGACCAAGTGAGGGAACACCCTACCAGGCACACCGAATGCAACAGGAACTAAAATAAGATAAGACAGTAGAAAAATAATTGACTAACGTAATAATTACCAAGTATGTTGCATGTGCATAAATAACAACAGTACGTATTATTTATCTCTTTTGGTATAATCGAGTGCGGGATTTTGTGCGATATAACGCTACACCGAGTGTATTTTGGGGCTGAAACGGTCAAACGCAGGTAGAAACGAACCACCCCAGATTGTCAGACCTTGAAGATAGACAAAGAATAGGCCCTGAAAGTGTAAAAAAGCGGAGCAAAACCAATACATCTAAAAATAGACCAAACGTAGATACCCCGATCTGTATTACGCGCGATAATAGAACATCAGTACGATCTTAAAAAGAAATAATAGTAATAATAAACTTAAACGCCGTAGTATTAACAAGTAGAATAAACAACTAACCCACAAAACAAATAACGGCTTTCGTCCCTTTAGACGTTCTTACAGTAAAAACAAATCAACAACTGGGGAGGGTAGTAAAACCTAGAGAAACCGGCATATCCAAAATTAGATCAAATGTAATTATGTCGACTTGTTAAAAAAATACATACCGCAGTAGGAACAAGTATAGAACGAACTGCTAACCAGCAAAATAATAAAAACTACTTTCGTCTTTTCAGACGTTCTTTCAGAAAAACAAACATAAAAAGTCTCTTACTGTAACAACGAATCAACGAAAGAAGACAATAAGATAGATGTATAAGGAAAAGGGAATATGCTGCCAATGTATATAAGCCCAAATATTAATATAGCTTGTGGTTAGCTCAGGATAGGCGATATAGCGAACAATTGCTATCAACTCTTAGTTCTCTTCATAATGTGTTCTAGTGTTAGGTTCTTGTGTTGTCGTTATTGTTGGTGTCATAACAGTGAAGTAGTTCCGTGCGTCTAAAAAAATGTATACAAGAAATCACACACAATTGTGGTATAGAAAATCGCGGAAGACAGCAACCGCTTTCGAAGCACATTGAGTTACCAAATATACGGGGAAACATTACCCAATAAGAACATAAAAACCGCCCAATAAAAATAAGATGAAAAGCTGGAAGAAGAAATCATAGTGACAAGAACAGAAAGAAGCAATAAGTAAGAAAGCGCTATGACAGTGCGAAATAATTGTACAGAAACCAGGAAACCATGTAAACAAATCCAGTCACAAAAAATTGGGATAGTCCTAAAGAAGCTCCACTGTATAGAAAAGAAAAGATACTAATACACAAGACGAGTGGTGTATCACCCCATCTAGAGATCCAACAAGCGAATGGATAAGCACATACGAAATCACTCAAAGTGTCGATACCATCAAGAAACAGCAACACAAACAGGAATCAAACAATTATTGCGAATTATAAGATTTTAAGTTCATAATGTGTTCTAGTGCTACGTTCTTGCGTTTACATTGTTATTGTGATTGTCGTTACAGTGAAGTAGTTCGTGTATCTAGACAAGTGCATACAAGAAATCACGTAATCGTGGTAAAAAAAATTCAGCAAGACCAAAATTACACAAAAATACGTCGAACACATCACACACACAACACAAACACCTTTTAAGAGAAATAAGAAAGAAAACCACAAATCACGTTAGACCAAACTCTCTAGGAAACGAACGGATAAACACATATGAAAACACCGAAAGAAACATTAACATCATCGCGAAAGGGCAATCAAAAAAGGAAACATGAATCATAAATGCCGCTTAAAAAAGACAAGAAAATAATAATTGAAGAAGTCTTAAACCTCTACGCAACTTCAGACATCACCTCACATGAGGAGGAGTTCAATGAAGCGAAAAGCATTCACTGGCCGAATGCACCCTGCGAAGCTTCCCATATACTAGGAAAGGCGTGGAAAAACAGCAACAAGCTCAAAGTAGGATGACCATGCTACAAGTGGAGAACGGTGGAGAGAATCATAGCAGAATAAAACGTAACTGAAGAACGGTGGTCAGAAATCGCAAAAGACAAGAAAACAATTAATAAGGAAGTCTTAAAGCTGTATACAATCTCAGACAGCAGCTCGTCCGAGGAAGAACAAGAACAATGCAGCCGAACTAAGCTATCATCCAACACGGAGGCTAATAAAAAGTGTCCGATAGTTGGATGCCCTGAAAACCTCCTCATTCCAATCCCCAAACTCCTGTAACATGCGCTACGTGGGAGCCCACTAGCAACAAACGTGTCACCCCTCCAACCCAGCGTAGACGTAGCAGGCCCGGCGGTATATCCGGGAGCGGCAGAAATGCCTACCGTACGCTGGTTCAATCAATCAATCAATCAATACATATATTGCATATATTGGCGCTTTCACAATAACTAGGTGCAAAATATAACGATTCTCCAAKATTAGGTAGAAAAAGAGCTTAAGCATTCGGCAATATTTTGAATATACACACTATGGTAGCTAAACAAAAAACCAGCTTTACTTCATCAGTGTCGTTGGACATGATTTTTGATGCTGAGTATAGTGTTCGTTAAATTTGGATTAAGACTAGGACGGGCATGCACCATGGAACTTAAACGTGCAAAAAGAACGATTTTGTTTCATGGGTGTCATCGAACGTGATCTTCGATGCTGAGTATGATGGTACGTGTCAAATTTGGATTAAGACTAGCGAACTTAACGAGAACCTCATTGGTGTTAGCGAGTGGTCCTAGTGTAATGGGTTAACACTAAATGCGAAGAAAACAAAAGTTATGTGGACTGGAACTCGTCAAATTCTTTCGAAGATGCCACAGGATTTAGACAGTGTTGTTCTTGGTGGTGACATGGTCGAGGTCGTGGATAATGTTCGGAACCTCGGTTTGATCATGGACCAGCATTTGACATTTGACAAGTATGTTTTGGCAAAAATGGAGTTGAGTGGGCAAAAAACCTTGTTAACTGTACAGAGTTAAGCCATCTTAATTATTGCAGTAATGTCTATTACAGTTCTCAACTTGCGAATTTAAACGTAAACTTCAAGTCTTGCAAAACACTTTTCTACGCTTTTCTTATAATATTACTTCTAGAGAACATATGACGGTATTTTATAAAAACTTGAACGTTCTAAAACTTGAGTTTCGTTTTAAGCTTTACTTTAGCGTATTTTTGAATAAAATAATTTATTTCAAAGAACCTTCTTATCTTTTTAACTTGATATATGTAAGATCTCAAATGCTTCAGTTGTCTTTACGAAATGTAAATGAACTCCTCAACATAAAAAAGTTTGAGGGTTGTTTCATATACTGTGCAAAGTTTTACAATGAAAATATAAATCTGTTATTGAACTGTCGATCCATAAATTCCTTTAGAAACAAGCTGTCTGACTGTATTCAGGGCGCAAGTACATAGTTAGTTTGACTGACTTTATTTATTTCATTATTGTGTCAACGGGCTCAATACATTATATTTATATATGTGTGGTTCCTTTTATTTGATTAAAACTGATTGATACTAGGTTTTTCCTTATTTTGTGTATTACCGGGATGTCTTTTGTATGTCGCGGCATAAGATGAAAACCGGCTTTGCCGATTCTTAGTGCCACTGAGATTCTCAATAAATATTATTATTATTATTATTATTATTATTATTATTATACCTAATGGTTCAAAAATTCGATTTTGCTTCATAGGTATCAGCAAGCAGTTCTAGGTAAAAGGTATGAAGTGTCTGAATACCTGGGGCCGGCAGATATTAATATTGCACATCGGTGGTGAGATATCGGTTATTATACCTATATACATGAATGCAACTGTCAGGATTTCTACCACCCAGCTTATGGTTCATAGTGGGAATATTGATTATTTTGTATCGTTCACCATTACATACCATACCTTTTGGTGTTTTGATATCTGATACCTATCTGTGTTGGTATCCTGTTAGTATACGAAAGCACATCGCTACTGACGAACAAAATAGTGCTTTAAAAAATATGCAAAATTGCTTTCTTACGGTATAAAAAGTAAGTAGGTAGGTACACACGTTAAGAAAGTAAAAACTAAAATTACTTTAAACTTCGGGAGGGATGTTTTATATATTCTTTATTAGACCATTAGAATTATACTGGTAATAAAACAACCTAATTTCAAAAATAGCGACGCCTGCGAACAAAGCCATTTGCATCTTTGCAAGCTGTTGCTATTAAATCTACTAATTGACATTCGTAATTTATTGTAAAAATGCCTTAAATAGTACATTTTAGGATTTGGCAAATCGCTGTCTTATGTCAGCGTTCTTTTGCAAGACATGCCGTAGTGCACCTACGTCCCAAGTTCAATCAGTTAAAGTAGGCCGCTTTTATGTAATTAGCAATTTGACACTCATTCGTAGGCAGAATCGGTTATTTAATAAGATAAATCACACCAAATTCTAACCTACAACTAACAGTTCAGAATTTACCTGTTAAATATGAATTTTTATCAACTCTACATTATTAATGCCGAGTGTGATGATGTACCTATGTCAAATATGGGATAATACTATAACGGACATGTACCATTGTACCTAAAGGTACCAAAAATCGATTTTACTCCATTGGTGTCGCTGAACGTGATTTTTCACACGTTTTTATTAACTCCCTTTCGTGTCTGTTTGTCCGCTCGGTTCTGTAAAAATTTTGCAATCGATTTTAAACTAATTTTGTAATGAGCTACTTAAACAGTTAAAAGAACGATATTATTTTCTAAAACATATCAAGGATTATTCGCAGAGACATGGACAGAATTGTCAAAACAGGTCCCTGTTATAAATTGTAAAGATAAAAATAATTGAAAATACTAGTTCAGAATAAGTTGCGTCAGCTGAACAGATAACATTAAGTTTAATTTTTAAATAATCTGGTACTTGACGGTTCTGTATTATGCTGAAAGCAACAATTTTCGACGTCACTAATCCAAAAGGTCGAGTGTAGTGCGTTACTAAACATAAAAGTAAAATGGGATCCGATCTTCGTTACTCGTTTTATGTAGCTCTTCGCTCGTAAACATGCGAGGTAATTGTGTGTACTGTGTATTAAAACTGGAGAAGCCGTAAAGTTACGCTAAAATTGCCTGCTGCCTATGCACGTAATCCTAAAGAGTCCTATACTTTAACTGAAGCATTGACGAACTCTGTATAATATAGCGACTTTCCTGTGTTAAAATTTAACAGCGAGAGCTTACTCATTCAAAATACAACGCAGTTTGTGCGACGGAAGTATGTATTTTTATAGACATTGTTCTATGGCTATAACAATAGCAAAAGACAACAACTAAACGTACTTTGTTTTCCACTGATATAATTTAGAGCAAATGTCTTCCAACCCTACGACAACATGTTACGACAGCGAATATTATTGACGTAAACACGTCTTACGCTGCACTTTAGGAATCATTTTATGAAAATCTGTAATGAGTTAGTAGCGGTGGTTTCATGAACTACGACGTAGGTTGCTACGGTACATACAAAGACATACTTTGCCGATTGCCTTGTTATTTGGTGAAAAGCGGTAGGTAATGCGTTATTTAGCTGTAGCTTTACCAACTACGACTTAGATTGGTACGATCGGTAATTACAGAGATCTACAGTGACGACTGCTAATATGCGTTTGAGACCGTTGCAATAGCCCGGCGAACAATGAGTCCCGTGAAATAAAATTACTTTGAGTGATTAATTTTTATCATATTTATTTTAGAACTACCTCTCCTCTACCACATATTTAAGATAGGCATGTTCACGCCGAGTTTACGGATACGGATGTACAAAATATACAGCCAACATAAATTTATTTATTAATTTCTGTTCGTTTGTTCTTTTAGGGCTGGTCTACTTACACATGGGCTAGAATGACTTGCTTTCTGTGGTGGTGCAGAACATAAAGGTAAAAGTACGAATCTAGGTTATTTCTTTTTATGCGAACAAAATTTAAATGACCACGAAACTGCGGTGTCGAGTCAAGATATTGAGTAGAAAATAGAAATAGCGGATCAGGTTCCAGATACAATACCTTGGTGCGAAATGAAAAAAAAACACTTTTCAAATTTGATCTGTTATGCATGGATCTGACAAAATGTAACAACAGACTATTAGACTGATCTGTCCCTGTATGCCAGTTTAGTCGGATTTAGCGATACCTAATTAATTGCCGGATGGTTTATTAATCTGCTGACGGATGTATGGACATAGGCGTAGTATTGTCGCATACCCTCTAATCACCCGCAACATCGTTGCAATTTTTCATTTAGTAGATCTGTTCAAAATAAAAAAGAAACATGACAACCCCGTAAAACGCAAAGCTGCGATTTGTAAGTAAATGCTGGGATAACTGATAATATGGGGTTTTCGTAAATACTAGCGCCTCCACCAGTCCTGAACCATTGTTATTAATACGAAGGTCGCACCGAATTTTTTTTGCAAATTTTAATCTATTGTTTTTTAACGTATTCAGCTTTTAAGAGGGGCGTTTACCTAGAGCGAAGAGGGTCAATTTAAGCACCTACCGTTTTACATTTTACCGAGTTATTCGAAACTTTTTCGAAGTTAAATTTCGACATGGCAATGACAAAAGATGTAGCTACAACGTAGAGTTCGAGTTTTTTTTCTGAATTTGGCAAGGTAATTTAAATATTTGTTGTTATATTTTGCTTAAAAATGCGTATTTTTAGCGAGCTATGTCTCGAAAACTAAGGCACATAAACGAAAAATTCGAACTCCACGTTGTAGCTACATATTTCTTTGTACACTACCAAAAACATGAGCACGATAAATGAGTAAAAACATTCAAAAAATCTAAAACCGCAAACCCTTTCACACGAGTCCGTCACGAGAGCGGAATGCGAATGCCCATCCCCACCAGGTCCGTCGCGTGGTAACCAGTGAACAGTGAGGCTAAGATCTATTCCGATATGACTAGATTTCTAAGATTATATGTCTAAATACACGTGACAAGTTTAATGTTAAAAGCTCTTGCACATTAATTTGCTGTCTGCCGTAGCAATGGGGAGGCGGAAGGAATATTATTATAAAAGTTCCTCCAGAAATCATAGTCGACATGCAGTTAGAATGAAATGTTATATAGTTCATATTTACAGAAATAAATGGGTTATTCCATATTTTGAATAACTTGGTATAATATCATAGTAAGTTACTAATATCATGCTTACTTTTTTATGCACACACTACAGTCAGCAATTTTCCGAATATTAGTTTAGCCCGTCTGTTGCTCGTACGATCTTTGCGTGAATTCTKWCTATCGGCTACCCTCTTACGTCCCATGTCCCGCTGGTAATACGGGTTGCATAGTTTACATTTCTGCCCGATCGCACCAAGTAAATGCCCCTCTTAACTCTAGAATGCATCAATAATAAGTTGTTAAAACAAGAATTTCACTGTTCTTGGGTTTCCTCAGATATAAGATTTTCGAACCAGCAACAACACAATCGCATTGAGAAAACGCTGACCACAGACTGATAAGTCGGGGCTGTAGGGTGAAAGTTTGCAAAAACTGCATCGTTTGTTGCGTGTATGGGACGAAGCATTGTCATTGCCAGGAAAACATTTTTTCCTGAACGCCGTGAACGAAATTTTCCGAAAATTTTAGGCAAACAAACTGTAGTTGATTTTCGAAAACAACAGTTTCGATTAACCCGCTAAAAAAACCAGCAATCGTGATTTGCCAACTCTTCTGGATTGCCAGACTTTCAGTGGATTGGAGTCTGTTGTAAACATCGATCGAGTAAATTGACGTCTCGATTCGGGTTCAACGGCATAAATCTATGTTTCCTCACCAGCTATAATGTCGAACACTGCTGTGGATGTGCCATTCTGATATTTCTTTAAAAATTCCACCATTCTGCCCTACGTTATTTTGTACATCTGTCAAGTTATGGGGATCTAGAGACAACAACTTTTTTCTAACTTGCAGGCGATGATGCAAAATTTTTTCTATTGCCGTCATTCTAATCCTTAAAGTACGAAGAATAATTCTCTATGTGACTCGACTGTCCTCAATCACTCGTCGAATGGAAGCTATGTTCTTTTCAGGGATTGCAGAAACTGGGCGTCCCCGTCTAAGCTCATCGCTACTTAAAGAAATTCTTTGGATTTTAAGTTCATTCTAACAGCCTGACATAGTCCTCAAGCGCGAAAAAAACGGTTGCAGAAATTCAGAGTACGTTACAAGAAGCTTGCCAGGAGTCGTGTGTGAATAATGCAACAGTAACTTGATGAAGTAAGCATTCCAAAACGTTGGATGTTAAAGTCGACCACAGAAGTTGGAGACCTCATACTGCTACCGACAACACTTTTGCTGCTATTGTGGTTATAATTATGGAAGAAGACCGCATGGACAAAAACCAGTAGACAAATGTATTTGTCTTCTTTGTAGAAAATTTAAATGCATGATTCCAAAAGTGTAGACGAGATATGAAAGACAGCGGCGTAATCCTGTTGCACGATAACGCTTGATCGCGTAAAGCGGTGTCAGTCAAAAAAGTTTGCGAGATGAACTGCTGTGAAATTCTCCCACATCCCCAGTGCAGCCCTGACATAAGTCCTTCAGATGCTGTTGGAGAAGGGCTAAAGTCTGTGGAGGATGCTTGAACTGGTCAGTCTTCTCACTATAATATCACGAACACGATTTATTGGGTTTAAATCGAGATATCTAGGAGACCATTACGAAGCCTTGGCACCAGTTTCATCTAAGTTCATTTGTTGTGTGAGAAAAAGTAGTGTCATAGGATATCAAAAAGCATAATTTTCATCCATACAAAAATTGTGTCTCAAAAAGTAATGTTCGTAGGATGTCAAAAAGCATAAGTTTTAATTATACAAGATAAAACCTTTCCAAGAACCTCAGTGATCCGAKTTGATGTTTATTTTTGCAGAAATTTACACTGAACTTCTGATTAAAGTTCAAGGTTTGCTTTACAACAGTTGATTCTCTGATGAAAGTGCGCTTATGTTGAACAATGTAGTGAACATGAATATTTGTCGTTACTTGAGTGATACCAACCCATACATTATCAGTAAAAGTCACACCAAAACGCCTTACAAATTAAACGTTTGGGCATTATCTGGAAGTTTGGAAGCACGGAAGGAAGACAAAAACATCCAAGAAAACCAACTTGTGTTTTGACATTATCATGTAGGTCGCCCAATTTTTTTTGGATTTTTTGGATTTTTAATTGAAATCCAAAATTTATGCTACACCAGTTGAATGTCTCCAAGTGCTTCCAAAAGAAATTATCGTAGAGTGTCATTTTATCAAGCCGGAAATGTAAAACTTAGACAAGCTTCTGAGAATCGGTCGTACTATATTGTATGTATGTAAGTTGGAGGTGGACATATTGAGCAGGACATTCGTTAAACTGTATTGTATTTTTATAAGAAATTTGGTTTCCTGCCACAGTGAAATCGTTCAGATTTGAAAATAGAAACACTGTTGGACTGACAATGAAAGTAGTTTTAAAATGTCACGCGACTGCTCTGGCTACTTACCTAATTTTTTTTGAAGAGATAAAATTTTCTCCCCATTCAAATTAAAAATGGCCGGTTTCATTATTTTTGAGATTTTAGGGAACGCAAACTTTAGATAGGATACCCTGTATATAGGTCACATTTACATTATACGAAAATGCTGTATCGCGTAATATATAGCTGACATCCAAAATGCTTACTAGGTACCTTTTCATGTACCTAAAACACACTTTGTTGTTTGCAGACTGCTTTATCGGTACGTGCGCATACAGTTCATTTGTACAGGTAGGTAAGTGCTCCCCAGCGAGTTTGGGCAGACAGACAAATTGAGCAAACAAGAACATCCTAAATGTAATTTGTCACTTGGGTTAAGCTAGTGTTCCGCAAGAGCAAGCTTTGGTGTTCCGCTGCACGCCAACAAGTGAATGTCGGGGAAATCTTTTAAGACGTTTTAGTTAGCGTGTCCCCGCACGTTCTTTCTACTGCACACTTTCAGTTAAAAAATGCTCTTAGTTCGATTTTCAAAGCGCATACTATGAGGCGCCGTATGTTTCATTAATAGTTTTTGCAAATATATATACACAGTTATCGTTATTAACAATATAAAAACTTTAGAAATATCATTTTTTTCTAACTAAAATACAAAAATGAGATATTCCAAATATATTTTAGTAGATACAAATTTATATTAAATAAATTTATATTTTCACATAAAGGAGTATGAAGGTTAATAAATATATTAAGTCCAATATTATTTCTCAACCATGGCGTTCCAATGGTATATTTAATATCATTATGGTGTCGACAATAAATGTATAAATAAAGGTGTCAGTTTAAGAACAATTAAAAAACGTATCTAATATTAGAAGTAAGCATTATACCAATATAGTAGTACTACGTGTAACATAAGAAGAACTTAGTTGCCGTAGACGTCCGGTTTATTAATACCTGCCAAAAATTCACCCTAACTCAAAAAATTTGCCAAAACCAAACTCCCCAATAAATTTAGCAACATGATGAGTCAAATTAGGAAACATTTATTAAATAAATAACTTATGCCAAGCGGAAGAAGGACCAATTTGGCAATGTGTGGAAAGACCGAAGAATCAACAATAACATTACTTCTTTAAAGAAAGAACAACAAAAAGAAGAAAACAAAAAACTAATCAAGACACATAATTTTCATTAAAGGGTATAAACCTCTTCAGTCTTACACTGTCATCCAAAGAGTGAGATAATGAAGTCTAAAATTTGCTTTTCAAACTAACAATAAAGAAGATATTTCCATTAACACGTCCATAGAAGTGGGCAGTATCTTATACAATGGAAATCTAACAAAAACAAATGTGTAAAAAGAGAAAACATCAAAAAGAGAACAAGGCATTAAAATCTCTCATAAAGAAGAAAAGACAAGTTGTGCCTGTCAAATCAGATAAAGGAAACGTAGTGATAATTGATAAACCAAAAACAATAAACAAACAAAAAGTTGAAAAAATTCTGGACGACCAAGACATAAGCAATATCATCAAAAATCAAATCCAGACGTAAAGACAAAAGACCAAAGCAATGACTGAACACTGCCTACCTACTCTTCAATACTTTACACCTGAATACACAGGACAATGGACTTCCTAAAAGCCTAAAACACATAAGATCGGGATCCCCATCAGACCTGTCATTAGTTTATATTTTCTACGAAAATAATAGCAAAGAGGTTTTGCAAATTCATCAAAAACGTTACAGATTTCAAATCAACTTTTGGAATAAACCACTCATAAGATCTGGCCAAGAACTTGAAGACTTTTTCTTTGAGCCACAACACAATTATGACTTCATTCGATGTAACAAAACTTTTTACCACGGTGCCTGTACATGAAGCTCTAGATTTGACTACGGACAAAATAAAACAAAATATAAAAGACAAGAAACATTTAGATAATCTTCGACTCTTATTGAAACTTACACTGGAACAAAACACCTTTACTTTCAATGTAAACATATACCAACAAAACGACGGTTTACCAATGGGCTTCCCTATAAGACCTATATTAGCAGAAATTTTCTTGGACCATCTAGAAAACCAAGTCTTAAAAATTAGCAGCTACAACAACATTAAAAAATGGGTTAGGTAAGTGGATGACATTTTGCGCTTCTGGACGGCTCTGAAAAAGAACTACAAGTTTTCCACAACAACATAAATAAAATAAACGAAAACATGAACTTTACGATGGAAAACAAAATTAATAAGAGCATCAATTTCCTGGATACGACAATAAAAAAAAAAGAATAGTGATAACAGACTAGAACTAGAAGTTTATAGGAAACTAACCATACCCAGTACAACCTCACCGTTAGAGGTTAGACCCATTCCATCAATTCAGGAATAAGTAGGACGCATACAGATCATTTATAAATGAAAACGAGAGTCACTACAACCGAAGAAGCAAAGAACATCTCACAATTGTCCAGATAGCTCAATAAAACGAATTTGATAAAAAAAATTATAGATACTATTAAACTAAAATCGAAATCGATGACACCCATTACCTTCAGTCAGTTAATACAGCAGTAGCAGACACCAAACGAAGTTTCCTTTAACATATTGTGGAACTATGACTGACAAAATTAGCAATATTTTGTCACAGCATAACATTCAAATCTCATGTTGCAACTAATATACAACAAAAAACATCTCACACCAAAGCTCAAGCAAGGTGGTATATATAAATTACAACGCAAAAATTGTCCAACTACATACGTTGGACAAACTGAACGATAAATTAGGGCCTGAATTAAGGAACACCGGTATGTAAACTCGAATTCGAACTTATCAAAACATCATTGTGACAAATATTATGAGTTTTCGGAAGAGGATGCTGCAGTGCTACACACAATGAAAAAAATGACCCAAGATGAATGTTAAGCAGACTTTCGAAATTGCATAGGATAAGCTGGGGAACCCATACAACTGTAATGAAGTTACCCAGCTACATAGTAAACCCTTTTCGAGATCAAACAGATAAAATCGTGTTAGCTGGCCATACTTGTTCTTTTAATTTGTTAAATTTTTATTTTGTACTCGACAAAAAAACCAAATAGTGCATGTTCATTATTAACTTGACGTACCACTGTGATGCATAAAGTAAGTTATGTTATGAATATTACGAAAACGATTTTGTTATCCTGGATAAGAATAAAGGATAAAAAAAATTACAACGGAGTAATTACTGTACCCTCTGTTCTCTCTTGTAACATAGTACAGTGTATTCTGCTTACAGCTAATGAACGATGAGTGGTTGCTAAAAAAGTTTTCATTTCTAAAATTGGAAGGATCACTTATTCGATAATATAGGTCAATACAAATAAATACGTCATCTTATCTTGCTCATAAAATTTCTATGCAATTTTGAAACATACGGCTTTTCAATAATCCATTTAAATGGCGTTAGTCGTTCTTTCAGTCAGCTTCTGCCAATGTAACTTTTTGCTATTACGTAATCATGCAGTTAAATTTCTACTTTTGCGTCAGTTCTCGAAATCGTTGTTAGTAATACCAGTCTGTTTACATTTATGTATGGTCATAAATCTTCGGACAGTTGTAATGTCTAAGTTGTATAGCTAAATTCAGACAGAAAAGCTGATTAACTACAAGTGCACAACACGTGCACATAAAGACATGATTGATGGATCAGCCAAGTTCTGACGGGTTATATCGAAAGTTTCATCATCAAACTCGAATTGCTCGGCATGGAAATAATCTCGTTTAATAGGTTACAGACTCGCTCCTACATTGGCTGAAAACCCGGTGTTTGTCGTTGGGGATAAGCTGTCGCAGTCCCGGGTTGCAGGTTACTTCCGAGTCCCTGTGCAACTGAACCAGCGCCCACTCCCACCTTTTTCCATAAAACAAAACATTTTACCGGGTGTCTTTTCGGACGGTCTAAGGTTAGCAAATCTATACTCTATATTATTGTGACGTAGATGTCGGTCATTTTGCTGCGATACGTCAAGATCCCGGATCCAAACCAACCTACTTAGTTGTCATAATGTGCGTAAGGGAGTTCAGCGTTTGGTGTAAATTTTTAGTGTTAAAGAGTATTTTAAAGTAAGAATTTAGGATGGTAATGCCATCTGTCAGCATTACACTGACAAGATGACAAAGCCACCTYGCTGCCTTAACGGGAACTACTTCCTAAAGGAAGTGACCTGTAGCCTAGCTAGGTGGCTTTGTCATCTTGTCAGTGTAATGCTGACAGATGGCATTGCCACCCTAAATTCTTACTTTCATCATACCATTGCTTTGGTATATAAGCAAAACCAGTTCTATGCCGTGTTGTCTACACTAGACCTAAACTGCACTGATGACCTGTAATAACAGCGAAATAGTACTATCTGCAGTTGGTTGAGGTGTAGACAGCACAGCATAGACACGCATTTTAAGTATTTTAAAGTGTTACTGTGTATGTTTGAGTAGCTTACACTACTTCGCTTTACTTAGCAAGTATTACAAACCGAAATTACATTTAGATACAAAGTATTGTTGAAAAGCTGGACATAAACTAAGTACGTGTGTGGAGCATTACAACTTACAAGTTTTACCAGAAAATGGTAATGAGTTGGGTCCCTGGATGTGTCCGTTATAATGAAAGAGAAACTTGAAATATTTACAGCACTTCTACTAGGTTGTTTTTAAACAATAAATTGCAACTAAATCTAATTTTGGGTTATAATACTAAATTGTACGAAGGAACTAAAATACTAAAAATACACAGTAACACTCAATGTTCAGAGCAAAATTATAGTATAATACAATATTTTGAAGTGTTACTGTGTATGTTTGAATGGTTTACATACCTTTGTATTATTCATTAAGTATTACAAACCGAAATTACGTTAAGTTGCAATCTATTGTTGAAAGACAATCTAAAATAAGTGCTTAAAGTTTATACGTTTCTCTCTCATTATAACAAGAACATCCAGGGACCTAGCACGTTACCATCTTATGGTACAGCATGTAAATTGTAATGCTCTACTCACACACTTATTGTAGGTTAGGTTTTTCAGCAGTACCTACATTGTAACTAAATGTAATTTACGTTTGTAATACTTGCTAAGTAAAGCGAAGGAGTGTCAGCTACCCAAACATACACAGTAACACTCTAAAATATTCTTTTAACACTAAAAAATTGCACCAAACACTGAACTCCCTTATGCACGTTATGACAACTTGGTTTGTTTTGATCCAGGATCTAAACTAAATGTATTTTCGGTTTGCAATATTTGTGAAGCAAAGCGAAAGAGTGTAAGCTACTCAAATAAGCACAGTAACACTTCTAAATATTCTTTTAAACTCACAAAATTGCACCTAACACTGAGGTCTGTTACGCACGTTATGACAACTCGGTTTGTCAGGATCCAGAAAAATGGCCGTCATTACGTCAGCACTAATATAGCGTGTTCATCACGCTCCTATTCGTGAAATTATCTATTTGTATTAGCTGTGGTAAACTTCCTGACGGCCGAACACTTGTACTTCCAAGCTGTTTAGATATGCACTAGAATTTTCAAAATTTCCTATTTTAATTTAGTACAATAGTTAAGGAGAACCCAGTATAAAGCTATTTTTATAAGGGTGTTCTATTAATTTAAAGATAAGCTAATAGCTTTCTTGGATTAAATTTAGATACATGGTATAAGCAAAAAATGTGTAACAAAATAAGTTTTTCCAAACAGCAGTTACTAATAAGTATCTGCACATTTTACAATAGTCAGAATGTATTAAACAAGGTATAATCTATTAAAGAACGACTTGAGAGTACTTAAATTTCTTTGACGAACAATTTGCTGTAGTTACGAAATAGGCGTTGTTTTGTAATTATTTTAAAAGTTTGCTAAGCCAGGGTCTACAGCAAATAAAAAGAGAAATCGTGAATATCTTAACTGAGGGGACAGAAGTTGGGGTTTTGGGCTTCGCTAACGTAGCTCCTACATTTAGCGCCAGAACAAATAAGTAATAACCAATAATCCKAAGTTTACTTTCGCTGACGAATGTTCATTTTTAATGGCTTATGTTCTATAAAGTACACCCAAAATTCTGACATACTTTTGAAGATTGTATTGTTGGATCTTATATATATATTTATCGGATAATTTAATGGAAGAAATGTACCTGGATTCGTTAAAAAATTATATTGAACCAATGGTGACTGAAATTTTAGAAAATGATGATCAATACATTATGAATTAGTTAACAAGATGCAGCTCCTCCATTTCATGCTTTATTCGTGTGACTCTTTATCAATAAAATGTTCCTGAACATATGGTTTCCATCGTTTCATCATTCCATCATTTATAAAATAAGGTTTAGAACCCCAAACCCAATTTCGTACAAGATTCATCAAGGCAGCGTTTCATAAACACTTTGATCGGCGCTTATATTGTTGCATAGAAGAATTTAATTATTAAATTTTGAGGTGGAAGTGGGGCGACTCGGGTACACATTCAAGTGTCCCCAATTATATATGTTTTTGAGTTGTCCCAAACATTGACTAATAGGTATGAAAGGAGGTGTTTAAATTACTTCAAACACAATGCAGTATTAGGATCGCTTATAAATCATAAAGCTTAAACTGTAAGCAAACGTTCTTTACAGAAAGGGTAACCATAAAAAAAGTGCTCTGAAGAAAATCAAAGGTCGAGTTAGCCGCTCGATTGTGTATGGGCAAAAAATCAATTTCTGAAATATTCGAACTGTTAGCCGCCATATTGTAGGAGTTAAAGGGGGAAAAGTGCAATATCGTTTTTAATTTTTCTGAAAAAATCACTACCTGTGCGATTTTTGAACTTTTTGGCGTGTAATTCTAATTTAAAAAAATTGAACTTGTTTTTGTGTGATAAAACTTAAGTACTATGTTAGTTTTTTATTACAGAATAGCCAGATGTAGAACTATTGTTAATTTTTTCATATTTTTTAATTTTTGGAGATCTTACAGAAAAAAAATAATCAAAAGCTATAGACATGGGTATTGCGACCGCAATCCATGGGTAACAAATCAATATCTCACTTTAGATATCACGATTCATGCCCTTCGTGGCCTCCAAATTTTACATCCACTATCATTTTTAGCATCAAAAATCACGCTGAGCGACAGACTTGGAGCAACATACCAAATGTTGTATGCAAAATAGCCAACCAACTCTACCTCAAAAAAAAAAGTTGTTTGGGCTCGCTAAGTGACCATAATTTACCATCTAACGAAAACCTGAGCCGAGACCTCACTATCGGACAGATGTTAAATCAGGAACATAAATGCTCCCACTTTAAGTGAGATGATATATCTTGTGGTCCATTGATACCTTATAAAATCAATCGCATAATATTATAATTGCTTACTTCACAAGTCATAACCACTAGCTATAGTCTTAGAGAGAATGTTCAAATCAGTCGAATGTGTAATGTAATTTTCTTTTGATTTAAAGTTCGCAATCATTTATAAGTTTTATCTAATATTCTCTCCAAAACTATTCCTAATCATTATCAATTGTACAGTAGTTAGAATATTGTGAAATAGATGAAACTATTTTACTGGGTAATCTACTATTCATAATAAGAAATTTTTATGGGGAATTTAATAAGTATTATAAGGTGACAATGGAGTTGTGATATTTAAAACTAGCTGTAGCCTGCGGCTTTGCTCATATCTCTTTTCACACCTATAGGGGTGAAATTTCTGGAACAGTTGAGTAGGTAAGTAATTATTTCCAAACAATGATCTAAAGAAGTAATTCATGTTAATTAGTTCGTAAATAATTCAACTTTAAACATGTTTCCCCAAAGGTACAATTAAAAAAAAAGTTGACAAATATTCTGTTGTTTTCTAATCAAAAGGTTTTATGCTTTAAAATAATACTCAAAAATAATAAAGCTCCCATACAAGCTTTCATCCCCCATTCCAACTTTCAAGGGTGAAAATTTCAAAAACTGGAATGCATATTTATTGTTTAGTAATCCAAAGCTTAAAAACAAAGTGGCATATTTTTAACTTGAAAATTAGCAAACTCCCACACAAACCTGTTTCACTAACTTAAGCGTGGAATTTTGAAAAATGCTGAAATAGGTTTTATTCATTTCTAATTAAAATCTTAAAAATAATGCTTCTAGCTTAAAAAAATGACAGACTTTCATACAATCTTTTATCCCCTTAGGGGTATTATTTCAAGAAATCCTTCCTTAGTGGGTGTCTGCGTTATGAAAGGACCCTACTGGCCAAATTTCAGGGTTTAGTTTTAAAAATCTACGTTCGACGATGATGAATTAGTCAGTCAGGACGTATTATAAACACAGTTTTTTTTATTCTTTTTATTAAGATCCCCCAAATATAAAAATTATAATAGCTCTCCAACTGGTTATTCTGTAGTAAAAAAAACTAAGATAGTACTTAAATTTTATCACACAAAAAATTTAAAGAAAATTTGAATTTTTTGGGTCAGAAGCTTCAACAGGTTATGGGCCCAGATCTCCGGAATTAAGTAGTTGAGCAAAGGAAAGGTAGATTGTGTATAATTGGTATTTTTGGCACTCTACTGGCTTTGTCTAAAGCAGTAAGAGTAGAATTACTAAACAAGAAAAATTACGATACTTGGGAGATTCAGATGGAAGCACTGTTAGTGAAGAACGATGTGATTGCCGGAAATGAGTCGTCTTACATAAATGCTAAGGAATGTAAAATTGCAGATAGGAAAGCCATGTATCTCGCAAGATTTCTTAGAGAAATAGGATTTGTTGAACTAGCCAATGTAAATTTATTCTGTGATAATAATGGGGCTAGAAAATTGGCTGAAAATCCAGTGCATCACAATAGAACGAAGCACATAGATGTGAGGCATCATTTTGTGCGAGAAGTTTTACAGTGTGGATATTTACAGGTCAATTATATTTCTACAGAAGAGATGGCTGCCTAGATACGTCCAAAGGGATTATCAAAAGTTAAACATGGAACATGCTTGGAACTCTTAGGCCTTGGAAATGTTGGTTAAGAAATAGACAGTTCGCTAATCGAGGGGAAGTGTTAGTGTAATGGTTTTTCGATACGCGAACTGCATCTTAATAATCTAGTTTGTAAAAATAATAGGAATGTTATCTTGACAACTTGTCATTTGAATTATAAAAAATAGTAATAAAATACTTCTACATAAATACTATCCTTAATTTTCAACGCCACGGACCTTCTATCTCCATCATCACCCTCATCCAATATGGTGCTTAAAAGTTTGAAACTTTGGGAAAACTGTTTTTTGATCGTATGTTTTCGAACGGCTAACTCCGCGTTTGATTTTCTTTGGGGGCACTTTTTGCATATTTATATAAATCTTTTGTAATTTTCGTATGAATATGTGTTAAGTTTGTTTATAAGAATATATTGTTATTAAAACAAATTAGCTCCAAGCGCACGATGTAAAGTAGCAACTAATAACTGTCATAGAAAATTAAATATATACTTAAACAACAGATAGTAAATTATCCGCATTTCGATAAATGGAATAGGTTTGCTGATGAGACCGTGGTAAAAAGTGTAAACTAATGCGCAAAATAATACCCAACGTCATTAGTTGTACAAAAAGATAATATAAAAAGATGCCCGGAGAGGTATATAATTGTATCATTAAGCATTTTAAGAGTTTGGCCATATTAAACCCATGCAAGTTTTTAATCAAAAAAGAACTTTTGTTGCCCATCCTTATTAGACCCTTGCAACCGACGCACGTCCCTCCTCCGTCAGAATGGTATCTGGGTACAGCTGCAATGGTGTGTATCATACTGGACGGTAATAAATCAAAGGGATTATCTTAAACTTGAGATTTGGACTCTACGAATATTTGTTCGTGCGAAAAACTTCGATATATTTGTCAAGTGCCTTTTTGTGTCCATACTGGACAGATTTATTGCACAGATTTGCGTAGGATAAGAGATCGATGAGGTGTCGCTTAAAGCGGATTAAAGGCTACAAAAATAAAAAAGTAAATTATCGGAATTTCAAGCAAACAAAATATTCAACAAGAGAAAAGATCCTGTTTAAGGAAGCATTACTTATTAATTGTCGAGAGGCTACAATAAAAAAATAATCAGTGAGAGTTATTAGATGTTGTTACAAATCCGTCAAGTTACATCAGCAGATTTACCAAACAAAATGCACGCAGTTTGATATTGTATACACAGGAAATTAGATAGACCCACTAAAAATTGGAATAAAGAACACTTTAAAAGTATACATTCAAATAGGTGCAACAGGTTTTCGTTCACCGTTCCATAAAGAAATAATCTTTCATCGTTTATAAGATCAAAGTAACATCAAAGTCTTTCATTGCGAAAGAAAAGGTGAAAAACTAAACCGTTTGGGACATTTGGAAATTAAAAAAAACATTTGTCAAATATGCAAAAGGAAATTTCCTTTTTTATTATTTCATATTACCGAAATAATAAAGTAGACCTTCACACTCAGACCAGATTTGTAGAACAAAATTTTGCAACTTTGTAAAAATAGGGAAATTGGACAAAATTCTGCACATCTGAGCTTAGTATAACTTTGATGCTCTTTGAAAATGATAATTATGGTCCAAACGATGGTCAGAGCTATCTGATAAAACTTATGAAACAAAACACTTTGAAACAATCATATCATGTCAAACAGTTATTGGACAAAACTTCATCTTTTTTAAATAGATCATCCTGTATTTTTTACTTATCTGAATAGAGCTTCAATTCGTCATTCCAGAAATATAGCACACTTTGCGCTTCACTTACCTTTACTTTGAAATACAAAGCTTTTAATGTTTTATGTGCGAGTTTAGAGCATATAGGTATTTTAAGAGTGCTTTGGACGGTTGGCAAGCAACTTCAAGAAATTCAGCAAGATGCAGCACCTATTCACAACGCTGCAGTTATGAACAACTTTTTGAAGACCAATTTCGGCAATATTTAGATAGCTAACCAAGGTTCTAACTACTGAGCGGTGAGGTCTCCGGATTTAACACCCATGAAGTTTTATCTGTGAAGAAGATTGAGAGATTCTTATTTTAAGTTAGAAATAGCGGTAACAGAAACTTTTGCAACCCTAAATCCTTTAGAAATAACTAACTTCGGCAAGAAGTGTTCAGAAAAGTTAATGTCTGTGCATAAATGAAGCTGATCGACATTTCGAACATTTGTAATGATTCTTGTTTAGTTGCCTAATATAATATAAATATAATATAAATATAATATGGTATAATTATCGATGCATGTTGCTTTTATTGGGATTTGCTACTGTCACTATGAATGACACGGCAGTGCATACACCATCCAAGAACCACTTATTTAAAATGTGCTCTTGAAACTCGCAGGCAAAAATATAAAAAACCTTGTAATTGAAGGTAAACTTAAATAAAGCGCAAAGCGTGCTGAATTTTTGGAATGGCGAAGAGTAGCTCTATTCAGAAAAGTAAAAAAAAAACAGATGATACATAATTTTGAAAATGGCGTTGAAGTCTGGGCAAAAAAGCGTTTTATTTTCATTTCAAGTAATAAAACTATAAATACCAATCAATGAGTTTATCGTCATAAGTATAAAATTACCGTACACACGTACACGCGTCGTAATATAACAATTAAGAAGCTTATGTTCTACCACACATTGATTTGTTTGTCTGCTCTAAGTGACCTTAAATTACGTCAAATCGAATGTTAAACAACCAATTTAGGCAAACTCAAACTAAAATAAAACACTTAAAAGATAAATGCAACTTGTGCAATAGGGCTTTAAAAAATGAGCATCTAACATATAACGTATTGCAAGTGCTGAGAGCATATTCAAAGCTTACATTAAATCATCATCATTATATGTGTTTCATTCTTAATACGATAAGAAAACAGAGCAAAAAATGTAAAATGTGTAAGTTGCCGCCATCTACAGGTGACATTTGAAACTTCTATCCATGCTCGTTCTAAAGAGGGCCATATTGACTAAAAGGAAGACTCCTTCCAGAACATGAATATGCAAAGGCAAACAATGCCAAATATAAATGGTCATCTGTCTTGGCAAGCCGGACCTCCGTGACTCATGAGTTTCGCCGGTTGTTTCCAGCTTTTGCTTTGGGAATGTTTTTAGATAAGTCAACAATTTTCAACAGGAAAAATTTATAGACATATTCCCTCAATGCAGATTTTTCGAAAATTACCCTCAGACCCCGACATTAATTTTCATCTATCTTCATTAGATAAAGGAGATTACCTTTAAAAGTGTCCAGTTTGGTCCACCCATTACACAAATGGCTATGATTAAATAACCATTCTGAAAGTGGCATTTATGGATTAGAGTGTGCCTACCTGATTTAGCTTGTGACGCCGGCGTATGGTGACGACTTCTATCACTGCTTGTTGAACGCGGACTATCTGGAGACGGTCGAGGCGGTGATCCCATAAGAGATCTAGGATACGCCGGCGTCAGGCCACCTAAATATGGCGGAACCCACATATCTTCCAGTGGTACCTTACCCCTAGATTCTACGAGCCCTGGCGTTGACTGACTGCGACCCATGGCAGCTGCAAATTATAAACTTATAAGCTTATTGTATTATGAAATGCAATCAATGAATGGGGTTGTAGCCCTTGACAGCAAATCGTTATTATAACACATTTGCCTGGACCTAATGGGTTAGAAGCTGGCAACAGAAAGAATATTTGTAATGTTTTAGTGTCTTATTTTTATCTTTAAAGGTTCTCCGCTAAATTCAAATATTGCGTGATTCGTCAATGATCCCGGTGTGCATTCCGCTATTGCGCCGATGCGCTGGATGCCCTGTTGCATGCTTAACTCCTTTGCCTTTGTCTAGTTTGGTAGCTGTTGAATACGCGTAACCCTTGTTTTGGTCTTGAGAACGCGAGAACATGTCTTGAATATCGGTACGAGACCAGATCGTTCAAATTGTCGCAAATTAGGCGGCTTAGCTTTTGAAAGTTTGCGGCTTGAATAAAATAATGTAATTGCAGCTATAGGCACAGAATAGGAAATATACAGAAGCGAAAATAAGACAAAAAAACTCATTGTGAGAGAAAGATAGTTGCGCACACCAATTTAAAGGTCCCAAGCGCGTGGCAACGTGCAACGTGTTTTTGTTTATCTAACCTCGTACCGAAGAAAAAGCAAGGGTGCGGTAAACGCATTTATACGAGCAGTGTTTTGTAACATTAGTTGGGCGAATCTTCTAATTTCTGCTACTTTATTATCGAACGCATGGAATGAGGTTGTTGACCAAACAGCTACAAGGGATGCCAGTCACGGTTTTATCAAAGAGATGGCAGTAAAAGTTCTGTTCGTTTTTTTTTAGATTTCCCAAACGTCAAGATTTGTAAGTCAGCTATTTGTAATGATTGAAATACGGTTAACTATTATTAAAGGTGCGCTGAGTGGCTTAAAGTAGCTCTAGAGAGGATTTAGTTTCTTTGAGTAGCGATCAACTTTACAAATCATATCGATTATGCAGCATACATTTGTTTCCCGATATGTATATGGGCCAAGACTTGAACACAAGTCGCCTACTACCAGAAGCCATCCCGAAATATTATGAAAAACTTTCTCTTAGTAGCCCATGCAGTAGTTCTACTGATGTGCCAAATCAAATAAAGATTTTGGAGAATATAGTGGGTATGTATATGTTTAAAATTATTTATCCTAAATGAAATTTTATGGAATGCATTTTTAGTTCATGGACCACAAGAGACTGTAAAGGCTTTAGAATGTTCTTCAACTCTTGCAACAACTGCAGAAATGCTTAAAGGTACTGTGGATATTCATTATATTTAGTTTTGTTCAATAATTTATTTTTTTAGTTTCTATACCCTCTGAAGTACAATTTGGGCAGATGTCTCAAGCAGAAACTCAAACGCCACAATCTTTAACAGCAGTCACCCAGAAAACAAAAACTACAAACAAAAATTTCCGAATGGCAAATTGAGAACAGCAAAGTTAAAAAGGAAATTGATGAACTGCAAACAAAGCTTCATAAAGAACCAAGTTTAGAAGAGTTTAAATACATGTGTGACAAGTTTCTCACACCGCAACTCTCCAATTTTGTTAAGGCTGAATTAAGCTTAATAAATCGAAGTGCTCATGGCAGAAGATATTCGGATGAATTTAAGAAGTTTGCCCTGTCTCTTTATTTTCTTGGTCCACAGTGCTATAAACAGCTTCAGAAGACTTTTGCTTAAGAGGGGCGTTTACCTAGAGCGAATCGGGTCATTTTAAGCACCTACCGTTTTACATTTTACCGAGTTATTCGAAACTTTTTCGAAGTGAAATTTCGACACGGCAATGACTAAAGATGTAGCTACAACGTAGAGTTCGAGTTTTTTCTGAATTTGGTACGGTAATGTAAATATTTGTTGTTATATTTTGCTTAAAAATGCGTATTTTTGGCGAGTTATATCTCGAAAACTAAGGCACATAAACGAAAAATTCGAACTCCACGTTGTAGCTACATATTTCTTTGTATACTACCAAAAACATGAGCACGATAAATAAGTAAAAACATTCAAAAAATCTAAAACCGCAAACCCTTTCGCACGAGTCCGTCGTGAGAGCGGAATGCGAATGCCCATCCCCACCAGATCCGTCGCATGGTATCCAGAGAACAGTGAGGCTAAGATGCAAACCTGTCGGGAATGATCGTGCGGTATACGGTTTATTCCGATATGACCGGATTTCTAAGCTTTTATGTCTAAATACACGTGACAAGTTTAATGTTAAAAGCTCTTTCACATTAATTTACTGTCTGCCGAAGCAATGGGGAGGCGGAATGAAAATTATTATAAAAGTTCCTCCAAAAATCATAGTCGACATGCAGTTAGAATGAAATGTTATCTAGTTCATATTTGCAGAAATAAATGGATTATTCCATATTTTGAATAACCTGGTATATATATCATAGTAAGTTACTAACATCATGCTTACTTTTTTTATGCACACGCTACAGTCAGCAATTTTCCGAATATTAGTTTAGCCCGTCTGATCTTTGCGTAATTTCAACCTATCGGCTACCCTCTTACGTCCTATGTCCCGCTGGTAACATGGGTTGCATAGTTTACATTTTGCCCGATCGCTCCAAGTAAATGCCCCTCTTAACTTCAAGGAGATCTTTGGACAAGTATGCAAGAAAAGTAAAGTTTACTGTTGGTTTCAATAAATAACTTTTTTAATTTCTGAAAATTAAAGTTGAAAAAATGGACAATCAAGACAGAGTGTGTGCAATTTGGGTTGATGAAATTGCTATAAAAGTAATTTATTTTACAATTATGGAGTAGATGAAGGAATTGGATTGGAAGACAACGGTGTCAATAAGCGTGCAGTTCCAGCAAGTAATGCAGCAGTGGTAATGGCTAGAGGATTAAAAAACAGAAGGAAGCAGCCTTTGGGCAATGTTTTTAGTGAAACTAATTGTAGTGCAACATAAACATAGGAGATTCTCGATGAATATGTAGAAGCTTTAACCAATACTGGTTTAAATGTCGTTGTGTTGGTGTCAGATATGGGTGCCAATTTTATGCAATTAGCGAAAATACAGGGGGTCACTCCAGAAGACCCTACTATTGCTATTGGGGGTCAAAAGCTTTTTTATTATATCGACCCACCTCACCTTATAAAAGCCACAAGAAACATGTTAATGAGCAAAGAATTTCGTTGGGATGGAAAGAAAACATCTTGGTCTTACATACAGGAGTTTCATTATAACGACAGCCAATTAAGGACGCGGCTTGCTCCTCGTTTAAATGAACAACATATCCACCCAAATAATTTTGAAAAACAAAAAGTGAAGTTGGCTGTTCAAGTATTAAGCAGCACTGTAGCGGCAAGTTTAAATACTTATATCCACTTGAAGCAATTGCCAGAAGATGCTCTTTTAACAGTGGAAGTCATTTCCCGCTTTGACACGTTATTTGACATTTTTAATTCATCCGAGTTGAATGCGATGAAAGAATATAATTGCGCCTTTAAGGGATAGGACAAATATGTTTACCCTTTTTAAAGGAAAATTATTTAACTCTAATACACGAAGATTTCTTATTTTAAAATCTAATAAGGTAACGTTTAGTGTACAAGCCTTAGCTAAATTTATAACCTGTAACAACGTGAACTGAGGTGCGCCATCTATCTTTATGATGCTAGGTCAGTTGGATCACCATTGACCGTGGGGAGATGGTCGTTTATAACCATATTAATATGCTTTTAGGTAAAATGCCTATATAATATAAACGCTAGGGCAGTGTAAGCCGAGCAGAATGGTCAGCAGAAGGTCTATATCGTGCAGTAGAAGCTGAGAAGCAGAAACAAATGGGCGTAAGGGAAGCAACACATACCTTTGGAATACCATACTCAAGGTTACGCCGTCGCCTTAAAACTGGTAACACAAAAAGAGCCGGCTGAGCCCATTATCAACACTGGGTAAAGAGAATGAAGCTAAGCTGTTAATCCATACAAAAAAACTGAAATTTGGCTTCAACCTAAATTTAACGTACAGACACGCATGGCAGGTTATCTGTCCTTGGTTTGAGTCCAATAAAGATCATGGTGTACGAAAATTTGAGTCTACCTATCTGCCGTTCGTTCTGTAGGCATCAACATGCAAGATGTCACTTAATATTTCGCACTTTTAGAAAATCCCCTTATTGAACATCATTTAATGAACTAGCCAGGGTGCATTTATAAAGTAGACAATACAGGCCTACAATTGAATAACACTCCTGGTCACGTCATTGCGCAGAAAGCATCTAACAATGTAGCAGTAGTAACACCTGGGAAAAAAGGAGAAACGATTTCGATAATCGCTTGGTGCAATGTCAAGGCGGAATGCCACCGAGTTCACTTGTTTTCATGTCAGAAAAACCTGCGTTCATGAACAGTGTCTTGCTTTTACGATGGCTTAAAGAGCAGTTTGTTCCCCGAAAGCGGGAAGGTAAAGTACTACTTATCTTGACGGCGATTCATCGCACTGCAGTAGCATTGAAACTCTGAAGTATGCTGCGGAGAATCAAATCGTTTTTTTTAATGCTTGCCTATTAATAATATCCACTTTCTCCAGTCCCTTGATAGAGACTTTTTCAAATTTCTAAAATCGTACTACTGTGAGGAATGTAAAGCTTTCATGCAAATAAATCCCCAATGACGTATAAATAGGTTAGTTTTTGGCAATGAAGGTACCAGTATCTTTCCCAGTACTTCAACTGCTGTATAATCAACGACAACAGCAAAAAATAACTCATGGGAAGACGTTAGATGGTATACATCCCGTACCCATTGCAGCGGCCTTTAGAGAAAACGGAGTAGGCAGCTCGCAACTGTCTTGACCAGTGATGAAAACATCAAAAACAAACGAAAGGATTAAGAAGGAAAAATGAAATAAGAAAAAAAAACAGAGAAGGAAAAGAAAGACATCAAGAAAAGACCGCATAAGTAAGTGAAAAGAGGATTGGTGTTCGTCGTCTGAAGAAGAAGCGATAATGTTGTTTATGATGATTGACCATTGTGTTTGACCATTGTTCTAAGTGGTTTCATAAAATTTGCACGAAGTTTGAAAATATTTGTGACATGTGTGGGAAAATGTTGAGCCGCAGAATGTAGTGGACATTTTTTTGTAATATTTTCAGTATTAATGTGTTACCCATAGTTTTTTGCATGACCCGTCTCATCACTTATAGCGGGCCATCTCACCTACACAGTGTAGGTGAGATGCCTCAAAATGAAATAACATGTTTTTGCATGAAGGCAAAGAAAACTTTAAACGAAACATCTTGAGGCTAGGTCACGCACGGCATGACAACAAAACAAACACAAACGCGCGCGCAAGGCGCAAATGAACTACGAATTACGAAATAATAATCTATCAAAAGTTTGCTATCCATTTGTGCATACAGAGACGTATTTATTACGTTACAAGCACAAATTTAAATTTCATTTTAATTTTTTTGCAATTTACGAAACGGAACGAAAAAACAAGGCGTTTGTTTTGTGAACCCATAATGGATATGAATTAAGCTACTCGTAATTATTCGCGATTATTACATGGTGTTGATACGGATGAGTATAAGACTAAAGTAGCATTGTGTGGTCGAGTTGAGTTGAAGTGAGGTTTACAGATTTGTTAACTAATTGTATCAACATCAAAGTTAACCTTCATATATTAGCTGTTACCATTTACTAGCAATAAAGTGTTTGTTGTTGCCCGTTTTCTCGTGGAAAGATCGACGGTTTCGTCACACTGATATCGAATTACAACTCACAGATAGCAAACCATATAAATTTACGAAATTGTCATCCTTTCGGTGTGTCTCTGAACAACCAATAACGCCACAAATTATCATTTTTACATTACAGTACCAACTAACGCTCAAACCGCAGCTAAACAATTTAAACAAAAGGTTACTTCCATGTTGCCATTTGGTTGTCTTTTAGGAACGTGCCGACGTCACGCTGATATCCATTATTACCGTGAAACCAGTCATAAAGAAGAAGATTATATCTACCGTCCAGGAGAAGAACACCATCTCAAATGAATAATTTGGCTTCAAAGTGGGCCACTCGATCACGCACCAGGTATTTATTTATGTTTGTCTAGTACTTAACTTACAGCTATAACGTCAGATTGATATCCGAACTAATACATGCCGACATTCTTCTGACGTCATTGTTCTTGTGACACAATTAATTACATGTGAAGTTTATTGATGCGCCCAGCTCCATCAGGGTCCACAAGGTTTGATATTATCAGCGATGCTGTATTCACGAGGGATGTTCTGTTTTAATTAGATCAGTAGATTCAAGCATGCATACTAATACCTGAAACTCCTTGAGTAAGCGAAGAAAGCAGCCCTATCCTCCGATCGGGGAATCCCACGGAAAGAGCACACCATGTACCACGATTGTTAAACCACAATAGCAGCCTGAACATTAACAAGACAGCTAGACAAAGCGATCCGAAACTATTTAGGTACACAGGGAAACCGAAGTTTCTATGATCTAGAAATTTATTCCAGAAGCAGCAGCGAAGATATTTTAATAAAGAGGGACCATGTACATATAAGAGGCCCACTATATTGATACATTAATTCTATAAAAGTCGCTAACGTCTATGAGCAGCTGCGATATACGAGCTGGCTTCCGGAGTGGTCGCTAGCGATGGTCTTGTCTTGGTCTTGCGGTTCAGTTCTTCAAGGATAAGGGCACATCTGCTTTTGCAAGACTAAGACCAAGGATAGGATGTGTAAGAAAAGCAAAGTATTGACCGGGACCGCCAGAACAAGGAGTTCCTGAATGACTTTCTTGCAGTCTTGCTATCAGCCAAAGGTCCCACTTGTTATCAGATCTTCTGATTTATGAGCTAATCATGGCATGATTGAAAAGTATTACCGGCTTTATTTTGATTGAAACGTATGGGGTAAAAAAATCCTGAACTAGCTCCTGGACTTTTCATTTGTGAATAATAACCAGTTTAAATAAAGATAAAATGGAATCATGTCCATTTTGTCCACAGTGCCTTAGTTCCAGATGAATAGGTCAGATCCCATATCGTAGAATGTACGGTTGTTTTAAAATGAACGAAGACATAACGGATATACAACAACAACAACAACAACAACAAAAACAACAAAGCAGATATGAAAAAAAGACAAAACCGACGTCCGAAGCGAAATTGATCTGCGAGTAAGCTGAATAGTTCAAAATACTTAACGATAACTACTTGCGATGTTTGCAAATTGTGCAAAACGAAAAAATCTATTATCCCATTCCTTATCTTCATCTGTTCAGAGAAACTCACGACTGCAAACACCTGTAAGCAAGATGAAGAATAAGAACAGGAACAAGTCTGACGAGACGGATATTCTGGTTGTTTTTTATGCTCATCACTGGTAGTGTGCGCGTTGCAGTCGGTAACAACTGAAGATGATGTCTTAACCTTCCAACAATTCTAACGAGAAATGGATCTAGATTATAGCAGAATATTATATTTATATGAAATACTCCGTATCAGAAGACAAGTAAATAGTTAACAACAGCTTCGAATTTAAACTTTTTATGCAACGCCTATTTAGTCGAAACACCTCAGACTTTCTAACAACATACATCAAATGCATACTTTTGCTTATTAAATTTAGTTATATATTATAATTATTGTCATTATGATAAAATAAAGCTATTTGATTTTCAATATATGTCTCATTTCTGGCACCTACACAATGCTACGATTTTAGATAAATGAAAGGGTCGGTAACATTTATACTTTCCACGTTGACTCGGGCAAAATTAATTTAGAATGTTGGTGTTACTCGTACGTTTTCACCGTGATCGAGTTCGGCCAACTAGACGTAATTAAATTGCTCCAACCACGTTAGACCTGGAATTTAATTTGCTACTGTATGTAACAAGAGCGGTGTGTGCAACATGACAATTTCGATTACTTTTGACTATTAGTGGATTAAACTGTAAGTTCATGACATTTTTCTAAACCTAGTATAATGAACGTAAAAAACGACATAATATATTTTATTATTAATTATTAATTTTAAAAAATTGAATTGAACTGCCACGAATCTAAATGACGTTTACACAAAATGAATGTTAAAGCTATCATGTACAAAGCTGAAAATGCATAAACCTCTTGAGCCTGAATCTGAAAACTGTAATAGTTTAAGTACAAAAATCATACTGTCAAAAGGTGACGTTATCTATCAGTAAAAACTGAGATGATGACGAACTTTAAAAAAGGGAAACAGTTTCGTCTGCAGTTGATTGCGGTGCAGGCATACATTTAAATAATAACAAAACTTCATCAACGTAGCAGTTACATAAATAGTATGGGATTTCTAAAGTGGAGTATATTTTCTGTCTACACCGTAAACGTATAAAATAAACATGAAAACTGGCTACATACCTTTTTCCAGCGGAGCTCTCTTATACTTTTCGAGTCTCTTGACGGCAATAGCTTCTAAACGAACCCTAGCAGCAGGATATTCTTTTAAAACGTCCCACATGTCTTTTTTGCTCAACACAAATAAGTCGCTATAACCCACGGATCGAACGCTCGCTGTTCTTCTGTTTCCTGTGAAGTATTCAAAAAAACATTTTTATTTAGGCTGTAGGTAAGTACCTAAGAATTATTATTATATTAAGAATATAATGGAAAAAACTTGGAGAAAACAGAAACATGCTGCTCATTACATTAAACACTAGTTACAGGAAAATTTTTGTTGTAAACGGAAGGTAATATATGGGTAATTATTAACAAACATAGCTTACTAGAAAATTATAATGCGTTTCAGAAAACAATGATCTTAGTAAAAGAGAAATTATTAAGGAACAGTTTCACAAAATCGGTTAAAATTATATATCAATTCCTTTCTACGTATTTCCTTATAACATCTCTTTTGATCTCTGCACATTTTACACAATACATCCATCAAAGCCGTTTCATTCATTAGAAACATATTCCAAATTGTGTACGTTCGGGTTAAAGACATACATTTTTATAAACTTAGTTAAAGCTATTACACAAACAAAAAAATTAACATGAACATATTTTATTTAATGAAAACACACATATTAAGATGAATTAAGAGTCATGCCACACAGTACAGAAGATAAATGAAACAGAGTCTGTAGCGTAATCGCAGTTACAATTACATATATTTAAATATGTAGAATCTATTCTTATTTTTGAGGCTTACTTTAAATTTTACTAAATGTCTAAAATTATATTAGTTAGAAAATCGCTTTAGAATGGTCCTCTCCAGTAGCCATCGATTTTACACTTTGCAATCTGTGTTTGACATTATTATTACTATAATTATTATTATTATTATAAATTTATTATAAATATGATTTTACTGCAAATAATATAATATATACATATATAAATTCGGAGATCCCAAATTTCAAATATATATAGGTATACTAAAATTATGACCATGTAGCTACTTGTTAGGAGTAAATACTGTTGAGATACTGTATCCACTGCGATCTGTCGACGATTGCAGGCATAAGGTTACACATTGTATGAATATCGACTATAACCGACTAATAATTTCCAGAAACATCTAGTGAGCTAGTATAGGCGGAATATACCCTAMACAAAGCGCGTGCTGATGCATGGCGGTAGAAGTTTAATTGAAAGCGGCGAAGGACAAGGTTATAAGGCGAACAAAGTGTTTTAAGTGCCAGTGAGTGTTTGAATAGCGGCCAATAAAATTATTGGTTAATTGAATTAGTAGTGTATTGTACTAGTTCTGTACACTGAAAACTCACGGCATTGGGAACAGCATTGCCGTATGATGGATATATTATGTCGTTTGTGACCTACGAAATGCAGTTTGCGGCGGCTGCGGCTGGAGAAGCGAACAGCTGGAATGATCGCGAGAAAGCTACAGCTTTGGTGCTTGCACTTTGTGGATCAGCCGCTTGACTTGCTTTGCATACTACCTTCGGTCGACAGGAAGGATTATCACAAGTTATGTGCAGTGCTGGAACTTTTTTGGAGAAGAACACTTTCGCCTGATGACTCATAATCAGAACGTCGCGTCGGCGAGATTGCAGGATTTTGCAGCAGATGTAAAAAGACTAATGTTAAGGGCATATCCAACTAAACTTTGGGAAGAGGTAACACAAAATTTCATTGATGGTATGAAACACGTCAATGTAAGAAACGCGCTGCTGTTGACCAGCTACTGTACGGCCGTAGAGGCTCTAGGGAAAGCTTTGGAAATCAAGGCAGCATACAAGGCATCTAAATTCAATTACTGCGACGTCGTTTATGGCAGCTGTCTTGACAGTATCTATGTATATTAAACGTATACAGAGAGTCAATCTTGGATTGCTGAGAGCTTCCTAAAAGCTCGACTACAAGACAACGACATTGGCCCCATAGATAGATGGAAAAATGGATAGAGTAGACAAGAAGATTGCGGAAGGTCCGACCCTACATGGCGCAATACAGAGGATGAATTCTTTCAGAGTCCATAACTTGAGATAATTATGTTTTCGGAAAAACGTTAGAATCAATCATGTGTTTACTTAGACATGAATTTTCAGCTAAGGAAGATTTATCTAATTATTGCAGTCCAGTAGCATGAATGTGTTCTTTCAAACGGGTCCTACTTTTTTTATTTGGACTGACCTCTTAACATTTGTCGCGGGAACCAGTTATTATTTTTACGTTCTCAATGTACTTTATCTTTATTAGAACATATTTTTTAACCTTAATTATTAGATGTATTATCACAACCAAATATCATTCTTTGTAAGCATTCTTATTAATTTTTTCGAAAGGGCTTGTACATAAGGTAAATATAACTTTAATTTACTTTGTAGTGATTGAAACTTTATTTGTTTTGGGTCAACACTTTCATCTAAAATTGATCAAATAATCCCATTACTATTAGCATTTCTTACTAGCTCTGATTTATGATCATAAATTTCTTGTAAGGATATTTCATCGGAAATGCGTTGAGCTATAAAATTCCTAACTGACCAGTTTTCTTTGTAAAATCATTAATAAGTCATGTCCTAAACTGATACAAAAATAGCAACATATAAATAGAGATAGTTGTAATTTAGAGTACGTTAATTTAAGAAATCTAGAAAACGATATAGAATGTTCTGAGAAAGATTACAACAACAAAGTGTGAAATACAATATAATAATGCTCCTCCGCTAGGAAGGAATCAATATGCTCTTTAGAACTACTTTTTTAATAGAAACCAAAACCTTCTGCAGGTAAACCACACACGACTACAAATTTCGACAAAATGAATAAATAAGCAAACAGTATTTTATTTTCGTAGACAATTACTATGAATTACGAATTGAGCCGAGACACAATTAACGTTTTGGCTTGGTCTTTTACTGCGCTCCACTCCTGTTTCCTGTTTGGCACTTCGAAATTTATCACAATGTGCAATAGTGCAACCATCATTATAAATGTTTGTTTATAAGTGTTCAATTTAGCCATATCTCTATACCCATGTGAAAATACTGCCACAACCTACGTGCGAAAACAAAATGTTTTTCATTTCAGCAACGCCTGTGTTACCGCAGTTAATGCAACAAACTTGACTCGTACCGCGCCGTGCGTAAGTTAAACGGAGTACGTGTTTTGCCGGCACAAAAGTGCTACTAATGCACTTTCCACACAACTCGCTCGCGCCTCTCGAGATGAATTTGTATTCAAGCAGCGCCGCGGGCATTAGGTCGCTCTAAAAACTTTTTCGTCGCGCTCGTTGAATTTTTCTGGAACCAAGTTTCATAATGATGTCCGGTTGTCCTGTCAAGTTTGTAATGGAGCACGGACATTGTGCTAGAAGGGTGCCTGCTTTTTAATTTAAAATGAACCGTGGAGCGATGAACAAGAGCGAATGAATATTTGAGAAGAAATTTTTGTCTTAGCATTTAGTACGCTTCTGCAATCGCTGTGCATGCTATTGTTGTATGGGGTCAATTTTTTGGCATAATGCACCGGTGAGCAGTGTACACGGTGTACACATTTGCTGAACTAGAGCTAGGCGCATGGGCGTACCCAGCTTCTGGTCTAGGGGGGGGGGCAAAGCAGGAACGCCCTGTAGAGTATAATTCAATATAAATAGAAATAATAAATGTTTATAAGATATAGGTACTTAAGTAATTAATGAAGTATTTATTACATGAATAATCTTCGTGGATTTTCTGTAAGGTGACTTAAAACAAATTATTTATATGTTTTCTATGTACACTGATCATACAAAGCCCCTTTATTACTAATTCCGTTATTGGTGAACTCAGTTAGGTGAGGCGCATTCAGTTGCATCGCTTTCGCGTTTAACAAAAAATGAGTTGATACATTTTATTTGGGAGAATAAAGATATCCGTGATCCACATAATGTATAATGATATCATACGAAGGACCAACGGAACATTAATTTCACCTTAAAAGTTCTACTAATAGCAGCGCGATTTCTGATTCAAAATTAACACATATCAAAGACTAATGCATTAACCGATGCGCTTTTAGTACAGTTTCAACTTCTCACACCAGAAGCTTTAGAAATTTAAGCTGGGTGTTTATATGTATAGGTGCTAAAGATACAATTGTAGTAATTTTTACTCCTCAGGGAAAGAGACTCAATGGATAACTAACATTACTAAAACTCAGAATGATAAATGCCTCAGCATTATGCGTCAAGCCAACTTTCTTAGATTGCCAGTGCATTGCTTTTAAAAATTAACCGACTACTTAATATTTTAACCAAATTAAGCTTCATTTAAATAAACTGAAATATATTTAATTGCATTTTTAACAACACACCGGGTTTTAATTCGTGCTCATAATGCTTTTACTGGATTCCTAAAACTAATATTAAATAAATTGACTTTCATAAACGTGAATTCGGATGGATTTTTAGTTTTTGCTTTGGGTTTTTTTTGTATTAATTGTTAAAATGTAATTTGAATTTAGAAATTTAGTACAAAGTTAGAGTTATCACCGAATATGACAGATTCTGCTGTGATTCCAGATAACAGTAGTTAGTTGAATAATCTTTATAGGAAAAGGTAGAAGAGCTGAACTAAGCAGAAATTGTGTTATTACTCATCCTGACCAAGATAGTCTTTTAAAGCTATATCCGCGGTATGCTTAATACCATTTTTTTCAATTATAAAGTGTTGTAGTGCAAACTATGGCTTTAAAAAAATCGGATTATTTTGTTCACTAGTAAGTATGTACAAATTGTCAAAGCCAGTTCTACTGCAATGTTTAATCAAACGCAACAATGATATCGATAAGGAGAAAACTGGTGCATTTTCCTTAGAACAGCAGATGTCCAGCAAGATGGAGAAGAAGAAGTAAGCGGAGAAGACATTACTGTTGAAGATTGCTAGTCAGACTAAAATTTTCCAGAAGCCTATACTTGTATATGGACAGATACTGTTATAATACAATACATTATTTATAACGCTAGCTGTGTAACTTTACGCCTTGCAATCATGTTAGGTTAAAACACAAAACAAGTTACACACATGTTAAAATTGACTATGTGGTATAGAAAACTTCTTTGCAGTGTTTCTGTATTCGTAATAATTAAGGCGAAAGATTCCATGTCTTCTCAAAGTGGATAATAATGCACTTCATGAATTAGCAGACCAACAAAGTGCAGGACAATTAATATTAGGAATAACGTGATCACAAATACATTAGTAAAGAGGAAATTAATCTATATGATTGAATAGTGTAAAATCTGGTGATATAAAGTAGGATCATTTAACATTTCATTCCGTTTACAAAAAAAGGTAACCTTGCAGTTGATAATAATTAATTTATAATACCTACGGTATAAAAAGGTGCAAATAAGGAATGGAAGGTAGATATGGGTTAGTAGTAGGGTTGCCAGATAGTCATATTAAAATTCCTGGATTTTGTCTGAAAATTCCGGGATATTTACACATTTTCCGGGAGATTACTGGTGTGGTGTGCAAAAAATGTTTTATTTTGAAAAAGTATTTTATTATACCTTACATGTTTCCCAGCAATGGGAATAAGAAGTAAAGTATTTCTTCTTAGAAGGCTCACCAAGTTCTTCTGATGCCATTATCGAAACCAAAATGTAATAACATAAAATTAAAGTTTGCAATTCAGTTTAGTAATAAAATATATTGACAAATAAACCTAACAGTAGATATTACAATTCTTTCTCTTAAATACGACGCACCACTGAAGTTTACAGGTTGTACTATTTATAACTACAGTTTGCATTGAAAGATGCATCAAATAATGTACTGAAATGTATTTTCAGTTAATATTTTATTACAAAAAGCGGTATACAATATGGTCATTATCTATGCATTATCCTAAAGAGTTTAGGGCAGCCTCTCTATTTTCCAGTAACAAACACAAATATGTTCAAGAAAACGTGGTTTGTTTCGAAGTGTTTTAACAATTAACATGGTTGTTTTTGTTATGGTCAATATCTTTCACTTTATCTTTCATTTAAAAATTGCCTATGTGTTCACAGTTTATATTTATAATAAGACGATAAACTACATTTTTGCGGTAAAAATAATAATGGTGAATTATTTTGAATTATTTTTCTGATATTTACCTACTTTAAAATACTTAGGTACTTAATTTTTTACTTACATTTGAAAGGAAGTTGTAACACAGTACTTCTAGCTTACGTGAAACAATAAACCCCATCTGTGTTTACACGTGCTTGAACCGCTTGTGATTCACAGTATCACAGTTGACATATTGTCATAACCTAACCTCATAATGCGGGATGTATGCGCGCGTCGCTTATACATCGGTGAAGGGGAACCCCAAATTATGGTATTACAACAGACGTGTGAATGATAAATATTTATTAGAAATTTTTAACTGTTAATGATGCATATCATAATAAAATCATACCTGTTGCAAAATACCACAGAAAAATCTCAAGTTAATGTTTATTACTACCGAAGCCCCGGTTTTTATCCCAAATTCTATTATACTCTGATTCCGGGAGAAAATTTACCAATTACGGGAGCCGGGAGACCACCGTTGATTCCGGGAGACTCCCGGCCACTCCCGGCCACCTGGCAACCCTAGTTAGTAGTAACTTAAAATGAAAAATAAATAATTAACGACTCCATTAACTGGTATTGAAGTAACCAGGTATGCCATATTCAAATTTCTCTACAATATTCATATTGCCTCTCAAAATGTTTAGTTTATATTTCGCATCGGTTTTGGGAAAGAGACATATTTGCGACGTTCGAGGGGGTAGGTCTTTAAGTGAACGAGAAACAAATGCGGGTCAGCTTCAGTGTATCCCTATAACTGTTCACAGGTTATTACTGTTTCAATTTTTAATTTTTATTGTTTGTGTTCCTATTTCAATCACATTATGTAATTAGTTTTAAAGAAGCACCATTGTCATCTAATCAACGCAGTTGTTTAACTCAAACTGTTCTGTTAATTAATTAATTAGGATACATGCTGTATTTGGAGTCAACGGTAACATTGCAAGCTACTCTGCTGTTGTAGTCTTCTTTTTAAACTATTTATGTCACTTCCTTAACTGTGTTCTCGCATTTTTTGATTAGCTGTATACACGCAGCAATAGTTATACGTGATGCTTGAAAGTGTGATGTTAGAGCCTTGATGCATGAACTAATATTTTCTCCCGTGCTGGGCAAACATCTGGTAAAAGAAAAACCAAGATTTTTGCACCAAACCATTGTAGCTGAGTTGCCTCCAGCATGGGACCTGAGGACCTGCTGACCATAGTCGGCTATGCTAACAAAAATCTCTTCAGTTTTGAATCTTGAGAGTGAAAGTGATATCGAACACAGATCTAGAATTGGCAGTTCATTCATTGTTTTAAATAACAATTTTTAGCAGCATTGCTACAATTTGTTAGCCCTCCAAATTTGATCTTGTTTAGTAATAAATTAGTTGTTTTGAGATTGTTTCGTTTTGTTTATTTATGATTACATCAAATCTCCCTATTTACGTGAGTAACCAGTGCATCGAAGGTACGAAATTGAAATAACACAACGTGAAATAACACAACGTAGTACTAGAAGGACACATTTCAATCTAAATCTCTACGAACCTGGGTATGTTACATTACAGTATGTTGTAAGGTTTTAAAAGCCGGGAAATAAATTTGTTTCTTGAAAGATAACGTTTAATAGTATTTTAACAGTTCAGCTACTAGAAAACATTGCCAATTATTGACTTTTTTACAAATTCACTTTCTGTCCTGCACTTTTAATTGTATTTCATTCACCGCCAGCAACGGGACACGATAACACGTCATCTCGAGAAATTAAATATATCTTGACCAATACGTCGATGGGCGACAAATTGATTACGTTATCTGTCGAAGAAACCTCTCCTGATTTAACAGCATCGTCACCCTCTAACCCGATAGCTCGAGGTCGCCTTAATATAAAGAATGTTTTATGGTGTGTCAGTATATCGACGTTTCCACAAACGTTGGAATGGCTTGTATCCCTTTTGGGAATTCATCTGGCTGACCAATACGGTTCAGATTGACACGATGATTGACTGCTGTCAGTGGAGCAGGCGGCAGACAGATAAATGTAAACCCTCTGCTTTCTGCTGTTTGTATCCTCCGCACGGCTGACATTCTTTATTTTTTAGTTGTCAGTATAATGTATCAGTAGCGGATTCATGAGATGAGAATTCTGGGACAGTCCACCCTCCAGACTAATGTATTTAAAATTAAATTAGTAGGAACTGAATTGTACGGAAATACCTATTAGAATTACTATAGCAAACAGATTTATTATAAAACAGAAACAATCAGAATAAGTATGGCAGCATCAAGTAGCTAATAATTTCTTTATAGACGAAAACTTTTCGAAAAAGGGGTGTGATTAATCCTATTTCGAGTATTATAAACTGTTAAGGATTTTTGTTCGTTATGCCATTTTCTGGTGAGATAAAGGCCTTGAAATGTTTATTGCTGAATGTACAATATTTTTGCGAATCCACATGCGTTGAATGTCATATCAAAATAGTAAATGATCTGCCAGCATTTAAAATGAATAGTTAGCGCCACTCCACAAAACGTATGTCTACATCTACCCTGAATGCGTTGTGTTATCCATTGGAAATTAAGATAACTTAATTGGTTTGTTGTATTTAAAATATTTAGGAGAAAGAGCCTACGTTTTTTTTATATATCCAACGACAAAACATGCGTTTCAAATACCTTATGTAAGTTTGTACATACATATATTGTATTTACCTAATGTATTAGGCCAATATGAAAGCTGATTCTAGCACGTGTTTTCTTGTCTTTGTATAAGAGGAGGATTTAGGGGGCACTCCTAGTAGGTAGTTTTAGCGTTAGTATTAAAAGAGATGGTGGTTACGATAAAATAAGTTGGATTTAAGTGAATAGGGCATTGACGATACAACCACATGTTAACACATAACACTAACATGCTAACAAGTATACAGGAGTCGAAGGTGGACTAAAAAAGGATAAATTATCATCCTTTAGTGATTTCTATCCAAACAGGAACGGGTACTGGAACTATGCGATTGATTAATATCGAGCAAATAAGTGTAAACTAAAAGAAGGCTTGAAATCAAAATCTATGGTTTTACAGGAAGCTTAAACTGAATCTGGAAATGTCGACCATACTGGGCCTGGACAACCTCGACAGTTAGATGGAAGGAATGGAAGAGGGCTCTGAAAATCTATTTGGAACTAATGGGTACAGGACCGTTTTATACAGGATGTTTTAAAAACTTAAGAGTTATAGAAAACATTGCATGTAAACTTTTGTTTCGCCCATGGAGCAATTTCTGTCCATACCAAAATCTACATTTTTCTATCTATGATAGAACAATGACTTGTTAGGAGGAAAAAATCCAAGGGAATTAAATCGGGACTTTGCGCTGGGCAACAAATTCATGGCCAAGGAAATTATTAATTTACTCGTAGGTGATCTTGAATGTGGCCAGCAAAATGTTGAGGTGCAGCGCAAGGTTAGTTAAAACCACATGTATGTACGTTTGCATTTTTCAGTAACTCAGAAAGTTTTGCCAAAAATTTGGTAGATATTACCATTTAGTCGACGTGGAAGCAGGAAGGGATCAAACAAAAAGTTGGCAATGAAGTCGCTCCGCATATTAATAACAAATTTTCTCTGATCAAATTAAAGACACTAGCAAAAAACCGTCACTTAAAAAACAGGTTTTTCCTAAATACCTATCTCCGAATATACTTAATATATTCAAAAAGTGAAAATATTGTAATACATGGTATTCATTGACCCGGCGGCATCCGGCCGTAATCGACTAACTAAGATGAAATGGGAGATATGCGGAATCCATAAACTTCCCGTAAAACATCTTGTCGCAGCAATCCGCCGCGACTGCACAAGGTTCGTTCACCGAACATTGCAAACTTCGCATTTTTTGCGAAAGTTTCCCGATCGCGAGAAATATTAAAAAAAGGGCAGTACCCCGGTGTCCACGGTCGAAGATACTTCGAAAACATCGATTTCGTGTCGCAGTTAACTTTCCCTTTATTTTAGTATTGTGTATATTCTGTTTTTATTACATTTTCGTCGTTTGTGTGAAGTGTGTGGGATTGCCCGACATCGAGGGACTCAAATTTGGTATCGTTACTTCAAAATTATTATTTTCATTTTTTTTTCTCCATTCACAACGAGAAACTCGATTGAGATCTTAAAACTAAACCAAATTCTAAATCAGAATCTGTTTTTTAACTTATATTCTATTTTCCTTGCGAAGTAAAGCAATACTCCCCGTCAGTAAAATTCTTGCATAGATTTGTGAATTAGTATTATTATTATAGTATTAACATTATTGCTTGTCATTTCTTTTAATAATTTTGTTTCCCCTTGTATTTCGTTTTTATTTTAATTGTCAATATAGTGATTGTCAAATTGATTAGAGGAGTTTTCTTTCAAAATTGCTTTTCAGGTTAAATAATTAAATAATAATAATAAAAATAGTGACCCGTTTCTTCGAGAAGAACCCGCATTCCGAAGAGCTCAATACAATTTTCCTCGCTAAGCGAGGTGGTGGCAGCGAAAACTTAAAACACCCCTATTAAACTGGAACATTTGGTGGCAGCTAAAGGGATCTCGAAAACGGGAAATGTTATTAAGTTATTTTCGTAACGTGAAATCTCAATCGAAGTTCTTTATTTAATGTGCATTTTTTTTATTGTAAGTTTTATGTGGTTTATGATGTATAATTGAGTTTTGCCTATACAGTACTGATTTTATTTGCGTAGTTTGGAAACACTGCATTAACAAGGTAAGTGTAAATTATTTTGTTTTAATTCGTTGTCGTTTATTTCGATTATTGGAAGCATTCGGTTTTATTTAGTATAAAACAGACATAAACCTTTTAGTTGGTTGCATTACATTAACTTGCCCGTGTTTATTTTATGTAATTATTATTAACTACAATAATGTCGCAAGAAAATCTTCCTGCAGCAGTTAGAGAAAACACTGATGTCGTTTTGAATGCAAATATTCCTCAAACACTGTCTTTAGGCATGGTTGCCAATACGGTGGAATCTTTTTCGGGACGGGAACGCGTTACGGAGTACTTTGAAAAAATTAGGTTGCGTGCTCGTTTGGACAATTGGGACGAAAAAACAACCGTAGATATAGTTAAATTTCGTTTGACCGGAGAAGCGTACAGATTTCTAAAAACTGACCCTGCATTTGAAGACCCAACACTTTCATTTACAGACTTCGAAGATAAATTTATTAAAAGGTTTTCACCTATTAAAATACCAGGCGAAGCGCTTATGAAACTAAGTCGATGTTTTCAAAGACACGACGAATCTGTTTCCGATTATGTAGGTCGTTTAAAAATTTTAGGGGCAGAAATTTTAAGGGAGGATACGGCTACTTCACAAGCTTTTGAAATAGCAGGTTTAAAGAAAAAATGTAATGAGCTAGTATTACACCAATTTAAGGCTGGTTTAAAAAAAGAATACATGCGTAATATTGGGACTTTATTAATGCGAACTGCTGGCTTAACTATAGATCAGGCAGAAAATTTTGCAAGGCAAGAAGAACTAAATTCTTTAATGTTAACGAACAGACAAAATTCTGGGTCTATATTAGCCGTTAAATGCTTCAAATGCGGCAAATTTAATCACTATGCCAACGAATGTCGAAATCGGCCTCACTTTAATGGGAATTCGAATCAGGCGAACCCAAACAATTATGGCGGTAGACAAAACTACCAATTTTCTGGAAATTTTAGACAGCCGAGGCAGCCTCATCCAAATTTTTAACCATCATAACTTTGGACGCCATTTTGATCGAAGTCAGCAACAACCAGGTCCAAGTAATAATTATGTCAACCGCAGCCGTCCAAATAATGTTAACGCTAACCAATTCGCGCGTCGCGATGATTACGCCAATCAAACTTTTAATCGTCAACCGCCCCCGAATCAAAATTTTCAAAGTAGTAGTCAAAATTCAGTTTCTAAAACGGTAGCTTCTTTAAACTGGAACAACCCTTCGATTGCTCCCCAAACCGGAGGGAATTAAATACTTCTGAAAATCATCAGCGTTTTATACAACCCTTAGAAAATTTCCAAAATTCCACTTGCAGTAAACAATTTATTGTTAGCGTCCCAAAAATTAATTATGAAAGTGTAGCTGATACTCCGAGTGTAATATATTTGCATGTAGATGGCAGAAACTGTAGTTTCTTTGTGGACAGTGGTTCCCAAGTGTCATTAATAAAAAGTAAATTTATTCAATGTAATAATCTAATACGAACCGAAGAATATCAGCTCACTGGAATAACTGGACATAGCGTAGAAGCTTTAGGAACATCCGAAATTATTGTAGGTACAAGTGAAAAGTTAAATTGTGCTGTTTTTAAATTTATTGTTTGTGATGACAGCCTCATACAGACAGATGGAATTTTAGGAAGAGATTTTCTTAGGGCTAACGCAGCTGAAATTAATTTTAGTGAGGATAAGATTAAACTTTGGGGTAAATATTTTTGTATGTTTTTAATCAATGACGACCAGGCTTACTATAATGCGCATGTTAATGGAAAAGATATGGTGTTGGACTGTGTTTACGAGCGATGTCACGAACGGGTAGGTGTTGATTTCAACAATGCTGTGAAGGTTATCGAAACCAAACTTCCCCAAAATAATAGCACTTTTGAGGAATTTAATGTTGTAGAAAATGTTAGTAATCTCAGGTCAATTCCAGTGACAGTCGACAATGCTGCGAAGGTTGTCGAATGTAGATATCCTGCTGAAGATATATTAGTTATTAGAGAAAATCCTAGCAGTGCTGCGAAGGCTACTAGTGATAATAATAGTAATAATGATATTAATTTTAAATGTGCAAGGAATAAATCTAATTATTCTGAAACAGGTAATAATTTGCCAGAAGTTATAAATGTTGAGGTTTTAGTTGACGAATATGGTGAAGTAAGTGATTATGATTCAGATGATGAAAACTATTATAGAAGCTTTGCACAGCGGGAAGCTGATTTAAAACAAGTAGAGTTAAATAGAGTGAATAAAATAAGTAAAGTCAGAGTAGAATATGATAGTAATAAACATGAACCCGTTACAAATAAAATGGAATATTCTGATGTTATTTTGGAAGACGATTTAATAATGCCTCCTAGATGCGAAGTCAATTGTATGGGCGTAATTAAAAATAAATTAAAAGGTGAAAATGTTCTAATAGAGACTCAAGATATTGGTATAAATAGTGTTATTTTGGCACGTTCTTTAGCACATAATGACAGTAAATGTAATTTAAGGTTGATAAATGTCAGAGATGAACCCATTACATTAAAAGCCAAAGCTAAAGTTGGCCTAGCCTGTACAAATGTAAAAGTACTGGAAGCCCAATGTACCAGGACTTTCAGACATGCCGATTTGAAAGATTTTCATACTGATCAAATTATAAACCAGTTAGATTTATCACACTTACATACGGACGTAGCGTATAAGGTACGAGGGTTGATACAAAATTATTCAGACATTTTTAGTAATGAAGATGAAATTCTAACCAGCACTTCAAAGGTGAAACACCAAATTGTAACAGAGCAAGTTGCTCCTATAGCTAAACGTCAGTATCCAGTACCGTATCAATCAAAAACCCATTCTACAGAAAGAAATTGCTCGACTATTAGAAAGTAATATAATTCGGGAATCTGTATCTCCATGGTCCGCGCCCGTAGTGCTAATCACAAAGGAAACGCCTGAAGGAGAACAAAAAATTCGTATGTGTATAGACTACCGAGGTTTGAATGCTGTTACTAAGCGAGATTTTTATCCATTGCCAATCTACAGCAATCGTTTGACTATTTTGGTAAGGCAAATTTATTTAGTACCCTCGACGTGCGATCAGCCTATCACCAAAATAGATATGGTGGAGGGCGATAAGGAAAAAACTGCTTTTAGTACTTTAGGGAGAACATTGGGAGTTTAATAAGATGCCATTTGGCCTAGTTAACAGTCCTAGTAATTTTCAGCGATTTATTAATGTTACTTTATCAGGTTTGACTGGACAGATTTGCCTAGCTTACTTAAGATGATATTATAATTTTTTAACTCTGCCGGTATAGATGATCATTTGGAGAAATTGGCACTAGTTTTTGAGAGACTCAGAGATGCAAAATATCAAATTAAAGCCAGATAAATGCTTCTTACTAATGAAGCAAATAAAATATTTGGGCCACGTAATCAGTGAAGATGGCATAAGGCCAGATTCAGAAAAATTCATAGCGGTTAAGAATTTTCCATTACCAAAAAGTGTTAAAGAATTACGCGGATTTTTAGGACTAGTAGGTTGGTATAGACGGTTCATACCAAATTTCTCGATTATTGCTGCTCCTTTAACTAATCTCACAAAAAAGTCGACCGACTTTAAAATTACAGCTGATGCTCTTTACTGCAATCAACGAACTTAAGAATGCGATTACTTCCGAATCTGTCTTGGCTCACCCAAATTTCGACCATCCATTTATATTAGCTACAGATGCTTGTAAGATAGGAATCGCTGGCATATTAAGCCAAGTTGTTAATGGTTACGAAAGACCTATTGCTTCTTTAGTAAAAAGTTGAATAAGTCGCAAAGCAATTATTCGGCAACTGAACTAGAATTGTACGCGGTAGTAGAAAGCGTCAAACATTTCGGTGTTATTTATACGGACGAAAGTTCAACAGTAATTTCTGATCATGCGCCTTTAAATGGCTGATGACCCTAAAAGACCCTACGTCTAAATTAGCTAGGTGGAATCTCCTATTGTCTAGTTATGATTTTGAAATTGTACATAGGCAAGGACGTAAGCATGGAAATGTAGATGCTCTAAGCAGAGCTCCAGTAGATCCACAAAATTTTGAATCATACAGTCTAAAGGGATTTTTTGAATATATTAAAGAAAACAAAATTGAGAATAACAATTTTAGAGAGGTAAAAGGAAATTTATTTACTGCTCCAGATAATTATTCTTTGGCACACTGTGTATCAAAAGATTTTGCCATGGAACAAGGATTAGCGCTACAATTAGACAATTATATGGTTCAATAAATGAACTTAAGAATCAAAACAAAACTGTAGGAGAAGTAGCTGTTTTAAATTTACCTGAACGTAATATTATTGTTTAATTACAAAAAGTCAGTACTACAACAAACCAACGTATGATAGTCTTTGGAGTGCTCTTATTAATTTAAGGTTATCTTGTGTGCAAAATGACGACTATAATGTGGCAATTCCTAAGTTAGGATGTGGCAGAGATAAGCTTGAATGGAGTACAGTATCTAAAATGATTAAATTTATTTTTGCGAAATCTTCAATTGAAATTTTAGTCTACGAATTTGACCAGAGCCAGGTAAGTATAAATGCAATAGAGGTGAACCCTCCCTTCCTACCAGTATGGGACAGAGACATCATTTTACAAGAACAAAAGAGTGATGATTTTGCCGTACTATTTGTCAGAATTTAGAAGAGAATGAAGACCCCTCTATCTTATTACCTCGATAACGACGGATTGTTGTTTAAAACCACAGTAGCAGAAAATTTTAACGATGTCTTAGTTATTCCAAAAAACCTATATCAAAAAGGTTTTACCATGACTTCCATGATTTGCCTTTCTGCGGTCATATGGGTCAAGCTAAAACCTTGAGTTTAATACAACAGCGTTTCTTTTGGCCCGGAATGAAGTCTGATGTAGTCAAATTATTGTCAACAATGTCATTCGTGTAGCCAGCGAAAAACATCACCCCCATTTTAAGAAAGTACCTTTAGAACAAATGCCTGGAGTACTGTATCCTTTCGATAGAACTTCCATGGACATATGTGGTCTTTTGTCACGTCCTTATGCAGGAAATAAGTATCTGTTGACCTTCCAGGACCACTTTAGTAAATATGTAGAAGCATTTCCAATCTCTGATCAGAAAGCAGACACTATAGCGCGTATTTTTGTCACGGAAATTATTGCCAGACATGGAACACCAAAGCAACTGCTAACTGATCAAGGTAGTAATTTCTTGTCAAATTTATTCAAAATATTTGTAAATTGCTACATATTGAAAAGCTACAGACTACTCCCTATCATCCCCAATCCAACGGTTTGATAGAGCGCAGTCATAGGGTTTTTAAGGATATTATTTCTCACTATGTTGCAAAAAGTCAGCAAGACTGGGATATCTGGATCCCCTATGTAGTAATGGCCTATCGTTTTAATATACATAGCTCTACAGGATTTAGTCCTTATTTCTTACTACATGGTAGAGATCCGGTATTGCCATTCGACGACATTTTAAAACCACAAGTAGTGAAGTATGATTACGATCAAAATTACGTTTCGGAATTGATGGCAAGGCTAAATTCAGTTTTCACTACTGTTCGACAAAACTTAGATAGTGCAAAAGCTCGTCAAGCTATTAACTATAACAAAAGAACAAAATCTAAATATTTTGATTTGGGACAATTGGTTTATTTGAATGACCCTACCGTACAAGTAGGCTTATCAAAAAAATTAGGCAAGCCATGGATAGGTCCATATCGGATAATTGAAGTTAAGGGCCCTGTGACTTACAAAATTAGAAAATTAAATGGCAGACAAGAGTTAGTAGTCCATTCAAATCGTTTGAAGTTGTGCCAGACTGACGAACAAAATTTTTTAGATAATAATGAAGTTATTCCTGTTTATGATGGTAATACACCCCAAATTGAAAATGTTGATGATTTTGGCATAAATCCAAGGGAAGTAACTATGAATATTTTCCCAGCTCTGACCAGAGTACTTCCTGATGTACCTGAGCCACAGTCAGATGTACAAAACGAGGAAGAATTAGGTACTGTGATACGCGATGGTAAAAAAGTATGTACGAGAATTCGAAAACCTCCTAAAAGATTCACCTTTTCTGAATACGATTAATCCAATTTTCTTTTTTCTTTTCTGTTTCGGTACGTACTTGTTCCTCTACAAATTTTTGACGCCGACTTGTGTTAGATTTAGACTTGTTTTAATTGTATAGCTGTTTTAATCGTGTGCTACATTTCAGATATTATAAGTTAATTTCCTCATACAGTAAAGACAGACATTCATATTGGCAGAAACGTATATATTGACTTAGGAGAAATGCTCTCAACTGTGCTGTTTGTAAGTGCTTGGTGCGTGCTGTGCTATGGTTTTATCGCGTATGACTGTGCGGACAATACTATGAACATTACGGC